>OV277348.1:12440000-13640000 GCA_922984085.1 Sicus ferrugineus
AGAAAACCTTTTCGTACTACAACAAATCTTTACTCTAAAAAACGCTATAAAATCTTCCTTATACACTCAACTCTTTCGAGTATATAAAATACTACACTGAATTAGTCTGTGAAAGAGCTCGTGACAAGGAATAACTCAATAAATAAACATCATTGAAACAAAAGACTTCAAAAAAACTCCAAACCACATTAAGTTCAAAAGTGATCAAAAACGTGTAGAAGAGAAGAAAAGAAAAAATACGTTAAAATTTAGATTTAAAATAAAGATTTAAAAAGAAACGTTCATGTAAGAACTGAAAAAACTTCATTATTTAGCTATCCATAAATGAAAAAAGTTAAGCTACAACGCGCGTACCTGACAATAAAAAGATGATGATAAGCTTGCTTTCAAGCAAACATTTCGAAATTTAAACTCAGTTTGAACGTTTTGGCCGCACAGTAAATTTTACTCTAACTCTGATAATTCCAGCATTTATTCTTTACAAGTCACATTTTACGGATTCGCACTTTTACAGAACAAATATATTAAGCTTAAAATCGAAAACATCGTTGTTACAAAAGCCGAAAAGCGCAGAAAATAACTCAAACCAGTTAACACAAATTAGCTCTCTCTCTCTCTCAGCAACCAGCCAGCTATAGGTTACCATATAAGGCCCGATTTCCACACACGATTTTATGTGGTTGTTATGTTGGTCAGTAGAAGAGACAAAAAGAAAAGATTGCAACCAGTATTAGAATCTGGTTAAGTACGTAAGCCCACTCGAATCAGAATCAGAAGGCAAAGCAAAAATTCATCCACTACGGCCAGACATCAAAGCATGTGGTGGTTCTGCCAGTTATCCCTCCATTCTTTACAGCATATTTTCGCCGTCGCATGAAGTCACTGCTAAAGCAACAACAACTACTACGTATCCATTAGAATGTCCGCCAAATGATGGTTATACAGTTGGAACTTGTCTTCGGTGTCTTATATTCGTACGGAGAGCGACTTCAGCACATGTTTCGGAATCGCTTTTGATGGAAAAGCCGGCCGACTGTTTGTATTATACATACTGGACATCATTTCTTTTGCCTTCAACTCAAAAGATTGCTTTTATTGTTCTTGAAATACATCCTGGTTAGGATACAGAGCTTCAAAATAATCATACGGATATAGATATTAACTTGGGGATGATTTCTCTGTTCTATAGTTAAAAAATAAAGCATCAGCGATCAATGGTGAAAGAAAAGCAATGATTGCGAAAGTGCAATGAAAACTTCACTGATTAATTATCGCACTCCCCAGCTATGTAAAGCCGTTGCCAACACTCAGAACCAGAAAACAAGAAGTACCAGTTAATGTAAGTAGAACATTAAAAAAAACGAAGTTTTTTACAAATTATTGTTTGCTACCCTCTACTTTTTTATTATGTTTTCGCTTCTTTTTAATACACCAACGAATGCTGGAATTGTGTGGAACGTTTTGTATTTAAAGAAAATGAGACTCGCCCACAGACAAACGACATTTTGCGCTAGTTTCGGGGCAAAAAGTTTCACAATACAGTCTTCTTGATTGTGCTGGCTTTTCATATCTTTTTAGGTTAATTAAAAAGTATTAGAAAACCTAAAAACACAAAAATAAGAAAATAACTATTAAGTAAATTAAATATTTCTTCAATTTACAGAAAGTTATTAGTAATGATAAGTTTTAAATGAATGCCTATCAGTCATTAAATTGCTAATGTTCCGAATACAGCGGCGTCGTCCACGTTAGAAAGCATGGAGAATATATTTTTAGGCGAACCTCAAAGTGTGCCGAAAGAAGGTAAAAATAGGGTTCAATATAATGTATTTATCAATTGTTTTCACAACGGACGGAGGCAAAGAAATGCTTTTTGTTTGTTCTTTTTAGCAGCAAAGCAACAGATAGCTGAAATGGTGAGGAAAACGAGACAAGTGTGAGTGAAAAAGTTTATAAGGTAAAAACAAATCAGAAAGCAAACCGCGAAAGAAAAGCAAACAATCAAATCAGTTTACTACAGACGGAATAAAGAAGCCAAATATTTACAGCAAGTTAAGAATTAATTTACTTATTTTATACTTCTTTATTTTGCTTTTTTATTTTGTTTAATATATCGCTTAATGTTATACATTCTTCAATTCTCTGATGTTTTATTCTTACTAATTAACTGTGTTCTCAACTGTGGAAAATTATACTTTTTGCTCAAATAATTAGAATTTTTAACCTAAATTTTGCAGGTTGAAAATAATTTTTATTTTCCCAAATGACGCCATCCAAAAGTTATGTTACTTCTGTTTGCAAAACAAATACAAAAAACAAAGTCTATAAAAGATAAGCTAAGAACGAGTATCTGCTACTTAGTTTCAACAACGGATTGTATTTAGAATAACTCTGATAAAATTCCACTCTTGAACGAGGAAGTCTTTAATTTGTCGTTCAAAAGTCAGTTGATTCTTCATTTAGATTCTTCAAAAGTCAGTTGAGCCTTCAAAATAAGTAAAATTGGAAAAAACATAAAAGCTAAGCTTTAATTTAGAATTCAAGAGTGGAAATTTTTAAAGGAAATTAAAATGTAATATAATTATATAAAATTAAATAAAGTCAACTAAAATACTTAATTACATTTTAATTATTATTCTCAGAGAAGGCGAAATGTTTGTCGCAAAACTGGAGCAATTTCATGAAAACAATTCCTCACACAAAAAACAATTTACATCTTAAAAAATGAAACTCGAGTAGAAAGCAATTTTAAGCCTGGAATTTTTGTACTTTGAAACCGCAAGACGTTTGCGCTTGAATACATCGAAGAAGTCGTTCAATGAGTTGAAGGAAATCCCAAATTCGGTTGAAATATTCGAAAAGTGCACGTTTAGAGGAATGAGTCACAATCTGGTCGTGGAACTTGACCGAATGTAATGCTAAACAAAGTGAAAATCCGAAATTAGTTTGGCTTATGAAAACTATATCACGTAACTAAAACCACAAAATTTTGAAGTTACAAAAAATCTCAGTACTCTTTTAAAATTAGCTTATATCGATGATTTGTGATGTAGAAATTCATTTATGGCTCTTATAATCGGCTTAAAGAGAGCGTTGTTTTATTTGCATTTCCTTTTGCTGCTTCCACTACCGTGGATTCTTCGGGCTTTTTGTTCTCTTCCCTTCAATGTAACTCTCCTGTTAGTCATTCTTCTGGGCAAGAGGAAAACGCACCGAATGAACAGCGACAACGAAACACACCGCCGATAACTTGTCCTGAGTCATTCAAAAACAACGCGTCTGAATAAAAAACAGGTCTCGGTCGGTTTTCGGTATCAGCTTCAAGTGTACGGATGAATGGGTACGCGGTTCACCCGCAGCTCTCGAAGACAGCAAAAGATAGGAGTCAACAGAAAGGCAGTGAGTTAAGTGGAAGAAACCGAAAAAACAAGTCTCAGTTAAGGAGATAAAAAAACAGAAAGTTAAACTTGGCTAACCGTGTAAATTTTGAAGTCAGGAATTCAAAATAAAAAAGAAAATGTCCATAATTTCAATTCTTTAACCTTTGGAACACAATCGAGAAAACGTTTCGTTTGCTACATACGAATACTTTTATTACTTGCAAGTTTACTTTATTCGGTTTCGTTTCTGACGATGAACACTGAATTGAACAACAAGAATAAATAAAATAGAACAAATAAATATCGTAATTTTAAAACAGAAGTTAGTTGAAGGCAGTAATTGTGTACCCCGTCCTTGTTTCCCCTCTGTGTACACACCTGATTTTCATGCGGCACCCACACGAGACGCTTCTGCGTCCACTCAGCCTGCGTTGCGGGATCGTTGAATTGATTCCGTTCCACCGAAAGATATTTCAACTCGGGATCATTGCGATCGATCTCCTCCGACATTGTTGCTGCGAATTTCTTTATTTTTATTCTAATTATCAAATGTTTTCTCCGACTTGGAATTATTTTATTTGCAGAAATAGTTCGTAACGGTTCCGTGTCTTAGTAGCATTCAAAAGTAATGGATATAATTTTTTTCCCGATTAACACTTTGCTAAAAATGAAATTGATTTTTCATAATTATTTTGATTATGGGTAAGATTTTTTTTGTTTTTTTTTTGTTTTTTTTTCATTCATTCAATTCGAAGTTCCGAATTACATTCCAATATTTAGATATTTCTTGATATTGAACTATGTATTTCTTGATTCGATTCAGTACTATTGAAAACTTTGTCCACTTTCGATGTTATATCGTACCCTGCCTCTATTTCACTCTACTTCTCACCTGGTATTCTGAAAATACGTTCTCAAGTTCCCGTATTTTCAGTAAAATAAAAGTTTGCTTGAGGTGGAATTACATATCAATGAATTTTCTTTGTAACTCTGAAGTATCAGACGAATCACATAATGTAACTCTGAAACTATAATTGATATTTGCAAATGTTTCAATATCTTTACGACGAAAAACAGTTGTTAATTCCTTTTTTTGAGAACTGTTCGATGAATCAGAGATATAATTAACATATCAGAGATCCCATTGCCGCAAACGACGGCTATCGTCATTTTTGATCATTTTTTAGTGATATGTAGGCAAATTACAGCTATAGCCGTCCTGCATACTTTCATTAATAAAAAACGAAACATTATTAGTACGGACTGTACGAATGCAATTGTTTGTTTATTCTTCAGTAATAAATTGAACAAAAATGACTCAACACTCAAGATAACATGCAAATTAATTTTATGTACGATTTCTTATGACCTGAATTTTGAAAAGTGTGTTTCTATAAGGACCAACTATTTATTTTGCAAGTATTTTTTAATAAATTAGTGGAAGCTATTGTATTCACATTCGCGACGATCACAGCCGTCATTTGTTCAGAGTACAGAGAAAAACTAATGATAAATAAATTACGGTTAGAGCCGCCGAGAGGCGGGGAAAACTGTGGTAAAATTGTATAATTTCCACCTCAAGACATATAACTGACACTAAATTCCCTATTGCAGTAACACACAAATTAAAACGAACTGCGTTCTTTAACACTATTTTAAAACCAGCGGCATTGGGTTATCTAGCGAATAAAAACCTTAACTCCCACTTCATTTAAAAAAACTTTTTAGCAGGCTGGAATAAGCAGGATGGCAATTGAATTCCTGAAATGTTCTAACTGGAAACTCCTCGCCGTACATCTGGCATATCTACTTGTCATGCATTTTAATTTTTTTTCATTCCCAGAAGACTGCAGCCTACTGAATAGCTGAACTTAATAAATCTTCTGCAACGACAGAAATCTGCACCGATGCCTTCTTCTACCAGGCGGCGGCTTTTTTGCAGCACTGCATCCAATTAAACTGCCCAGCGGTTTAGTTACGAAATCCAAAAAATTTTCTAGACGAAATCCAGAATTTTTGGTCAATTACGGCTTCAGAATAATTATTCCTGTTGAAACAGAAAATTCCGACGCACGCCTCTGATCCACGGTCGCAAATTTTGCCAAAACTGACAGTTCTGACATTTCTCTGCTATGCATTTTCTCCACTCTAACAAAAACTCACTCATGAAGACACTGCACAGGAACGCAGAAAAAAGCCAAGAAACTGCAATTCACTGCGATTCAACAATTTAATACTTCTAAGATAAAAATAATAAATAATAACAATTGCAAAGTGTTTTTTCGCTCAAGTTTATGCAGGGCAGATAACAACGAAGCCACAAAATTTTGGGTTTTCTTGATCTTGCGGCTCCTTATTCACATATCCGTGAATTCAACGTCACTACTTTTTGGTCTGATAATGCAGCAGTTTTGTTATTACATGCGTTTTTTATTCCTTTAATTTTAAATTTTTTAAATACTTCAGAAAATACAAGCTATACACTGGCAAAAAAAAGAGACTGTCCATAAAAGCAAGAATTCTCAAGAATATTTTTCCACTGCAAATTATTTGCACTTTTCACTTAATTTCACTCAAAAGAAATGGACCAAAAAATTAGTGGCATTCTCTCTTCAAAAATTTAATTTTGGAGAATCCACAAGATAAGCGTAAATTCTTTCACAGGATAATTTCAACAGAAATTCCTGCCAATGCGGCTGCTACCAAAAACCCACTTTCTTCGAACTCAAAAATAGCCACGACACGACCAATCCAACACTTTGCACTTTGACGACTGATTGAGTGTATTCAACTGCCGGTTGGCAAAAGCATTTCACACCAAAGCAAAATCACTCAATCTTTCGTCAAGTATCAACTTTGCTGTTTCTTCTACTTTGGTTGCTGTGGATTTTGGGCTTTTCTTGACTCTAAATATTAACTGTTTTAATAAGTGCAATTTGTTATTTATGAATAATTCTTTGCCTATATTATTATTTTTAAAACGTTATCAAGGGGTAATCTTCGAACCCTGCTATACTGTTCTTGACTGTCGTCGCTCTGTCTTGTTCACAAGCTTCACTTTTCGATGAGTCAAACACATCATATGCACATTTTTTATGCCACTAAGTACTTATTTAATCATATTTTTGCTTCATACTCTACACGTTGCTTATTTTTACACAAAATTGGCAAGTTGTGTAATTCTCGAATCTCAATTTCTAGTTTTAAATGGATAGAAAATTTTTCCAATCCCGGCCGCCGAAAAACGTCGCACGTACAAGGAAAATGTTCGACTGTCATGGGCGGGTTTCGTTCAGCTCAACGGCTGCATTTTTTGACAAGCCGGTAATAGGTAGTGTTGTGTAATGCCATGTTTATGTTACGGTACATGTTCTACCAAAAGATTTTCCTTCAAACAACCTGAATAATAAACTAAATGGAGCATTTCAGACATTCTGCTGTTAAACTTTATTTTATAGACCGCGACTGCCGATTGCATTAAGAAATGTCGAAATTTTTGATAATGCCCATATTATATTTCAAAGCCCCCTTTTTTATAAAATAACTTGAATAGATATTAGGTGGTGAGAGTAAGTTTTAACTGTGTTAAGAATGAGTTAATGTTATTTAATATACAAAAATTTATTAAAACAACAAAACCTAATTATTATAAAATTTTTAATGCTCTCACAGACTGACACAGCATTTTTTCCTAAACTCTCATTTCAAGAAGTAAAAGTATAAAAGGAGAACGAACTTGGAAATACGCCGCTTGCATCTAAATTCAAAACGGTTTTGTTAGTGCTTTCCAGAAGTCCATACCTAAATTTAAAATGTGTATATAATAATAAATGAAATTAAATTTAGACAAAGATATTGTATAAGTTTTTAGTTTATCGAACAAGCTTAGCAACATGCCAAATATAATCGATTCTAGGTTGGGTTACACAAAATCAGTACTGATCACTTTGACAGCATTGAGAATTCTGCGCCGAAATTTTTCCTTTCGTCTCAGCTGTTCCGGTCAAATAATTAGCGTTCTGTTTCATTATTCAACTTTTTCCATACATTTTGATTCTTAATCACTGAGAAATAGTAATTAGTTGTAGGGTAAAACTTATTTTTGGCAGAATGAGTTATATAGCCGAAGTTTCCTTCCGGCGTTGAAAAAATATCAGCGCAGATCTCCCGTTACGGAATAAGCGTGACGGAAAAGCCCTCTTGGTTCAAAATTTTTGCGCTTTCAGGATCAGTGTTTTACAGTAGTATTAAAAGTTTTAATTAGAGAGTAGTCATGATTGAACAGCAAAGGCAACGAATTGAACATGCGATCACTGAAATGGTGGATGACATGGATAAAACACACCTCCGCAAGATGCAGGTTGGGACGAATATAACCAATCCTCCCATTTACTTGGAATAACAATAATGTTCCGTATTCACATCTGCGCCTTTTCAGACTGAAATGCATTTATGTGCGGCGAAATGCTGCCAGGACATGAACTCCAGCGTGACCGGCGTGCAGCGGTGCGTTGAGCGATGCACGGAGCCGATAACGAAAGCGCAAAACTACGTGCAACACGAACTAAATGAATTCCAGGGCAGGCTGCAACGTTGTATAATGGTAATGCAGGTTGAATAATATCTGCATGAGTGGATATATTGTCACTTTACCATTAGTAACTAAAACCCAATCACTTCTCAGCAATGTAATGACGACGTCAAAGTAAAAATGCCGGTGGATCCCTCGGCATCGGATGTGGCCAAGTACACCGACCAATTCGAACGCTGTGCAATGCAGTGCGTTGACAAGCACGTTGGGCTGATACCGAGCCTGATGAAGACGATGAAAGCTGTGCTTTCCAAAGGACCGGAGTCGGTACCGAATGTATAGATTGCATTCAGAACTAACTTGAAATACTATGCTTGAGATTATTCAAGAGAAATAAATAAGACTTAGGAACAAATGCCTTTGTTGTTAGGTAAAAAGTCTAAATGTCTTTTCCTGTTATTCAGAATTTTCAAATTTTGTTTTTTCTTACTGAAAATAAATTTAAGAGCAGCTTGTTCCGCTTTATCGCAAAATTTAAGTAATTCTAATTCAAGAGTGCATTTATTTTGTAAATGCTAGAATTTTTCAACGCAACTAATGATTGAGGCACAGAGAAAACGAGTGGATCGCGCGGTGACGGACATGATCAACGATATGTACAAAACTCATTTGCGCCAAATGCAGGTGAGCGTGAGCGTTTAAAACAGTTTACACCCAACCCTTGTGCTTTATTATATCCGGCAGTGTGACATGCACTTGTGTGCGGCCAAATGCTGCGACGACAAACGCGGTACGCTGGACTCGGTACAAATTTGCATTGAAAGTTGCGCCGGGCCTTTGGTGAGGGCTCAAGACTACCTACAGCATGAGCTGGGACAATTTCAGGGGCGCCTGCAGAATTGTATTATGGTGCGATATTACATCCTTCAATTATCATCGAGTTATCTTTTCAATATTTTTGTTTCATTTTAAGCGACATGAGAATTTTAAAACAACTTTTTTTCGTAGAAATGCAACGATGATGTCCGAGTTCAGATGTCAGCCACTCCCACCACTACCGAACTGGCCAAGTCCCAGTACCAGTTCGAACGCTGTGCAGTGGAATGTGTAGACGAACACATCGGACTGATACCAGATCTAATGAGAACTATCAAGGCAGTTCTGGCCAAGGGTCCCAAAGGCATGCAACCACCTTGAGTCGCCTGCGTACATCGATATCTACTGCCACTTTTCGAAGACCACTAAATCCAACAACGTTTCTCATTTACTAGATGTGAAAATTTTTTCCTGAACAAATATTTTTGAATTTAAATTTATAATAAAAATACAGATTTGTATGCGCGAAAGGAAGCGACCAGGAAGTCTTTAATTTTATGAGTTGTAAAATCGGACTTCAGAGCCTAACTACTTACAATAACTAAATTTAACAAAACTTGGTTAAAATAGACTTTTAACTAGAGATTCATTCAGATTGATTAAACTTTTAGCTAGAGATTCAGCTTTTTTGCTTTTATAAAAATAAAAACTTTGTCAGCTGTTGCAAACATTTGTTAAATCGTTCGTTTAATTGCTATTTTAATGTAATTTTCAACAACTTTTGGGACAATTTTTTTAATATACAATTTTATAAGTAACAAAAAAAAACTTAAAGCCCCAAGCATGTGTTAAAAAAAATTAATTAAAGTTTTCATATAAATTTACTAGTAAAATAAATTCATTAGTATTTTGGAACACATTGAATTGTACTAAGTGGTCAGCTATTTATATATTAAATTACAAACGTTAAAAGTAGTTCTTCCCCAAAATTAGTTTGTCTTAACATGAAATCTTTCTATTCAATTACATATCAAAATCGGACGCATTAGCTTAAAAATAAGTTTTAAAACCAATTAAGAAAATAAGTGCATTCATAAATTGATTTTTTAGTTAGAACCTGGAATTAAGGCTTAATTGGTACAAATTCGATATATTTTAGTACCACGACTCATTAACTGTGAATAATTCACTCCGTATTCAGTGCCTGACGTATTCCGTATTTGCTCCAAAAAGTTGTCTTGCATTGAACCCTTTTTCCGGTGCTTTTATGAAAAACTGAACATGACTGAAAAGGGGGACAATATAAATGCAAAGAAACGGCAGTATCTGCGTGACTGGGATTTTCTACGCGATGCAGTGCAATATTATCTGTGGGGAAATAGAATAACAAGTATTAATTACAATATACGAATATATGTACTTGGAATTAATAGAACAAATCAATAAGTTTCTTTGTGCGTCTATAGAATTTCAGTAATGGAATTTGTTAATGGAATAACCCGTTAGCAAATTACATCAAACAGAAACAAACTCAAGGTCTTGTACGTGCTTACTCTTCTTCATACCATTTATGTACGCGACTTCGTTCAACGAAAGATGGTTGCATTGGGTTTCCTGTAATTCGCCGACATTCAATTCATGGTCTCCACTTATATTCGAATCTTCGCCGCTGATGGAGGGCATTTTATAGCGCGTTTCTCTTAGATCGCCTTTTAGCACCTTCATGAAGCAGTGAGAATCGGAGTGATCGTGTATGGCAGACCCATGACCCTCACCCCAGCAGAGTAGCATTAGGTTAAATCTTGCATTGCCTTCGTCGACAAGATTTCGTGTGTATTTGAAACGATCGAATTTGGCGAATTTTTGCCATTCTTTCGGACGAGATTTATACGACAGTATGATGTGGTTCACCATTTCGATATTGACGAAGTTCGTTGCGAACTCCCGATATAATGCGGCGATGAGATCCTGAAGTGTCTCAATGGTGGGGCCATATTTGAGAGGCTTCTCAATGCCGCGAAAATTTTGTGCAGCATCACGAAGATACTTTTCTTGGTCGTGATTAACTTCTAAGCCATCGATTTGCTTCAGAGCCATCATGAAATTTTGATGAACCTGCATTGATGTCGACAAATTTTTGCAATAACATTAGAAACGAGTAATTAATTATAACAACTGTTTTCATTGTTCTTCTTTATTAGCAATAAGATTCTATAATAAACATGTTATTCATTAGATCAAATCATTAAATCTGAATTAAGATTCGAGTAAATTTGAAGAAGAAAAGTAGATAAGCAATGTTTTTGAATTTTTGAATTGATAACTTTTAATTTTTTTAATTAATAGTTTGAGATAATAACTTGGTAATTAGAGAACTTAATTCGCAATTTTTAATTTTTGTATGTGTGATATAAGCTTTTCAAATCTTTTATATATATAAATTTGATTTAATGTTTTGGATGTTTTGATTTAAAACATGTTTATCTTATTAAAATCAGAAAGCGACAAACAATAATTTGCAGTAAACGAAAAATAAGATTTAAAAATCTCATCACAGAAAATAAGATGATAAGGAGGATATAGTTCCACTAGCACCATTAGCGTCAGATATGGACTGATGTGGAAAACATGTTTTTCTGTTTGAATAATTTTTGTGATAAGGAACACTTTTTAAATTGTTCCATTTCAAATAGTTTCCATTCTAAGCACTTTAAATGGCAGCTAACAAATTGGGGGACTACACTGAATTTCTTATAATTCGACAGAGAAAAAACCGGGAACATGATAACCCCGTTTAGACCTCTCAAAGACTTACGTATGGAATTAATTCAGAAAATGAATTTTTTTATAAATAGCGCTTTTTAGCGGTCTTGTTTGTGTGAATTTTCTGAAATTTCCTAAAAATATTCCTATATTGTATAATCTCAATATAAATAAGTCACTGTATTTCGTATATATGAGATTATGGAATTCTAGGTAAATACAATTACACATTTCCATACAAAGGAAGTTTTGAAAACGTCTTATCGGGGAAATCATTTATTTGGACTTGATATTTCGAGCGCCTTCTTAGATGGCCTAGAGCAAAAGTTTTTGTCCGATTTTGCATATTTGCTTTATTTTTCATTAAACGGTTTGTCGAACATCTTGACCTCGAAGTACTACAGAGCTTTTTGCAAGTTATTTTAAATGCTTCACTTTTTCCACCTTTTGATTTCACGATTCAGATTTTTCAAGAAGTGTCAAGAAGATGGTCCTCCTACCATCTGCGGCGTTCCATTCGTCGGCATGATCTTTTGAAACAACTAAATACTTATCATTTTAAAAGTCGAGCCCTGCATTACGCTTCATGATTGCGGTAAAATGATAAAAAGTCATTGGCTCAAGTTGCCGGCGATTCAAAGATGTCCGGCTCATTTAAAACAACTTCGCCGACGAATAGAAGGAAAAATTGTCCTAAATTGTATGATTAACCTTGTTTATAGAGTGAATTTAAAGAGCAACTTTATGCAAATACTAATTTAAAAGGATATTTAAAGGGGAAGAATATAAATCTTGTGGTTTTTAACACACGCCTTTTCACCGGATATGGAGCCATTTTCGATTTCTCTATATTAAAAACCTGACGTGCAGGATCCTGGATTTTAAGCTTACCAAAATACATAAGAAACCATCAGATTGCCATTCAAATTAGCTATCACAGAATTAAAGGAAATAACTTTACATTTAATTTTTTTCACTTTCTCATTCAACACATTTTCACACGGAGATGCATCATCCATTGAGTTTTGCATTCTTGTACACAAAAACAAATTTTTGTAGAATAGAATAAAATATGCGCATATATAATTTAATCATATAATTTAATTATATAATTTCAGTTTTTTTTAAAGAAATGCTTGATATGCCTGAAATACCTTTTCCCCACTGGAAACCTTTTATGCAATTCTTCACTCAGTTCAATTGTTCTTCAAATTCAGCAATTTCAGAATTTCAACTTTCGAAGATTTCCGCTCTTGACTCTACACCAGCTCAGTACAGCACTTGAGGTTTGAATGATTCCGAAATAGTGGTTTAGTGGTGACTACAGGCTCTGTAATTCGAAATAAGTATCTGGTACAGAAAGCCCTCAGTGCAACACATTGATAATGACAATCGCAATAGACTCCGATTATATATGTGCGCATAAAATCTGTGTAACTTTTCTATGCTTTTATTTTTGCCTAGCGTTTGTTTTAAATTTCTTGTGGATCATTTTATGCACTCGAGGAGCGGATGCTAGCTGGTCGACTGGCCCGCTAGATGGCTGGATCTCTTCTTGCTGCTATTAAATGAGTTGAGATTATCTCTAAAATACGCTATTTATTTATACGTAGTAACACAGTCTTCCGACTAAAATAAATCAAATATCGAGGCGACAGAGACAACATTGTTTAGCTGTTTCCTGATTATAGAAAAAAAGAAGATATTAAAATCGCTTTCTTTCCATTTTACGTCACATTAATGCATCGGAGGCAAGACATTGTGAAATAAGTAGTAAAAGGAAATAAATGGAAAACGAAAGATTAGATTTTATGAAGAAATCCCCTGCTTATTTTACTTGTTTTCCGATTGAAAAATGTTCATTATGAATCTTCGCTTCTTACGAAAAGTCCTTGTATTGGTCTAGCCAATATCCTGAAAATAGGCGCAAAAAACCCAAAGACACACCCACTTTTTAGATAACAAAAGCGTGAATTATAAAACAGCATAAGAGGTCATTGTGCACAATAGTGTCACAGGGAGTCGTAGAGCATCTAGGGTATCGTAGGGTCATAGAGCATCTCATTCAATTGTCCTTTCTGCACAAAACCAAGTTACGATATCCACTACGCTAATAGTTTCTGAGGATTTCCCGGAGATACCAGTCAGTCGATAGAGTTTGGTAAGTACGAGTAGATTTGGAATCTTGGTCTCGCAAACAACACAATCCCTTCAATTTATAAATTACTTTTTTCTACGTCAAATCTCAAAAGCCAATGTAATATTTTAAGTAAGAATACTTAAGTAAATATAGAAAGTAGTAAGAAGGTTCGGTCTAGAAGTAGTAGACCGCAAATGTAGTCTGGCGGTCTAAAAATACACATCCTGATAGTGAAAGTAAAAAACATATATAAAAATTATTCTAGAATCCCGTTCTTTAATTACAACAACATACAAGAAAATATTAAAAAAGTCTCAACGGTGATTTCAACACTGACTAAGATACTTGGCTTTTAAAGTGTTTTAATCAATAAGTTCCAGCAAGCATTGTAAATTCCTTTACTAGGAGTTAACGTACCATTTTTACTTTTTATTTGCTTCAACGCTGAAATTTTCGCTAAAAATTTTTTACTTTTCAAAATTTTTTGTTGTGAACTGTTTTTATTTTTTTGTGTAAATTTAATTGTTAGTTACTACACTACGGTTAATTAAAATGTACCAAATATCCTCATTAAAATTGCTAATAACTAAAATTTCACTGTTATCAAACGAAAGTTATCAACGGCGACGCACTCTTCGAACTCGTTTATTGATGTCTTCGTCTCAGACTAAGATTGATGATGTCTGCAAGCGTGTGTCTTCGTCAGTTTCTTTTTCAGTTACGAATTTACATTAAGCAGATGGTGCTTCTCTCTGTCTCTTCGCTATTCAATCACGAACTCAATTTCTTTTCAAACCGGGTTGTTGGAATAATAAGGCTTAGAAGAACGCAGTCGAAAAGACGCCGTTTTGTCTCAACTGGTTCCTCGTTGCTCGTTACCAACTTCTCAATGAAGTCCAGTCTTTAATACTTCTAAACCAAATAGCGTTTTCTCTTTTATTACTACGAGAACTTTTTTAAGTGCTTATTGAATCGAACTCGATCTTCAGTCCTCTTACCTTAATTTTGTTTTTTTCCGTTTTTTTACCCTACACCCGAAGGCAGTAGGCTATATTCACTTTGTTCTTCCGTTTGTAAGGTAGAGAAGGAGACAAGATAGATATAAAAAAGTATATATATTCTTGCTCAGCGTCACCTCCTGAATCGGTTTAACCCTGTCCGCCTGTCTGGGTGTTGAAATCACGATTACCGGAGAAAGAAAAGGGATTCGCTATAAAATTTAGTACAAGTATTTTCTGTTATGTAGGGCAGTTTGGTGAATATCTCATAAAACATTCGAGATATTGAGGCATAATTCTATATCGGAACACATAGCGTCATTATAAACATTTTTGCAAAAAATGGGCGTGGTCAGCCCACTCATAAAAAAAGCAATATCTCATTAACGATATGATATGAAGACGTAATTTTACCGCGAGGTATTTGGAGGCATTATTAATCTGCTTGCCAAAAATGGTCCCATCACGCCACTCATACAAAAGTTGACAATATCTCGTAAACGATTGAAAATATTCTACGTGATTTTATCCCGGTGTACCTAGAGACATTAGCAAAATGTTTGCCAAAAATTGGAGCGGTCCGCCTACTTTTACAAAAGTTGTGAACTGGCGAAATTATTTTTTTTTTGCTACTCGGGTGTAGGGTACTTAGACTTCGGCCTGGACGAAGACAAAACTTTTACTTGTTTAAATTAAATAATTTAATTTTTAAAAAATAGTGGTAAGCACCATTCAATGTCTAAACACTTATAGACTTATAACATCCGCGATAGCATAGTGGTTAGCATACCCCCAGAAAAATTAAAATTGTTTTCAAGCATATATAAGAAAATATTTATACTCATTTTAAATTCATTAATATAAAACAAAATATAAACAATAAATTTACACAAACACTGTTTACATATTTAACTTAGATAAACACACGTAATTCATTAAAAAATTATACACTTCAATACTTAAAAGTAATCCAAACAATTTCAATCCATTTCCAAATCAGAGTCATCGAAGTCGATAATCTGCAAAGTAAATATTGGTAAATTTACTTTATTTAAATGCAATTTTATAATGACATTATAAATAAAATATTGGTAAAATATATGGTTGTGTATTTAGGTTTCTTATGGATTATCACCTCATTATTTAGGTCCTCGTAATTTGAAATGCCAGTCAAATCCTCCAAGTATTTGGCTGTCTCAAAAGCTTTAAAAAGAAAGGCGTGACCCTCTCGCCGATACTCCGATACAATTCGCTGCAAGGAATCGAAAGAAGATAAATATGACTTTAACCAGCTTTTTTGCCCAAAAACTATTCACCTCGGAGCAACCGATGCATTGCGTAAATTTCTTTGTTGCTGGTAATATATTCTCATAGCTAAATAGCATGCCGCGTATCGAGTGCGGTATGATACCAAGAATACCTTCAGGTGTTTTAGCGTCAGATTTGCCGCTGGCACAGTAATAAGCTGGAGCGCACTCACGCTTTGGATGTTGTAGCAGTGCGACGAGCAACTCTACGGCATAACTTGCAGCAATATTGGAGACACCGGGACGTGTGACAGTGCACTGCTGATCAAGAGTTCGATCCTTAAGAGACTGTAAATATTGTAAAAATTAACATATTAGAAATTTAATAATTAACTCGCTAGGAGTTCCATATTATTCACACAATTTGTCAATAACATTCTTTAAGAATAACTACTTCTTTCCTTCTAATTAAAGAAGGGACAAAAATCGATTATGTCTTTGTGATAAATTTGTACTGATTATACTTTAACGTATAGAATATTCGAATCACTTGTCGTTACGAGCCACACTAAGAGTTCTTTGCATTCTAATTTAAGAGCAGGAAAAATCATCAACGAAAAAATCATCAACATGCAATGCAATCAGAAGTCTCACGAAATTTTTTTGCACTCAGCCTATAAATTATCAAAAACAGCCAGCCTGTTTTTGAGTCGATGGCGCACTGTGTTTGCTCATGCATATATCAGTTTTTTCAAACCCTGCTTAAAGCGTCATGTATTCACTAAACAATTCCTCTCTGTTTGAAGGTACTACCAACTGATGTGAAATTGATCGCGAGCAAATGTAGAGGGTAGCAGAGAGGCAGCGATCGGGTCAAAAAGAATTGTTTAGGCGAAACAGTAACTTTACGGTAAACAGCTTGAGACAATCTCTCAAAACCTGTTCGCTAGTCGCAAAATTAATATAAATAAAGACAACTATCTAACGCAGTTTCTCTACTAATTCAAAATAAATTCTTTTACTGAAAAATTGTAATTTCTGAACGCAATAAAAAGAAAATTTATTTACAAATAGAAAAGCATGACCAAAGCACTTTAACGCGTCACTCACGTTGTGCACTCACGAAGAGAGGAAAATAAAATTCCAAAAATTATACGTATTAATATTCATCGATATCTTTATACACCGACACATTCGCCACATTTTTAATGAGTGATTAGATAAACGCAAGGTGTCATTGTATTTATTTACTTCTGAAGGAGAAGAAAAACACTACAAAATCTCCAAAATGATAACCGAACTGTCTACACGTTCTCAACAAACTGGCAGCGGATGTTTTGCTACGTCAGTTAGTTTCTCATGCTCTTAGCGAATTTACGAAATAAGAAAATCGTATATAGATGGTGTATAAAAATTAAAATAGTAGTCAATAATATTAAAGGTATTCATTTCTGAATATCCACTATTAAAAATTTGCATTTGCTCAAAACATGTTAACAGAATTTGCTGGAAATCTAGCTCAGCCACTGGAGTTCGGACATGCGATACAAATCGCAGCCAAAAGTATACACGCCGCATCGAGGTGCGTTTGAATAGTAAAATTTAATCCGATTTATGGATTCTTAAATAGTTTGCTATTTTCATAACAGTTTCCTGAAGTGAGTTAGTTGAAAAATGCGCATATTCGCAGAAACTGATGTTGATTAATAAGATTTGATAATAGATTCGTAACCAGCTTTTATAATTCTATATATAAGAAGCATATTTCTCTGCACAAGAGAATGTTGTGTCGTCGATCAGTGCTATCAGAAAACGCATATAAATTGTAAACTGTTCTGTTTTTTAGTTAATAGAAAATGTTACATCAGTTTCTCAGTAAATATTTACGAATTAAAATTTTTCAGATTTCACATAACTCTGTGCACGGAAAAAACTTCACTCAACGCCAATGCAGACATTGGTTTGCGTTTCTCTTGCTTTTTTCGTGACGATGCAATAGTGCGAAACGCCTACATCGATGGGCAGTGGGGTGAGGAGGAAACCAAGGAGAATTTAGCTGATGCAAGCTTGCCCAATCCAATAACATCGGGTGAATTTTTTCTTTTTTACATACTGGCGTGTGAAGAAAAATTTCACATTTCCATCGACGGTCACTCGTTTTGTACTTTTAAGTATCGCTTTCCCATCAACAGGCTGCGTACGTTACAAATACACGGTCACATCCAAGCAATAACACAGGTCGATCATCGCTCAGTGTTCCCCAATCCCTGGCCTGCCGTACATGCTACCGACTACCTCAAAGCATTCAGCAATGACATACCCATACTTTTCAGTCCGGGACATGTCACCGTCATAACGGGACTCTGTTTCGGCAACAAGAAGGGAAAATTCATTATCAAATTCATGGACGCGGATACGAAGCGGGAGGATCTGCATTTTAGTGTACGTTTCGATGAGAAGGTTGTGGTGCGCAACACAATGAATAAAAGTTTTGAGTGCGTTTGTGGTTTTTGCTTTGTCTTGAGCTCGGAATAAAAAGGTTAAGTGTATTCTTTAATTATTTTCCAGATTCGGCGCTGAGGAGCGGCATGGCGGCTTCCCCTTCGTCTTCAATCAACAATTTAAGCTTGCCATAGCGTTTGCGAAACGTGAATTTCTCACCGCGGTAGATGGTTACAATTTTTGCAGTTACGCTTATCGAACGCCAGATGTACTACAGAATTTAGTAGGCTTCAAAGTGACCTGCATCAATGGCCTGAACATACACATAACAAGCGTGGATCACCTGCAAACAGGTGACCCAACGTGTGCAAGTTTCGAAAAGTATTCTAAGCATGATTACGAGTGTGCATAACTAGACACCATTTCTCTGTTGGCTCAAATACATTTGCTGAAATCTTTACAAGCATACATTGCAGTGCCCCTTAACTATATCAAATTTTTAGCTTTCTTCTAGTTTAGATCCAAATAGAAATAATTATTTTGTATATATGTTCGCTTTAACCAGTCGAAGGGAGCGCCTTTAATGTTTAGAGAACAAGACGATTTTATAAGACGATTTTTTTGAATATAAGAGGATTTTGTAAATCGTTAACTGCAAGATGGCAGATTACAAAAATTTTTTATTTTTTACTTACATTTCCTGGCGCTGTAACATCATTGCAGAAATAGCAACCTAAATTTGAGCCACTGATATATTTTAAATCCCCAACATCATTAGATGTTGGATTGCTTTCAGCCTCATCACCAAAGCCATTGCCAGCCCCATGACGCATAACTAAATAACTGTCAAATCCTAGGGCAGCATTAATCACAATCTGCAAAAATTTGCTTTGGTTGTGTTAAGAACAGCAAGAGGAAAGTAAGGTTACAAAGTACCTTGTTATAAGCAGCTCCCAAAACTGTTGGTAACCATCGGCTTTCTCTGGAATCAGTGAGCAAAAACACCACATCATGCTGCATCACTAGAGCCTCAATGGTACTTAAATCCTCGTTGGTTTGTGATCGCTGGGCATCGCCAATGGTATGGCCAGGCATAGGAATTTCTAAAACATGACCAGCGGTAATCTAGACAAAACTTATTAATCTCTAATTTTTCTGCGCGTGGCTTCTAGATAAAAGCTGTGCGAGCAAACAGTTTTACCGCATTTGGATTCAGTTGCTGCAAACGTGCAGCAGCAGTCGGAGCCTTCATAATATTGCCCGCCACAGCATCCGCGTGAGTGTAGAGATTTTGACGCAACGGATTAGCGAAAGTTACTCTGCCATTATCGATCAGAGTAATGTATTTAAATCCCCATGCCTAAGAAATCGAACAAAGAAGGTATATTTATACACCGCTAGACTTCTGTTTACCAATAAATTTCTGGCTACTGCACAGCCCAAGGTGCCCGCTCCACAGAGCAAACACCTTGCATTCGCAATTTTATCCAAATCCAAATCGGGCACCAAGCGCCATTTCATTAGCTTCAAATTTAAATCGATAGAATTTTCGGCCAACCTACAATTGTTCAAGCTCACATGTGAAATCGTTTGGAAAATATTTACTTCTATACCTAGCTGGATCCATGCTATCTCTCATGGACACCATCATGGGTGCCATTTTATTACTACGATTTGGTTCCCAACCAACAAATCTGATGACATCTGCATTAAAGTCTACGAATTCATTCTGTAGAACTTCCCACACCAGGCTGTTATCAGGTTGCATTTGCTGATTAAAGCGAACACCAAGAAACTTTATGGTTCGACCAACTAGTGCAGGGCTGTCGAAGGAGGAACAGGTGAAAAGTGAATGTATAAAATATAAAACATACCAACTAGAGAATAAAAACGCTGCAAAGGTTCGCATTAGCCACGAAGGATTATCATCGCTATTTGCATCAGCAAAGCAGAAGTAGCAACGCTCCATATCCTCTCCCAGAAAATTTTTTGCTGGTGCCTGAAGCTGAATGCAGTCCTTTAAGGTGCATATTTTGGCCGAATTCAATTTATATATAAAGAACTGCTGCTCAGTGTGAGGTGTTTCTCGTAGAAAATTAGCGAACTCATTCAACTCGGGTATATCTTGCAACTTCTTTGGCTTGCTGTTCATAGCCTGCACCGTCGGCTCCAATGGACAGGGAAAGGAGAACCAGTAATAAAAGTTGTGGCATTTGAGATCCTAACGAAGATCAGAATAAAGTGGAAATAAGTGAATGAGCACCCTAAATAAATACAATCGGCGCCTTTAACTTACTGCAAATGACAGGATTGCAAATCGTGCCAAGCACTTTGGATCTTCTAATACCCGCCCATTTTTAAAGTCATTTAAGAGTTTCCGCCCTTCAGACAACAGAAAGGCGTTCTTATCACAACTCTTGAACTCTTCTACAGTGTTTTTGTTGTAAAGCGTCCCCACAGCCGGATGGCAGAATTTTGGTGGTGCAAAGTCCCTGCAATTATCAGAGTATCGAATGGCTACGACCTCCCACCACTACCAGTTCCATACTCACTCTTTAAATGCTGTGTAGTCCACTTCGAGGAGACATGCTTTAGCTCCGCGATTCGTATAAAAGCCATGGACACGCTTCGGTGCATCCGAGAGGCGGTCTAGTTCAAGCTTGATTTCTGCAAACTTGTGCCAGAATGTTGGACTGACGAAGGAGTGCAGCGGCGAGAACTTCAAGACTTGCATCGGTGCCACTGTTTTGGCTTCGCCGGACATGTTGTATATTTTTTTATTTGCACAGCTCTCTTATTCTTTTTGTACAATAGTTTATGGTTCGTCACCCCACAAAAAGTTAATATTTTTATTTTTGGTGAGAAACCTACATTCCATAAACACTCTGCGCAATAACAAATACAGCTGTTAAATGTTCTGCTTTGTCAAACTGATTACAATACTTGTCGAAGTGTTGCCAACTACACTCAGTTATATAAAGTTTATCACCATAGAGGTAATAAGAGATTATAAAAAAACTTCCCTGATTCACCTCGCTACTAGCTGCGAATTAGAAATTTTTCCACCTGACTGGAGTAGTTTCGCATTCTTTTTGATGGTGACTTGTAGCCAACATTGCTGTTGTTGTAGGTTAAGCTGCGAATAAAAGAAAATTATAATTAAAGTTAACAAATTTTGTTCATCGATCAAAAGCAAAATCGAAATTCCGGAATATGAAATATGAATAAATATGGGGTCCTTCTGGACGAAAGAGTACTTCGCTGCGCCCTTTGTCCTCTTCTACAGATAACCCACAATATATATCTTATCTTATATAGAAATCTTTCTTTCAAATGTCGCCTTTTCACGGCTGTGGAATCCCGGTGGAATCCAGACCTCCAGCACTTCGGGCTGACAACAGATCTGACTCAAACGGAGTTCCTAATGGAAGCGATAGTCTTTCATAGGAAACTCCGTTTCCTAAGTTGCATCTAGAAGATGCATTTGGAACAGCCATGCCGATTCCCACAGTAGACGATGGTTTCGGATAGAACTTTTCGAGGCGCCAAAAATCGCCTCACCGAGGGGTGAACGAATAACGAAGTGGTTTTCGGATATTACTGAGGTCAGTGCTGTAAGTAGGAGTTTACGGTTAAATAAGAGAATGCGTTACGGATGATAGAATTGGCAGCGGAATGCGTGAATTTACTGTAACCAATAAATTTAAAGTAATTTTTTTTAATGTATTGTTTTTTAGACCCATTCCTTCACTTCCAGGAATATCATGCATTACTTTCCCGGGACACAAATAATCGCAGGGTACAAATAGTCCCAAGGTATCAATGCATGTTGTTACCTGTGTCCGTTTCAGTTTGGTGGCTGGGTTGTGAGGTTATGTTCGGACATCCACTGAAAACTGTGAAATAAAAGCAATAAAAAAAACAACAAAAATAAAACCTTGCTATTCACTTGTCAATATTGTTTCACAATTTCTGAACGGAAAATATCAGATAATATATCAGTCAAAACCAAACAGTTAAGATAGCGTAGCTGGGTATTTAAAAGTTTCTATCGAATTCTAGTCTAAGTAAAGATAAGAATAAATATGGAGTAAAGATAATAACAAATGTAGATTTTTTAGTAACCATTTTGAAGTAAATGCAACAGCATTCTTGAAAATTGGTTTTGAAAGAATTTTTCAGCGAAATACTGTTTTTGGGGAATTTGCTATAAATTACCATTTGACTCCCTTTGTGCCGCACGTATTTCACTATCAAACTGTGAACTCCTTAGCGGGTCATTCTGCAGCATTTTAAAAAGTGTTTAAAAAAAATACTGATCCGCACAAAGCAAAAAATATGTTGGAGAAGCAAAAAATGTTTTAAATTTCTTACGGGGTTTCGGTGGTGCATCGACACATATCACGAAACGCACCTCGTTTCAAAAATTTTAAAATCTGAATATTTCATAAACCGTCTGAGATATTAAGGTATAATTTTATACCGGAACATATAGCGTCATTACTAAAATGTTTGAAAAAAATGGTAAAAAAGTTGGCAATATCTAATGAACGGTATAAGATATTGATATGTAATTTTATCAGGATATATAGGGAAGCATTACCAATAAGTCTGCCAAAAATGGAAGTGCCACTACCACTCATACAAAAGTTGTCAATATCTTGTAAACGGTATAAGATATTAATACGAAATTGTATCACGAGGTATTTACACGTATTACTAATTTGTATAAAAATATGGGCGTGGTCCGCCCACTTATACAAAAGTTGTCAATATCCCATAAACGGTTCAAAATATTAATACCTTCTTAATTCTATCTAGCAGTACCTAGAGACATTACAAAAACATTTCCGGAAATGGGCGTGGTCCGCCTACTTATACAAAAGTTGTTAAGTGGCGAAATTATAATTTTTTCAGTTACTCGGGTGTAGGGTATTTAGATTTCGGCCAGGTCGAAGACTACACTTTTACTTGTTTTTCTTATTTCATTTTATCAAATTCTTTTTGTCAGTTTTCGTTCTTATTAGAAAATTTCTAACTTCTTATGTGGGCTATTCTTGGAGAGCGAAAAGGAATCGCTTAATTTTTCTAAATTTTTCCACATTTTGCCATTTTCATTTCATGTATTTTCGGATTCAACCTGAAAATATAGAAATACCGTCACGTCCGTTCCCTGATTTTTCCATACTCCGCAAGAAATCGCAACGAAATGTAATAGAATTCTAAGAATTTTAGAATTTTTTTTTAGAATTTTAAGAATCAGAATTTTATTGAAATCTGATGTAAATAACATCGACATGGAACAATTAACAATGAACGATGTGAACCAATTAGTAATCAGCGTGGACCATGAACAATTGAAAATTATGTACGCAAAAACTTAAAATTCCAGGCGGCGTCTGCATTTGCCGAGGGGTCTGGAAGCGTTCAGACAGGTCTCGATGATGACTTCGTGCACGTCCTTCTCACAAGCCCCGCTCACCATGACCAGCACGCAGTGCGCGATATCGTCCACCTTCAGGTGGTGCAGGCGGCTCCTGAAGTAGTGGCCCCTCTTGACGAAGCGCGGCGAGTGCAGAGCCAACACGTCCTTGCCGAACACGAACGTAACGAGGCTTCGAGTGGCGCCCGCCACAGTCGTCCAGTCGATCGACTCGAACTCTGCAGCGACCAAATAGGTGTCATTCGGTCCGATTTTGTAGACGCCTTGGTCGTCCAGGAACTTGGGCCACAGCGAATACAGCAGCATGCAGATCTCATCGTCGGAGTCTTCAGAACTTCGGCAGGATATTAAGCCTTCCGCGTGGGTTTCCATGTTAAAATCGAACTTGAACTAAAAACGCTTTCGGAATAACTGGAACAAATTTCACTTAGAAATAGCGTTTGCGATGGCAGCGTTGTTGTCTGCGTCGCCTGCTACGTTGGATTTCCTTTGAACTCGAACAAGTAGAAATAAGGGAAAGTCTTTTGAACTGACAAGGGTAAATTCCTGCGCAACACTTCTGACCGCGGGCTTGAGTGAGGGCGTGATGTGGATACCTTGTGGAGCAGACTCGCCCAGCCGCAGAAGAGGGGTGACAAACTCGATAGGGGACGGCCAGCCATTGTTGTCCATCCCTCTCAAGGCATAACACTCGAGTTGAAGCTGATTTGGTCTCGTACCCTCCGCACCGAGGGTCGTAGAGGGCTTCCCTACATTTGCATCCTCTTTCGGCAGCGAAAACCAACTACCAGCTACAATTGTACTTCGCATACCGTGCAATGATATCCCAAAAGTTTCGCCTCGCTTATAATTTCACTCCGGAGTCTCAACCTGCCGGTTGTCACAATATTATTGAGGCATTAATACGGCTTCTGCAGGCGATTTAGTTCTTTACTTTCATACGTATTGCAGATACAATATGAAAGTTTTGAATGAACTCATACGTAAATTAAATTAAATAAAAGTAAAACTCATACTCGAGGACGAGAAATTAAAATCCATTTTAATTGTTGTTTTTAAAATTCGAAAAATATCCTAAAAATTGAAAAAGTAAATAAGGGGAAAAAAAATATAAAATAGCAAAAATAAAAAAAATATATTTACCCAGGCAAGTGTAGCGACTTTTAAACAAATAGGAAGCGTCAACACATTCTGCGTGAACTCGCATTGGAGGCCGAGAAATTCAAATCCATTCTAGTTTTTTGGAAATTGAAAAATATCCTGAAATTTGAAAAAGGAAAATAGGAAGAATAATAAAAAATAGCGAAAATAATAAAAAATAGCAAAAAAAATAGATATAAAAAAAATTTAATTGCCGAGGCAAGTATGCCAACAACACGCGGTGTTCCCAAGCGGTCCCCCATCTAAGTACTAACCGCGCCCGACGCTGCTTAATTTCGGTGATCGGACGAGAACCGATGTATTCAGCGTGGTATGGTCGTTGGCGAAATCGTGTGGCTTAAGTCGCGTACTCATGCCGCGCAGACTGGACGGCACTTCATCAAGGCCACTTATAGTGGAAGATGGTGTGTGATTTAGGAAGCGTCAACACATTCTGCGTGAACTCATACTCGAGGGCCAGAAATTAAAATCCATTTTAATTATTGTTTTTAAAATTAGAAAAATATCCTAAAAATTGAAAAAGTAAATAAGGGGAAAAAATATAAAATACCAAAAATAAAAAAAATATATTTACCCAGGCAAGTGTAGCGACTTTTAAACAAATAGGAAGCGTCAACACATTCTGCGTGAACTCGCATTGGAGGCCGAGAAATTCAAATCCATTCTGGTTTTTTGGAAATTGAAAAATATCCTGAAATTTGAAAAAGGAAAATAGGAAGAATAATAAAAAATAGCGAAAATAATAAAAAATAGCAAAAAAAATAGATATAAAAAAAATTTAATTGCCGAGGCAAGTATGCCAACAACACGCGGTGTTCCCAAGCGGTCCCTCATCTAAGTACTAACCGCGCCCGACGCTGCTTAATTTCGGTGATCAGACGAGAACCGATGTATTCAGCGTGGTATGGTCGTTGGCGAAATCGTGTGGCTTAAGTCGCGTACTCATGCCGCGCAGACTGGACGGCACTTCATCAAGGCCACTTATAGTGGAAGATGGTGTGTGATTTAGGAAGCGTCAACACATTCTGCGTGAACTCATACTCGAGGGCCAGAAATTAAAATCCATTTTAATTATTGTTTTTAAAATTAGAAAAATATCCTAAAAATTGAAAAAGTAAATAAGGGGAAAAAATATAAAATAGCAAAAATAAAAAAAATATATTTACCCAGGCAAGTGTAGCGACTTTTAAACAAATAGGAAGCGTCAACACATTCTGCGTGAACTCGCATTGGAGGCCGAGAAATTCAAATCCATTCTAGTTTTTTGGAAATTGAAAAATATCCTGAAATTTGAAAAAGGAAAATAGGAAGAATAATAAAAAATAGCGAAAATAATAAAAAATAGCAAAAAAAATAGATATAAAAAAAATTTAATTGCCGAGGCAAGTATGCCAACAACACGCGGTGTTCCCAAGCGGTCCCCCATCTAAGTACTAACCGCGCCCGACGCTGCTTAATTTCGGTGATCGGACGAGAACCGATGTATTCAACGTGGTATGGTCGTTGGCGAAATCGTGTGGCTTAAGTCGCGTACTCATGCCGCGCAGACTGGACGGCACTTCATCAAGGCCACTTATAGTGGAAGATGGTGTGTGATTTAGGAAGCGTCAACACATTCTGCGTGAACTCATACTCGAGGGCCAGAAATTAAAATCCATTTTAATTATTGTTTTTAAAATTAGAAAAATATCCTAAAAATTGAAAAAGTAAATAAGGGGAAAAAATATAAAATAGCAAAAATAAAAAAAATATATTTACCCAGGCAAGTGTAGCGACTTTTAAACAAATAGGAAGCGTCAACACATTCTGCGTGAACTCGCATTGGAGGCCGAGAAATTCAAATCCATTCTAGTTTTTTGGAAATTGAAAAATATCCTGAAATTTGAAAAAGGAAAATAGGAAGAATAATAAAAAATAGCGAAAATAATAAAAAATAGCAAAAAAAATAGATATAAAAAAAATTTAATTGCCGAGGCAAGTATGCCAACAACACGCGGTGTTCCCAAGCGGTCCCCCATCTAAGTACTAACCGCGCCCGACGCTGCTTAATTTCGGTGATCGGACGAGAACCGATGTATTCAGCGTGGTATGGTCGTTGGCGAAATCGTGTGGCTTAAGTCGCGTACTCATGCCGCGCAGACTGGACGGCACTTCATCAAGGCCACTTATAGTGGAAGATGGTGTGTGATTTAGGAAGCGTCAACACATTCTGCGTGAACTCATACTCGAGGGCCAGAAATTAAAATCCATTTTAATTATTGTTTTTAAAATTAGAAAAATATCCTAAAAATTGAAAAAGTAAATAAGGGGAAAAAATATAAAATAGCAAAAATAAAAAAAATATATTTACCCAGGCAAGTGTAGCGACTTTTAAACAAATAGGAAGCGTCAACACATTCTGCGTGAACTCGCATTGGAGGCCGAGAAATTCAAATCCATTCTAGTTTTTTGGAAATTGAAAAATATCCTGAAATTTGAAAAAGGAAAATAGGAAGAATAATAAAAAATAGCGAAAATAATAAAAAATAGCAAAAAAAATAGATATAAAAAAAATTTAATTGCCGAGGCAAGTATGCCAACAACACGCGGTGTTCCCAAGCGGTCCCCCATCTAAGTACTAACCGCGCCCGACGCTGCTTAATTTCGGTGATCGGACGAGAACCGATGTATTCAGCGTGGTATGGTCGTTGGCGAAATCGTGTGGCTTAAGTCGCGTACTCATGCCGCGCAGACTGGACGGCACTTCATCAAGGCCACTTATAGTGGAAGATGGTGTGTGATTTAGGAAGCGTCAACACATTCTGCGTGAACTCATACTCGAGGGCCAGAAATTAAAATCCATTTTAATTATTGTTTTTAAAATTAGAAAAATATCCTAAAAATTGAAAAAGTAAATAAGGGGAAAAAATATAAAATAGCAAAAATAAAAAAAATATATTTACCCAGGCAAGTGTAGCGACTTTTAAACAAATAGGAAGCGTCAACACATTCTGCGTGAACTCGCATTGGAGGCCGAGAAATTCAAATCCATTCTAGTTTTTTGGAAATTGAAAAATATCCTGAAATTTGAAAAAGGAAAATAGGAAGAATAATAAAAAATAGCGAAAATAATAAAAAATAGCAAAAAAAATAGATATAAAAAAAATTTAATTGCCGAGGCAAGTATGCCAACAACACGCGGTGTTCCCAAGCGGTCCCCCATCTAAGTACTAACCGCGCCCGACGCTGCTTAATTTCGGTGATCGGACGAGAACCGATGTATTCAGCGTGGTATGGTCGTTGGCGAAATCGTGTGGCTTAAGTCGCGTACTCATGCCGCGCAGACTGGACGGCACTTCATCAAGGCCACTTATAGTGGAAGATGGTGTGTGATTTAGGAAGCGTCAACACATTCTGCGTGAACTCATACTCGAGGGCCAGAAATTAAAATCCATTTTAATTATAGTTTTTAAAATTGGAAAAATATCCTAAAAATTGAAAAAGTAAATAAGGGGAAAAAAATATAAAATAGCAAAAATAAAAAAAATATATTTACCCAGGCAAGTGTAGCGACTTTTAAACAAATAGGAAGCGTCAACACATTCTGCGTGAACTCGCATTGGAGGCCGAGAAATTCAAATCCATTCTGGTTTTTTGGAAATTGAAAAATATCCTGAAATTTGAAAAAGGAAAATAGGAAGAATAATAAAAAATAGCGAAAATAATAAAAAATAGCAAAAAAAATAGATATAAAAAAAATTTAATTGCCGAGGCAAGTATGCCAACAACACGCGGTGTTCCCAAGCGGTCCCCCATCTAAGTACTAACCGCGCCCGACGCTGCTTAATTTCGGTGATCGGACGAGAACCGATGTATTCAGCGTGGTATGGTCGTTGGCGAAATCGTGTGGCTTAAGTCGCGTACTCATGCCGCGCAGACTGGACGGCACTTCATCAAGGCCACTTATAGTGGAAGATGGTGTGTGATTTAGGAAGCGTCAACACATTCTGCGTGAACTCATACTCGAGGGCCAGAAATTAAAATCCATTTTAATTATTGTTTTTAAAATTAGAAAAATATCCTAAAAATTGAAAAAGTAAATAAGGGGAAAAAATATAAAATAGCAAAAATAAAAAAAATATATTTACCCAGGCAAGTGTAGCGACTTTTAAACAAATAGGAAGCGTCAACACATTCTGCGTGAACTCGCATTGGAGGCCGAGAAATTCAAATCCATTCTAGTTTTTTGGAAATTGAAAAATATCCTGAAATTTGAAAAAGGAAAATAGGAAGAATAATAAAAAATAGCGAAAATAATAAAAAATAGCAAAAAAAATAGATATAAAAAAAATTTAATTGCCGAGGCAAGTATGCCAACAACACGCGGTGTTCCCAAGCGGTCCCCCATCTAAGTACTAACCGCGCCCGACGCTGCTTAATTTCGGTGATCGGACGAGAACCGATGTATTCAGCGTGGTATGGTCGTTGGCGAAATCGTGTGGCTTAAGTCGCGTACTCATGCCGCGCAGACTGGACGGCACTTCATCAAGGCCACTTATAGTGGAAGATGGTGTGTGATTTAGGAAGCGTCAACACATTCTGCGTGAACTCATACTCGAGGGCCAGAAATTAAAATCCATTTTAATTATTGTTTTTAAAATTGGAAAAATATCCTAAAAATTGAAAAAGTAAATAAGGGGAAAAAAATATAAAATAGCAAAAATAAAAAAAATATATTTACCCAGGCAAGTGTAGCGACTTTTAAACAAATAGGAAGCGTCAACACATTCTGCGTGAACTCGCATTGGAGGCCGAGAAATTCAAATCCATTCTAGTTTTTTGGAAATTGAAAAATATCCTGAAATTTGAAAAAGGAAAATAGGAAGAATAATAAAAAATAGCGAAAATAATAAAAAATAGCAAAAAAAATAGATATAAAAAAAATTTAATTGCCGAGGCAAGTATGCCAACAACACGCGGTGTTCCCAAGCGGTCCCCCATCTAAGTACTAACCGCGCCCGACGCTGCTTAATTTCGGTGATCGGACGAGAACCGATGTATTCAGCGTGGTATGGTCGTTGGCGAAATCGTGTGGCTTAAGTCGCGTACTCATGCCGCGCAGACTGGACGGCACTTCATCAAGGCCACTTATAGTGGAAGATGGTGTGTGATTTAGGAAGCGTCAACACATTCTGCGTGAACTCATACTCGAGGGCCAGAAATTAAAATCCATTTTAATTATTGTTTTTAAAATTAGAAAAATATCCTAAAAATTGAAAAAGTAAATAAGGGGAAAAAATATAAAATAGCAAAAATAAAAAAAATATATTTACCCAGGCAAGTGTAGCGACTTTTAAACAAATAGGAAGCGTCAACACATTCTGCGTGAACTCGCATTGGAGGCCGAGAAATTCAAATCCATTCTGGTTTTTTGGAAATTGAAAAATATCCTGAAATTTGAAAAAGGAAAATAGGAAGAATAATAAAAAATAGCGAAAATAATAAAAAATAGCAAAAAAAATAGATATAAAAAAATTTAATTGCCGAGGCAAGTATGCCAACAACACGCGGTGTTCCCAAGCGGTCCCCCATCTAAGTACTAACCGCGCCCGACGCTGCTTAATTTCGGTGATCGGACGAGAACCGATGTATTCAGCGTGGTATGGTCGTTGGCGAAATCGTGTGGCTTAAGTCGCGTACTCATGCCGCGCAGACTGGACGGCACTTCATCAAGGCCACTTATAGTGGAAGATGGTGTGTGATTTAGGAAGCGTCAACACATTCTGCGTGAACTCATACTCGAGGGCCAGAAATTAAAATCCATTTTAATTATTGTTTTTAAAATTAGAAAAATATCCTAAAAATTGAAAAAGTAAATAAGGGGAAAAAATATAAAATAGCAAAAATAAAAAAAATATATTTACCCAGGCAAGTGTAGCGACTTTTAAACAAATAGGAAGCGTCAACACATTCTGCGTGAACTCGCATTGGAGGCCGAGAAATTCAAATCCATTCTGGTTTTTTGGAAATTGAAAAATATCCTGAAATTTGAAAAAGGAAAATAGGAAGAATAATAAAAAATAGCGAAAATAATAAAAAATAGCAAAAAAAATAGATATAAAAAAATTTAATTGCCGAGGCAAGTATGCCAACAACACGCGGTGTTCCCAAGCGGTCCCCCATCTAAGTACTAACCGCGCCCGACGCTGCTTAATTTCGGTGATCGGACGAGAACCGATGTATTCAGCGTGGTATGGTCGTTGGCGAAATCGTGTGGCTTAAGTCGCGTACTCATGCCGCGCAGACTGGACGGCACTTCATCAAGGCCACTTATAGTGGAAGATGGTGTGTGATTTAGGAAGCGTCAACACATTCTGCGTGAACTCATACTCGAGGGCCAGAAATTAAAATCCATTTTAATTATTGTTTTTAAAATTAGAAAAATATCCTAAAAATTGAAAAAGTAAATAAGGGGAAAAAATATAAAATAGCAAAAATAAAAAAAATATATTTACCCAGGCAAGTGTAGCGACTTTTAAACAAATAGGAAGCGTCAACACATTCTGCGTGAACTCGCATTGGAGGCCGAGAAATTCAAATCCATTCTAGTTTTTTGGAAATTGAAAAATATCCTGAAATTTGAAAAAGGAAAATAGGAAGAATAATAAAAAATAGCGAAAATAATAAAAAATAGCAAAAAAAATAGATATAAAAAAAATTTAATTGCCGAGGCAAGTATGCCAACAACACGCGGTGTTCCCAAGCGGTCCCCCATCTAAGTACTAACCGCGCCCGACGCTGCTTAATTTCGGTGATCGGACGAGAACCGATGTATTCAGCGTGGTATGGTCGTTGGCGAAATCGTGTGGCTTAAGTCGCGTACTCATGCCGCGCAGACTGGACGGCACTTCATCAAGGCCACTTATAGTGGAAGATGGTGTGTGATTTAGGAAGCGTCAACACATTCTGCGTGAACTCATACTCGAGGGCCAGAAATTAAAATCCATTTTAATTATAGTTTTTAAAATTGGAAAAATATCCTAAAAATTGAAAAAGTAAATAAGGGGAAAAAAATATAAAATAGCAAAAATAAAAAAAATATATTTACCCAGGCAAGTGTAGCGACTTTTAAACAAATAGGAAGCGTCAACACATTCTGCGTGAACTCGCATTGGAGGCCGAGAAATTCAAATCCATTCTGGTTTTTTGGAAATTGAAAAATATCCTGAAATTTGAAAAAGGAAAATAGGAAGAATAATAAAAAATAGCGAAAATAATAAAAAATAGCAAAAAAAATAGATATAAAAAAAATTTAATTGCCGAGGCAAGTATGCCAACAACACGCGGTGTTCCCAAGCGGTCCCCCATCTAAGTACTAACCGCGCCCGACGCTGCTTAATTTCGGTGATCGGACGAGAACCGATGTATTCAGCGTGGTATGGTCGTTGGCGAAATCGTGTGGCTTAAGTCGCGTACTCATGCCGCGCAGACTGGACGGCACTTCATCAAGGCCACTTATAGTGGAAGATGGTGTGTGATTTAGGAAGCGTCAACACATTCTGCGTGAACTCATACTCGAGGGCCAGAAATTAAAATCCATTTTAATTATTGTTTTTAAAATTAGAAAAATATCCTAAAAATTGAAAAAGTAAATAAGGGGAAAAAATATAAAATAGCAAAAATAAAAAAAATATATTTACCCAGGCAAGTGTAGCGACTTTTAAACAAATAGGAAGCGTCAACACATTCTGCGTGAACTCGCATTGGAGGCCGAGAAATTCAAATCCATTCTAGTTTTTTGGAAATTGAAAAATATCCTGAAATTTGAAAAAGGAAAATAGGAAGAATAATAAAAAATAGCGAAAATAATAAAAAATAGCAAAAAAAATAGATATAAAAAAAATTTAATTGCCGAGGCAAGTATGCCAACAACACGCGGTGTTCCCAAGCGGTCCCCCATCTAAGTACTAACCGCGCCCGACGCTGCTTAATTTCGGTGATCGGACGAGAACCGATGTATTCAGCGTGGTATGGTCGTTGGCGAAATCGTGTGGCTTAAGTCGCGTACTCATGCCGCGCAGACTGGACGGCACTTCATCAAGGCCACTTATAGTGGAAGATGGTGTGTGATTTAGGAAGCGTCAACACATTCTGCGTGAACTCATACTCGAGGGCCAGAAATTAAAATCCATTTTAATTATTGTTTTTAAAATTGGAAAAATATCCTAAAAATTGAAAAAGTAAATAAGGGGAAAAAAATATAAAATAGCAAAAATAAAAAAAATATATTTACCCAGGCAAGTGTAGCGACTTTTAAACAAATAGGAAGCGTCAACACATTCTGCGTGAACTCGCATTGGAGGCCGAGAAATTCAAATCCATTCTAGTTTTTTGGAAATTGAAAAATATCCTGAAATTTGAAAAAGGAAAATAGGAAGAATAATAAAAAATAGCGAAAATAATAAAAAATAGCAAAAAAAATAGATATAAAAAAAATTTAATTGCCGAGGCAAGTATGCCAACAACACGCGGTGTTCCCAAGCGGTCCCCCATCTAAGTACTAACCGCGCCCGACGCTGCTTAATTTCGGTGATCGGACGAGAACCGATGTATTCAGCGTGGTATGGTCGTTGGCGAAATCGTGTGGCTTAAGTCGCGTACTCATGCCGCGCAGACTGGACGGCACTTCATCAAGGCCACTTATAGTGGAAGATGGTGTGTGATTTAGGAAGCGTCAACACATTCTGCGTGAACTCATACTCGAGGGCCAGAAATTAAAATCCATTTTAATTATTGTTTTTAAAATTAGAAAAATATCCTAAAAATTGAAAAAGTAAATAAGGGGAAAAAATATAAAATAGCAAAAATAAAAAAAATATATTTACCCAGGCAAGTGTAGCGACTTTTAAACAAATAGGAAGCGTCAACACATTCTGCGTGAACTCGCATTGGAGGCCGAGAAATTCAAATCCATTCTGGTTTTTTGGAAATTGAAAAATATCCTGAAATTTGAAAAAGGAAAATAGGAAGAATAATAAAAAATAGCGAAAATAATAAAAAATAGCAAAAAAAATAGATATAAAAAAATTTAATTGCCGAGGCAAGTATGCCAACAACACGCGGTGTTCCCAAGCGGTCCCCCATCTAAGTACTAACCGCGCCCGACGCTGCTTAATTTCGGTGATCGGACGAGAACCGATGTATTCAGCGTGGTATGGTCGTTGGCGAAATCGTGTGGCTTAAGTCGCGTACTCATGCCGCGCAGACTGGACGGCACTTCATCAAGGCCACTTATAGTGGAAGATGGTGTGTGATTTAGGAAGCGTCAACACATTCTGCGTGAACTCATACTCGAGGGCCAGAAATTAAAATCCATTTTAATTATTGTTTTTAAAATTAGAAAAATATCCTAAAAATTGAAAAAGTAAATAAGGGGAAAAAATATAAAATAGCAAAAATAAAAAAAATATATTTACCCAGGCAAGTGTAGCGACTTTTAAACAAATAGGAAGCGTCAACACATTCTGCGTGAACTCGCATTGGAGGCCGAGAAATTCAAATCCATTCTAGTTTTTTGGAAATTGAAAAATATCCTGAAATTTGAAAAAGGAAAATAGGAAGAATAATAAAAAATAGCGAAAATAATAAAAAATAGCAAAAAAAATAGATATAAAAAAAATTTAATTGCCGAGGCAAGTATGCCAACAACACGCGGTGTTCCCAAGCGGTCCCCCATCTAAGTACTAACCGCGCCCGACGCTGCTTAATTTCGGTGATCGGACGAGAACCGATGTATTCAGCGTGGTATGGTCGTTGGCGAAATCGTGTGGCTTAAGTCGCGTACTCATGCCGCGCAGACTGGACGTCACTTCATCAAGGCCACTTATAGTGGAAGATGGTGTGTGATTTAGGAAGCGTCAACACATTCTGCGTGAACTCATACTCGAGGGCCAGAAATTAAAATCCATTTTAATTATTGTTTTTAAAATTAGAAAAATATCCTAAAAATTGAAAAAGTAAATAAGGGGAAAAAATATAAAATAGCAAAAATAAAAAAAATATATTTACCCAGGCAAGTGTAGCGACTTTTAAACAAATAGGAAGCGTCAACACATTCTGCGTGAACTCGCATTGGAGGCCGAGAAATTCAAATCCATTCTGGTTTTTTGGAAATTGAAAAATATCCTGAAATTTGAAAAAGGAAAATAGGAAGAATAATAAAAAATAGCGAAAATAATAAAAAATAGCAAAAAAAATAGATATAAAAAAAATTTAATTGCCGAGGCAAGTATGCCAACAACACGCGGTGTTCCCAAGCGGTCCCCCATCTAAGTACTAACCGCGCCCGACGCTGCTTAATTTCGGTGATCGGACGAGAACCGATGTATTCAGCGTGGTATGGTCGTTGGCGAAATCGTGTGGCTTAAGTCGCGTACTCATGCCGCGCAGACTGGACGGCACTTCATCAAGGCCACTTATAGTGGAAGATGGTGTGTGATTTAGGAAGCGTCAACACATTCTGCGTGAACTCATACTCGAGGGCCAGAAATTAAAATCCATTTTAATTATTGTTTTTAAAATTAGAAAAATATCCTAAAAATTGAAAAAGTAAATAAGGGGAAAAAATATAAAATAGCAAAAATAAAAAAAATATATTTACCCAGGCAAGTGTAGCGACTTTTAAACAAATAGGAAGCGTCAACACATTCTGCGTGAACTCGCATTGGAGGCCGAGAAATTCAAATCCATTCTGGTTTTTTGGAAATTGAAAAATATCCTGAAATTTGAAAAAGGAAAATAGGAAGAATAATAAAAAATAGCGAAAATAATAAAAAATAGCAAAAAAAATAGATATAAAAAAATTTAATTGCCGAGGCAAGTATGCCAACAACACGCGGTGTTCCCAAGCGGTCCCCCATCTAAGTACTAACCGCGCCCGACGCTGCTTAATTTCGGTGATCGGACGAGAACCGATGTATTCAGCGTGGTATGGTCGTTGGCGAAATCGTGTGGCTTAAGTCGCGTACTCATGCCGCGCAGACTGGACGGCACTTCATCAAGGCCACTTATAGTGGAAGATGGTGTGTGATTTAGGAAGCGTCAACACATTCTGCGTGAACTCATACTCGAGGGCCAGAAATTAAAATCCATTTTAATTATTGTTTTTAAAATTAGAAAAATATCCTAAAAATTGAAAAAGTAAATAAGGGGAAAAAATATAAAATAGCAAAAATAAAAAAAATATATTTACCCAGGCAAGTGTAGCGACTTTTAAACAAATAGGAAGCGTCAACACATTCTGCGTGAACTCGCATTGGAGGCCGAGAAATTCAAATCCATTCTAGTTTTTTGGAAATTGAAAAATATCCTGAAATTTGAAAAAGGAAAATAGGAAGAATAATAAAAAATAGCGAAAATAATAAAAAATAGCAAAAAAAATAGATATAAAAAAAATTTAATTGCCGAGGCAAGTATGACAACAACACGCGGTGTTCCCAAGCGGTCCCCCATCTAAGTACTAACCGCGCCCGACGCTGCTTAATTTCGGTGATCGGACGAGAACCGATGTATTCAGCGTGGTATGGTCGTTGGCGAAATCGTGTGGCTTAAGTCGCGTACTCATGCCGCGCAGACTGGACGGCACTTCATCAAGGCCACTTATAGTGGAAGATGGTGTGTGATTTAGGAAGCGTCAACACATTCTGCGTGAACTCATACTCGAGGGCCAGAAATTAAAATCCATTTTAATTATTGTTTTTAAAATTAGAAAAATATCCTAAAAATTGAAAAAGTAAATAAGGGGAAAAAATATAAAATAGCAAAAATAAAAAAAATATATTTACCCAGGCAAGTGTAGCGACTTTTAAACAAATAGGAAGCGTCAACACATTCTGCGTGAACTCGCATTGGAGGCCGAGAAATTCAAATCCATTCTGGTTTTTTGGAAATTGAAAAATATCCTGAAATTTGAAAAAGGAAAATAGGAAGAATAATAAAAAATAGCGAAAATAATAAAAAATAGCAAAAAAAATAGATATAAAAAAAATTTAATTGCCGAGGCAAGTATGCCAACAACACGCGGTGTTCCCAAGCGGTCCCCCATCTAAGTACTAACCGCGCCCGACGCTGCTTAATTTCGGTGATCGGACGAGAACCGATGTATTCAGCGTGGTATGGTCGTTGGCGAAATCGTGTGGCTTAAGTCGCGTACTCATGCCGCGCAGACTGGACGGCACTTCATCAAGGCCACTTATAGTGGAAGATGGTGTGTGATTTAGGAAGCGTCAACACATTCTGCGTGAACTCATACTCGAGGGCCAGAAATTAAAATCCATTTTAATTATTGTTTTTAAAATTAGAAAAATATCCTAAAAATTGAAAAAGTAAATAAGGGGAAAAAATATAAAATAGCAAAAATAAAAAAAATATATTTACCCAGGCAAGTGTAGCGACTTTTAAACAAATAGGAAGCGTCAACACATTCTGCGTGAACTCGCATTGGAGGCCGAGAAATTCAAATCCATTCTGGTTTTTTGGAAATTGAAAAATATCCTGAAATTTGAAAAAGGAAAATAGGAAGAATAATAAAAAATAGCGAAAATAATAAAAAATAGCAAAAAAAATAGATATAAAAAAAATTTAATTGCCGAGGCAAGTATGCCAACAACACGCGGTGTTCCCAAGCGGTCCCCCATCTAAGTACTAACCGCGCCCGACGCTGCTTAATTTCGGTGATCGGACGAGAACCGATGTATTCAGCGTGGTATGGTCGTTGGCGAAATCGTGTGGCTTAAGTCGCGTACTCATGCCGCGCAGACTGGACGGCACTTCATCAAGGCCACTTATAGTGGAAGATGGTGTGTGATTTAGGAAGCGTCAACACATTCTGCGTGAACTCATACTCGAGGGCCAGAAATTAAAATCCATTTTAATTATTGTTTTTAAAATTAGAAAAATATCCTAAAAATTGAAAAAGTAAATAAGGGGAAAAAATATAAAATAGCAAAAATAAAAAAAATATATTTACCCAGGCAAGTGTAGCGACTTTTAAACAAATAGGAAGCGTCAACACATTCTGCGTGAACTCGCATTGGAGGCCGAGAAATTCAAATCCATTCTGGTTTTTTGGAAATTGAAAAATATCCTGAAATTTGAAAAAGGAAAATAGGAAGAATAATAAAAAATAGCGAAAATAATAAAAAATAGCAAAAAAAATAGATATAAAAAAAATTTAATTGCCGAGGCAAGTATGCCAACAACACGCGGTGTTCCCAAGCGGTCCCCCATCTAAGTACTAACCGCGCCCGACGCTGCTTAATTTCGGTGATCGGACGAGAACCGATGTATTCAGCGTGGTATGGTCGTTGGCGAAATCGTGTGGCTTAAGTCGCGTACTCATGCCGCGCAGACTGGACGGCACTTCATCAAGGCCACTTATAGTGGAAGATGGTGTGTGATTTAGGAAGCGTCAACACATTCTGCGTGAACTCATACTCGAGGGCCAGAAATTAAAATCCATTTTAATTATTGTTTTTAAAATTAGAAAAATATCCTAAAAATTGAAAAAGTAAATAAGGGGAAAAAATATAAAATAGCAAAAATAAAAAAAATATATTTACCCAGGCAAGTGTAGCGACTTTTAAACAAATAGGAAGCGTCAACACATTCTGCGTGAACTCGCATTGGAGGCCGAGAAATTCAAATCCATTCTGGTTTTTTGGAAATTGAAAAATATCCTGAAATTTGAAAAAGGAAAATAGGAAGAATAATAAAAAATAGCGAAAATAATAAAAAATAGCAAAAAAAATAGATATAAAAAAAATTTAATTGCCGAGGCAAGTATGCCAACAACACGCGGTGTTCCCAAGCGGTCCCCCATCTAAGTACTAACCGCGCCCGACGCTGCTTAATTTCGGTGATCGGACGAGAACCGATGTATTCAGCGTGGTATGGTCGTTGGCGAAATCGTGTGGCTTAAGTCGCGTACTCATGCCGCGCAGACTGGACGGCACTTCATCAAGGCCACTTATAGTGGAAGATGGTGTGTGATTTAGGAAGCGTCAACACATTCTGCGTGAACTCATACTCGAGGGCCAGAAATTAAAATCCATTTTAATTATTGTTTTTAAAATTAGAAAAATATCCTAAAAATTGAAAAAGTAAATAAGGGGAAAAAATATAAAATAGCAAAAATAAAAAAAATATATTTACCCAGGCAAGTGTAGCGACTTTTAAACAAATAGGAAGCGTCAACACATTCTGCGTGAACTCGCATTGGAGGCCGAGAAATTCAAATCCATTCTGGTTTTTTGGAAATTGAAAAATATCCTGAAATTTGAAAAAGGAAAATAGGAAGAATAATAAAAAATAGCGAAAATAATAAAAAATAGCAAAAAAAATAGATATAAAAAAAATTTAATTGCCGAGGCAAGTATGCCAACAACACGCGGTGTTCCCAAGCGGTCCCCCATCTAAGTACTAACCGCGCCCGACGCTGCTTAATTTCGGTGATCGGACGAGAACCGATGTATTCAGCGTGGTATGGTCGTTGGCGAAATCGTGTGGCTTAAGTCGCGTACTCATGCCGCGCAGACTGGACGGCACTTCATCAAGGCCACTTATAGTGGAAGATGGTGTGTGATTTAGGAAGCGTCAACACATTCTGCGTGAACTCATACTCGAGGGCCAGAAATTAAAATCCATTTTAATTATTGTTTTTAAAATTAGAAAAATATCCTAAAAATTGAAAAAGTAAATAAGGGGAAAAAATATAAAATACCAAAAATAAAAAAAATATATTTACCCAGGCAAGTGTAGCGACTTTTAAACAAATAGGAAGCGTCAACACATTCTGCGTGAACTCGCATTGGAGGCCGAGAAATTCAAATCCATTCTGGTTTTTTGGAAATTGAAAAATATCCTGAAATTTGAAAAAGGAAAATAGGAAGAATAATAAAAAATAGCGAAAATAATAAAAAATAGCAAAAAAAATAGATATAAAAAAAATTTAATTGCCGAGGCAAGTATGCCAACAACACGCGGTGTTCCCAAGCGGTCCCCCATCTAAGTACTAACCGCGCCCGACGCTGCTTAATTTCGGTGATCGGACGAGAACCGATGTATTCAGCGTGGTATGGTCGTTGGCGAAATCGTGTGGCTTAAGTCGCGTACTCATGCCGCGCAGACTGGACGGCACTTCATCAAGGCCACTTATAGTGGAAGATGGTGTGTGATTTAGGAAGCGTCAACACATTCTGCGTGAACTCATACTCGAGGGCCAGAAATTAAAATCCATTTTAATTATTGTTTTTAAAATTAGAAAAATATCCTAAAAATTGAAAAAGTAAATAAGGGGAAAAAATATAAAATAGCAAAAATAAAAAAAATATATTTACCCAGGCAAGTGTAGCGACTTTTAAACAAATAGGAAGCGTCAACACATTCTGCGTGAACTCGCATTGGAGGCCGAGAAATTCAAATCCATTCTGGTTTTTTGGAAATTGAAAAATATCCTGAAATTTGAAAAAGGAAAATAGGAAGAATAATAAAAAATAGCGAAAATAATAAAAAATAGCAAAAAAAATAGATATAAAAAAATTTAATTGCCGAGGCAAGTATGCCAACAACACGCGGTGTTCCCAAGCGGTCCCCCATCTAAGTACTAACCGCGCCCGACGCTGCTTAATTTCGGTGATCGGACGAGAACCGATGTATTCAGCGTGGTATGGTCGTTGGCGAAATCGTGTGGCTTAAGTCGCGTACTCATGCCGCGCAGACTGGACGGCACTTCATCAAGGCCACTTATAGTGGAAGATGATGTGTGATTTAGGAAGCGTCAACACATTCTGCGTGAACTCATACTCGAGGGCCAGAAATTAAAATCCATTTTAATTATTGTTTTTAAAATTAGAAAAATATCCTAAAAATTGAAAAAGTAAATAAGGGGAAAAAATATAAAATAGCAAAAATAAAAAAAATATATTTACCCAGGCAAGTGTAGCGACTTTTAAACAAATAGGAAGCGTCAACACATTCTGCGTGAACTCGCATTGGAGGCCGAGAAATTCAAATCCATTCTAGTTTTTTGGAAATTGAAAAATATCCTGAAATTTGAAAAAGGAAAATAGGAAGAATAATAAAAAATAGCGAAAATAATAAAAAATAGCAAAAAAAATAGATATAAAAAAAATTTAATTGCCGAGGCAAGTATGCCAACAACACGCGGTGTTCCCAAGCGGTCCCCCATCTAAGTACTAACCGCGCCCGACGCTGCTTAATTTCGGTGATCGGACGAGAACCGATGTATTCAGCGTGGTATGGTCGTTGGCGAAATCGTGTGGCTTAAGTCGCGTACTCATGCCGCGCAGACTGGACGGCACTTCATCAAGGCCACTTATAGTGGAAGATGGTGTGTGATTTAGGAAGCGTCAACACATTCTGCGTGAACTCATACTCGAGGGCCAGAAATTAAAATCCATTTTAATTATTGTTTTTAAAATTGGAAAAATATCCTAAAAATTGAAAAAGTAAATAAGGGGAAAAAAATATAAAATAGCAAAAATAAAAAAAATATATTTACCCAGGCAAGTGTAGCGACTTTTAAACAAATAGGAAGCGTCAACACATTCTGCGTGAACTCGCATTGGAGGCCGAGAAATTCAAATCCATTCTAGTTTTTTGGAAATTGAAAAATATCCTGAAATTTGAAAAAGGAAAATAGGAAGAATAATAAAAAATAGCGAAAATAATAAAAAATAGCAAAAAAAATAGATATAAAAAAAATTTAATTGCCGAGGCAAGTATGCCAACAACACGCGGTGTTCCCAAGCGGTCCCCCATCTAAGTACTAACCGCGCCCGACGCTGCTTAATTTCGGTGATCGGACGAGAACCGATGTATTCAGCGTGGTATGGTCGTTGGCGAAATCGTGTGGCTTAAGTCGCGTACTCATGCCGCGCAGACTGGACGGCACTTCATCAAGGCCACTTATAGTGGAAGATGGTGTGTGATTTAGGAAGCGTCAACACATTCTGCGTGAACTCATACTCGAGGGCCAGAAATTAAAATCCATTTTAATTATTGTTTTTAAAATTAGAAAAATATCCTAAAAATTGAAAAAGTAAATAAGGGGAAAAAATATAAAATAGCAAAAATAAAAAAAATATATTTACCCAGGCAAGTGTAGCGACTTTTAAACAAATAGGAAGCGTCAACACATTCTGCGTGAACTCGCATTGGAGGCCGAGAAATTCAAATCCATTCTGGTTTTTTGGAAATTGAAAAATATCCTGAAATTTGAAAAAGGAAAATAGGAAGAATAATAAAAAATAGCGAAAATAATAAAAAATAGCAAAAAAAATAGATATAAAAAAATTTAATTGCCGAGGCAAGTATGCCAACAACACGCGGTGTTCCCAAGCGGTCCCCCATCTAAGTACTAACCGCGCCCGACGCTGCTTAATTTCGGTGATCGGACGAGAACCGATGTATTCAGCGTGGTATGGTCGTTGGCGAAATCGTGTGGCTTAAGTCGCGTACTCATGCCGCGCAGACTGGACGGCACTTCATCAAGGCCACTTATAGTGGAAGATGGTGTGTGATTTAGGAAGCGTCAACACATTCTGCGTGAACTCATACTCGAGGGCCAGAAATTAAAATCCATTTTAATTATTGTTTTTAAAATTAGAAAAATATCCTAAAAATTGAAAAAGTAAATAAGGGGAAAAAATATAAAATAGCAAAAATAAAAAAAATATATTTACCCAGGCAAGTGTAGCGACTTTTAAACAAATAGGAAGCGTCAACACATTCTGCGTGAACTCGCATTGGAGGCCGAGAAATTCAAATCCATTCTGGTTTTTTGGAAATTGAAAAATATCCTGAAATTTGAAAAAGGAAAATAGGAAGAATAATAAAAAATAGCGAAAATAATAAAAAATAGCAAAAAAAATAGATATAAAAAAATTTAATTGCCGAGGCAAGTATGCCAACAACACGCGGTGTTCCCAAGCGGTCCCCCATCTAAGTACTAACCGCGCCCGACGCTGCTTAATTTCGGTGATCGGACGAGAACCGATGTATTCAGCGTGGTATGGTCGTTGGCGAAATCGTGTGGCTTAAGTCGCGTACTCATGCCGCGCAGACTGGACGGCACTTCATCAAGGCCACTTATAGTGGAAGATGGTGTGTGATTTAGGAAGCGTCAACACATTCTGCGTGAACTCATACTCGAGGGCCAGAAATTAAAATCCATTTTAATTATTGTTTTTAAAATTAGAAAAATATCCTAAAAATTGAAAAAGTAAATAAGGGGAAAAAATATAAAATAGCAAAAATAAAAAAAATATATTTACCCAGGCAAGTGTAGCGACTTTTAAACAAATAGGAAGCGTCAACACATTCTGCGTGAACTCGCATTGGAGGCCGAGAAATTCAAATCCATTCTAGTTTTTTGGAAATTGAAAAATATCCTGAAATTTGAAAAAGGAAAATAGGAAGAATAATAAAAAATAGCGAAAATAATAAAAAATAGCAAAAAAAATAGATATAAAAAAAATTTAATTGCCGAGGCAAGTATGCCAACAACACGCGGTGTTCCCAAGCGGTCCCCAATCTAAGTACTAACCGCGCCCGACGCTGCTTAATTTCGGTGATCGGACGAGAACCGATGTATTCAGCGTGGTATGGTCGTTGGCGAAATCGTGTGGCTTAAGTCGCGTACTCATGCCGCGCAGACTGGACGGCACTTCATCAAGGCCACTTATAGTGGAAGATGGTGTGTGATTTAGGAAGCGTCAACACATTCTGCGTGAACTCATACTCGAGGGCCAGAAATTAAAATCCATTTTAATTATAGTTTTTAAAATTGGAAAAATATCCTAAAAATTGAAAAAGTAAATAAGGGGAAAAAAATATAAAATAGCAAAAATAAAAAAAATATATTTACCCAGGCAAGTGTAGCGACTTTTAAACAAATAGGAAGCGTCAACACATTCTGCGTGAACTCGCATTGGAGGCCGAGAAATTCAAATCCATTCTGGTTTTTTGGAAATTGAAAAATATCCTGAAATTTGAAAAAGGAAAATAGGAAGAATAATAAAAAATAGCGAAAATAATAAAAAATAGCAAAAAAAATAGATATAAAAAAAATTTAATTGCCGAGGCAAGTATGCCAACAACACGCGGTGTTCCCAAGCGGTCCCCCATCTAAGTACTAACCGCGCCCGACGCTGCTTAATTTCGGTGATCGGACGAGAACCGATGTATTCAGCGTGGTATGGTCGTTGGCGAAATCGTGTGGCTTAAGTCGCGTACTCATGCCGCGCAGACTGGACGGCACTTCATCAAGGCCACTTATAGTGGAAGATGGTGTGTGATTTAGGAAGCGTCAACACATTCTGCGTGAACTCATACTCGAGGGCCAGAAATTAAAATCCATTTTAATTATTGTTTTTAAAATTAGAAAAATATCCTAAAAATTGAAAAAGTAAATAAGGGGAAAAAATATAAAATAGCAAAAATAAAAAAAATATATTTACCCAGGCAAGTGTAGCGACTTTTAAACAAATAGGAAGCGTCAACACATTCTGCGTGAACTCGCATTGGAGGCCGAGAAATTCAAATCCATTCTAGTTTTTTGGAAATTGAAAAATATCCTGAAATTTGAAAAAGGAAAATAGGAAGAATAATAAAAAATAGCGAAAATAATAAAAAATAGCAAAAAAAATAGATATAAAAAAAATTTAATTGCCGAGGCAAGTATGCCAACAACACGCGGTGTTCCCAAGCGGTCCCCCATCTAAGTACTAACCGCGCCCGACGCTGCTTAATTTCGGTGATCGGACGAGAACCGATGTATTCAGCGTGGTATGGTCGTTGGCGAAATCGTGTGGCTTAAGTCGCGTACTCATGCCGCGCAGACTGGACGGCACTTCATCAAGGCCACTTATAGTGGAAGATGGTGTGTGATTTAGGAAGCGTCAACACATTCTGCGTGAACTCATACTCGAGGGCCAGAAATTAAAATCCATTTTAATTATTGTTTTTAAAATTGGAAAAATATCCTAAAAATTGAAAAAGTAAATAAGGGGAAAAAAATATAAAATAGCAAAAATAAAAAAAATATATTTACCCAGGCAAGTGTAGCGACTTTTAAACAAATAGGAAGCGTCAACACATTCTGCGTGAACTCGCATTGGAGGCCGAGAAATTCAAATCCATTCTAGTTTTTTGGAAATTGAAAAATATCCTGAAATTTGAAAAAGGAAAATAGGAAGAATAATAAAAAATAGCGAAAATAATAAAAAATAGCAAAAAAAATAGATATAAAAAAAATTTAATTGCCGAGGCAAGTATGCCAACAACACGCGGTGTTCCCAAGCGGTCCCCCATCTAAGTACTAACCGCGCCCGACGCTGCTTAATTTCGGTGATCGGACGAGAACCGATGTATTCAGCGTGGTATGGTCGTTGGCGAAATCGTGTGGCTTAAGTCGCGTACTCATGCCGCGCAGACTGGACGGCACTTCATCAAGGCCACTTATAGTGGAAGATGGTGTGTGATTTAGGAAGCGTCAACACATTCTGCGTGAACTCATACTCGAGGGCCAGAAATTAAAATCCATTTTAATTATTGTTTTTAAAATTAGAAAAATATCCTAAAAATTGAAAAAGTAAATAAGGGGAAAAAATATAAAATAGCAAAAATAAAAAAAATATATTTACCCAGGCAAGTGTAGCGACTTTTAAACAAATAGGAAGCGTCAACACATTCTGCGTGAACTCGCATTGGAGGCCGAGAAATTCAAATCCATTCTGGTTTTTTGGAAATTGAAAAATATCCTGAAATTTGAAAAAGGAAAATAGGAAGAATAATAAAAAATAGCGAAAATAATAAAAAATAGCAAAAAAAATAGATATAAAAAAATTTAATTGCCGAGGCAAGTATGCCAACAACACGCGGTGTTCCCAAGCGGTCCCCCATCTAAGTACTAACCGCGCCCGACGCTGCTTAATTTCGGTGATCGGACGAGAACCGATGTATTCAGCGTGGTATGGTCGTTGGCGAAATCGTGTGGCTTAAGTCGCGTACTCATGCCGCGCAGACTGGACGGCACTTCATCAAGGCCACTTATAGTGGAAGATGGTGTGTGATTTAGGAAGCGTCAACACATTCTGCGTGAACTCATACTCGAGGGCCAGAAATTAAAATCCATTTTAATTATTGTTTTTAAAATTAGAAAAATATCCTAAAAATTGAAAAAGTAAATAAGGGGAAAAAATATAAAATAGCAAAAATAAAAAAAATATATTTACCCAGGCAAGTGTAGCGACTTTTAAACAAATAGGAAGCGTCAACACATTCTGCGTGAACTCGCATTGGAGGCCGAGAAATTCAAATCCATTCTAGTTTTTTGGAAATTGAAAAATATCCTGAAATTTGAAAAAGGAAAATAGGAAGAATAATAAAAAATAGCGAAAATAATAAAAAATAGCAAAAAAAATAGATATAAAAAAAATTTAATTGCCGAGGCAAGTATGCCAACAACACGCGGTGTTCCCAAGCGGTCCCCCATCTAAGTACTAACCGCGCCCGACGCTGCTTAATTTCGGTGATCGGACGAGAACCGATGTATTCAGCGTGGTATGGTCGTTGGCGAAATCGTGTGGCTTAAGTCGCGTACTCATGCCGCGCAGACTGGACGGCACTTCATCAAGGCCACTTATAGTGGAAGATGGTGTGTGATTTAGGAAGCGTCAACACATTCTGCGTGAACTCATACTCGAGGGCCAGAAATTAAAATCCATTTTAATTATTGTTTTTAAAATTAGAAAAATATCCTAAAAATTGAAAAAGTAAATAAGGGGAAAAAATATAAAATAGCAAAAATAAAAAAAATATATTTACCCAGGCAAGTGTAGCGACTTTTAAACAAATAGGAAGCGTCAACACATTCTGCGTGAACTCGCATTGGAGGCCGAGAAATTCAAATCCATTCTGGTTTTTTGGAAATTGAAAAATATCCTGAAATTTGAAAAAGGAAAATAGGAAGAATAATAAAAAATAGCGAAAATAATAAAAAATAGCAAAAAAAATAGATATAAAAAAAATTTAATTGCCGAGGCAAGTATGCCAACAACACGCGGTGTTCCCAAGCGGTCCCCCATCTAAGTACTAACCGCGCCCGACGCTGCTTAATTTCGGTGATCGGACGAGAACCGATGTATTCAGCGTGGTATGGTCGTTGGCGAAATCGTGTGGCTTAAGTCGCGTACTCATGCCGCGCAGACTGGACGGCACTTCATCAAGGCCACTTATAGTGGAAGATGGTGTGTGATTTAGGAAGCGTCAACACATTCTGCGTGAACTCATACTCGAGGGCCAGAAATTAAAATCCATTTTAATTATTGTTTTTAAAATTAGAAAAATATCCTAAAAATTGAAAAAGTAAATAAGGGGAAAAAATATAAAATAGCAAAAATAAAAAAAATATATTTACCCAGGCAAGTGTAGCGACTTTTAAACAAATAGGAAGCGTCAACACATTCTGCGTGAACTCGCATTGGAGGCCGAGAAATTCAAATCCATTCTGGTTTTTTGGAAATTGAAAAATATCCTGAAATTTGAAAAAGGAAAATAGGAAGAATAATAAAAAATAGCGAAAATAATAAAAAATAGCAAAAAAAATAGATATAAAAAAATTTAATTGCCGAGGCAAGTATGCCAACAACACGCGGTGTTCCCAAGCGGTCCCCCATCTAAGTACTAACCGCGCCCGACGCTGCTTAATTTCGGTGATCGGACGAGAACCGATGTATTCAGCGTGGTATGGTCGTTGGCGAAATCGTGTGGCTTAAGTCGCGTACTCATGCCGCGCAGACTGGACGGCACTTCATCAAGGCCACTTATAGTGGAAGATGGTGTGTGATTTAGGAAGCGTCAACACATTCTGCGTGAACTCATACTCGAGGGCCAGAAATTAAAATCCATTTTAATTATTGTTTTTAAAATTAGAAAAATATCCTAAAAATTGAAAAAGTAAATAAGGGGAAAAAATATAAAATAGCAAAAATAAAAAAAATATATTTACCCAGGCAAGTGTAGCGACTTTTAAACAAATAGGAAGCGTCAACACATTCTGCGTGAACTCGCATTGGAGGCCGAGAAATTCAAATCCATTCTAGTTTTTTGGAAATTGAAAAATATCCTGAAATTTGAAAAAGGAAAATAGGAAGAATAATAAAAAATAGCGAAAATAATAAAAAATAGCAAAAAAAATAGATATAAAAAAAATTTAATTGCCGAGGCAAGTATGACAACAACACGCGGTGTTCCCAAGCGGTCCCCCATCTAAGTACTAACCGCGCCCGACGCTGCTTAATTTCGGTGATCGGACGAGAACCGATGTATTCAGCGTGGTATGGTCGTTGGCGAAATCGTGTGGCTTAAGTCGCGTACTCATGCCGCGCAGACTGGACGGCACTTCATCAAGGCCACTTATAGTGGAAGATGGTGTGTGATTTAGGAAGCGTCAACACATTCTGCGTGAACTCATACTCGAGGGCCAGAAATTAAAATCCATTTTAATTATTGTTTTTAAAATTAGAAAAATATCCTAAAAATTGAAAAAGTAAATAAGGGGAAAAAATATAAAATAGCAAAAATAAAAAAAATATATTTACCCAGGCAAGTGTAGCGACTTTTAAACAAATAGGAAGCGTCAACACATTCTGCGTGAACTCGCATTGGAGGCCGAGAAATTCAAATCCATTCTGGTTTTTTGGAAATTGAAAAATATCCTGAAATTTGAAAAAGGAAAATAGGAAGAATAATAAAAAATAGCGAAAATACTAAAAAATAGCAAAAAAAATAGATATAAAAAAAATTTAATTGCCGAGGCAAGTATGCCAACAACACGCGGTGTTCCCAAGCGGTCCCCCATCTAAGTACTAACCGCGCCCGACGCTGCTTAATTTCGGTGATCGGACGAGAACCGATGTATTCAGCGTGGTATGGTCGTTGGCGAAATCGTGTGGCTTAAGTCGCGTACTCATGCCGCGCAGACTGGACGGCACTTCATCAAGGCCACTTATAGTGGAAGATGGTGTGTGATTTAGGAAGCGTCAACACATTCTGCGTGAACTCATACTCGAGGGCCAGAAATTAAAATCCATTTTAATTATTGTTTTTAAAATTAGAAAAATATCCTAAAAATTGAAAAAGTAAATAAGGGGAAAAAATATAAAATAGCAAAAATAAAAAAAATATATTTACCCAGGCAAGTGTAGCGACTTTTAAACAAATAGGAAGCGTCAACACATTCTGCGTGAACTCGCATTGGAGGCCGAGAAATTCAAATCCATTCTGGTTTTTTGGAAATTGAAAAATATCCTGAAATTTGAAAAAGGAAAATAGGAAGAATAATAAAAAATAGCGAAAATAATAAAAAATAGCAAAAAAAATAGATATAAAAAAAATTTAATTGCCGAGGCAAGTATGCCAACAACACGCGGTGTTCCCAAGCGGTCCCCCATCTAAGTACTAACCGCGCCCGACGCTGCTTAATTTCGGTGATCGGACGAGAACCGATGTATTCAGCGTGGTATGGTCGTTGGCGAAATCGTGTGGCTTAAGTCGCGTACTCATGCCGCGCAGACTGGACGGCACTTCATCAAGGCCACTTATAGTGGAAGATGGTGTGTGATTTAGGAAGCGTCAACACATTCTGCGTGAACTCATACTCGAGGGCCAGAAATTAAAATCCATTTTAATTATTGTTTTTAAAATTAGAAAAATATCCTAAAAATTGAAAAAGTAAATAAGGGGAAAAAATATAAAATAGCAAAAATAAAAAAAATATATTTACCCAGGCAAGTGTAGCGACTTTTAAACAAATAGGAAGCGTCAACACATTCTGCGTGAACTCGCATTGGAGGCCGAGAAATTCAAATCCATTCTGGTTTTTTGGAAATTGAAAAATATCCTGAAATTTGAAAAAGGAAAATAGGAAGAATAATAAAAAATAGCGAAAATAATAAAAAATAGCAAAAAAAATAGATATAAAAAAAATTTAATTGCCGAGGCAAGTATGCCAACAACACGCGGTGTTCCCAAGCGGTCCCCCATCTAAGTACTAACCGCGCCCGACGCTGCTTAATTTCGGTGATCGGACGAGAACCGATGTATTCAGCGTGGTATGGTCGTTGGCGAAATCGTGTGGCTTAAGTCGCGTACTCATGCCGCGCAGACTGGACGGCACTTCATCAAGGCCACTTATAGTGGAAGATGGTGTGTGATTTAGGAAGCGTCAACACATTCTGCGTGAACTCATACTCGAGGGCCAGAAATTAAAATCCATTTTAATTATTGTTTTTAAAATTAGAAAAATATCCTAAAAATTGAAAAAGTAAATAAGGGGAAAAAATATAAAATAGCAAAAATAAAAAAAATATATTTACCCAGGCAAGTGTAGCGACTTTTAAACAAATAGGAAGCGTCAACACATTCTGCGTGAACTCGCATTGGAGGCCGAGAAATTCAAATCCATTCTGGTTTTTTGGAAATTGAAAAATATCCTGAAATTTGAAAAAGGAAAATAGGAAGAATAATAAAAAATAGCGAAAATAATAAAAAATAGCAAAAAAAATAGATATAAAAAAAATTTAATTGCCGAGGCAAGTATGCCAACAACACGCGGTGTTCCCAAGCGGTCCCCCATCTAAGTACTAACCGCGCCCGACGCTGCTTAATTTCGGTGATCGGACGAGAACCGATGTATTCAGCGTGGTATGGTCGTTGGCGAAATCGTGTGGCTTAAGTCGCGTACTCATGCCGCGCAGACTGGACGGCACTTCATCAAGGCCACTTATAGTGGAAGATGGTGTGTGATTTAGGAAGCGTCAACACATTCTGCGTGAACTCATACTCGAGGGCCAGAAATTAAAATCCATTTTAATTATTGTTTTTAAAATTAGAAAAATATCCTAAAAATTGAAAAAGTAAATAAGGGGAAAAAATATAAAATAGCAAAAATAAAAAAAATATATTTACCCAGGCAAGTGTAGCGACTTTTAAACAAATAGGAAGCGTCAACACATTCTGCGTGAACTCGCATTGGAGGCCGAGAAATTCAAATCCATTCTGGTTTTTTGGAAATTGAAAAATATCCTGAAATTTGAAAAAGGAAAATAGGAAGAATAATAAAAAATAGCGAAAATAATAAAAAATAGCAAAAAAAATAGATATAAAAAAAATTTAATTGCCGAGGCAAGTATGCCAACAACACGCGGTGTTCCCAAGCGGTCCCCCATCTAAGTACTAACCGCGCCCGACGCTGCTTAATTTCGGTGATCGGACGAGAACCGATGTATTCAGCGTGGTATGGTCGTTGGCGAAATCGTGTGGCTTAAGTCGCGTACTCATGCCGCGCAGACTGGACGGCACTTCATCAAGGCCACTTATAGTGGAAGATGGTGTGTGATTTAGGAAGCGTCAACACATTCTGCGTGAACTCATACTCGAGGGCCAGAAATTAAAATCCATTTTAATTATTGTTTTTAAAATTAGAAAAATATCCTAAAAATTGAAAAAGTAAATAAGGGGAAAAAATATAAAATACCAAAAATAAAAAAAATATATTTACCCAGGCAAGTGTAGCGACTTTTAAACAAATAGGAAGCGTCAACACATTCTGCGTGAACTCGCATTGGAGGCCGAGAAATTCAAATCCATTCTGGTTTTTTGGAAATTGAAAAATATCCTGAAATTTGAAAAAGGAAAATAGGAAGAATAATAAAAAATAGCGAAAATAATAAAAAATAGCAAAAAAAATAGATATAAAAAAAATTTAATTGCCGAGGCAAGTATGCCAACAACACGCGGTGTTCCCAAGCGGTCCCCCATCTAAGTACTAACCGCGCCCGACGCTGCTTAATTTCGGTGATCGGACGAGAACCGATGTATTCAGCGTGGTATGGTCGTTGGCGAAATCGTGTGGCTTAAGTCGCGTACTCATGCCGCGCAGACTGGACGGCACTTCATCAAGGCCACTTATAGTGGAAGATGGTGTGTGATTTAGGAAGCGTCAACACATTCTGCGTGAACTCATACTCGAGGGCCAGAAATTAAAATCCATTTTAATTATTGTTTTTAAAATTAGAAAAATATCCTAAAAATTGAAAAAGTAAATAAGGGGAAAAAATATAAAATAGCAAAAATAAAAAAAATATATTTACCCAGGCAAGTGTAGCGACTTTTAAACAAATAGGAAGCGTCAACACATTCTGCGTGAACTCGCATTGGAGGCCGAGAAATTCAAATCCATTCTGGTTTTTTGGAAATTGAAAAATATCCTGAAATTTGAAAAAGGAAAATAGGAAGAATAATAAAAAATAGCGAAAATAATAAAAAATAGCAAAAAAAATAGATATAAAAAAATTTAATTGCCGAGGCAAGTATGCCAACAACACGCGGTGTTCCCAAGCGGTCCCCCATCTAAGTACTAACCGCGCCCGACGCTGCTTAATTTCGGTGATCGGACGAGAACCGATGTATTCAGCGTGGTATGGTCGTTGGCGAAATCGTGTGGCTTAAGTCGCGTACTCATGCCGCGCAGACTGGACGGCACTTCATCAAGGCCACTTATAGTGGAAGATGGTGTGTGATTTAGGAAGCGTCAACACATTCTGCGTGAACTCATACTCGAGGGCCAGAAATTAAAATCCATTTTAATTATTGTTTTTAAAATTAGAAAAATATCCTAAAAATTGAAAAAGTAAATAAGGGGAAAAAATATAAAATAGCAAAAATAAAAAAAATATATTTACCCAGGCAAGTGTAGCGACTTTTAAACAAATAGGAAGCGTCAACACATTCTGCGTGAACTCGCATTGGAGGCCGAGAAATTCAAATCCATTCTAGTTTTTTGGAAATTGAAAAATATCCTGAAATTTGAAAAAGGAAAATAGGAAGAATAATAAAAAATAGCGAAAATAATAAAAAATAGCAAAAAAAATAGATATAAAAAAAATTTAATTGCCGAGGCAAGTATGACAACAACACGCGGTGTTCCCAAGCGGTCCCCCATCTAAGTACTAACCGCGCCCGACGCTGCTTAATTTCGGTGATCGGACGAGAACCGATGTATTCAGCGTGGTATGGTCGTTGGCGAAATCGTGTGGCTTAAGTCGCGTACTCATGCCGCGCAGACTGGACGGCACTTCATCAAGGCCACTTATAGTGGAAGATGGTGTGTGATTTAGGAAGCGTCAACACATTCTGCGTGAACTCATACTCGAGGGCCAGAAATTAAAATCCATTTTAATTATTGTTTTTAAAATTAGAAAAATATCCTAAAAATTGAAAAAGTAAATAAGGGGAAAAAATATAAAATAGCAAAAATAAAAAAAATATATTTACCCAGGCAAGTGTAGCGACTTTTAAACAAATAGGAAGCGTCAACACATTCTGCGTGAACTCGCATTGGAGGCCGAGAAATTCAAATCCATTCTGGTTTTTTGGAAATTGAAAAATATCCTGAAATTTGAAAAAGGAAAATAGGAAGAATAATAAAAAATAGCGAAAATAATAAAAAATAGCAAAAAAAATAGATATAAAAAAAATTTAATTGCCGAGGCAAGTATGCCAACAACACGCGGTGTTCCCAAGCGGTCCCCCATCTAAGTACTAACCGCGCCCGACGCTGCTTAATTTCGGTGATCGGACGAGAACCGATGTATTCAGCGTGGTATGGTCGTTGGCGAAATCGTGTGGCTTAAGTCGCGTACTCATGCCGCGCAGACTGGACGGCACTTCATCAAGGCCACTTATAGTGGAAGATGGTGTGTGATTTAGGAAGCGTCAACACATTCTGCGTGAACTCATACTCGAGGGCCAGAAATTAAAATCCATTTTAATTATTGTTTTTAAAATTAGAAAAATATCCTAAAAATTGAAAAAGTAAATAAGGGGAAAAAATATAAAATAGCAAAAATAAAAAAAATATATTTACCCAGGCAAGTGTAGCGACTTTTAAACAAATAGGAAGCGTCAACACATTCTGCGTGAACTCGCATTGGAGGCCGAGAAATTCAAATCCATTCTGGTTTTTTGGAAATTGAAAAATATCCTGAAATTTGAAAAAGGAAAATAGGAAGAATAATAAAAAATAGCGAAAATAATAAAAAATAGCAAAAAAAATAGATATAAAAAAAATTTAATTGCCGAGGCAAGTATGCCAACAACACGCGGTGTTCCCAAGCGGTCCCCCATCTAAGTACTAACCGCGCCCGACGCTGCTTAATTTCGGTGATCGGACGAGAACCGATGTATTCAGCGTGGTATGGTCGTTGGCGAAATCGTGTGGCTTAAGTCGCGTACTCATGCCGCGCAGACTGGACGGCACTTCATCAAGGCCACTTATAGTGGAAGATGGTGTGTGATTTAGGAAGCGTCAACACATTCTGCGTGAACTCATACTCGAGGGCCAGAAATTAAAATCCATTTTAATTATTGTTTTTAAAATTAGAAAAATATCCTAAAAATTGAAAAAGTAAATAAGGGGAAAAAATATAAAATAGCAAAAATAAAAAAAATATATTTACCCAGGCAAGTGTAGCGACTTTTAAACAAATAGGAAGCGTCAACACATTCTGCGTGAACTCGCATTGGAGGCCGAGAAATTCAAATCCATTCTGGTTTTTTGGAAATTGAAAAATATCCTGAAATTTGAAAAAGGAAAATAGGAAGAATAATAAAAAATAGCGAAAATAATAAAAAATAGCAAAAAAAATAGATATAAAAAAAATTTAATTGCCGAGGCAAGTATGCCAACAACACGCGGTGTTCCCAAGCGGTCCCCCATCTAAGTACTAACCGCGCCCGACGCTGCTTAATTTCGGTGATCGGACGAGAACCGATGTATTCAGCGTGGTATGGTCGTTGGCGAAATCGTGTGGCTTAAGTCGCGTACTCATGCCGCGCAGACTGGACGGCACTTCATCAAGGCCACTTATAGTGGAAGATGGTGTGTGATTTAGGAAGCGTCAACACATTCTGCGTGAACTCATACTCGAGGGCCAGAAATTAAAATCCATTTTAATTATTGTTTTTAAAATTAGAAAAATATCCTAAAAATTGAAAAAGTAAATAAGGGGAAAAAATATAAAATAGCAAAAATAAAAAAAATATATTTACCCAGGCAAGTGTAGCGACTTTTAAACAAATAGGAAGCGTCAACACATTCTGCGTGAACTCGCATTGGAGGCCGAGAAATTCAAATCCATTCTGGTTTTTTGGAAATTGAAAAATATCCTGAAATTTGAAAAAGGAAAATAGGAAGAATAATAAAAAATAGCGAAAATAATAAAAAATAGCAAAAAAAATAGATATAAAAAAAATTTAATTGCCGAGGCAAGTATGCCAACAACACGCGGTGTTCCCAAGCGGTCCCCCATCTAAGTACTAACCGCGCCCGACGCTGCTTAATTTCGGTGATCGGACGAGAACCGATGTATTCAGCGTGGTATGGTCGTTGGCGAAATCGTGTGGCTTAAGTCGCGTACTCATGCCGCGCAGACTGGACGGCACTTCATCAAGGCCACTTATAGTGGAAGATGGTGTGTGATTTAGGAAGCGTCAACACATTCTGCGTGAACTCATACTCGAGGGCCAGAAATTAAAATCCATTTTAATTATTGTTTTTAAAATTAGAAAAATATCCTAAAAATTGAAAAAGTAAATAAGGGGAAAAAATATAAAATACCAAAAATAAAAAAAATATATTTACCCAGGCAAGTGTAGCGACTTTTAAACAAATAGGAAGCGTCAACACATTCTGCGTGAACTCGCATTGGAGGCCGAGAAATTCAAATCCATTCTGGTTTTTTGGAAATTGAAAAATATCCTGAAATTTGAAAAAGGAAAATAGGAAGAATAATAAAAAATAGCGAAAATAATAAAAAATAGCAAAAAAAATAGATATAAAAAAAATTTAATTGCCGAGGCAAGTATGCCAACAACACGCGGTGTTCCCAAGCGGTCCCTCATCTAAGTACTAACCGCGCCCGACGCTGCTTAATTTCGGTGATCAGACGAGAACCGATGTATTCAGCGTGGTATGGTCGTTGGCGAAATCGTGTGGCTTAAGTCGCGTACTCATGCCGCGCAGACTGGACGGCACTTCATCAAGGCCACTTATAGTGGAAGATGGTGTGTGATTTAGGAAGCGTCAACACATTCTGCGTGAACTCATACTCGAGGGCCAGAAATTAAAATCCATTTTAATTATTGTTTTTAAAATTAGAAAAATATCCTAAAAATTGAAAAAGTAAATAAGGGGAAAAAATATAAAATAGCAAAAATAAAAAAAATATATTTACCCAGGCAAGTGTAGCGACTTTTAAACAAATAGGAAGCGTCAACACATTCTGCGTGAACTCGCATTGGAGGCCGAGAAATTCAAATCCATTCTGGTTTTTTGGAAATTGAAAAATATCCTGAAATTTGAAAAAGGAAAATAGGAAGAATAATAAAAAATAGCGAAAATAATAAAAAATAGCAAAAAAAATAGATATAAAAAAATTTAATTGCCGAGGCAAGTATGCCAACAACACGCGGTGTTCCCAAGCGGTCCCCCATCTAAGTACTAACCGCGCCCGACGCTGCTTAATTTCGGTGATCGGACGAGAACCGATGTATTCAGCGTGGTATGGTCGTTGGCGAAATCGTGTGGCTTAAGTCGCGTACTCATGCCGCGCAGACTGGACGGCACTTCATCAAGGCCACTTATAGTGGAAGATGGTGTGTGATTTAGGAAGCGTCAACACATTCTGCGTGAACTCATACTCGAGGGCCAGAAATTAAAATCCATTTTAATTATTGTTTTTAAAATTAGAAAAATATCCTAAAAATTGAAAAAGTAAATAAGGGGAAAAAATATAAAATAGCAAAAATAAAAAAAATATATTTACCCAGGCAAGTGTAGCGACTTTTAAACAAATAGGAAGCGTCAACACATTCTGCGTGAACTCGCATTGGAGGCCGAGAAATTCAAATCCATTCTAGTTTTTTGGAAATTGAAAAATATCCTGAAATTTGAAAAAGGAAAATAGGAAGAATAATAAAAAATAGCGAAAATAATAAAAAATAGCAAAAAAAATAGATATAAAAAAAATTTAATTGCCGAGGCAAGTATGCCAACAACACGCGGTGTTCCCAAGCGGTCCCCCATCTAAGTACTAACCGCGCCCGACGCTGCTTAATTTCGGTGATCGGACGAGAACCGATGTATTCAGCGTGGTATGGTCGTTGGCGAAATCGTGTGGCTTAAGTCGCGTACTCATGCCGCGCAGACTGGACGGCACTTCATCAAGGCCACTTATAGTGGAAGATGGTGTGTGATTTAGGAAGCGTCAACACATTCTGCGTGAACTCATACTCGAGGGCCAGAAATTAAAATCCATTTTAATTATTGTTTTTAAAATTAGAAAAATATCCTAAAAATTGAAAAAGTAAATAAGGGGAAAAAATATAAAATAGCAAAAATAAAAAAAATATATTTACCCAGGCAAGTGTAGCGACTTTTAAACAAATAGGAAGCGTCAACACATTCTGCGTGAACTCGCATTGGAGGCCGAGAAATTCAAATCCATTCTGGTTTTTTGGAAATTGAAAAATATCCTGAAATTTGAAAAAGGAAAATAGGAAGAATAATAAAAAATAGCGAAAATAATAAAAAATAGCAAAAAAAATAGATATAAAAAAAATTTAATTGCCGAGGCAAGTATGCCAACAACACGCGGTGTTCCCAAGCGGTCCCCCATCTAAGTACTAACCGCGCCCGACGCTGCTTAATTTCGGTGATCGGACGAGAACCGATGTATTCAGCGTGGTATGGTCGTTGGCGAAATCGTGTGGCTTAAGTCGCGTACTCATGCCGCGCAGACTGGACGGCACTTCATCAAGGCCACTTATAGTGGAAGATGGTGTGTGATTTAGGAAGCGTCAACACATTCTGCGTGAACTCATACTCGAGGGCCAGAAATTAAAATCCATTTTAATTATTGTTTTTAAAATTAGAAAAATATCCTAAAAATTGAAAAAGTAAATAAGGGGAAAAAATATAAAATAGCAAAAATAAAAAAAATATATTTACCCAGGCAAGTGTAGCGACTTTTAAACAAATAGGAAGCGTCAACACATTCTGCGTGAACTCGCATTGGAGGCCGAGAAATTCAAATCCATTCTGGTTTTTTGGAAATTGAAAAATATCCTGAAATTTGAAAAAGGAAAATAGGAAGAATAATAAAAAATAGCGAAAATAATAAAAAATAGCAAAAAAAATAGATATAAAAAAATTTAATTGCCGAGGCAAGTATGCCAACAACACGCGGTGTTCCCAAGCGGTCCCCCATCTAAGTACTAACCGCGCCCGACGCTGCTTAATTTCGGTGATCGGACGAGAACCGATGTATTCAGCGTGGTATGGTCGTTGGCGAAATCGTGTGGCTTAAGTCGCGTACTCATGCCGCGCAGACTGGACGGCACTTCATCAAGGCCACTTATAGTGGAAGATGGTGTGTGATTTAGGAAGCGTCAACACATTCTGCGTGAACTCATACTCGAGGGCCAGAAATTAAAATCCATTTTAATTATTGTTTTTAAAATTAGAAAAATATCCTAAAAATTGAAAAAGTAAATAAGGGGAAAAAATATAAAATAGCAAAAATAAAAAAAATATATTTACCCAGGCAAGTGTAGCGACTTTTAAACAAATAGGAAGCGTCAACACATTCTGCGTGAACTCGCATTGGAGGCCGAGAAATTCAAATCCATTCTAGTTTTTTGGAAATTGAAAAATATCCTGAAATTTGAAAAAGGAAAATAGGAAGAATAATAAAAAATAGCGAAAATAATAAAAAATAGCAAAAAAAATAGATATAAAAAAAATTTAATTGCCGAGGCAAGTATGCCAACAACACGCGGTGTTCCCAAGCGGTCCCCCATCTAAGTACTAACCGCGCTCGACGCTGCTTAATTTCGGTGATCGGACGAGAACCGATGTATTCAGCGTGGTATGGTCGTTGGCGAAATCGTGTGGCTTAAGTCGCGTACTCATGCCGCGCAGACTGGACGGCACTTCATCAAGGCCACTTATAGTGGAAGATGGTGTGTGATTTAGGAAGCGTCAACACATTCTGCGTGAACTCATACTCGAGGGCCAGAAATTAAAATCCATTTTAATTATTGTTTTTAAAATTAGAAAAATATCCTAAAAATTGAAAAAGTAAATAAGGGGAAAAAATATAAAATAGCAAAAATAAAAAAAATATATTTACCCAGGCAAGTGTAGCGACTTTTAAACAAATAGGAAGCGTCAACACATTCTGCGTGAACTCGCATTGGAGGCCGAGAAATTCAAATCCATTCTGGTTTTTTGGAAATTGAAAAATATCCTGAAATTTGAAAAAGGAAAATAGGAAGAATAATAAAAAATAGCGAAAATAATAAAAAATAGCAAAAAAAATAGATATAAAAAAATTTAATTGCCGAGGCAAGTATGCCAACAACACGCGGTGTTCCCAAGCGGTCCCCCATCTAAGTACTAACCGCGCCCGACGCTGCTTAATTTCGGTGATCGGACGAGAACCGATGTATTCAGCGTGGTATGGTCGTTGGCGAAATCGTGTGGCTTAAGTCGCGTACTCATGCCGCGCAGACTGGACGGCACTTCATCAAGGCCACTTATAGTGGAAGATGGTGTGTGATTTAGGAAGCGTCAACACATTCTGCGTGAACTCATACTCGAGGGCCAGAAATTAAAATCCATTTTAATTATTGTTTTTAAAATTAGAAAAATATCCTAAAAATTGAAAAAGTAAATAAGGGGAAAAAATATAAAATAGCAAAAATAAAAAAAATATATTTACCCAGGCAAGTGTAGCGACTTTTAAACAAATAGGAAGCGTCAACACATTCTGCGTGAACTCGCATTGGAGGCCGAGAAATTCAAATCCATTCTAGTTTTTTGGAAATTGAAAAATATCCTGAAATTTGAAAAAGGAAAATAGGAAGAATAATAAAAAATAGCGAAAATAATAAAAAATAGCAAAAAAAATAGATATAAAAAAAATTTAATTGCCGAGGCAAGTATGACAACAACACGCGGTGTTCCCAAGCGGTCCCCCATCTAAGTACTAACCGCGCCCGACGCTGCTTAATTTCGGTGATCGGACGAGAACCGATGTATTCAGCGTGGTATGGTCGTTGGCGAAATCGTGTGGCTTAAGTCGCGTACTCATGCCGCGCAGACTGGACGGCACTTCATCAAGGCCACTTATAGTGGAAGATGGTGTGTGATTTAGGAAGCGTCAACACATTCTGCGTGAACTCATACTCGAGGGCCAGAAATTAAAATCCATTTTAATTATTGTTTTTAAAATTAGAAAAATATCCTAAAAATTGAAAAAGTAAATAAGGGGAAAAAATATAAAATAGCAAAAATAAAAAAAATATATTTACCCAGGCAAGTGTAGCGACTTTTAAACAAATAGGAAGCGTCAACACATTCTGCGTGAACTCGCATTGGAGGCCGAGAAATTCAAATCCATTCTGGTTTTTTGGAAATTGAAAAATATCCTGAAATTTGAAAAAGGAAAATAGGAAGAATAATAAAAAATAGCGAAAATAATAAAAAATAGCAAAAAAAATAGATATAAAAAAAATTTAATTGCCGAGGCAAGTATGCCAACAACACGCGGTGTTCCCAAGCGGTCCCCCATCTAAGTACTAACCGCGCCCGACGCTGCTTAATTTCGGTGATCGGACGAGAACCGATGTATTCAGCGTGGTATGGTCGTTGGCGAAATCGTGTGGCTTAAGTCGCGTACTCATGCCGCGCAGACTGGACGGCACTTCATCAAGGCCACTTATAGTGGAAGATGGTGTGTGATTTAGGAAGCGTCAACACATTCTGCGTGAACTCATACTCGAGGGCCAGAAATTAAAATCCATTTTAATTATTGTTTTTAAAATTAGAAAAATATCCTAAAAATTGAAAAAGTAAATAAGGGGAAAAAATATAAAATAGCAAAAATAAAAAAAATATATTTACCCAGGCAAGTGTAGCGACTTTTAAACAAATAGGAAGCGTCAACACATTCTGCGTGAACTCGCATTGGAGGCCGAGAAATTCAAATCCATTCTGGTTTTTTGGAAATTGAAAAATATCCTGAAATTTGAAAAAGGAAAATAGGAAGAATAATAAAAAATAGCGAAAATAATAAAAAATAGCAAAAAAAATAGATATAAAAAAAATTTAATTGCCGAGGCAAGTATGCCAACAACACGCGGTGTTCCCAAGCGGTCCCCCATCTAAGTACTAACCGCGCCCGACGCTGCTTAATTTCGGTGATCGGACGAGAACCGATGTATTCAGCGTGGTATGGTCGTTGGCGAAATCGTGTGGCTTAAGTCGCGTACTCATGCCGCGCAGACTGGACGGCACTTCATCAAGGCCACTTATAGTGGAAGATGGTGTGTGATTTAGGAAGCGTCAACACATTCTGCGTGAACTCATACTCGAGGGCCAGAAATTAAAATCCATTTTAATTATTGTTTTTAAAATTAGAAAAATATCCTAAAAATTGAAAAAGTAAATAAGGGGAAAAAATATAAAATAGCAAAAATAAAAAAAATATATTTACCCAGGCAAGTGTAGCGACTTTTAAACAAATAGGAAGCGTCAACACATTCTGCGTGAACTCGCATTGGAGGCCGAGAAATTCAAATCCATTCTGGTTTTTTGGAAATTGAAAAATATCCTGAAATTTGAAAAAGGAAAATAGGAAGAATAATAAAAAATAGCGAAAATAATAAAAAATAGCAAAAAAAATAGATATAAAAAAAATTTAATTGCCGAGGCAAGTATGCCAACAACACGCGGTGTTCCCAAGCGGTCCCCCATCTAAGTACTAACCGCGCCCGACGCTGCTTAATTTCGGTGATCGGACGAGAACCGATGTATTCAGCGTGGTATGGTCGTTGGCGAAATCGTGTGGCTTAAGTCGCGTACTCATGCCGCGCAGACTGGACGGCACTTCATCAAGGCCACTTATAGTGGAAGATGGTGTGTGATTTAGGAAGCGTCAACACATTCTGCGTGAACTCATACTCGAGGGCCAGAAATTAAAATCCATTTTAATTATTGTTTTTAAAATTAGAAAAATATCCTAAAAATTGAAAAAGTAAATAAGGGGAAAAAATATAAAATAGCAAAAATAAAAAAAATATATTTACCCAGGCAAGTGTAGCGACTTTTAAACAAATAGGAAGCGTCAACACATTCTGCGTGAACTCGCATTGGAGGCCGAGAAATTCAAATCCATTCTGGTTTTTTGGAAATTGAAAAATATCCTGAAATTTGAAAAAGGAAAATAGGAAGAATAATAAAAAATAGCGAAAATAATAAAAAATAGCAAAAAAAATAGATATAAAAAAAATTTAATTGCCGAGGCAAGTATGCCAACAACACGCGGTGTTCCCAAGCGGTCCCCCATCTAAGTACTAACCGCGCCCGACGCTGCTTAATTTCGGTGATCGGACGAGAACCGATGTATTCAGCGTGGTATGGTCGTTGGCGAAATCGTGTGGCTTAAGTCGCGTACTCATGCCGCGCAGACTGGACGGCACTTCATCAAGGCCACTTATAGTGGAAGATGGTGTGTGATTTAGGAAGCGTCAACACATTCTGCGTGAACTCATACTCGAGGGCCAGAAATTAAAATCCATTTTAATTATTGTTTTTAAAATTAGAAAAATATCCTAAAAATTGAAAAAGTAAATAAGGGGAAAAAATATAAAATAGCAAAAATAAAAAAAATATATTTACCCAGGCAAGTGTAGCGACTTTTAAACAAATAGGAAGCGTCAACACATTCTGCGTGAACTCGCATTGGAGGCCGAGAAATTCAAATCCATTCTGGTTTTTTGGAAATTGAAAAATATCCTGAAATTTGAAAAAGGAAAATAGGAAGAATAATAAAAAATAGCGAAAATAATAAAAAATAGCAAAAAAAATAGATATAAAAAAATTTAATTGCCGAGGCAAGTATGCCAACAACACGCGGTGTTCCCAAGCGGTCCCCCATCTAAGTACTAACCGCGCCCGACGCTGCTTAATTTCGGTGATCGGACGAGAACCGATGTATTCAGCGTGGTATGGTCGTTGGCGAAATCGTGTGGCTTAAGTCGCGTACTCATGCCGCGCAGACTGGACGGCACTTCATCAAGGCCACTTATAGTGGAAGATGGTGTGTGATTTAGGAAGCGTCAACACATTCTGCGTGAACTCATACTCGAGGGCCAGAAATTAAAATCCATTTTAATTATTGTTTTTAAAATTAGAAAAATATCCTAAAAATTGAAAAAGTAAATAAGGGGAAAAAATATAAAATAGCAAAAATAAAAAAAATATATTTACCCAGGCAAGTGTAGCGACTTTTAAACAAATAGGAAGCGTCAACACATTCTGCGTGAACTCGCATTGGAGGCCGAGAAATTCAAATCCATTCTAGTTTTTTGGAAATTGAAAAATATCCTGAAATTTGAAAAAGGAAAATAGGAAGAATAATAAAAAATAGCGAAAATAATAAAAAATAGCAAAAAAAATAGATATAAAAAAAATTTAATTGCCGAGGCAAGTATGCCAACAACACGCGGTGTTCCCAAGCGGTCCCCCATCTAAGTACTAACCGCGCCCGACGCTGCTTAATTTCGGTGATCGGACGAGAACCGATGTATTCAGCGTGGTATGGTCGTTGGCGAAATCGTGTGGCTTAAGTCGCGTACTCATGCCGCGCAGACTGGACGGCACTTCATCAAGGCCACTTATAGTGGAAGATGGTGTGTGATTTAGGAAGCGTCAACACATTCTGCGTGAACTCATACTCGAGGGCCAGAAATTAAAATCCATTTTAATTATTGTTTTTAAAATTAGAAAAATATCCTAAAAATTGAAAAAGTAAATAAGGGGAAAAAATATAAAATAGCAAAAATAAAAAAAATATATTTACCCAGGCAAGTGTAGCGACTTTTAAACAAATAGGAAGCGTCAACACATTCTGCGTGAACTCGCATTGGAGGCCGAGAAATTCAAATCCATTCTGGTTTTTTGGAAATTGAAAAATATCCTGAAATTTGAAAAAGGAAAATAGGAAGAATAATAAAAAATAGCGAAAATAATAAAAAATAGCAAAAAAAATAGATATAAAAAAAATTTAATTGCCGAGGCAAGTATGCCAACAACACGCGGTGTTCCCAAGCGGTCCCCCATCTAAGTACTAACCGCGCCCGACGCTGCTTAATTTCGGTGATCGGACGAGAACCGATGTATTCAGCGTGGTATGGTCGTTGGCGAAATCGTGTGGCTTAAGTCGCGTACTCATGCCGCGCAGACTGGACGGCACTTCATCAAGGCCACTTATAGTGGAAGATGGTGTGTGATTTAGGAAGCGTCAACACATTCTGCGTGAACTCATACTCGAGGGCCAGAAATTAAAATCCATTTTAATTATTGTTTTTAAAATTAGAAAAATATCCTAAAAATTGAAAAAGTAAATAAGGGGAAAAAATATAAAATAGCAAAAATAAAAAAAATATATTTACCCAGGCAAGTGTAGCGACTTTTAAACAAATAGGAAGCGTCAACACATTCTGCGTGAACTCGCATTGGAGGCCGAGAAATTCAAATCCATTCTGGTTTTTTGGAAATTGAAAAATATCCTGAAATTTGAAAAAGGAAAATAGGAAGAATAATAAAAAATAGCGAAAATAATAAAAAATAGCAAAAAAAATAGATATAAAAAAATTTAATTGCCGAGGCAAGTATGCCAACAACACGCGGTGTTCCCAAGCGGTCCCCCATCTAAGTACTAACCGCGCCCGACGCTGCTTAATTTCGGTGATCGGACGAGAACCGATGTATTCAGCGTGGTATGGTCGTTGGCGAAATCGTGTGGCTTAAGTCGCGTACTCATGCCGCGCAGACTGGACGGCACTTCATCAAGGCCACTTATAGTGGAAGATGGTGTGTGATTTAGGAAGCGTCAACACATTCTGCGTGAACTCATACTCGAGGGCCAGAAATTAAAATCCATTTTAATTATTGTTTTTAAAATTAGAAAAATATCCTAAAAATTGAAAAAGTAAATAAGGGGAAAAAATATAAAATAGCAAAAATAAAAAAAATATATTTACCCAGGCAAGTGTAGCGACTTTTAAACAAATAGGAAGCGTCAACACATTCTGCGTGAACTCGCATTGGAGGCCGAGAAATTCAAATCCATTCTAGTTTTTTGGAAATTGAAAAATATCCTGAAATTTGAAAAAGGAAAATAGGAAGAATAATAAAAAATAGCGAAAATAATAAAAAATAGCAAAAAAAATAGATATAAAAAAAATTTAATTGCCGAGGCAAGTATGCCAACAACACGCGGTGTTCCCAAGCGGTCCCCCATCTAAGTACTAACCGCGCTCGACGCTGCTTAATTTCGGTGATCGGACGAGAACCGATGTATTCAGCGTGGTATGGTCGTTGGCGAAATCGTGTGGCTTAAGTCGCGTACTCATGCCGCGCAGACTGGACGGCACTTCATCAAGGCCACTTATAGTGGAAGATGGTGTGTGATTTAGGAAGCGTCAACACATTCTGCGTGAACTCATACTCGAGGGCCAGAAATTAAAATCCATTTTAATTATTGTTTTTAAAATTAGAAAAATATCCTAAAAATTGAAAAAGTAAATAAGGGGAAAAAATATAAAATACCAAAAATAAAAAAAATATATTTACCCAGGCAAGTGTAGCGACTTTTAAACAAATAGGAAGCGTCAACACATTCTGCGTGAACTCGCATTGGAGGCCGAGAAATTCAAATCCATTCTGGTTTTTTGGAAATTGAAAAATATCCTGAAATTTGAAAAAGGAAAATAGGAAGAATAATAAAAAATAGCGAAAATAATAAAAAATAGCAAAAAAAATAGATATAAAAAAAATTTAATTGCCGAGGCAAGTATGCCAACAACACGCGGTGTTCCCAAGCGGTCCCTCATCTAAGTACTAACCGCGCCCGACGCTGCTTAATTTCGGTGATCAGACGAGAACCGATGTATTCAGCGTGGTATGGTCGTTGGCGAAATTCTGTGGCTTAAGTCGCGTACTCATGCCTCGCAGATTGGACGGCACTTCATCAAGGCCACTTATAGTGGAAGATGGTGTGTGATTTAGAAAGCGTCAACACATTCTGCGTGAACTCATACTCGAGGGCGAGAAATTAAAATCCATTTTAATTGTTGTTTTTAAAATTGGAAAAATATCCTAAAAATTTAAAAAGTAAATAAGAGAAAAAAATAAAAAATAGCAAAAAAAAAAATATATTTACCCAGGCAAGTGTAGCGACTTTTAAACAAATAGGAAGCGTCAACACATTCTGCGTGAACTCGCATACGAGGCCGAGATATTCAAATCCATTCTATTTTTTTGGAATTTGAAAAATATCCTAAAATTTGAAAAAGGAAAATAGGAAGAACAATAAAAAATAGGGAAAATAATAAAAAATAGAAAAAAAAATAGATATAAAAAAATTCAATTGCCGAGGCAAGTATGCCAACAACACGCGGTGTTCCCAAGCGGTCCCCCATCTAAGTACTAACCGCGCCCGACGCTGCTTAATTTCGGTGATCGGACGAGAACCGATGTATTCAGCGTGGTATGGTCGTTGGCGAAATTGTGTGGCTTAAGTCGCGTACTTATGCCTCGCAGACTGGACGGCACTTCATCAAGGCCACTTATAGTGGAAGATGGTGTGTGATTTAGAAAGCGTCAACACATTCTGCGTGAACTCATACTCGAGGGCCAGAAATTAAAATCCATTTTAATTATTGTTTTTAAAATTGGAAAAATACCCTAAAAATTGAAAAAGTAAATAAGGGGGAAAAAAATATAAAATAGTAAAAATAAAAAAAATATATTTACCCAGGCAAGTGTAGCGACTTTTAAACAAATAGGAAGCGTCAACACATTCTGCGTGAACTCGCATTCGAGGCCGAGAAATTCAAATCCATTCTAGTTTTTTGGAAATTGAAAAATATCCTGAAATTTGAAAAAAAAATAGGAAGAACAATAAAAAATAGCGAAAATAATAAAAAATAGCAAAAAAATAGATATAAAAAAAATTTAATTGCCGAGGCAAGTATGCCAACAACACGCGGTGTTCCCAAGCGGTCCCCCATCTAAGTACTAACCGCGCCCGACGCTGCTTAATTTCGGTGATCGGACGAGAACCGATGTATTCAGCGTGGTATGGTCGTTGGCGAAATTGTATGGCTTAAGTTGCGTACTTAAACACAGCAATTGTTTGACACTTTTGCACAGTGTGTACGAGAGACGGAGACGCCATTAATGAGCAGCACCACTTGTAGAGGAAGACAGACAGTATGTGATTTAGGAAGCGTCTGCACATTCTGCGTGAAACTCGAGGGCGAGAAATTAAAATCCATTTTAATTGTTGTTTTTAAAATTGGAAAAATATCCTAAAAATTTAAAAAGTAAATAAGGGGAAAAAAAAATAAAAAATAGCAAAAAAAAATATTTACCGAGGCAAGTGTAGCGACTTTTAAACAAATAGGAAGCGTCAACACATTCTGCGTGAACACATTCGAGGCCGAGAAATTCAAATCCATTCTAGTTTTTTGGAAATTGAAAAATATCCTGAAATTTGAAAAAAAAATAGGAAGAACAATAAAAAATAGCGAAAATAATAAAAAATAGCAAAAAAATAGATATAAAAAAAATTTAATTGCCGAGGCAAGTATGCCAACAACACGCGGTGTTCCCAAGCGGTCCCCCATCTAAGTACTAACCGCGCCCGACGCTGCTTAATTTCGGTGATCGGACGAGAACCGATGTATTCAGCGTGGTATGGTCGTTGGCGAAATCGTGTGGCTTAAGTCGCGTACTTATGCCTCGCAGACTGGACGGCACTTCATCAAGGCCACTTATAGTGGAAGATGGTGTGTGATTTAGAAAGCGTCAACACATTCTGCGTGAACTCATACTCGAGGGCGAGAAATTAAAATCCATTTTAATTGTTGTTTTTAAAATTCGAAAAGTATCCTAAAAATTGAAAAAGTAAATAAGGGGAAAAAAATTAAAAATAGCAAAAAAAAAAAAAAAATATTTACCGAGGCAAGTGTAGCGACTTTTAAACAAATAGGAAGCGTCAACACATTCTGCGTGAACTCGCATTCGAGGCCGAGAAATTCAAATCCATTCTAGTTTTTTGGAATTTGAAAAATATCCTAAAATTTGAAAAAGGAAAATAGGAAGAATAATAAAAAATAGCGAAAATAATAAAAAATAGCAAAAAAATAGATATAAAAAAAATTTAATTGCCGAGGCAAGTATGCCAACAACACGCGGTGTTCCCAAGCGGTCCCCCATCTAAGTACTAACCGCGCCCGACGCTGCTTAATTTCGGTGATCGGACGAGAACCGATGTATTCAGCGTGGTATGGTCGTTGGCGAAATTGTATGGCTTAAGTTGCGTACTTAAACACAGCAATTGTTTGACACTTTTGCACAGTGTGTACGAGAGACGGAGACGCCATTAATGAGCAGCACCACTTGTAGAGGAAGACAGACAGTATGTGATTTAGGAAGCGTCTGCACATTCTGCGTGAAACTCGAGGGCGAGAAATTAAAATCCATTTTAATTGTTGTTTTTAAAATTGGAAAAATATCCTAAAAATTTAAAAAGTAAATAAGGGGAAAAAAAAATAAAAAATAGCAAAAAAAAATATTTACCGAGGCAAGTGTAGCGACTTTTAAACAAATAGGAAGCGTCAACACATTCTGCGTGAACACATTCGAGGCCGAGAAATTCAAATCCATTCTAGTTTTTTGGAAATTGAAAAATATCCTGAAATTTGAAAAAAAAATAGGAAGAACAATAAAAAATAGCGAAAATAATAAAAAATAGCAAAAAAATAGATATAAAAAAAATTTAATTGCCGAGGCAAGTATGCCAACAACACGCGGTGTTCCCAAGCGGTCCCCCATCTAAGTACTAACCGCGCCCGACGCTGCTTAATTTCGGTGATCGGACGAGAACCGATGTATTCAGCGTGGTATGGTCGTTGGCGAAATTGTATGGCTTAAGTTGCGTACTTAAACACAGCAATTGTTTGACACTTTTGCACAGTGTGTACGAGAGACGGAGACGCCATTTTTGAGCAGCACCACTTGTAGAGGAAGACAGACAGTATGTGATTTAGGAAGCGTCTGCACATTCTGCGTGAAACTCGAGGGCGAGAAATTAAAATCCATTTTAATTGTTGTTTTTAAAATTGGAAAAATATCCTAAAAATTTAAAAAGTAAATAAGGGGAAAAAAAAAATTAAAAATATCAAAAAAAAATATTTACCGAGGCAAGTGTAGCGACTTTTAAACAAATAGGAAGCGTCAACACATTCTGCGTGAACTCGCATTCGAGGCCGAGAAATTCAAATCCATTCTAGTTTTTTGGAAATTGAAAAATATCCTGAAATTTGAAAAAAAAATAGGAAGAACAATAAAAAATAGCGAAAATAATAAAAAATAGCAAAAAAATAGATATAAAAAAAATTTAATTGCCGAGGCAAGTATGCCAACAACACGCGGTGTTCCCAAGCGGTCCCCCATCTAAGTACTAACCGCGCCCGACGCTGCTTAATTTCGGTGATCGGACGAGAACCGATGTATTCAGCGTGGTATGGTCGTTGGCGAAATTGTGTGGCTTAAGTCGCGTACTCATGCCTCGCAGACTGGACGGCACTTCATCAAGGCCACTTATAGCGGAAGATGGTGTGTGATTTAGGAAGCGTCAACACATTCTGTGGGAACGGACGGCAATGTTGTTTTTAAAATTCGAAAAATATCCTAAAAATTAAAAAAGTAAATAAGGCAAAAAAAAATACAAAATAGCAAAAATAAAAAAAAAATATATTTACCCAGGCAAGTGTAGCGACTTTTAAACAAATAGGAAGCGTCAACACATTCTGCGTGAACTCGTATTCGAGGAATTAAAATCTATTTTAAAAGTTGTTTTTAAAATTCGAAAAATATCCTAAAAATTGAAAAGGTAAAGAAGGAAAAAAAATAAAAAATAGCACAAATAAAAAAAAATTCTATTTACCGTGGCAAGTGACTTTTAAACAATGATGTGGGAATCCTTAGGAATCAGACCGAGTGTGAAAATAGCCAGGAACGAGGAGACGAAGGAAAATGAAGTCATTCGTGGTTTGCGAGCCAAGCGAGTGCGGTAGTTTCAACACTCTTTCTACGCAATCAATAATATTATAAATATATTAAAATATAATATTTGCGGAGTCTTTTACACTCTTTCTACAGTTCAGAAGTGGGATACGAATTCTTCCTTGACACGCAGTACTCATTGTGGTGTGTGATTTAGAAAACGTCAACACATTCTGCGTGAACTCATAGCCAAATTTTAGTTGTCTTTTTAAAATTTGAAAAATATCCTAGTTAAACTTTATGCAAAAGACTGAAAATGAAAAGGCAATATTCGTTGTGTAGTGTGTTTGTACGTGTATATAGGATGCATATGTACGATATATTTGCAATTAAATATTTTCCGTTACATTTTTTCCTTTATGTTCCTTCCAGCTATGTTACAATAATCCGTAATTAATTTTAAAAATACATAGATATATATAACTCCTTTAGTTTAGCGTATATATTTGACGTCTTAAGTTGCAGGCGGATTTCGGATTAATGACGAATGCATACACCGCAATGGGATGGGATTAAATGATGCCCCAGATATATACGTTCTGATTTTCTGGAGAGGGTGGACACGGAATTATTTACATTAATTCTAATTAGCTGCTAAGAGAGTTTGTTGCACTTTATATATATGTAACAATTTAAATTGTAAATAAAATAAAATACACGTGGAGATCTCCCGCAAGTGCCGTTGAAACTATAAAGATACACACTGAATTTTCTGAGAACAAAACTGCAAAACTAGAACACACACAGCGTTATTGAGTAAATCTACAAATTTCTAGATATAATAATTTTACAATATAATAAATAAAATTATCACAATAAATAAGAGTGTTGAAAGTATTAAAATTGTCAGCCACTGACGTTTATCTGAAAGGAAAAAATAAATCGTAAGTTTCAAGAGAAACTAAATGCGGTGATTTTTTTTTTAGCGCTATACCGTTATTCATGTGTAGAACTTTTGCGACCTTTTTCATTGTCGAGTCTAATTTGGATTCCGTTGTATCGAATTCAGTGCTAAAATCGTCCAGCATTCTGTTAGAAGAAATCATTAGCATCAATTCACGCGTCTCCGCTAACTCATCCACTACTTACACTGCCTGCTCTTCCAGCTCAGCGCCAATTTGGCGCGATACAGTCTTCAAGGTGCCAATGGTATTGCCGATCATGTCCAGCTGCTCGTCCTGGTCCTGGATCATGCGTTGCTGTACAGACACCGTCTCGCCGACGAACCGATGCCCCGGACTGTCCAGCGCCGCTGCGCCGTAGTGTCCCGGACTATCAACGGCATTCTCCAGCTTAGAGTACTTCGTGCCACTGTGCCTCGCCGAAGCTGCTGCCATTGTGCCCGCAATGGTGCCGGCCACACTGCTGCCACTCAATGCGTTCTGCTGGAGGAGTCCGTTCGGGATGCTGTTGCTGCCTACGGTGCCGTCGCAGTCGACCAGATGCGTCTCGTCGTTGTCCGTGTGATGGCTGTACTGCTGCTGCTGCTGAGAATGGCTGAGTTCGTCGAGAAGGGGCTGATGTGCTGTTATGTCTCTGTCCCGATTTCGATTCAGGCTCATCTTCTCCTTCATCTGTTTGACTTCATCGCGCGTGTTGTCGATGAAGTGGCGCCGACTCGCAAGTTCTCTGTTGTCGATGCGAAACTTGTTGGGATTTTTCTCAACTATACGTGTTTAAGCGAAGAAATGATTTTCATTTATGAGTTAAGATTCAGATCTCTACACATGAGTGATTTAAAGAATTCTTACGAATGTTGTATAAATTTTAATTAAAATATAATGGATGGATTTGTAGATTTTCGTTTTAGTTTTGTGAAACTTTCACAAGCATAGGCTTGAATTTTAAAGTCAATTAGGTTGGAACAAATCTTAAGAATCCAACACACACACAATTTCAACCTTAGTTAACTTGACTTGCTAAATGTTTTCCCTTTTTGGAATCAGCCAAATCAGAGATTGCACTGCAGTGTGGCAATTTTATATCAACAAAGCCGGTGCAAATCGCTGATATCCGCTGACTTTTGAAGTAGATTAAAAACAGAACAAAATTCTACACAAATTATATCGCAAAGCGAGCTGAAATCCCCTCATGGACTCGGAAAATTTAGAAGGGTTTACAAGTATGTATTCTTGCAAAAGAAGGGAGGTGAATAAAGGCATGGAAGTCGGTGGTCAGATTATTTGGTTCCTTTGATTTCGAAGAACGAATCTCATCCGCAGATAAGTGATCTGATGTTGAAACCGATTTCGCAACAATTGCAGCTTCGAGCGTGACGTTTTCTTCATGTGTTTTTAGAATCCTTTTATGGGGAAAATGTAAAGACAGAAATTCGAGGAGCGAGTGTCGAGCGAGTGTCAAGCGAAGTGAAACAAGTACCAGAGGACCGCTGAGCTAAAAATTGATTTTTCCCAAAAACAGCAGAGAAGAGCGAGAAAATGCATACAATAAGTATTTCGTCGTAATTCGTTTTAAGAAAAGGATATTGATTGTGTCTTCCAAATCCTCCAAGTCCCATTCGATGCTACGCAATGAATTCCTGAGCTCTGTTGTGGTCCACTCAACCTCGGCTCCGCTGTGTTCACCCAGTTCACGCCAACGCAGGTACAAGCCGCGCGTTTTATTCAAAGCTTTAAATACTTCGCTGTTGTGAGCCGACCCCGAAAACAAAGAACACCAGAAATTAAGCACATTATTATATTCTACTCAAATTCAAGCCTCACGCACTCTTTCACAACAAAGAAAGGATCCTCCAAAGACATGACACACCAGGACCCTCTTTATTTCGCTGATTTCACTAAGCTGCCGTCCTTGGCAAGTTCTTTTAGACGTTTGCTACACACTGACAACCACGATTTTAGAGTAGAAATTTCCCCTCTTGGGAAAATTCGATTGCACAAAACTTCCAGCTTCTAAACCGCCACGGAGAGAAGTGCGAACATCAAGAAATTGCGATGGGTTGACAAGAAAACGAAACCACAAGGCAAACTGCACCTGCAGACGGAAGTGTAAAGATTGTTTATGCTCTGACAATTCTATTTATAAGTTAACGTTCTGACGGTTTTGTTTTTCTTTTCTTTTAATGGGATTTGCTCGGAAACGCTACGGCCACTGCGTTAGTAACAACTGAAGTTTTTCTTCGAAATGTTCTCTGATGCAGTTCCATGAGGTACATAAATATGGAGTGATAGCTACCCTTGGAATGACAAAATACCAGCGCCTCTCACTGTTCTCTCAGTGAAAATCAAGGAAATGATGGGGAAAATAAAAGGGACAAGTTCACTTACTTAGCGGCCGCTCTTCAACCCGCAGTTTTCCCGCAAATTCTCACATCAAGACTGCGTATGCTCCGGAAAATGGGGAAAATACCCGTGCTCCTTGAATGGATTTTCCTTTGTTTTGCCTTGCTGCCAGAACTCTGTGCCGATATAACTTGCTCTGCGGCGGCGAGTTAAGATAGTGTTAAATTTTTTTAAATAGCCTGAATCTTTGTTCTGAAACTATAATTTCATAAATAACTCCAAATATTAGTTGGGGAAACATTAGAATTGTCCGTTCCTCCCTGTTTATATAAGTTATGTTAAGTTAGTTGTAAACACAAAAAACGTGTATAGCGCAGCCTTTTACGAAAGTTTTGAAGTGCACTTTACGCTGCGTTTCGGACGGCGTCCAGAAAGCGTCGAACGTAAGCAGATTGAGAGTATTTAGAGTGTCCAAAGTTATAACGTATAAATTCGCTATTCTCGGAGCATGTTTTTCGGCAACCTTGTCTTGACAAAGCGACTGCTGCGAAGCACGTTAACATTTTACGTCATACAAAATGTTGCAGTTCAGCAGAACTCCCGTTAAAATGTTGATCAGCTTCAGAACAGCCGCTCTGCAAAAAAAAAAAAAGAAACACCCGAAAATCTTGCTTCGAGGCTTATGATTTGAAAAAAATGAAAAATATTTCCCACTATTTTGTTAGCAGAGCTGCCATCTCAAAAATTCTATGCTGTTCTCACCTAATGCAATGCCGTAACGTCGTTTTACTACACGACACGAAGGTGGTGAGTTTAGTTGATTTATTTTACTTCCTACTTGGATTATAAATATGAAAATAATCTTTTGTGGAAAGTAATATTTTATCTCTGAAACTTAAAAACGCACTTATTAGATTAGAAGAAGTACTAAGCAGTAAATCGGCAGTTCGATAGGTTAGCTCACTCAGTGAGGTTGCTAGCGCTTGAAAGAATTTAAAATATTATTTGCTTCTCCAACATATTTTTTGCTTTGTGCGGATCAGTATTTTTTTTAAAACACTTTTAAAAATGCTGCAGAATGACCCGCTAAGGAATCCACAGTTTGATAGTGAAATACGTGCGACACAAAGGGAGTCAAATGGTAATTTTTAGCAAATTCCCCAAAAACAGTATTTCACTGGAAAATTCTTTCAAAACCAATTTTCAAGAATTCTGTTGCCTTTTACTTCAAAATGGTTACTCAAAAGTCTACATTTGTTCTTATCTTTACTCCAGATTTATTCTTATCATTACTCCAGACTATAATCCGATAGAAACTTTTAAATGCCCAGCTACGCTATCTTAACTGTTTGCTTTTGTCTGATATCTTATCTGATATTTTCCGGTCAGAAATTGTGAAACAATATTGACAAGTGAATAGCAAAGTTTTATTTTTATTGTTTTTATTGCTTTTATTTCACACAGTTTTCAGTGGATGTCCGAATATAATAACCTCACAACCCAGCCACCACCAAACTGAAACGGACACAGGTAAAAAAATGCATTTGATATACTGGGATTATTTGTACCCTGGGATTATTTGTGTCGCGGGAAAGTAGTGCATGATATTCCTGAGAATGATGGAATGGGTCTAAAAAACAATTCATTAAACAAAAAAAAATTATTTTAAATTTATTCGTTACAGTAAATTCACGCATTCCGCTGCCAATTCAATCATCCGTAACGCAGAAAACTTCGGGAAGTCACACCCACATTCCTCTAGTTGGTTATGATATCCTAGCCGATTTTCCGTCTGTTCATATCGAACAAACTTTCGAATTTAATGAGTGTATGTTTGTATTTTTCTCTTTTTTACTCTTATTTAACCATAAACTCCTACTTACAGCACTGACTTCAGTAATATCCGAAAACCGCTTCGTTATTCGTTCACCCCTCGGGGAGGCGATTTTTGGCGCAACGGAGAGTTCTATCCGAAATCATCGTCTACTGTGGAGATCGGCACGGCCGTTCCAAATGCATCTTCTCGATGCAACGCATCAGGAAGCGATGGTCTTCCGTAGGAAACTCCGTTTAGGACAGATCTGTTGTCAGCCCGAAGTGCTGGAGGTCTGGATTCCACCGGGCCATTTGTTGGGACGCGTCGTGCAATCGCCGACCTTCTTTCAACCCGAGCTCTACATTGAAGATGGCAACACTGAGGAGCCGATATTTATCATTGAAGGGCCGGCGAGGAGAGGATTTTTCTGCTTCTGCTTGCCACAAGAATGTTTTTTCAAGGTTTTCTACAGGATTGAAAATGCGGTGGCTCCGATTTAGACGATAATTCAAACCGTTTGCTATTAGTAACGAATTGTTATTGTTACAACTAAAGAAAATCTCCATCTTTTCACTCTCACAGTCATTTCGAAGGCAAAAGTAGGATTCTTCTCCTTGTTAAAATTAAGAAAAAGCTAGAAGAAATGACTGCGGAGAGCAAAGAAAATCGAAAGCATTCAAGATTTGAACGTTCGTCGTTGAATGAAAACACACTCACCTGTGAATGATTAACTTTACTTCGCATTTTTCAGATTCATTCTGGTGGCCAACTGCGCGCTTCAATTGACCACAAGTGGTTGGTGACGAAGTCTCAATACGCCACGAATATTTACTTTAGTGATTCTAAATTAACGGCCAAAGAGCGGACACTTATATTGGGAGCAGCCGTAATTTTAGTGAGATCAAATAATTGCAAATGAAGCGAATATTGTAAGGAATTGCGGACAATTTCAATTTCTTACAGGAATATATGTATTTTCAAAAGAGACTCTGATCAAACAAGAGAACACGACACGGAGAGAGCAACCAAAGACAACAAGACTCTCGTTTGCTACTCAAAGCTAAAACAGTTCGATCGCTGTCGCAGCGTAAAAGACGATGATGATGTTTGGACAACTTAAAAAAATCACCCGGCGAAGGTAGAAAGAAGGAGTTTGGTTTGCTTTTAAAAAAACCCAATGTAAGCCAGCAAATCTTTTGTCTCCACGGGGACCAACATTTCTGCAGGGTTACCATCATTCATCACATTAAATTTATTATATTGCAACCACTTCTCAGTAATTTCGAGTTAATTTCTTTAACTCATTTGTGAGTCAAATTTTTTACTCATTTCGACGACTCCAGAGATTGACAAATTCTTTGTGTAAATTTAAAATTTAAATCAAAACAACAGAACTTTCAAATGTTTAAATTCTCTTTTTTTATTTGTTTTTCTTTAGATTTCTTTATTGAGTTTCATGTAGAAATATTAAACTTGGGATAATTCTGTGGATTTTGCTAAATATCTTTATTTGCAATATGTATTTCAAATGATATAAATACACTAAATATAGCAGCTTATGTATTACATACACTTAGCACAGGAAATGAATTATTGTAGAGCTATTTTTGCTACTTAAACTACGTTTAATTAGTTGATATCGTGTGTCGGTTTTAGATTAATTTGTACATTTTTAGTTTAACACGTAAAAGACGACTTAGAATAGATAAACTAAACTTAACAAAGAATTCACGCATTTTCTTTCTGAATCGTTGATCCACTTCGAGTTTGTTATATTCTCGCTAAATGTTATAAAATCTGCATGATTAAAGATGTTCAAAATATTTACAACAAAACGAAACAGAAGGGAAAATAAAACGAAGAGAAAATAAAATAAAATTAAATGATTTTTAAAACAAAATAAAATGAAATCAAGTAAAACGAAATAAAATGAAATCAAGTAAAACAAAATAAAATTAAATCAAGTAAAACAAAATAAAATAAAATCAAGTAAAACAAAACAAAATAAAATCTGATTTAACTGAATGAGACTAAACAATTTCGAAAAGAATTCCATTCACAACTTGGAACTTAATTAAAACAGAAATGGAAGAACTGTGGAAGATCGATGTTGGGAACACAGAAAATGCTTTGATTACAATTACACTTCAATTGAGGAAAAGCAAAAACTAACGTTAATGCGAATGAAATGATCTGAATTTTTGCATGGAAGGTTTGATTGTTTCAAAGACGGGCGATGGGTGGGGTGGGGTGGGCTAAGCCGGTGGACTCTCACAGCACTCTTCAGTTTGTGTGTTGTAAATAAAGTCTTTATATGTATGTATGTACAATGATATCGCATTATATGTGTCGTAATTTCCCTATAAAAAACACAATATATATATATGTGTGTGTGTGTGGAGTAAATGATTCACATTTAGTGATAATAATCCACGGCTCTCGCAAGGAAGAGGCTGGGTGAGTTCAGTGATCACGATTTATGCAGTTCTAGAGGTCGAATTTTTAAAATCTGGAAATCTCTAGATCTCCTCTCTTCTTAATCCCACTAACATTCAGTAGTTATGCACGTGTGTATGAAGTACACACACCGAGACCTTAACTGCGAAAGGTTTCTCTGAGTAGATGTATAAATGTATTTAGTTCTAAACATTTTCCAACTTGATATTTCATACACTTACATATTAAATAGCTTCATATACAAAATACACTCTTATAAAATACCTTCTCTGCGAGAGTGCGTGGAGAGCTTCTATAGCTCCCTGCCTCCCGTGTAGTTTCTTCGCTCTTTTTTCGTAACTGAGAAGTTTAAAAAACTGGTCAAGTTCTCTTAAAAATGGTATGTATTAAGTTCCACATGTGAGAATTCCGTAACTCTGCAAAACAGCTGTACAAAAAATCTTGGAACGAATTCGCAAAACGAAAAAACGTTTGTGAAACGCTGAAATCACATCATTACTATGGAACAAGAAGTGTCCAATTTTATTTATCAAGATATGTCTGGATATCGTGTGGAAGGTAGTTTTAATTAAAATCTGCAAAACTGAAATTCTATTAATTTTTTTTTTGGAAATTTTCGAAAAGTTTTCAATTACTTTACATGCACGTTTTCGCATTTAAAGAGGCTTCAAATCACGAAAACCGTGTGAAAGTTCAGTTTTCGCAGTTTAACGACTTTACATTAAAAAAGTTAATTCACATTCATAGAAATAATTAATTTTAATCTAATCTTTTTCAGATGACTTTAGTAATTTTGTGTGTGTGTATATAGCAGTTCTGTGGAACATAAAATTAAATATATACACATCACTTCAACAGTCTATTCCAAAATCAAATAAAATCCAAAGATTTTTACTACACTTTTAAGAGACTGTTAAGTTTGGATATGCTTACTTTTGGTTTTAAATGCTTTTGGCATCTATTTCTGTAGAACTAACATCTCTTACGCTCTCTTCAATGAGTTCCACGATTTTTAAGCTCTCGTAGGTGAAATTTAGGTCCACTTTTTCGTACTACTTTCTAGACTGTGGAATCTTGTCACTTATTAGAACCACTTAATTTAATCTATTAATGCTTTTCTTCTCACTTTCTTTCTCACGTTTCTCTTTTACACAAGTTCTTTATTAACGCAGTCCTCTGTCAGCATCACTGCAAATCCTTTGCCATACCCGTGTGTGGAATCTATTCCACAATCCAGGCAATCTGCTTTCATTTTCCAGAAAATCCTCTGTTTTCCGCACTTGTGGAACCCTTTTCACAGTTGAATTTCTGAGTTGTCTTTAACGCCATCACTCTTATTTCCGCTTTCATCTTTCAATTTAATTGCAGATCCTTCCTCATCCACACATGTGGAACCTGCACACAGCGCCGCTATTTGTTTTCCCGTTTAGTGTGGTCCTCGTTTTCTATTGTGTGGTTTCATTTTCCATTGATATCCTCTTCCATCCACTCATGGGGAATCCAATCCACCATCCAGCCATTAATTTCCTTTCTGCTCCTCGTTGCAGTACAGGATCGGCACTCTCCGTCTTCCCGCAGGTGGCACAAAAGGTAGCCGATGGTGTTGCTGTTGCCCCGGTTGAACTGCCTGCTGCCACGACGGCAGCGTCCTTCGTATTCATCCATGCTGTGGAACGTAATAAACATACTGTCAGTTGGATGCATTCGAAGTGGTCGAAGTGGTCGGCGAAGCCGCTGTGCTGCTTAAATCCAAACGTGGCCGCTTTTCTCCCGCCTCCGCTTGATTATCGCTCTCTTCGCCGTTGCTGTTGCTGCCGCCGCCAGTAGTCGTTGCCGGCTGCCGTCGTTTAGCCCCGCCTGAGGCTACAGCGATGGACAACGACTCCTCCTCGGACAGCGAGTTTCCACGACGTGGTGTGTTCGTGGCGCTGTCGTTATCCAGTGAAGCGATGGCCGTGGCCGCTGCACTGGCCGCTGCACTGAAGCCATCCTCGGAGGCGGAGTCGTGCGAACCAATGGCGGCATTCGAGTTCGCATCGTTGAGCGCCTGCATGCCGGAGGGCGTTGTATAGCTTCCCAACTTAGAGGGATCCTTCTCGATGAGCTTCTGCGCGAGGAGCTTCAGCGAGATGAGTGAGTTCTCGCAATCGCTGGTGTCGATTTCAGTGAGGCTGATGCCGGCGCGCTCGATTTCAGCATACGTGCCGAACGGCAACTTCTGCAGGCACTCCAGCTTCTGAACGTGCGTCTTCGAGCGCAGATGCTTGGCCAGATGGCCATGAATGCGGAAGGCGATCTTGCAGTCGGTGCATTCGAAAGGCCGTGGATTCGAGGTAGTTGGCACGCCGAATGTGGACGTCATCATGACTTTATTTTTGTGAGCCTCTGAGCGTTCGTGCTTCTGCAGATGCCCCTGAGTGCGGAAGGAAACGCCGCAGGATTCGCACTTGAACTTGCGCTCCATGTAGTGGATGTTCATGTGCAGCACCAGCTGATGCTGCTTCTGGAACGACTTGGAACAGATGGTGCAGACAGGGCGACCATCGGTGGCGATTGAGCCGCGTGGATAGACGGGTAGGATCTCGTTGTTCGCGGACTTCTTGAAGCCGTCCTCACTGACGATGACGGTGCGAGCGGGTGCTGATAAAACGCCCGAGAAGTCGGTGGTTCCGGGTTGGTGGACGGCGGCAGGAAGATTTGCGTTATGAGTTGAAGGTGTTGAAGGAGGATCTTTTGAGGAAATACAAGCCACCTTAATGGGGTTGTTGGTATTGCTGTGGTTGTTGGTATTGCTGTGGTTGTTGGTGGTGGTGTTGTTGCTGCTTGTGGTGGTGACCGTTGTTGTTGTGATTATTCTGCTTGCAGATGACGCCGTCGGCTCTTGTTCGGCAGGATATTCGCTTTCATCTCCTTCGTTACATAACTTGGTCCTTACGGCGCTGGTTAGTTGAGCACCGTCAGGCGTTGCTACCTGAGGTTTCGGCGCAGTTCTTGCAGTCGTGCAATCCGTTAGTGACTCCCTCGTGTTGGACTCTGCACTCGTACGGCACTCGGCACTTGGAACGACTTGACGTTCGACGCTTGTCTCCGGGAGCGCAACAACAGCGACTTCCAGGATCTTGGCGGTTGTGGTATCACAGCTGGTTGCTGCGGTTGTGAGCGTTGTGTTAGCAATCGATGATGACGCTGCATTGTATCCTTCACTGTTCGCCAGACTCCACACAGAATTCGTGAATCCAACGTTCGGTGTGGTTACGTGCGTTGAAGTCGGCGCAGCAGCGCTTTGAACGTCGTCCGCGGCCTCTACGAAGCTACGGTTCATCTGGCACTGTTTGATTTTCGTATACTGGAGGGCCTGTTCCGTGAGGTAAGCTTGCAGCAGGATATTCTCCTTCAGCTTCTTCGGCTTCTCCACCACGCTGCCTGAGCTCGCCGAATTCCTTACTTTATCGGACACGGAGATCAGAGTCTTTAGGAAGCCCGACTCGTTGTTTGTCGTGCCAAAGATGATGTCACGAATCTGAGCCTGTGTCTTCAGTGGATTTACACTCGCTGAGATCTCCGTGCTGCTAGAAGCGGGTGTCGCGCATGGCTTGAATGACGTGTCTACAGGCCGCGGCTTGGTGAGGTCCATGGGAGCGCTTTCGAAACATGAAGCTGCTGATGCGTTCTCATTACGCTTCGGCTTCGACTCCTCGGGATTGGAGTAGTACTGCTCTTGCTTCTGATAATCGAAGGGCGGTTTGGGCGACGTGAATGAAGTCACGACACGCTTCACTGTCGACGTGGCGGATATGGGGGATGAGTAGCTGGCAGCAGCCGATGTGCTCGCTGCAAAACTCATGTGGTTGGAGGAGGAGGTGATGGTAGTGATGGAGACTGAGGCGACTTCGTTCGCCTGCTGATATGTATAGAAATCCGCATTTCTGAGTTGTGGCGATGCCGCTGTAGCCTGTCCGATAGGCGGTGTCATCGAAAGCGAGAGCAGACAACGAGCAGCTTCGTGCTCCTGCAGACGAGATTTGGCATCGTCTGTATCTGCAAAATAAAGGAGACATTTTTAGAATGAACAAGTAGCTCAATCTGTTTAGCATTTCTTGGCAAGTGACCGCAACCTTGGCTCCGAAATGGTAAACCCATCTGCTCAGCGATACTCACCACTACTCTCGGTTTCGCCGTCGCTGAAGTCATCAGAGTCCGATTCACCCGGTACTGAGGAGGTCCGTCCTCCAGCCGAGGTCGACGACTGCTGATCGAACTCCATATCCGGCTCGAGAAACTCGCCATCGGCCGGCATGGGTCCCGGATTGATGCCGAGCTCGATGCATTTCCTGTAGTGAGTCTTGGACTGCATATGCTTCGTAAGATTCCCTTTGGTTTTGAAGCTGTGAAGTGAGAGAAGCGTTAAGAGGTTCCTTGCAAGATAAAAAATCATTTTTCGTCGATTACCTGAAGTTGCAGTGTTTGCAGGTGTAGGGACGGACATCTGTATGCGTGCGGATGTGTTTCTTCAGCATGGATGGCTTCTTGCAGCGTATACCGCACTCCGAGCAAACGTACCGTCCGCGTCCACGACCTCTTATGTACGTGTAGTCCTCGTGCGACTCGTAGCCGCCCACCAGCATTTGCTGTGCCGAACTGCATGCGGACAGTGCAGCCGCTAGCTCACCGTCACGCTTATCATGTTGCTCGGAGCAGCCGACGCTCAAATCCTTCACCTGCTGATCAGCTGCAGTGCTCTCTGCTGCGATCGGCTTCAGCTGATGATGGTAAAACTGACTCTGATTGCTCACCACGAACGGCGTCATCACCGCCTGCTGTGAAATGACGAGCGTGTAGGCCATCTTGTCGCCGGCCATGGTGTAGCCGCCCGAGAACTTCTGGTGGGAGTCGTACAGCGACATCACCAGCTTCGGCTTGAGGCCCAGCGGGTACGGGTTGTTTTCGGCCCGAACCTGCCACACGCTGTACATCGAGAGTTTCTGGTTGTCGGCGACGTACGAGGGCTGTGGCAGGTTGACGGTACAGTAGAAAACTTTGGTGCTGCACTTCAGGCCCAGGTAAGTGTAGGCGTGGCCATTCAGGTAAAGCTGTACGCAGGCTTTAGAGGGGCGTGGGGTCTCTGGCGAAATCAGTGGCAGGGTGTTAGCATTCGGTGTGATGCCGTGATGCCGCTTGGGGGTGAAGGTACCCGGTTTGAGCGGCAAGCTGGTTGGGCGCAGAAAGCGTGACATTTTCGATGCGCTTTCGGTTTCTGCGAAAGCGGCGGTGGACGCAGCGGCACTGCAACTAGCGTTTGCCGCTTGTATACCTGTGGAAGTTGTGTCGACATGCAGGGGCATCAGGGCTGTGGCGTCACGACTTGCGGTGGCGACTTCCGTTGGCTTGTTCAGATGATCGAAGTTGAAGTGACGCACGTCTGGCGACGATTTCGGCGGTACAGTCGGCACAGCTGCAGGCTTGCGCGGGCTTAGGTTGTCGGCGATGCGTTGAAAGTTGAAGGACTTCTTTGGCGTTTCCGAGGTGCTGGTTGCACTAGGATGCTGCTTGCCCGGCGGGTTTTGAACTGCCCAGTTGCGAACCGCGCGAAGTGCAGATGAGGGCGGCACGCGACCAAGTTCTCCCGGTGTACCGTGCACTCCATTAACGAATTCCGACTGGACAGGCATGGGACTGAGTGTCTTCTTGCGGTTCGGGCTGAGCGTGCGGTGCACTACTACCGGCGGTATCTGCAACTGTTGCGGTGGCGGCGGTAGCTGCGGCGTCAGGCTGCTAGGTCCAGGTATACCGGGCACGTAGGGAATGGCGCGATTCTCACCCACTGTTGGTATGACCGACATGGGCGGCAGCGTGAGCGGATTGAAGGCGGTGATGGAGTTGATGGGTGGGAACTGAAAATGTTGCGGCGGCACCGCAGCTGCTGCTATACCCAGTCCGCTTAGCTTGGGCGTGATGGGCGTGATGTTGAGAGGTTTGGGTTCCTTTTCCTTAACCTTGGGCGACACTTCCTGGAAGCTACCGCCCGATAGCAGAGGAGTGCGAATCATTTTGGGGCTCATGTCGACGTCGCTGCATTCAGAGATGGGAATCATGCAGCCACCCGAGGAACTGAAGCGCTTCATGCGTTCTTCTCTTCGGGGAGCGGCTTCCGCACCGGCGAAGGGGGACACGCAAACGGTGAGCAACTGCATGTCGCCGCCGCTGCTGGTGTTGTGACGAATGGGCGTGGCGTGTGGCTTGCTGGGCGGTGCATGCAGTTGCAGGTGATCGCTCAGGTCGTACTTTGGACGCTTGCTGGGCACAGCTTCGGTGCTGGAGCAGGGCGCAAAGTGACGATCCTCATGCATCTTAGTGATGATCACGTCCTCCGATTTGCGTCGGTCACAGTGATTGTAACAGTCCACCAGCGGCGTTTTTCCCAGCAGCGGGCCTGGCGATGGAAGCGGAGCATCAATCAGGCGAAGCGTGCCGTCTATCGATGCCGAACTGCACGCCGTTGTGAGTGCAGCCGTTGCTGCGTTGTTGCTGGCAGCTGACGTTGTGGTCGATGTCATCGCTGTTGAGACTGCAGTTGTCGCCGTGGTGCTGCTGCTCGTGGTACTGACGGCCTTCGTCTGTGTGGCGCTGAGCTGATTCAGAACCAGCGAGCTCGGCTTCGTTTTCAGCTGCGACCAGGCGACTTTGGCCAGCGAGGCCAGCGACAGCGGATTCTGCGAGAGGTACAGCGAATTCTTGAGATCGGGCAGGTTGAGTGAGATCGAGCTGGAGCGGAAGTATTTGTAGGAGGGCGAGGAGACCGGGCTGATGGGCGCACTGCAAGAGGCGCCCTGGCAGTACGTGCTGTTGTGCAGCTGCAGGTCTTCGGCGGACCGAAACTGGAGCAGGCAGAGCGGGCACGTGTAGACCGCGTCATCGCCCTCACCGGTGGGCACGGCCAGGCCGCGTGCGTTCAGCAGCAAGTTCTTGATGATGGAAGTGTTGGGCTGGGCAGCAGCGTGTTTGGCTTGGCCGGCGGAACTGCTGCAACAGCTGGCGGCTTCACTGAAGCTGGATGTCGGTGGAAGCTCGAGCGACTGCCGTTTACGAGGTGTGGATGATGATGATAAACTGATGATGCTGATGGGTGGCGACGTGGCTGTTGTTGTGGTCGACGAGGGCTGGACGTGCTGTTCCTCCTCGCTGGGTTTGGATTTGGCAGAGAGATTAAGCGGCAGGTGGCTGCTGCTGGGAGCGGTCTGCGCTGGCACCGGTGTTGGCGATGCGCTCTCGTTCAGCAAATGCTGCGCTTGCAGCTGCAACGACATGGGCGCGAATTGTGGTTGCTGTTGATGGTGTTGCTGCTGAGATCTGTTGCTGTATTGTTGCTGCGTAGGTTTCGACGCTGCATGGATATGTTTAGAGATGCCGTTCACAGGCACATGTTGCTGTTGTTGTTGCAGATGCTGATGTTGCTTGTATGGGTGGTTTTGTTGCTGCTGCACCACCTGCTTATCGTGGTGACTTTTTTGTTGTGGCTGCTGCAGCATTTGTGGCTGCTGCAGCATTTGTAGCTGCTGCTGTTGTTGTTTTTGCTGATAATATTGCTGATGCTGTTTCTGCTGATGTTGCTGCTGTTGCTGTTGCTGTTGCAGTTGAACCTGCGTTGGTTGCTGTTGTTCTTGCAGCTGCTGCTGCTGCTGTTTGTTTACAATTGCTTGAGCCAACTTTGCACTGGCGCTGTCAGCAGTAGCGATTGTTGTGGATATGACTGGATTGTTGCCGCTGTTGTTGTGAGCGGCAGCAATATTATTGAAATTATTGCTGTTAACAACACTCGACATGTTGCTGGCAGCGGCGTTGCTCCCACTATTGAAACTTCGCGAGCGATTCAACGTCTTCGGATACTTTTTCTGCAACAACAACTCCTTGTTCTCGACGATGGCTTCGTTCTGCGAAATCAGCTTGCTGATGTGTTCGGTGAGGAATTCTTTGTTCTGTAGGTAGAAGAAGAAGAAGGAGGAGAAGTTTAGCGGTTTTTATCAAACTGACATCGAAGCCAAAAAATCCTACCAGTTGCACGCCTCCAATAGAAGCGGCAGCAGCAACAGCTGATATGTTGCCGTGTATTAAAGCTGAGGTTGCCGCCGTTGATGCTGAGGTGCTGTTGCTGCTGCTGCTGCCATTGCTGATGTTGCAGTTGCTGGAGCTGCTGCCGCTCATGCCGATGTTGGCGCCTGATGTTGCTGCATTGCTCAGGTATTGCAAGGGCGATTGTTGCGGCGGCTGTGCTGCTGATTGCGGACGTTGGTGTTGCTGTGCTGGTTGCTGATGCGTCTTCATTATAACAGGGGAATGTTGCTGCAGCTGCAGTTGTTGATGCTGATGCTGATGTTGATGTTGGTGTTGCTGCTGCTGCTGCAAATGCTGTTGCAGTTGCAGCTGATGATGAAATTGTTGCTGTTGATGCGGCGTCATCATGTGAAATGCGACCATCGCCTGCTGGTGCGCGGCAGCGGCGGCTGCGGCTGCTGCCACTGGATTATAATATGGTTGCACCATATGAGCAGCAGGATGCAAGAGGGGAGCAGCAGCAGCAGCAGCAGCCGCAGCAATAGTTGCTGGCGACGTTGACGATGGTGGCGGCGTCAAATAGTAGACGCCAGCGGCAGGCAGAGGCGGCACTGAGAGAGGCAGAGATGCGGCGTTTATCGGGATCGGATTTTGTTGTTGTTGTCGCTCCTGATGCTGTGCTTGTCGCTCCTGATGCTGTTGCTGCCGTCCCAGTTGCTTTTGCTGCTGCTGCTGCTGCTGACGATGATGAGGTGCCGGCTGATGCTGTTGCGATTGCTGTTGCAGTTGCAATTGATGTGTGCTGATGTGATTACTCAGTTTTAGCTGCGTGCTGGGCGACAGCGACGGATGCTGGCTTTGCGAATTTTGCTGGTTCTGCAACACTGTTGCTGACGCTGCCGCTGCTTGTTTCTGTGACTCGAACTGCTGGTGCTGCTGTTGCAATAGCGGCTGCTGCTGCTGCTGCTGCTGTTGCAGTGGCTGCTGCTGATGTTGCTGCTGCTGGGCGACAGCAATCGAACCTTCCTTGGCCGTCGCGTACAAGGCTGCCTTGTGAAACTTTGGCTTGTACGGTTTGTAGTCGATGTTTTGCTTGTGTGCTCCGGCCACTGCAACTGCTGTCGTTGGCGGCAGGGTGCCGGCTGCAGGTGAGCCCAGTGGCAGCGGCTGTTGCTGCTGCTGCTGCTGTTGTGGTTGCTGCAGGCAAGTAGACTTCGTGGATGACAGCGATGACGGTGACGGAGTGGGTGAAGCCATGTTCTCGGGTGACAATTGCTGCTGCAGCGGCAGCAATTGCTGTTGATATGGCACAGCGGGGGACAAAATGCTGGACTCATCGAGTGGTGAAGCGGTACGACTCAGCATCTGTGGGGCGAGAGAACAGTGAGAGAGGAGGGGAGTACAGAATTAGTTGCTGTTGCTGTTGCTGTTGCTCCTGCTGCATTCAACGCTCTACTCACCACATCCGAGCTGCTGTTGCTCAGATCGGGGTCCTGCTCCTGATCGGAGCCCGCGAAAGACGCGTCATCAAAGTCCGGCGGCACGTCGATGCCGCGTTTGCGTGCGGCGTGAGTGCGAGATCTGAAAAACGGAGGGAGCGGTTAGTTGGAGCGTGCGAAATCGCGAAGGTGTTGCCGACGTCTGCACCTGCAATGCTTGTAGTAGTTGCTCTTCGTTTTGAAGGCGAAGCCGCAGATGTCGCAGGGATACGGACGCTCGTTGGTGTGGGCGCGAATGTGTTTCTGCAGCACCGAGGGCTTCGTGCAGTTGAGGTTGCAATACGGACAGACGTGGCGGCCGGCAATGTTGCCGCTCTGCTCGGTTGTTGTCGCCGCTGCCTGCTGCTGCTGCTGCTGTTGCTGCTGTTGCTGCTGACCAACTTTGACGGCTGCAGTGTTGCTGTTTGCGAGTTTATACGATGAATTGCATTGTTGCTGTAAATTGAAGGCAGCTGCCGTTGCTGTTGTCGCTTCCGCTGTCGCCTCTGTTACGGGGCTGCATGTTGCTGCCTCGTAATTATTGCTGGCATCCAATTTGCTAGAATTACATTTAATGTTGTTGTTGTTGTTGTTGTTATTGCTGTGGCTGTTGGCCGCTGAAGTCATCAGCAAGCTCTTGTCAACAATGTGATTCAATGCACTGCCTGCCTCGCGCAGACAATCAGTTGGCTTGGCACACCTCAACACTGCTGCAGCAACATCTTGGTGTTGCTCTTGATTCGAACCTCGATGTCCATTCAGCAGGGACTCCGATTGCAGCAAGCGCGCCACAGCTTCAGCGGCGGGTGGTGGCGAGGTCGAGGAACTCGCCGATGACATCGACGTTGTCCTTGTTTTGTTGCTGGCGCTGTCATTGGCGACAACTTCGTTGGCGACAACGTCATTTTCTGTAGTGCTCGCCAAGCGTTTGAATTTCTTATGCAGGTACTTTGAGTTGTTCCATGTTATTGTTGTTGTTGTTGTTGTTGTTGTCGTTGCATTGGCGGGTGAGGGTGTGGACACATTTGTTGTTGCTGTGCTCACGAAGCCAGCTGGTGTTGCAGCAAGAGGCGACTCAGCTGTTGTCGTCGTTGCTATCGTCGTTGCTATCGTCGTTGTTGCCACTGTCGTTGTTGCTGCCACTGTTGTTGTCGCTGCCACTGTCGTTGTTGCTGCCACTGTCGTTGTTGCTGCCACTGTCGTTGTTGCTGCCACTGTCGTTGTTGCTGCAACTGTCGTTGTTGCTGCCAGTGTCGTTGTTGCTGCAACTGTCGTTGTTGCTATTGCTGTTGTCGCCGTAGACGCTGTTGTTGCAGCAGCTGAGCTCGTTTTGTCGACAACGACGTCACTTTCACTGCAGTTAACAGTGTTGTCGCTGCTGTGATTGTTGGGTTGCCGTTTAGTTGCTGTCGCCGGTGCTGCGCAGGTCACAGCAGGTGTTGATGTCGCCTTCGTTGCTGCCGCTTTTTGTTGTAGTTGTTCTTTCTTGGATGTTGCTGAGGCATGTTTAGTCGACAACGACGACGACGACGACGACGACGACGACGACGGCGAAGATGATGATGATGATGATGTTGACGACACAGATGTTTCGGCAACATGTTTCGCTGATGTGGGCTCCAGTGGCTTTACTGTGGCCAGCGGATCCGTTTTGTCACTGTTGTCGCCTTGACTTGTTGTACCTGCGCCAGCTGCTGCTGCTGCTGCTGCTGCTGCTGCTGCTGCAGCTTTTGCAGCTGCTTTTGACTGTTTGGCGCTGGATTTGCAGGCCTTGACCTGCGGTTCCACAGCGCCTTCGCCACAACCGCCAAGTGGTTCGCTCTTTGTTCGCACAGGTTTTTGCAGGCTGGTGTTGTTGTGTTTCTTGTGATTTGTTCCTGTGGCAGCTGTAACGTGGCCGCTGCCGCTGCCGCTGCTGCTGCTTGCTGACCCTGCTGTTGCTGTTGTCGCGGCGCTTGCATTGTTGCGTCTCTCTGCCGAGCGGTGGCTGTTCAGCGGTTGTTTGATTTTGTTGCTTACATTTTTCGTGGCTGTTGCTGCTGCTGCTGCTGCTGCTGTTACTGTTTTCGCGGTGGCAGCTTCCATGTTGCTGCTGTGGTGGTTGTGGTTGTAGTTTTGTGTCGCTCGAGTGCCAGCAGGACCATCTGAAAAATGCAAAAACTCTTTAAAATGCGTTATTAATTTACATAAATTTTACGCTTTTACTTGTCATTTCCGTTCTTCACATCAACTATGAAATCCTACATTTGAATCTGATTTATCTGAACTAAATAAAATGCAACATTTTTAGTAATCATAGACAGACAGACAGCAGCAAATCAATGCGAATATTTTTGCTTATCGCTGATATGAAGCAATTTAAGTGAGAATTTCTTGTTGTCACAGACAGCAACCAATTCTTCGCTCAGAAATAACTTGACGCAATTATCTGCTTAACAATTTAAATTGATTTATATTATTTATAATAAGAAATCATTAGGTTTCTGCTAATTGATAAGTTTTGCGTTATATTTAGTCTAAGTTAGGGATTTCAATACGTCTTGGGATTGATTGTCAATAAAATTAATAAAACCAACTCGAACGCAAAGCGAAGCGTTCAGAAATGTTATCGCTTTTCGAAAACGAATAATCGACACATTTCTGCTTCATTAACGAAGTGTTGGCATAAATTAATTTATTGAGCGTACCAGAGAATGGGAGGAGTGAGGCGGTCGTTTGTGTTGAGTGGGTGGAGGGGTGGGGGGGTGGAGAAGGGGAACGAGAACGAGGTGCAATAAAAATGGAATTCATAGCGATCGCAAATGCCAAAACGGCAGCAGAAATAAAAGCGATAAACGTGTCGTATGCTGAAATCGCTGAGTGTCCAGCCAAGTCAACTTGATCGAGCGCAATCAAGTTGTGTGGTGCGATGGACGGTTGGTCGGTCGGTTGGTCGGTCGGTTGGTCGAACGGGCGCGGGCAGCCGGGCGGACGGACCGCGGACCGGAGTAGATAACAAGTGTGCTGTTAATTGACAGTATTTACACAAGTAGATGCTCATGCATGTGTTTGCATGTTTATGTCTGTAGCTGGCGTTGTTGCAAGCGCGCCGATGACGACAATCGCAGCAAAGATGTCAGACGGCAAAAGTAGTTGCAATTTAAACGAAATGTTAACCATTTTCCATGAATTTAGTGACGATTAATTCGTTAATAATGGAAGATTAAACTGATATTTCTGCGTGTGTTAGCATTCAACGGGTGTCCGCTTCGTTTTCTAATGATTCTGGCTGCGGAAAAATATAACAGAGAGAGAGAGAGAGAGAGAGAGAGAGATTTGACACACACTCGCTGACAGAGCTGACGAGTTGCGATTTGACGCTGTCAGTGAAATCGAGCGGATGAAATTCAATCAAGTTTGTGATTATTTGAAACATTTCGTAAAGATTTGCCAACGTATTTTCTGTTTGTCTGAGAATAGTACGGGATTTTTGTAGATTTTTGTGTCGTTGGACAACACGACGGGGAAGAGAAACTTTCGGTGGAAATCGAAGTCGGTGAGTGTGTGTGCGTGGTACTGTTCGCTGCTCGCTGCTCGTTGTATGCGGTGGCACGTCAGAGGAATACAAAATAAAGATTTTAACGTAAATGACGACGTTATGCATGTGTAATGGAATTAAAATTATGTATTAAAAATAATTGCAGCATTGAAAGCGAAGAAGAGGAAGAAGGAGCGAGTGGGGAGCGCGCAGACAAATAAGTTTGCACCGAACTGCGGCGAATGCAACCGTAAAATCAACACCGAGAGCCGAGAGAGTCCCGCGCACAAATGGAACGCGAAACACGACAGCGAAACGTGGGGGGAATTTCATTCAATTCTTACGCAAAATAAACCAGAAAATGGCAAAAACTGGAAGGAAACTAAAAACGGAAATGCGTCAAACATGGAAGAAATGCAGACGTTTTGTGAAACGTGACAAAATTTTATTAAAAAACAGAAAAAAAACTGTCAAGTTAAGGAAAATCCATCTCACCAAATTAATAAAATTTACACCGCAAAAATTATCTTTTAAACAATAAAAACGATGAACATGCAGAAAATATTTGCAATCTACATTTTTCACAATTTAGACAAAAAATTATGACGAAGGAACGAATGATTGCTTTGATGGCGCGATTGTAGAGCTAGAACATCAACGACAACAGCAAGAACAACAAACTGAAGCGAAATGCCGTGCATTGACTACTTAAAATCAAACGCGAACTGGAATCCATTCTCGTCGTACTAAAATTCATACCAAGCTACGCGAAACAAGCGGCGGCGGCGATCGACGAGTAACTCTGACTAACGACGACGCACTGGCGCTGACTAAAGACGGTCTGGGGAGCTCCGTAAAACAACAACAACACAGCAAAATCATCATCATTTAATTGTTGAACTGCTCCCCACATAAAAAAGGCACACAAACACTTTCAAACATGATCGTTACCCAGTAAACAATTTAGTAAGTGTAGGGGATTTATCTACATAATAAGCTTACAATAAAATAAATAACAAATTATGTAACATTAACATTATTAAATTACAAGTTTACAAAATTATATTGAAAGCTTCTTGAAGGGTATAAAAAAAATATACTCAAAATGTTTGGTCTTTGAGTGAATTTATGTTCAGGATAGTAACATATTTTTAAATATTTTGTAAGTGCATAAACAAAATTTGCTAAAAAAAATTTAGAAAACCACAATATACACTGTTAAAAAAAAAAGATGTTTAATAACAGTGGCCTACAACAGTATATTGGCAATTATTAACTTAAAACAAATAAGCTGTTTACTGGGTTGTAAGGTGGCCACCAGTGTTGTTGTTGTCATTATAAGTGTTTTTTTTATTATTTTTGTTGTACAGATCGGAGCAAGCAATTCACAAGCAATGCAGGAACAAAGAAGAGAGGAAAACTGGTTTTTGTTGCAAACAAGAGAGTCTTCATCAGGGGAGCCAGAAGAAAGAGAGGTTAATAATGATTCTGAGCGGGAGGCGGGGAAAGGAACGCACCGCGGACGACAACACAACAGCAACGATAGCACAACATGGTGATCGCACACTCAGCAGCGTCATCATATCAAGTTTTTTCCACAGAAACGAGGAAACCCTCGGTCGGCAGTTATATAAACAACAACAACGGCACAAAGAATGAGAAACACATCTACAAGGAATATAAAAAGTATGAATCAAATCCAAATAAAAGAAGAATATAAACAAACTTGTGATGTTTTTCAAGCTGGAGCAGGTAGGGGAGCGGGTAGCGGGGATCGTATGACTGGAAGGCTATGTGTTTGGTTGGCATGAAAGTGCCGTGAGGGGCGAACGAAGAGTGACAGGTGGAGAAATATGATGGTAAACGAAGTTCTGGTCGAAGATCTGTGGATAGAGGGGAAATGAAGCACTTGTTGTTGCTTGATTACAGTTCTGTTATTATTTTGAGTAGAATTGTAAGCGGTCAAGAGAGTGATAAAGCAGAGCTTTACTTACTCAGCTCAGTAAGAGCTTACAAAGCGACTTACAAAGCGACTTACAAATATAAAACAGTGCAAATCAGTGTTACACACACTTGCAAATATTGATATCACTTTTCTGATGCAATGCAATGGGCATAAAATCGACACGTCAACTGCGGAAGAAGCAGATGAAAAGTCAGTAATAACGAGAATAACAAATCAATTGAAATGAAATGAAAAGCTGTGATTGAAGTACGCGATGGACACAGTGGTTCCCAATCATTTTTGCGTACCACTCGCTCAGTCACTCGATCAGTCTCAAACTCTCAGTGAGTCTCGTAGCGCTCGAACGCTCAGTGAATCGTGAAAATTGCTCATTTAGTCATCTCAGTTCTCAATTATGATGTTGTTATCGTTCGTTCTTACAGCGGCTGTCCACGATCGTCCGTCGAGAGGCGTCTTGATTCAACGCTCTTCGTTCTGTTCTTTCTTTTCGAATAAATATTCTCCTCGCAGTGCAATAATAATCACGGATTCTAGGGATTCGAGAAAAACACAGATAAGGAAAACGCAGCGCTGTGCCGCGTCCTGTACGTGCTTCACATGTGCCACTCGTTGAACGGCGATACCAACCGAATCATTCACTGCAAGTGATTAATATTTTATAATTAATATTCTTCTTTCTAAGCTCTGGAAATTCAACGAGAAGCATCGAACACACCCACACACACACACACACACACAGAGTCACACAATCGCAGGCCGTCACTCGCGCATCGCTCATCGCGCACACCAGCCAGCCGAAGTCGCGTACGTATTACGCTGTGTGTGAGCGAGTGAGATTAAAATTGTACTGCAAACGCAACTTTTGACGTTTGTTGAGAGAGCTCCGCATCAATAATTATCAACAGCGCAGCGCACTGTTATCGGCCGAGAGGTCGAGGTTCGGGTTCAAAGTAGTGCAGAGTGTTGCATAAATCGAAATGTACGAGTGAATCTCCACAAAGCCGCCGCGGGGGGGGGGGGGGGGAAGCTGAGGGATTTTCGGTGGCTGCTGAGGGAATTTCCGTTGGCTGCTGAGGGATTTTCGGTGGCTGCTCTGGAGATTTTGAAGTTCGTTTTGCAAGCAAAAATAATGGGAAATTACTAGAAAAAAGCGGCGGCGGCGTGGCTACTAAGAGATGGAGAAAAACTTTACTAAATGGCAACCAAAAAACCACCGAATAAACTGAAAATCGTACAGAGAAAATCAAAAATTGGTGTGAACAACAACGTTGCTTTCATCTGCTTTACAAATTGAAATATAAAAGTAACCGTTTAATTCGAATTAGTAGGAAATTTCACGAAGAAAGGAATTTCCCAACAGCATCATAAATTAGAATCTCTGAAAAAAAATCACTAAAATGTTATTCACACACACACACACACGGCTAACTGAGGAGGAAACCCGTAAGACTGCAAAAAAAAAAACAAAATCGAAAATAAAATAAAGTCTGAAAATAAATCTGCAGAAAAATGTGGCCAAATCGAAGTCAGGCTAAAAATACGTCTACAAAAAAGTATTTTAAATGCCAACAAAACACAAAATGTGTTTGTCAGCAGCGTCGGCGGGGGGAAAAGCGACGGCAGGCGACAAGAGAAGATCAGAAAATATAAACAAAAACACAACAAAGCAAAGCGTTTGAGGAGAGAAGAATATAATTTTAGTATATTTTAAAACAACAAAAACACACTGCTGCCCATGTAAAAAGGAAAAGTAAAACAAACCGAATATAAATCTGAATGAGGAAAAAATAAGTAAAAGTAATTTATTAATTTCATCACGCTGTGATTTGATGAAAATTTAGCCTGTTGAATTAACTATAGCTGGGAAAAATAATGATTTTGTCAATTTATTATTGCCGTTGTTTTGGGAATTTCTTCGAAATCCCTTTGCTCTGAATTCAATTGAATTGCTTTATTTTTAGTTACAAACAACAACCACGTAAGACTTGGCGACTGAACGCAGATCATACGTAAGGGAAGAAGCGCCGAATTGCTTACGTCAACAGCACCTCCTCCTCCTCCCTCCTCCCGCCAACAACGACCGTTAACACGCTAACTGTTCAATGCGTTGTTGTAAGAGCGGCGCCAAAAAGGCGCGCTGAGAGCGTTGCAACGGTTAAACTAACTGAAACTTCGCTCAAGTCAACAACAACAGTTGCGAGTTCTTGAAGAAACACAGTTATTCATAATTTCTGATATGTATTTCACGAGTATTTATACAGTTTTATTATTGATAGAAGGGGAAAACTTTAGCTTTTTAGATTTTAAAATCGCTATTAATACACAGAAAATTAGTTATTAGTTATTCTATGCGAAAGTGTTTTGTGTAGTTGTTGCTATTGTTGTTTATTATACTGGCATGATAACTCGCGTAAGTTAAACTTTTCTCGCTCCTTCTTCAGCACTCGACGGAGGGCGTCGCTCGTTACTTGACTCGCCGCCGGTGACGAAGTCCAAAGTGTCGTCACGCGACTAAACGAATGTCAACAGCACACTTTTTTAGCTTAATTCTATTTTCAGTTCATAGATTGCGAGTTTTCCATTATTCAGATGTAAGAACTACGGAGCGCAATAATTGATTGATTGATGCTTAAGTTGTGCTTGGAAAAAATTATTTATATATGTATTCTTTCTCAAAAAAAAAGTAATAAAAATGTGTGGAGAATAATAAATTCCATGATAATTAAGCTGATGAAATGAAATAATGTCTAGTTTTAGTTTTATTTGAAAACAATATCATTAATAGAAAAGTTTAAGAAAAATAAATTAATCACCCCCGTTTTTTTTTTGCTAACAACGCCACTGTATTTATTTAGCCACTCAACTTACAGAAAAACTCATTGAAAAGTATGATCGTCAGTTTACAAGTCAGCGCAGCGTGCCAGCAAATTAGCCAAAAATTCAAGAAAAAGCAAAAATGAGAAAAGAAACGAAAAGACAACTAAAATTAATAGCTGCAAAAATAAACCGCTAAATCGTAAACGGAAATGGGTAAAAATAGAAACTATTAAAACAACTTGATACTCGCACAATAATTAGGGACGCACAAAAATCAGGGATTTTCAGTCGTAGGACGCTGGAGGGCGACATGGAAGGGAAATCCTAGGAAATCCAAGCGATAAAATGTGCACAACGAAAAGGTGGGAGTTTAATATATTCGCTTCTATATACACAAAATTATATATTATAATTTAAAAAAAGGTCTAATTTTAGCTCTCATTTCCAAATCGTTCCGAAATATCGTTTGTATTCTCTTTCCGTCGGAAAATCACCGGGAATGCGGGATTAGAACTCGCTCGTTCTTTTAATTGTAAAACCAACGAGCAATAAAAAAAAGCTAAAAACCGTGCATAACAACAACAACGAAGTCTTTTTATATTTTATTTAGGTGTTGCTAAGTAATTCGATTAGAAAGAAATCGATTTCAAAGAGGTACGAGTAAACAACAACAACAACAACAACAACAACAACAACAACAACCAAAAATAGCAGTAACAATAAATTAGTAATCATTAAACGACACAAAAGACGAAAAAAAAGAGCAAAAACTCTGAAACGAAAATTAGAGAGAGAGAGAGAGAGAAAAAAATTGAGAGGAAGGTGAAATAACAAATTTTTGAAGGACGGAATTTCGCAGTGGCAACCACAGCAACAACAAAATTGGCGCGGTAAAACAGCGCCAACAGCAGCTCAACGATTACGTTGCACGGACGCCGTAGCTGGTGGCTGGTTGTTGGTAGACACGCTAGACGGCGATGGCGGTCAAACTGGTCTGAGCCAGCTTAGCTCACCGATAATCCAACAGATTTTTTTTTAGTGCATAATAAAGGCAACAACAAGAGAAGAGCAACAACAAGAGAAGAGCAACAAGAGAAGCAACAAGAGAAGCGACAACCAGAGAAGAGCAACAACAAGAGAAGAGCAACAACAAGAGAAGAGCGACAGCAAGAGAAGCAACAGCTACAAGAGTAGGGAGCAAAATTGAAACAACAACAGCAAAGAGAGGAGATCAACACACACATGTGGTTCAGGTTGTTTATTGATTTTTGTTGTTTCCTTGGTTAGTTGGTGGGAGTCCGTGGTTGTTGCTATTTCGGTGGTGGTTGTTCTTGTTGTTGTCTCGAGAGTTGAGTATGTTGAAGAGGTCGTCCAAGTCGCGGCGGGATTCCTCGTAGGGCTGCACAGGGTTGCCATTCTGCTCACAGAGCTCGAGGAAATCCCGGATACACACGAGTGTGTACGAGTATGTACGGGTGTATGTATGGGTGTGTGAGCGACAAACACGGCGGCAACAACAACAACAACAACGACAAAAACAACAACAACAACAACAACAAAGGCAACAACAGTCAAGCAACACGTAAAACGCCGAACGATTCTTTGGGTGCATTTAAAATTAGTTACGCTGATTTGCACCCTCAAATGCAGTCACATTTTAATAGATACTCACAGATAGCGGCGGCGAAACGTATCTCTCGCTCCCTAATCCTTCGGTATCCGCACGGATCTCGTGACTTGTGTGGCGGCTGTCTGTTGCTCTTCTCTCCGTCTGCGTTGCAGGTATCCTGGCGCCGCGTTTTAATGACTTTTGTTTTGTTGTTTTTTTGTTCTGCACGACAGGTATCCAGCCAAGTGCAATCGCAGAGATGCTATTGAGGAATCCCACCTTTCTATCGAGTGCGATCTCGAGTGGTGCTAGCAGGTCATCTTTATTCACAGCTTCTCAGTTGGATGTTCCTCGAATTTACACTGAATGCTCCGCAGACTTTCATGGAAGCTCGTTGTGATTTGGTTGAGATCAATGGAAATTTTAAAATTTTTACTCGTTTCAGCTTCAGCTTCAGCTTCTCTGTAAGCGATTTCCGAACTACACTGACGGCAGCTCATTTAATATCGATTCAACGGTGCCACCAATTCGGTGCGACTGAAGCGCCACCTCTAGATGAAGGCACGACAATAACATTCACGAATTCACCAAACAACAAAATGACAGCAGCACAAAAAAAAATTGCACTATAAAAATATTTAAAATTCTTCGTTCCATCGTTTCGCTTACGTATTACGTAGCCATCGTGCTCTCTCTCTCTCGCTCTCTCGACACTCGACGACGTTGGCGTTTCGGACCAACGCAGCTCCGCCGCCAGTCTGTCCGAACGTCGGTCGAAACTATTTTCAGTCGGCGCACACAAAAAACGGCGAACACATTCCTCACAAAATCACTTTTGTTTCTTCTTGTTCGTTTCTAAAACGCTATTTAGCGCGTTTTAATTCAAATGCAAACAAACCGGCCGACCGACCGACCGACCGACCGACTCGGCAAACAAACGAATGTCAGACGGACTGACTTGGCTGATCGCGTATCGCGCTCTTCCCAAAAATACAGACTAAATATCTGGCCGTTTTATTTGCTTTTCCCGTATTTCATCTGACTTCGCTGCCAGATTTCTTCTTGATGCCTGCTAAAAACGCGCGTTCCGCCGTAGCGCCCGTTCTTCAAGAGCTACCGTAACGAAGTGCACGAGCGAGTGTGGCGATCGTGTTCGTAGCCAGCCAGAGCTGTTGCTCATTCAAAGATCGTCGTCGTGACGTCGTCATCACTGTTGTTGTTGTTGTTGTTGTTGTTGTTGTTGTTTTCGTTGTTGTTGTTTTCGTTATTGCTCAGCAGAGACAAAACACACATACGACAGACCTGTTCGGCAAAGTGTCGGCGGCGGTCGGCGGCGGTCGGCGGTCGGTTCCAACGCCGTCGTCTTGATCGTCATCATCACCGTGAAGGCAGCCGTCCCGTCACGTCCCTCGTTGCGCGACGCTTGTACATGCGACGCCTCATACATGCGACGCCTCATACATACTTACACTCGGTTCTGTGTTCTTGATCCGCCGCCTGCCCTTCCGCACTCCTGCCGCACACGCTGGTTCTTTAGCGACTCGAGTTATGTAGGTAGAGCGCTCGATCGGTTCCTCATTCGGCGAACAACATAAGTGATCGTGGAACCCCGCGTGCGAACGAATTACTCACAATCGATCGGATGGCGCGCCGCATCCATCCATCCCTCCATCCATCCATCCATCCATCCATCCATCCATCCCTCCATCCATCCATCCACTTCGACTTCTTCTCGCCCGATCTCGCTCGAACTGTTTTATTATAGCATCCTCTGCGGTGATCTGCAGAGCTTGCTGATTACAACATGTGTTGTCTCGGCCAGACGCGCCTCGAGTGCGACGAATTCCTGCGCTGCTGGGCGGCTTCCTCCGCTCATGTTGCACGCTGTGGCTGGCACTCGCAGACACTACGAAGTTGGTTTGAAGTGAGCAAGCCAGCCAGCCAGCCAGCCAGCCAGCCAGCCAGCCAGTGATCGCGTCTCGAGGAGGTGACGCGTTGCGAATCGTGCCAGATTTTCAGCAGTTGTTAAGAACATGTTTTGCCTTTGTTGCACTTATTGCTCGGATATTTTTATTTTGGTTCTGGTTTTCTTTCTTTTTACTGCTGCACAAAAAATATGGTACAAAAATAAATAGTGTTGATGGATCGTTGAATTTACTTAAAGCAATAAATTGGATGATGTCAGGAGACCTAAGGAAATATCTAGTCAATGCAGTATAAACAAGGTTTCAGTTTGCAATGGGGATTTCAGTTAATATCTGTGATGACCAACTGACTTGAATGACTAACTTTTTCCATAACCCGAAAAATCTTTCATGAGCTGAATTCCAGATATCAGATGTCATCTACAATATCAGATTCGTAGATCAAGCTTTTTCAGCTTCTTAGGATTGGTTGGGGTCTGAGAGAACAAAGAAATCCTAGTTTTCCAAGTTCTGTTTGTATTTTTCCATAATTGCTAGAAACCTGTGTAGCTATAATTGAAATCTACAGAGAACTAGAACGTGTTCCGCTGAAACCCCGATTAGATTGTAATGAGATGAGCCCTCAGTTCGGTTTACTTTCCGTCGGTATGCAATACCGTTGAGACCCGCGAGTGAGTCTGCCAACGATCAGAAATAGGTTGAGGATTGTCCAGCCTCGGTTCAAATTTAAAGAACGTTCTGAGATCTTTATCGGTCCGTCGAAGTCCTCTCTGTAGAGGTCTATCCTTGAAGATAGACCTATAAATGATCTATCCTTGAAGTGTTTGAACCGTGGTAATCAACAGAATTCAAATGATGAATGAGGTCTGTTGAGCACAATTAATGTCTGCAGTGGGGTGGCTGTGTTATGTCGCAAATCTATTGAATGTGCTAGCCGGCCTAAGTTGGATAAATGCAGACCTTCAGAGATCAGCTGATTTTTATCGCAAACCATTCGAAGTCTATGAGAGACTAGATTCCCAACGTTCCAAACCAGTTGAAATTCGTGGAACACTGAGTAAATTTCGAGGTTTTGAATCGATGAAAACATGAGGTTTTAATTCACTTCGTATGTGTGTGGGCGGGCGCGGAAAATGCAGTCCAGTAGTTGCGGTGATAAATAATTCTGACAGTTTCGATGCTCATCCAAAGATCTGGGTATCAATGCACAGCGAAAAAACCGAGCCGTTCTTATCGAAAGTCAAAAATAGAGCCGCCGAAGTGACGCCGACAGCAACAACCACAAAAACAGAAGCGCAAAATGAACAAAAACCGCTACGATTATCAAAAAAGAAGGTCGCCAGAAGAGACTGGAGGCACAGAGCTCGGCGACTGACTTTGCGCATAAGCTCCTCAAGTAGAAAGATCAACAACTCAGACGAAAGCCTCTTGAAAAACATTGCTTTCCATACAAAGTTACGAACTTGTACAATAATAACTGGTTAAGAAAGCCGGCGAAGGGGGCGGGGGGAGGGCGGGGGGCTTGGGGAAGGAAACATCAGTTGAATCAGCGCTCCGACGACACGCAATGACGAGTTTCGTCAACAATACCGGCTTCACACCATCCTCGCCCCACTATCTTCCGCGGAGCCACACGAAAATCGTTCACTAATAGCAATCATTTAAATATGGTTGTGGAAGAAGATGAATCGTTTGTGAAACAGGCGATCACGAAACAGACGATCGACGATAGTGCTGCTGACTGTAAACGTGGATAAGCAAAACGAAGCGAGCCACACTCGAGCGGTCGTGTAGCATAAAAACAAACACGAAACGGATAGAAACAATCAATCGATCGGCGATCGTAAGACTGGTGGTTGGCTGACAAACACGGCACAAACATACACGAACCACTGAATCAACGTTCAAGTATTCAATTTAAATAAAAACGCCAAAGCAAACAGATGACGCGAACGTGGCGAACGGAGGGAACGGACAAACGGACTCATTCGCCAAATCCGATTGACTCGAGACGGCATGAGTGGCGGCGGCGCTCTGACAAACTGGCAACAGCCGAGAAAAACAAGTCGTTTACGAATAAATACGTAGAGGGGAAAAAGAACTGATAATTAAAGAATTTCAATGTGCACACGTCATTTTTCCAGTGCAAGCAGAAAAAGCAACTGATACTCGAACTGATCGCACTGACGAATAAATAAGCTGACGACGTCCTACGAGTCGAGTCAGCCAACAAGCCATCCATCCAACTCGCCAGCCAGCAAGTAGATTGTTGTTCGACTCACTCACTCGACTGACATTTGTTTTGGTGCTTGTAAACTTGGGGCACCACTGCGTCGCCCGGCTGGCTCACTCACTCACTGAATGATCGCGCAAGCCAGCCAGCCAGCGACTGAGGATCGAGCAAGACTGGTTTTCCTTTTAATTTGACGCAATCTCTTGCAAAGGCAGCCGCCACGCCGTCGCGCGATACTTTGCACAGCAGGCATGAATACCTACCGAGCTGGTAGTTGGAATAAACGATCCATTCGATCGGGTTTTTTTTACTTTGTTCTTGTGAGACTAACACACTCATTTCGTCCGTCGGTCTATCTGTCCGTCTGTTTGTTCAATCGACCGATCGGGCGATCGATGAATGTTGCAGTTGTGCCGAGTTAATAGCGACGCTAACTTTAATAATTATAGTGAATGATAGCTTGTTTATATTTATAGCTGATTCTTAAGTTGTGGGTACACCACGTACACACATCGAGGCATAGAGATATACGTGCATATATATTTACAAGTACGCCTCTGAGCCGAGGAGTCGCGGTGATCACCGCTCAAATACGTTTGTGCAAGCACGGAAAACACAACCACAATCGTGGTGACCGCGTCAGCTTTCTGCTGATCATGCAGTATGTGTAAATAAACGATCGCGCTTGATCGGCTTACGGTTGGACGGAGGAACCTTACGAGTGGACGGACAGCGGATGGACGTACGGGGAATCGCCAATGTGGCGGCAACGTTTCACATTTCACTGCATTGTCGTGTATATACTTGAGTGTGTGTGTGTGTGTGTGTGTGTGTTTGTGTTCGTCCGTTTGTATCTGCGAACCAACTGCTCATCCAACGAACAACGCACACCGTCTATTAAATCAGTTTAAAAAGTCGCGATCGCAGACTTGCGTCGCCATCGAATAATGTTGTACCCGGGGTCCGCGCTGGCTCTGGCAGCCATCGGAGAAGGCGAAGGCTTCCTTGTGCATCAGGTTGTTGTACGAATGTTGTGGCGGATCATGCCGCTGGTGTTCGTTTTTTCGGTCTGCTCGTTTCAGTCAACCGTGCTTACTTCTCACACTTGGCCTGAATGGTTTCCTTCCGTGGACGGCTTGATAGCTCTCTGCTGGGGCGATCCTGGTAAACGATTTGAATTTTTTCTTCATTGCGAGATGGTGTTTTTTTGCTCTCTACCTTTTGAAGTTGGAGCAGCTGTTTCGTTGAGTCGTTTATTTCAAATGATGGTAGCATCATGATCTTTCATTCGGGGACCGATGGTTGGAAGCGGCGACCTGTTGGTCTTCACCATGAAATGTCGTTCCGCAATTTAATTTGAGGGTGGGGGGAGGGGGGTTTTGAAAGAGGGGAAAGTGAAAATGGGAGAGGAGAAGTGGAGTAAAGTAAAGTAATTTAAAAAGTAGTGAACGCGCTTAATCAAGCAAAAGCCAGTGACTACGGTAATAGTTTTAATTTGATGTGATTTCAAGCTAAATAAAGGTCATTTATCAGTCTTCATGGTTACCAAGAACTTGTCTTATCACCGACCTTTCAAAGCTTATGGAAAATCTTTTGGATGCCATGAGGAATGAGGTGCCATGTATAGCATATCGTGCTCTACAAAGGTTCGTATGTCGTGAAGAGTCGTAAGAGAGTGAAGAGAATGATGATAATGATGTCTCTTTTTGTAACACGAACTTTGTATATATATACAATATTCTATATTTCCTAAATATTTTGGCCTATATTTGACTCCTTCTCCAGTAATATGATAACAAAGAATACCTTGTACAACAGATAACTATATGACGACTTTTTCTATAAAATTCGTCTTTAACATTAAATAATGCCAATCACCAGTGCCATTTGTTTTTAACCATCTTATGACAGACAGACTCTTAATGATCTTGCTAGAACTTGCCATCCACACCAAAGCCAAAATGAGAAAAGATAAAGTAAGCAATAACTTCTGGGAAAAACCCATAAAATATCAATCGATATTCTTTTTTGCTACCTAACCTGACTTGACCTCACTTCAGAATTTTATAATCTCAGCTTAACACTGTAAATCCACTTGAGCTAGGGATTCCAGGGATTAAAAGATACTGGCGTGAAAATATCTGAACTAGGTACTCACTGTATATATATATATACGAGTATATATAGGATATGGCATTCCTGGAACGTATCAATTACATATTTTAAGCACTTGTCTGCCAGTTACAATAAAATCAATTCAGAAATTATATGGAATTTCCATCTTGCACTTGTTCCGCAGGTCATCTTAAGCTGACACCACTGACTTCGCACTACCTGAGAGGGATTCCCTCATAATGCCCGGGGCTCTTCAACGCCGAAATGTCTTTTGTACTTCTGTCAACTCAGGTACTCCTTTGAAACCCGTATCCTTATTGTAATTGTACTCCGTGTGAATTGTAATTTGTACTTTACAACTTATAGATTGTTTTAATTGAACAACTTTTATAAAAGATAATACGAGCCAAATTCGAAATCTTATTGTAGTTTTTGACATCAAACAAGCATGGATATGGGTGATTAATTGTTTGATAGGCCTATGGGAATATCGAAGTTCTATTTACAAAGTTTGTATATAATATCTCAGGTTATAGGACAGCTTATAAGCCGGAGCTTATATAGTGTAAGAGCTTCAATAGTTCTTTGATCTCATCGGTAAGGAAATAGAAGATTATTTGCTCGAGGATACTGTCCGAGAATTCCCTCAAATATTTTAATCTCTCGCAATTTCTCTTGATAACCTGGTAACATGGTGAAAGGACGTTTCTATCCCTACCGTAAAGTTAGCTTTACGAAAGAAATTCCCTTTACAGTGCTCCGAATCCAGGAGAAATATTTCAGCCGATCCCGTCGGAAAAGCTACACCGCTTCATAGTAAGGTTCACAAATGTTATGCAAAACGGCTTAATTAAATACTTTTGAAAGCAAATTACTTCATTTTCAGAGATCCTATAGTTCTATTATCGCATTCTCTACATTATCATGCAGTTCTATTATTGTATTCACGGATAATATAAAGAAAATAAGGAAATCAAAAGCAAAAAAAGTCAGAAAAGTATGAATCTGCCCTGAATTCAGAAGAAAAACTAATTAATTTTTTGCTGTAAACATTTTGATAGTAAAACAAAACAAAAAAACTCCTTGCTTTGCTTAATTCAAACAGCTGGCAACATTTTAATCACATTCCTTCTTTTTACTTTTATTTTCAATTTCATTTTAACGTTGGCCTCTTTTGTGATCTCAATTATTTTAGCAGATTTCAAATTTATTTTCGCATTTGTTTTTTAATCGGATTGTTTCGTTTAAGTGCAAAATGGTGACCACCTTGAAAAATTAAGAACATTTCAACCGCGTGTCAATCGTCGCTGTTTTGTGAAAAGCGAGCTAAAAAAAAAACTTGGCGTCTTTTGGCTGGCGTGGGTTAATTTCTGCAGAAGTTTATATTGTTGGCATTCGCATTGGATTGGTTTTCTCTCGCTTCCATTAAATGGCTTAAACGAACTTACGGATTTCTAAAGCAAATAATTTTCTTAAATTACAATGCAAAGGAATTCTTTCGAATTAAGTTCTAAATTGAAATCTACATGTGAAGCAAAATAATTTTTCATAATTTGTATTTATTGTATAAAAGAAAATAAGTGTGGGAATGATATTTTTTAGTGTGTCAAATAATTGTATTTAGAAATGATAGGAACATGAATATTCTAATATAATCTACTAAATGTAATATTGAAATTTATAAATAACTACGATTTTATGAATAACAACGAATTCTAAGCAAACGCAAGAAGTCTCGAAAATTTAATTTCCAAGTCAGTATTACACGTGAAATAGCGTCATCTAACTGAGTGAAGATAGTTCATTTTGACTTTGAGCCGCATATTTATTTTGCCTTCATCTTTCGACTTTTTCTAATTTTCATATAAATTTTAAACATTCCAAACTGATGACTAAAATTTCATGATTTTTGGACTCTCTTACCTTTAAGTCTCTCGCGTGCATTTTCCAATGCCGATTTTCGTGAGTTCACTGATGATTCTGAAATCGTAATAAAAAAAGTTTCCATGTTAATAAATTTATCACTCTTGATTTCGCAGGAATTTCTAGCAGAGAGAAAATAGTTTTCTTAGAAATACTTTTGAGAAAAAGCCAGCAACGAAATAAACACCTCGGGGAAAATTGAAAATAATTAAAAATACAATTTTAGAGAATTAAAAGTTGAAAACGCCCACAGGCTGACACTGACATTTGACAGTGTAGACAACTCGCGAAAACACACTCAAAACACAAAACATTGCGTAGAAAAAATCAACTTTTCTAAAATCGCGATGCAGCGCCGTGGAAGTGAAAATTGTAAAAGTTGATGATTTACGAAAAGTGATGGCGGCGGCAGCAGCAGCAGCAGCAGCAGCCTGAATTCCCCAGTTGCGGAAAAGTTAAAAAAAACATCAGTTTAAAATTAAATCTAAAACGTTGTCGACGCCATTCCGCAAGTACAATTTTATTTCACTCGAAATTCTATTTAAAAGTTTCACCGCTGCTGTTGTGTGTAGATTTTCATGGGTTGCACGATTCGCGGAATCGCGACGAAGCGAAGAGGGAAGCAAACAAAGTATTGGTGGAATTTGTTTAGGTAAACGGAATGCATCAAGTTGTGCCAATTAAGTGAGAAATACTGTAATAGAATATCGCGGACGTGACGGCTGGACGCTACGTCACGACGAGAATTCGACCGAAATCACAGAAAGCCGAAAGCCGAAAGGCGAAGAAAAATTGTGGCCCAGGAATCTGCTGTTGATTTCACACTAAGTTATTGAAAATACGTGAAACTTTTGAGTTTCTTTTTCGGCACAATGAAATAGACAAGTTTAATTTCAATTACTTTTTTGATTTGATTAATTTGAAATAGTACTGAAAATCGTATTGTGAAGAACACAAATTTTATTTTATCTTGTATTAATTTTTTCACAGATGCAAGAAGCGTTGACGACAAGGACGTCAGCAATCAGCATCCGCTGCGAGAGAAATAAAAACTGAGAGATTAAAAAAAAAAAAATTCAACGCGCAAATAAATGCGACGGAAGAGCAAAAAAATTAACATCAGTATATGAATCTCAACAACGCTGTTTCTCCGTTTTTGGAAACCCAATCAAAAATAAAGAATAAAAATCGCAAGTCTCAACGCATCATTCATGATTTCAACGCGCGCTGGCTAACAAGTTCATGTGTATCTTGCAGATGCCACTATTTAGCCAGAGAACAAGACAACACAGCAAACATGAAGCAACACATGAAACATTCAACAAAAAGTTTGAACTCAGAAAAGTGGCCGATCTGGTTTTTAGGCCGATCATCGCCATCCCCATCAGCTCAACTGCGGATGCGCGAACACCGGACGGACGCATTCTGGCGGATGCAGTCACGCAGCACCACCTGCTACGCTTCTGCTGTTGCTTCTGCCTGCGAGTTGCTCGCTCGCTTTAATGCGTGGCGGAGCATCGCCAACAACAAAAGCCAAGACGTTGCTCATGAGCCACCGAAATAATTTTTGTTGCAATCGTACGTCCCTCTCTCTCTCTCTCTTTCTCTTCAACGGCTCAACAAGCGGCTTTTAGGCGGTGAAGGGCGTGCAACGATGAAACGGTGGCCAAGCCAAGTAACGACGCGTCATTCGCCGCAACCTGCAGCGAGACACAAACGCAAACTTTCGGAGCAGAGAACTGGTTTGCAGAGTTGTTGTTGTCCCCAAAAACCAGTTCAATGTCCAACTTTTAGTTGTTGCTGTTGTTGCAGATTTTGTTGCTACTGCTGTTGTTGCTGGTTTCTCCTCGTTTGCTGCGCATGCGCGAGTTGTAATGCGGGGAAACTCGTTGAAGAAAAGTCAGTGGGCAAGTTTGCTCTGCAGGCGCGTCTCTCTCTCTCTCTCTCTCTCTCTCTCTTTCTGCGCTCTGACGCAAATTTTTGGTCGGAGGGGGGGGTGCGATGGGGAAACGTTGGCGGCTTGGCAGCAATGTTTGCATTTATTGCGGTTTCAGCTATAAAAAATTACATTGTCTGCCGCCACCGCCAATAGTTGCCCCCAAAACAAGTTTTGTTTGTGTTTGTTTGCTGTTGGAACGCGATACTTGATCTCAACCGAAAACGAGGCTGGAGTGTTCATTGATAAGTAATAAAAATATTTTGCAAAGCTTTTTCAGCCAAGTGTTGTTGCTGCTTTTCCTTTTTTTGATAACTGCTTGAAACGAGATTAAATGCAGAAGTAAAATGAAATAAAAAACCAGATTCCGCAAAATAAATTTAAATATAGTTGGCCAAAATGCAAGGAGTTGGCGAATTTAGTAAATGCTGTCGCCAATATTGAGGTGGAAACTTAATAATGCGCGCTAGATCGGCAATAACAACAACGACCGTTACACAGTAGAGCGCACAGTTATTTAAAAACTCAACGAACATTAGGTGGCAACACTGTTGAAAAGTATTCGCGAATATCTGCGACATGAACAGAAAATGTGGCCTAAACTCCGCCACACAACCTGAATAACACCACTTGTAGATTTTCCAGGTCCAAGTCCAAGTCCAAGTCCAAGTCCAAGTCCAAGTCCAAGTCCAAGTCCAAGTCCAAGTCCAAGTCCAAGTCCAAGTCCAAGTCCAAGTCCAAGTCCAAGTCCAAGTCCAAGTCCAAGTCCAAGTCCAAGTCCAAGTCCAAGTCCAAGTCCAAGTCCAAGTCCAAGTCCAAGTCCAAGTCCAAGTCCAAGTCCAAGTCCAAGTCCAAGTCCAAGTCCAAGTCCAAGTCCAAGTCCAAGTCCAAGTCCAAGTCCAAGTCCAAGTCCAAGTCCAAGTCCAAGTCCAAGTCCAAGTCCAAGTCCAAGTCCAAGTCCAAGTCCAAGTCCAAGTCCAAGTCCAAGTCCAAGTCCAAGTCCAAGTCCAAGTCCAAGTCCAAGTCCAAGTCCAAGTCCAAGTCCAAGTCCAAGTCCAAGTCCAAGTCCAAGTCCAAGTCCAAGTCCAAGTCCAAGTCCAAGTCCAAGTCCAAGTCCAAGTCCAAGTCCAAGTCCAAGTCCAAGTCCAAGTCCAAGTCCAAGTCCAAGTCCAAGTCCAAGTCCAAGTCCAAGTCCAAGTCCAAGTCCAAGTCCAAGTCCAAGTCCAAGTCCAAGTCCAAGTCCAAGTCCAAGTCCAAGTCCAAGTCCAAGTCCAAGTCCAAGTCCAAGTCCAAGTCCAAGTCCAAGTCCAAGTCCAAGTACAAGTCCAAGTCCAAGTCCAAGTCCAAGTCCAAGTCCAAGTCCAAGTCCAAGTCCAAGTCCAAGTCCAAGTCCAAGTCCAAGTCCAAGTCCAAGTCCAAGTCCAAGTCCAAGTCCAAGTCCAAGTCCAAGTCCAAGTCCAAGTCCAAGTCCAAGTCCAAGTCCAAGTCCAAGTCCAAGTCCAAGTCCAAGTCCAAGTCCAAGTCCAAGTCCAAGTCCAAGTCCAAGTCCAAGTCCAAGTCCAAGTCCAAGTCCAAGTCCAAGTCCAAGTCCAAGTCCAAGTCCAAGTCCAAGTCCAAGTATAAGTCCAAGTCCAAGTCCAAGTCCAAGTCCAAGTCCAAGTCCAAGTCCAAGTCCAAGTCCAAGTCCAAGTCCAAGTCCAAGTCCAAGTCCAAGTCCAAGTCCAAGTCCAAGTCCAAGTCCAAGTCCAAGTCCAAGTCCAAGTCCAAGTCCAAGTCCAAGTCCAAGTCCAAGTCCAAGTCCAAGTCCAAGTCCAAGTCCAAGTCCAAGTCCAAGTCCAAGTCCAAGTCCAAGTCCAAGTCCAAGTCCAAGTCCAAGTCCAAGTCCAAGTCCAAGTCCAAGTCCAAGTCCAAGTCCAAGTCCAAGTCCAAGTCCAAGTCCAAGCCCAAGCCCAAGCCCAAGCCCAAGCCCAAGTCCAAGTCCAAGTCCAAGTCCAAGTCCAAGTCCAAGTCCAAGTCCAAGTCCAAGTCCAAGTCCAAGTCCAAGTCCAAGTCCAAGTCCAAGTCCAAGTCCAAGTCCAAGTCCAAGTCCAAGTCCAAGTCCAAGTCCAAGTCCAAGTCCAAGTCCAAGTCCAAGTCCAAGTCCAAGTCCAAGTCCAAGTCCAAGTCCAAGTCCAAGTCCAAGTCCAAGTCCAAGTCCAAGTCCAAGTCCAAGTCCAAGTCCAAGTCCAAGTCCAAGTCCAAGTCCAAGTCCAAGTCCAAGTCCAAGTCCAAGTCCAAGTCCAAGTCCAAGTCCAAGTCCAAGTCCAAGTCCAAGTCCAAGTCCAAGTCCAAGTCCAAGTCCAAGTCCAAGTCCAAGTCCAAGTCCAAGTCCAAGTCCAAGTCCAAGTCCAAGTCCAAGTCCAAGTCCAAGTCCAAGTCCAAGTCCAAGTCCAAGTCCAAGTCCAAGTCCAAGTCCAAGTCCAAGTCCAAGTCCAAGTCCAAGTCCAAGTCCAAGTCCAAGTCCAAGTCCAAGTCCAAGTCCAAGTCCAAGTCCAAGTCCAAGTCCAAGTCCAAGTCCAAGTCCCAGTCCAAGTCCAAGTCCAAGTCCAAGTCCAAGTCCCAGTCCAAGTCCAAGTCCAAGTCCAAGTCCTAGTCCAAGTCCAAGTCCAAGTCCAAGTCCAAGTCCAAGTCCAAGTCCAAGTCCAAGTCCAAGTCCAAGTCCAAGTCCAAGTCCAAGTCCAAGTCCAAGTCCAAGTCCAAGTCCAAGTCCAAGTCCAAGTCCAAGTCCAAGTCCAAGTCCAAGTCCAAGTCCAAGTCCAAGTCCAAGTCCAAGTCCAAGTCCAAGTCCAAGTCCAAGTCCAAGTCCAAGTCCAAGTCCAAGTCCAAGTCCAAGTCCAAGTCCAGTCCAAGTCCAAGTCCAAGTCCAAGTCCAAGTCCAAGTCCAAGTCCAAATCATAGTCAAAATCTTTTCTTTGTATTGTATTTGTGGTGGGGGGTGGATGGGTGTGCGTGTGTGTGTGCGTGTGCGTGTGTGTGGCACGAATGCAGTCAGAGTTACAAGTCTAAAAAATGTGTTAAAAAAGCGTACAGAGATTTCACAAGCCAGTGCAGACTATTATTTTGTTGCTGTTGTTGTTGCAGTTGTGGTTGGTAAAGTCAATCCCGGTTTCACGCTTTCAGCTGGGTTGCCAAACGCGTTTATTGCGCATGCAGAAATTTTGCACTCTCGAATTGCAAATTGAATAAATGCGAAAAGAAGGAAAAACTGAAGAAGTTGTTCCCACTCAACTGGCGGTACTTGTGGAGTTGGAGAGAGAGGGGGGTGGCGGGGGGGGGGGGAGGAAGGCTGGGATGTTGCGGTGTGTTGGTGCGAGAAATTCAACAGCGGGAATAAGCAGTAAAAAAGAACAAATTGACTTTCTACTATGAAAATATCAATTTTTTTATGAGTAAAATGAATATTTTAAAGAGATGATTTTTTCATTTTTAAAACTAATGAATGCACCGCCACCAGCAACTATTTTATGTTATTTTTACCGAACTTCTCATTCAACTATTTTTACAAGTTGTTAGCTACGAGCTGAAATCAGTTCATTTCCGTTTCTGTTTGTTTAATTATTCACTACAGCCGATTCGAATGGATTAAAAGCTCGCCTACGAACCGCAGAAAGCCGTCAAGTCGCAAATGCGTGAAGCATTTCGAAAATGAATGGTAAAACGAACAAATAATGACGAGATAACCGGCTCTCCAACTGTCCGTCCGTCCGTCTTAACCTACACGGCCGCCAAAATATGCGAGCTCCAGTTTAATTTGAAACGCAGATAGTAAGGCCAACAAAGATAAACCGAAGTACGAAGTTTAGATCGAGTGAGGAAATATCGCAGAAGATAAAATATTTAGAAACATTCAACTTGAAAGTCTAGTGGGAAGAAAATCGGTAAAAATTGTCGCTTTACGATGAATCGCCATGGCGATGAACTACGTCATTGACGACTAGATTTTATTTTATGCAAGAAAGTTCCATTATTAAATCTGTCAAATTAATATTATTAAATCTGTCAAAATTGATGAAATGTGATAACAAAATTCACACCATTAGAATACAAAACGAAAAAAGAATTAAAGTAAATAGTAGTAAAAAACATTACAGTCAAGTAATATTAATAGGGATAAAAAAAACAGAACAAAATAATCAAGCAAGCTTTTCGTTTATTTTCTGGTGGCAAAACTTTTAATACGATGCGATGATTCGACAAGAATTTTTTGCAAAGTGCATGAAACAAGTGATGGAATGAGTGCGGGATGGCGGGGCGGGGGGTTGTTGAACTGGCTGAATAGATAAGGGAGACGAACAAAATCGTTGGCCTCCCCAACAACCGCACAACAAATTTCTCAACTCATTCCAATTCGCTTTTCCTTTTTCTTCTACTACGTATTTATTCTTCAATGTTGTTGTCGTTTGTCGTCGCAAAGCAGATTGAATCCGGAGCGAGGCTGAATAAATATTCTCTTTAAATGGTCTCTCTCTCTCTCTCTCTCTCTCTCTCTTTCTCTCTCTCTCTCTCTCTCTCTCTCTCTCTCTTTCTCTCTCTCTCTCACTCTCTCTCTCTCTCTCTCTCTCTGGGTTTTAATTTTGTTTTTATTTTTATATTCTTGCTTACAAAAGAGACTATTTTTGTGTTTAATAAATGCTTTAAAATCATTTGCCTTTTAAGAGAAAATCACGCGACTCTTCTGCTTCTCTCTTCGAATTGAAGAGAACAGAGTTTTCTTCTAACTGTGTTCTCTTCACTTTCATGTTTTTCCGTCGTAAGTGAGGGAAGATGAAGGGAATGTGTAAGTCAAATGAAAATGATATTAGATTTTAAAGATTTGAAGTATATTTACAGTTCCACGTTTCGAGAGAGGGAATTCCCTTCGACACCCTCTGACGTAACATATTTTATTCCTTCTCTAGGGGAAGCAATTTATACTTACAAGGGTTTCCATCTAATGGAAGAAAAAAAATTGCTTTTATAGTGTTTTTGAGAGATTTTCTTTTCAAGGAACTTCTTGCCATTTCGGACAAAAGCAAGGAGAATTCAACTACCTGAGCTTCCCTCGAAAGGATCGACGCCAATAAGAAGGGACGTCATAACGTTATTAAGGATACGGAGAGCAAGTGTGGAGAAGGTCGTTTCTTTGACAACATATAGAAAGAATTTGAGAAACCAATTGAAAACAGAGCAGACACGCATAAATAATACGGATGGTGCTTTCAAATAAAAGAAGAGGAAAACGTAACGCAGACAAGGGAAAAATAATATCAACAGATGGAATCATCCTCCGCTGCTGATGAGGATGAATAAGGGGCGTGTTTTCGAAGAGGGGATTCCAAAGTTAAACAAGTGAAAGATACCAATATAAGAACACCAGCAACAACAACAACAAGTGTATATAACAACAAAACAAGGTCGCGGGAGAGCACAACATGAGAGTTGAGAAGGTGCGCCTTGGAGCAGCAAAGGCCGGCACGACGACACAACGACACGACGACACGACGACACGACGACACGACGACACGACGACACGGCGACATGACGACACGGCGACATGACGATACGACGACACAACGACACAACGACACAACGACACAACGACACGACGACACGACGACACAACGACACGACGACACGACAGACCGCCAGACTTGTAATGTCGCCTCAATACCACGCTTCAATGAGACGTGAGACGTGAGGAGATGGAAGTGTATTCCCCGGCTTGACTCTTCGCCGGCGATGTGTTACACGTTCCTGGCGTTTCCAAATTTACGAACAAGAGGAAGAAGAAGAAGATGAAGCATTTATCATGAAAGAACAAAACCGAGTGGCAGCCGGCCGAGAGACGGGAGGAAACATTTCAAGGTACGGGAATGGACGAAACCGAGAAAATGAAATATTTATATTTGCAGATAGATGCGTCCCCATGGGGAGAAACAGAACAGAAATGTAGCATCGAGCAAAGAAAACAAGAGGCATTCGGCAGCAATTAAAGCCAAACGTAGAAAAATGTTAGAATGCAAGAGGTATAAAAAAAAGAACAAAGTGGACTGAGATGGAGGAAAAACCAGTGCAGAGCAGAACTACATGAAAGTCTACCTCGTCAGATTGGCGCCTCTGCCTGGAATGAGTGGATTTTAATGGATTTCGTAAGCTGGTGGATGCCGAGAGAAGAGAAATAAAATAAAATCTTTGTATAGTTAGAAGGCTGCCTCTGACCGGGCCAAAGTCTACCCTACCACCGAAACTTGAAGACCATACATCGACAAAATCTTAAGATTTAAACGTACCTTACAGCAAGCGTGAATTATACATCGAAACCAGTAAATCTCACGAGACGAGTAACTCTCATTGTACTCATGATAGCTCTCGATCTCGACTGTCGACTGGGAAAGGCCGTCCCCAACTCGATTCGCGTTTCGAGTTCGAGATGAGAACGAGAACAGTATTGCCTCGTGCGCATCACTAGGTTCGAATAACAAAAAAAAAAGAAGCAGGTTAATGTACTCTATTATGTCGTGTGTTTCCAACGAACACACGCACATCCATACACACACATTCATACAAATATACAGACGAGAGGACGGACAGATCTAAATCCGCTCAGGAATTAAAGTTGAACGAAAATATACAACGAAACGTTGCTGAATCCCTTTCGCCGCCTTTTCAGGCGGCGTAAGCAGAACAAATTTAATATATCCACTCCATTGAGATGCAGGGTATAACAGCGAGGGGAGAAGAGGAAATATCATAAAATATCTACGTGTTAAAATTTCCTCACAAGACTAAACTAAATAAACTTCGGATGAGATGCAGGCAGCAACAGCGTTTGTGTGGATGCGAGTATAAAAGGATGTAATGGGAAAATATATTTCCGTTTTGGCATTGAGAGGAATAAATGGGGTCTAGAATAGAAGGCGAAAACGGAAAAAGGAAGACGAGTCCATATTAAAGGGCCAAAGTGGGGTGGTGGCACCTTGTTAAGGAGACCGAACGCGCGAGGTTTTATCGCCGACATTGTGGAAATAATTACAAATGAAGACTTTGAAAGGACGCAAGGCGAAATTAGTTTTGTTCGAACGAAGAACGAATCGCATGAAAGAAGAGAAAACCCATCAGATTAAAAGTAAATGAGTTTTAATAAAAAAAAAATCGACGAAATCGACATCGAGGAAAAGAACTTCATGAAAAATAACAGAAAATGTAACCAATATTCTGAAAAAGAAGAATATTATTTCTAATGAAAATTTATTGAAATACCAAGCCAAGCCAAAGGTTACTTCCGACCAAATAACTCATCCCGCAATCATCACTCCGTCATGAATCCTCAAGAGAAATCCTTCCGCCATCACCCGATCCGAGCTCATAACACAATCGCAGTGTGTAACATTCCACCACCTCAAAGAGGTAACACCATCCATCCTTAAAGCTACCAAGCTAACTTTGATGTCGGCCTTTGACATCTAACAATCTTTAAGTGAGGTACAAAAGCCAACAACAGCAGCACTAGCAATGCGCCGTATAAAGTTCCTGAACGATCGATTCCCCTTTGAAAACGCCGCCGCCAGACAGACAGTCGTCACTGCAGCAGTTTTTGTTGCACGCACACAACTCGTCAGATACTTGGTCTGCCGCCGTTCCATCCACAGCCGAAGAAACGCGGCGAAAACTTCAAAACAAGAAGAAAGGGGGGAGCAAATTCTGTTGGACATAAAAACGTTATCACGTACGGAGAAGGGAACCTGCTTTATTATGGCCTCTCTGAACTGAAATCGGGCGGAAAGAAAAAAAATCAACAAGTCTAAAGATGAGTCAAAAGGAATTAATGTTAACCATTTCGTTGACTTGTTTTCCTTTTTTATAAACGCATTTCGTTTTTAACTTCGTTTTTGGCCAATATTTCTCGTGCAAATTTGATTCAATCTCATTCTTTCCAGCACCTTCTCTCAAAGTTTTTGTTTGTTTCAAAGTTTCATCTTTAAAATGTTCCAAATTTAAGGTACGAGTATCATCCATGACTTTTAAAATGTTCTTTTCGTTGATTTTTTTGGTCACAGCTTAGTTATTTTTTTTTTTTTTTTTGGTTTCTAGCAGGTAGTGTGGATCAATGACGGCATGGGGACTGCTGATTCTTCGTATTTTTCTTCCTGCCGTCTGCAAAATACTAATTTTGCACTGCGCCTCGCCAGTATTAATTTGGCGGACGATCTCTGCTTTTTGGCGTTTTAAAGTGTTTCATCCACTTAACCATGTTATCCTCCGATTTCTGAGAATCATTTTTAAAATTCCACGAATTCGATGCCCGAAAGTTAAAATGTATTTAAGGATTCCTATAGGATTGAATCTGTATTCGTGTATTTATTTAGAAAGCTTCAAAGAAAGATTTTACGTAGTAATTCATTTCTTATACGGGGAATTTTGGATGATATATTTCGAGGACACGATGAGTTTTATCTCAAAGAGCACGACTATGCGTCGGATGATGATGATCAAATAGGATGCCAACAAGTTGTTACTGCAGGTCAAGTAGTTTCCATGTAAGTCTGGGTCATTATAAATGTCAAAGTGAAAAACAGGCTTTAATCTGCCTTTTGATACAGATATCATATTTTATTTTATAGACTTTTAAGCTGTTCCGAAACTCTGAAGGCATAACTACCGAATTCATCATGTTCATTTGAATTTAGTGTGATTTATAGCAGAAATATGCAAATAAAAAGCTAGCAACATATTAAACTTGCACATGTATAGCATGTACCTTATAAATTTAGTATAATGGAGTGTAAATTGATTAAATCAACGAACAGCATGTGCATCAATTAGATGAACAAAAACGAATATAAGAAATTAATTTATTCCAAGTTCAAACACAAACGCGACTGGTTCGATTATTTACTCTTTCTTTGTAGTTATTCCTCTTCTGTTTTGGTCTGCTTGGTATCGGTATGAGCTTCGTGACGCCAGCTAAACGTGTTCTGCCTTCTGGCTTTTTTGGATTTCGGTCTGTCGGACTGTCTGTCGCCAGTTCGTTGGTTGGGTTTTCTAACACTTGGAATGAATGGTGGCTGAGTGGGTTTTCCTTGCTGGCGGCTCTCACATGGCCGAAGTCATTGTTGCCGCTGTGGAACGGTGTTCCAGTTTAATTTGGTCAGGCATTTGTTGCGTCAGATATTCAACAGTTTGTCTCCGTTTAGATTTTCCTAGTTTCATTTCAGGGTTTCTGGTGTTGTTGCTGGTATTATTGCATTGTTTTCTAATATTGTTTTCTAATATTGTTTTCTAATATTGTTTTCTGAATTTGTTTTTGTGAGAAAAAAGCACAAGCGAATTTGGTTAAAAATAATTTTTCTTTAAGTGGGTTTGAGTTTATTTTAATATACGTGCAGATAGCTTTCTGTTTTAGTTGCCTTTGTTGTTAATACTTAAACTAATTTAAGGAATTCCGAGATAAGAACTGTAAAATTAAAAACTTCGAGATACGAATGTTCAATTAAACGCAGATTATAACCACATTAATTTTAAAGAATCTGCAAACTTTTCGTGTTATCTTCGTAAAAGTTTCAATTGTAATCTGAACTGTGAAAGTAATTGGTATTTTGGTAATCATTCCTTTAAAGCTACGATTACAGTAAATCCAAATAATCTAGAAATAATAACACACTAAGTACTCGGATGATTACAGTGAAGACCATTTCATTATCTTCGAGTATCATGATACTGGCGTCGAATTATAGATGAATAGAAGGATGAAAAAGTAGTAGTCTTTGCATAAACGAGTATGTCGAAAATGTTTTCCCAAAAACGTCCTCAGCAAATGCCTAATAACTTCAGTTATTGTTATCAGTTTCACAATCGTAAGATAACAAGCAACTAATGTTGATAAGATTTAAGATTACAAACTGCGGACTGGTATATGTATCTCACCCTTACAGATAAAAATTCTCTACACATCATATAAAATATTTATTCTAACAGTGAAATAAAAGTCCAAAGCAAATATACAACGGAAAGATACGAGAACTGCTGACGCGTATGGTCATCAAGAAATGATTAATTCAACAATGCAATCCCTCCATGTTGCGGTAGACTTTTACATTTCGTCTCCGTTCCTTACTACGCAGTCACAGTATTTATAGTGTAGAGTATAAAACAGCAAATATTGCAATGTAACACATTACTTTGAATTTCTGTTGTTGTTATTATCCAAACGAGCAATATTTAAATTCATCATAAAATATAGAAACACCTTTAACCACAAGACCAACAACTACGAATAGAATGTCGATATACTTCATATCTTCGCAATACGTCATTCGGGTTGAGATGTTTCTGAGAAACACTGGTGACGAGTGAAGAACGCTGGTAAAGAAGATAAATGAAAACTTGCCTTTTGTTTCAACTTTACAGAGGGAAAACGTAAAACAAATATTAACAAAATACGTTAACTAGAAATGCGAAATATTTCGACGCTGTGAGGCTAAAGATAATATTTACGTTGAATTCCCTTTGGTCGTGGTTGCCTGGCAGGTTTTCTGATTATAGTATTTTTGCAAAACTACTAAAAACTTTTCATCCGTTTCTCTATTATTGTTTTTCTGTTGATTCCGTAGTGTTTTGTCTTCTCACGTCTTGACGATGAATCACCGCATGGTAGTCATGTAGTGAAATAGAAACCTTAGTGGTTATTAAACATACTTTATGTATCACAAATATCGTTATTATTTCTTTGTTCTTGCAGCTAACTGGGTTAAACATGATATCAGTTTCGTTTAACTTGTTGCCGTTTAGAAGAATTTTTTGGATATCTTCACGATATCCTCTCGAATTGGAGACGATAACTATTAATTGAATTAAAAAAAGTCCAAGGAAAGATTGGTTGTGTTTATACCCTTGATAGGTGGACGTAGGGCTAAATCGACTCAGAAGATTTAGCTCTGAGCAAGAATATATAGTTTTCTATATCTATCTTTTCTCCTATCTGGGCTACAAACGGAAGAACAAAATTAATACTTCATCCGTGACCAAGGCAAGAATAAAACCCAAATGTATGTACAATTATATCTAAAAAAATTCTAAAAGTAGAGGGATAAATTGGGATTCATAGCATATCCATATGAAACAAATGCTTTCCATATGGAAAACTATAAAAATCCTTACCATAACCATGAAGTAACGACTTCCAGTTGACAAAGGGCGTGGAAATTTTATCCTGGATTTAATTGGAATACCTAACTATCTATTGGACACATTGAAAACTTTCACATCATATTCAAAGCTATTGCCTTCATAATTATAAGACTTTCTCATTTACGCCTCACGAACAAGAAAGCTCCACTTGTTCCCCTTCGCCGTCACTTCTTCTTTCGAAAGGATATATTCTTCCAAGTTCATCGCAATAAGGACTCCTGTATAACGTTATTAACTTAAAATTTTGTCTTGTCATACCATATCGATTGCTGTACGGAACCCTTGAATTTCTACCATGGAACAAAAAGAATTAGGAAAAGTACGGGCTAAAAGGGTTCATAAAACTCAAAATGGAGCCAACAAGTAAATAATAAAAAAGAATAAAAACATAATAACAGCAACCTGACAAATGGAAGAACGTAAAAAGTTGGTTGTGATACGTAGCAGCAAAAAAAAAACAGACACAAAATTCCAGAAAAGAGGTTAAACAAGATTTCGTTGTAGTTGTTCTGACTTCAGAGTGTGCAGTAAAAATTGTTGCTCCTGCTGCAAAGCCGTGTCTCTGCGACTCAAAACCATATATTCCTCCCCTTGGATTCGGTCCTGCTGCCCGCACTCGTACTTTACACAACTGGGGATGCCACATGCTGTTGCGTCAGTTTAATTTGAATATGTTTTCTGCTTACTTTTTACGCCACTTTTCGGAAAACACAGGCGAAGCACGCAGCATATTCACATTTATAAAGTGGAAAGAGAGGGCTGAGAGGAATGGGAGCATATTTTGAGATGGAGGCTGTGCTTTCAGAAAAGTGCGGCAATGCTATGTGAGAGCACAGAATTCCCGCGAGCAAGCACTACCAGTGCAGCATGAATAAGAGATTAAAATTTCAAGGATGAAATGGCAAGTAAGGCTAAAATGGTGGATGGCCTTAAAATGATGCAAGGGGAGGCAGAGGGCAGAGGATACGCTAGGACTTGGAAAGAATCAGTAGAGTTGGTAAGAGAAGCGGCAATCGCGATGTGTACGCATAGATATGGAAAATAATGACAGCGACAAAGTTGAGAAGGAGTCGCCGAGAGAGGAAATGGTGAAACACAGAGAGAGGAAGAGAGATAGAGAGATAGAGAGAGAGAGAGAGAGAGAGAGAGAGAGAGGTAGTTGAGGGCGCTCCTTACAAAAAAGAAAAAGATTGATATTTAACGACATCGCGCACAGTTTGGGAAGAATGAACTTTTGTAATTCGAAGCCGAGTGTAAATATTTAACGTGATTTAAACGCGCGGGACGAGAAGGACAGAGAGAGATGATGGTTGGATGAAATTCCAGCAGGGAACGAAAACCAAGGACCAGGCGGGCAGATGTAACGAAAGGAAGTCAAGCGTGCACGGACACCATGGCGACAGGAGTCTGCAAGTGTCGACGAGAGGAATAATAAAGCAGAAAAAACAAAGTACAAACCATGGTGACAATGGTGCAGACGATGAGGATGACGACCGGCCGTATTTCCAAGAGTTACCGATGACGCTGCGGAAGAGTAAAATGTTCTGGATCGCAATGAAGTGGATCCAGGAACACAACGCGGAAAAAACAATAACTACAGGACCCAAAGTTCTCTGGAATTAAAAGTGTGGAGGTGAGCCAACCGCAACAAAAATGTTGCTCAACGCGAAACGACATGAATCAAACAAGTCGATCTGGGAAACCAGTCCAGCGGAGTACCGAACAGGAAAAGCGGACTAACCTGCTAGAGAGACGCGCGACGATGCCTGACGCGACGATCGGAGCCACGTTGCACGTTGTATGAAGGTTGGTGCGGATGATCATGATGATGATGTTGATGATTCCAGTACATGACAATCGGCTCCACACAGGCGGCGTCCCTCGGAAGCTGTTTAGGAAACGCGGCATGCAGACGTTTTGGATCGCCGTATTTCCCCCTCAAGAAATGTGTTTTCGTCTGCGCTGATAATGCGATCCGTATAAACAGGCGAACAAGGCAACAGCAACAATTGACTCCCAGCTGTGTGAGTGGTTGACTATGTTGTGAAACAGCAGGGCAGAGAATGCACATGACGAATATTCAAGTCAATGAGATATCTACGTCACAGCCAAGCGCAGCAAGTGATGATTGCGCACCAGTGTCTTGTGTTGTATTTAGGATTTTCTCTGTATCGGCGCGATATTGTTGCCATATTTGGAGTTTCATTTTCATTTTAACGTCTGACTTAACTTGTCTCGAAGTGGGTCTCTTGTTTTCGGAACTTTAGTCATTTACATTAATGTAATTCAGCGCTTTTGCTACTATTGTACCTGAGGTAACTGATGCAGTGGAGACAAAATCACACTGAGTGCTCTTTCAGGTTTAATTTTGAGGAATTGAGGTGGCTTCGACTTCTTAAAGTTCAAGCAAGGAAACAAGAATGGAGTAGAAAATCGGTACCATATGATGACTTATTAAATGGATACGTAGTGTTAAATACCTGATTTTTGTATATCGCATAAGTTATACATAGAATACTGCGGTATGACATACGACACATTATATAATATTACTTGATATGTGATTTTTGCAATGTAATGTGTGATACATATTAATTAAGGAATCTAATCTGCATATTTTATTCTCACTCCTCAAGCTCACGTTGTTGATGTACGTGCGTATGCAAATCGCATATAAAAGCAAAAATAGGACAACCACTTGCCACTTCTTCCGTCGACATTGTAGCGCGTTAATTAAATAATTTAACTGAAGAAATTATAACTTCGATTCCAGACCTTATGGATCTTCAGCCAGCACTGGCCTGCCTGGTACGCAATCCAATGATGAACGGAATAAATGTGATAACCTCATGCAGGAAAGTTCAATGATGAATGCGGTCACAACGAGTCGTTAACTGACTGACTGTCGCGTTCGTCATTTGCAGTGATAGAATATTTAAAATTGATTTGAGCGTAAATAACAGCTCTAGAATATGTAGTACTCGTCTCCTTGTACAGGGTGTCCCCAGTTATAACAAAATCGTTCGGTATTTTTTGGAATCCCAATCCAATTGTTGCTTACTTCATATCATTATTGAGTGTTCTTGAGTCATAAGTTATACGATAATAAAAAACAAGCTAAGAACGAGGTTTAGTAAATTTTTTCCTTCTGTCTTCTAGGAAGTTTTGGTAAATCAGATCTCAGGTATTTTAAATTCTTTGGAATCAAGGAAATCAAGGAAAAATATAACCTAAAACCTTAAGAGAGAAAATAATTTGCTCCATCATAGCAACTTCATCTGTCCCATAAGCAAACGTAAGTAAATAAATACCTGACAATATAAATGAAATTGCGCTCTACGCCAATGAATCATAAAAATAGCAAAAGCGGTGTTTTATCCTTGCTTCTTATGAGTAACAATACTCCCCCTACCTGTACCCCTACACCTGCCCCTCCCTCACTACCTGTCATTTGCCGTATACACATTTAGCTCACTGGAATGGCAAAAACTTTAAACCCTTGACCGTATTTGAGGTCATACAAAGCTATAATGTGGGGGAAGCAGCGTTTGAAAAGAGTAAAAAGAAGTGAAAATATTGTTGAGGCAAATTTCTTTTTGGTAGGTAAATATGAAAGAAGTGGAAGGTATTACCGACCCTTTGATTTCCCTAATTATATGTATGTTGTAAACCAGTATTCAAAAATCAACTTTAAGAAGACTGACGATTTTAGATCTGAATGGCTCCATCGTCAATTACCATATAAAACTTACGTTATATCGTACATTTGGAAAATTTTAACGCATAATAATTATTGGCGACTATATTTTACCTGTGGAATTTCTTTCGCTTTGCATTGTAGTTTAAATCTTATCAGCTGGAGTAATTCAGACATATCTACGTGACCCTAGCTATAACTTCGATGGATGCGAGATATGGAATGGGAACAAGAGTGGACGTGCCAGTGTTTCGCAAGGAGTTTGAATGTGGCACAACTAACATTTTTAAAAGAGACACAAGCTTTTTGTTAAATATCTCGAGAGCGGTGTTGAAGAATTTTTCTTAAAACGGTCAACTATATTATTGTCATGTATAGTTTTTTCGAAATGTGTGTGTTTCATAAGAACTCGTAAATATGATTCGAATACAGGAAAATATGATGTAATTCCTGTAGGGTGCAATTTTAATGTAATTCCTTTGAAAGAAGCCTGAAGGGGTTAAAAAGGACAGAAGGAGAGAGAGATAGAGAGAGAGAGAGAGAGAGAGAGAGAGAGAAAGAGGGAGTGGGAATCATCAAGGGTTACTAGGAAAATCTTTGTAACGAAATGTGTTATACTGCTCGGAAGAGGAGAAAATATATTATTTACAATCTGAAAAGGATACAAACGAACAAAGAGTGAGTGATGCGAATTGTGGGGGAGGGTGATGCGGGCGGCTGAGGTAACCTGACTCATTTAAATGCCAACCTTTTAAGTTAACAGACAAAAGTAATCCGCTTTCTACAGTCCTCAGAACCCACTCAAAACAGAATCTACAGTCTTTCCTTTGCCAACATACATCCCTATGCAGTCAGGCGAATGTCCTTTCATGGTCGTTTTAATGGTTGCTGTCGTTTTTGCTGTTGTTGTTATCGTAGTCATCGTCATCGTCATCGTCATCGGTATCAACGTCGTCGTCGTCGTCGTCGTCATTTTCATTTTAGTCACTGGGTAGCGTATGAATGAAAGCATGGGGATGGTGAGTTCGGTGGGGTTGTCTTTCGCTTCAACCTCAACAACTGCACGTTATCGTCACACGGCTTCGTTGTTGTTTTGTTGACAAAGGTGTTTTCAATGCTTTCGCCCACACACGCCTACGTACATACATACATACATATACTCGTATGTATACAAAAAATTTTCTGGCTCAATTCAAACCGTCATCCTCCCAACAACCGCCCCAAACTCGGTCCTCAATGACTTAAAGCTGAGGGAAACCCTTATTTAAAGCCGTTATTTTATACATTCTTTGACGTATTTTGTGCTGCTCTTCGTTGTAGCTTTCGCGAAACCCTCCAGCTCCTCACTCACTGTGTGGGAAAATAAAACGCTACCTTGTTCATCGCTGCGTTGGGGTGCAGGTGGCCATGGAAGTGGGTGGCTGAGGGAATACAGATTTTCGCTTTTCCTTGACTAAAATTAAATTTTTTCTTTTCCTTGAATTTGTTTGTTTCCTTTTTGGATGGAGGGAGGGGCGTGGTGTTGGTATCCCCATGTAATTTAATGGTTTTGATGCCGTTTTCTTCTGGAAAGTCATAAGCTGGAGTTTGTTTTTAAATACAAACATTTTTAACGGGACTTAATTTCCGAAATTACTTTTTAATAAAGTTACTTTTGTATTACATTATACTTCAGTTCCTTCTTGAAAAATTATTGTGCTTGGATAAATTAGATTTCACAATTTTCCACCTTATAAAACTTTGAAAGTTTTTCGTATTCTAGTCGTAATTATATTGAATCTCTTCTTTTCTTCAATTTTTCTCCGTTATCCATCATTAGCTACTTAAAGTAGACGTGAATAATGGATAAATTCGTGGATGCTCTAAAAACTTTATAAAAGGAGGTTAAAACCTTCAAAGCTTCAAAGAAAGCTTTAAACGTGATAATAAAGCTTTAAACATGATAAGAAAATTATTAAAGCAAGTAATGATAAATTTTTTATAAGAGTCCATTAATTCTTTAATATTGAGAACATGATAAATTATTTTGATAATAAGCGTGTTTCTAATAATAAAAGAGGGAGCTTTTTACCTCTCTAGAAGTACCTATTTTAACAAAAGGGAAATAGAGTACAACCGAGACACTATAATCTCTAGTTAATAGGCAAAATAATAGGAAAAATAATTGTAATAATAATATATTAGTCGTAATAATCTCTGCTTTCATTTATCCGATGTAGTATCGGAAAACAAAATGTGTGCGGGGGGGGGGGGGGAACAAAATCGATTGGTTACTGAGGGAGTGAAAAATAGCAAATTCCACCGAATAAGTCAGCAATGAAACCAGGAATGAATCCGTTCACGAAGAAATAGTTAAACTTAAACGAAAACAGAGAAAAAGTTGTAAAAACAGAAAAACGAAAAATATGCTAGGAAATTTTCGTGGCTGCTCAGTTCACCCTGATACCCCATTACCGTTCCCCGTTTACCACCCACTAAAGTCCGAAACTGGCTGGCAACGCGCTAAAATCGAATGACGGAGAATCGCATCGGAGTGCATGCAGTCACATTTACAGACTGAATTGCAAACAGACAGATGGACTAGCGAAACGACAGACCGGCAGACATACAGAACAGCCTACAGACATACGGACAGAAGTACGGATATACCGATGGGCCAAAAAGACAAAATATGTAACTGACAGCTACGAACTCATTCGGCTACGAGTAGGTTTGAGTTTATTTTTCCCCTTTGGCGTGCAAAAACTTTTGCATGACTACCGACAGATAGACGTGAGCAGTGCGCGGTGCATCCAGATAGATACTCGTAGTGTGGCACACCGACGACCGAATGCGTCTGCAAATAACTGCAAATAAGTATTCAGCGAAGTGCAGTACGAAGTTTAGCTTTTCCTTTGCTATTTCATTCACGTTGCTTATTTTGATCAAGTATGCGCAGACCAAAAGTTTCTACGAACCGTTCTCTGTACCGAGCCAACAACAATTCCGCTTTTTTATAATAAATTCAAAATGTATCTATAAATTCGCCAAAGTATCTACGAGACGAGGTACCATGTTAGACAGCACAGCGCGCTACATTCTGAAATGTAAAAATGTTGCGAGTGGGCGACGGTGAGGGTGGGCGAGGAAGGAGAGCAAGAGTGGGAAAAAAGGAATGAAAATCAGGTGGGTACTACGGCGGGGCGGATGGGGGACCGGAGGGCAACAGTTTGTTGTCGTTCGCCGCCGTTGAGGAGACCAGAGACCTGAGTATGTAACTGTGGAGCACGCTTAACACGAAGGCTGCATGACGAGGAATGAAATGTATCTACAGTTAATGCTGTGGAGAGGAGTTTTGTTGTTGTTGTTGTTGTTGTTGGTGTTGTTGGTGTTGTTGGTGTTGTTGGTGTTGTTGTTGTACATAGATGCACACTCGCCCATACTCGCGCAAAGTTGTTTTGTGCTGGCCTCTGTTTCTTCTTATTTTCGCTGTTATGTTTTCCACTTTGTTGGATTCGCCGTTGTTGTTGTGCGGGGCTTTGTTTTGTTTTGTTGCTTGGCTGTGCTTCTTTATTTGTTGGTGCGTTTCGCTGTATTTGCTTGCAGTTACGTAAGGGAATCCCCAACGAACGTTTGGTAGCGTAGCGAAGCCTGTGTGTGTGTGTGTGTGTGGGCGTTTGTCACTGCGGCTTGTAATACATACGTAAATGTGAAGCATGAGTTGTTTGTATGAATGGGTGTGTGTGTGTGTGTGCATGTCGAGTATGAACTTTTGTGTGTGAGTTTTGATGAGGTTCTGTGAATTTTCATCATTTTTCTTGCAACTTATTTTAATTTATTTAATGTTATGTTTCCTCTTTCTCTACTTGCAGCAGTGTTTTCTTCTCTTTCCTCTCCTTTTTTTGCTACTCTTTCTTTTATTTTTGTAGAAAGTATGCATCTGCATTTTATAATATTTTAAAATCTACAAAACAATTTGAATCCTCCGTAAAATTTAATATTAATTTCTAAAGTTTTAGTTTTTTTTTTAGTTTAGTTTCTTTTTTACAGAACAACCTGATGTTCTCTTCCAAGCTTGAGGTTCTTCCAAGCTTGAGGTTCTTCCAAGCTTGAGGTTCCTCCAAATCATACACACAATTCGCCAAAGTGTAATAAAATACCACAATTTATCGCTTAGCAGAACTGACAGGAACACCAACAGAAGGAACCACTCGACCTTACGTCGTCTTTCATTGTGCAAGGAATGTAACTAATAAAGGAACAAAGGAAGGCAGTAAAAGTCCTGCTGTCTCAGCAAAGGAAGAAAAATTAATAGTGAAGAAGTAGGAGGAAACGCAGGCTAATGTAAAGACTATTTCGACTCTTCAACAAGAAAAACTGAAATAAATCCGTCGAAAAATACTCAGACTCAGCTATAACTGAATACAAATTTCCTAATCCAAGTAATCCAAAATAACTGAGGACTCAATTGAACTGAGGATATCACATTTTATCCCTTCTGTTTAATAAAAGTTCTACAAATTCTCTACGCTCTCTACAGAGAAGCCAATTTTATTACTGATCGAATAGAAATTCTTAAATGAAACGAGATTTCTTTACAATTTTGCAGTCCTATTTAGGCCGAGTGACTCTTACACAAAAAAAGAGGCCATTTCTACATTTATAATGAAATTTGCATAAATTTCTTGATTTAATTGTAAGTTGAGGTTGAAAGGATTTCTTCACATATTTTTTTTTCCATTTGACAGTTTTAACAAACTTGTACGGAACCTCTTTGATGAATGCCGTGACCCATTTTTCAGATGCACGGAAAAGGAAAGAAAAAAGAAAAAAGTAAAATAAATGTGAAAAGAAAAAGCCAAGATATTCCGCCCCAAATGTGTAGTAAAGCAGGAATTCAGTCAATTATTAGATATAAAGAATAAATGAGAGAAAACTAAACTCGCCAATTCAGCGAAATATATTTTTAAAGAAGAATGAGATTTTTAAAATGTGCTACGAACAGCACAAAAATAAAATTGCTTGTTCAATATTTTTTAAAAACCCATTCAATACAATAAATCAAAATTCGAAGACCTCAGCAAAAGTAATAAAAAAAACATAATAAAAAATAGTCATAATTCTGAGGGAAATTAATAACTTTGGAGAATAAATGGTGTTCCTCACATCAATGCAGTGTTTTTCTTTTTTTATATTTTATTCTTCTAAAAGATTCCTATTTCGACGAAATACGTCGACTAGCTGCCGATTTTCCCCGTACTTCGTTTCAATATTTAGAGGAAAATGCAGATTTTGTTTAATAAATAAGCAAAAGTAAGAATAAAAACATATTTTGCGTGGCTTTCCCGCATTTCCAATCAACTTAAAAGTTAAAAGTTAAAAGTTTCCTTGTGAAACTCACTTCCTCTGCCGCTTCCTCTCCGTCTGGCCATGATGTCTCACTCTGTTCTCACTTTACGCGCGGCGGGCAGTGAATACGACGACTCCAGGATGATTTACGCCGAGCTGAAGCGCACTGTTTTCGTGCGCCTGAAGACGGTGGACGACGAGTAGCGCGAGCAGGCTGCAGGGAATTCAGGGCAAAGTGCGTCGTCCCGCTCGTCGTTGGCTGGCTGAAGTAAGTTCGCGTCGAACGTGTGGTGGTTGTTGTTGTTGCCACCACCACAGGTACCACCACCCACTACTTCTTCACGTGCGGCTGTTGTTTTTGCTGCTGGCGCAAGAAGGATGTGAATGTCCTTGATGCGTTACTTTTTTATTGTGGGGCAGCCACACGCACAAGCAGACAAACCGATGTATGACATCAATATTATTTCTAGCGGCCACTGTACAGCCGGCAGTGGTAATCTGACAACAGAATAAATTGCGTCAGATGGCAACATTGTGCAAGTTGCAGTTGTAGGAGTAAAATAGTAGTAATAATAGAAATTACGGAATCGTTATGATCATGAAGTCCTCGTAGTTATCGATTTCGTTAAATGCATTTCTAAATTCAGTTGTGATAGATTTGCTCAAAAAATTGATTGTATAAAAACACGCTATTCTTCAAATATGTTTTGTTATTTCTGTGATATGCACGAGTTTTCGAAATGTTTTCGAAATGTCTTCGAAATGTTGTTTTACAACTATTCGGCCCTTTTTTCCCCGCAGTTTTTAGCTATTTTTTCGGTATGTGTAATTTTCTCAGTTTGTGTGTTTTTGTTTCTGTTTTCGCTCTCTTCGAATATCTGCTTGCTGTAGCAAAACTACTTTTTTTAGGGCAAACAAGTGAGCGATTTTTTTCATATGCTAAAACTTTTGCGCGCGCACTTTCAACTTCGTTTACATTTCCGGTTCCGGCACTTCTCTCGCGTTACAACAACATTTCGTTACACACAAAGTCGCGCCGCAGAGAGGGCTGTACAGGTTGTTGTTATTGTTATCTGAGAGTGGAAACTCCCAAATCTACGTCACTGTGGATGTGTTGCTTTGTTGTTGAGAGTGAGAGGGAGCTTCTATTAAATTCCGTTACAGTCTACGTGCTCTAGAATTGATAGAGCGAGTTTAACATTTTTACGATTTTGTTTAATGTGAAATTATCGTCAAGGAATTGTTCACCTTCCTTCTGAATACTTTCTCAATCCAAAAGTCCATTTTTATGTTATTCAAAGCGAATTAAGCAATTTTAATAGTATATTAAACACATTTCGAACTTAGAAACCAATTAAACTGACAAATTTCAGCAATTCTAATAAAGAATTTAGACAATTTTTTCCATTTTCTGAGATTACTTGCACTGCACTTCTCTCGTCTGACAACAAATTCACCAAAACTATTGAAAAATAATGTGTTCTCTTTCTTCCGCGTTGCTTAACTGCCTTAATTATTTAACTTTAATTAATAAATTTAACTGCTTTCAGCAAATCAAAGCAGAATCAGCGACGGCAAATTCGAAGCAACCACCATCCGACAAAACCAAGCGACGGACTGCGATTTTCAACACGTACTGGTGTCCACTATTCAAAACACGGTCTCTCGTCTCTCGTTCTTTATTGCTTCGGCAATAAAGGCAGCCGCGAACCTCTCCAACTCTCTTTCTCAACGACAATCTCTCTTCAGCACTCTCTTATTTTTTCATTCTTCTTTGTTATTCTGGCTGAGTTTTTGTTATTGTGGCTGAATAAATAGAAATTCCACTTCAGTCTACTGAAGTTTTTATTTGTTTGTTTTTGTTTTGGATTTTTCAATGACGTGCATACAAAGCTTAATAAGGCGAAACTTAAAAAAATCTAATAATCACTTGCTAAATTTTCGAGTTAACTTTAAAAAAAAAGTTAAAGTTTTCTTTTAACTTTTAAAACTGAATTGAGTTGAGAAAACCTGAAAAGTTTTTTTTGTTTCTCTAGATTAACTCATCAAAGTTAATCTACAAATTTAAAAAAGCGAGAAAACTGAATGCAATTTCAATTCATTTATGAATTGTTTAATCTAAATTGAAACCGGCATTTAATTGAACATTTCTTCAACTTGAATCCTTCTTCTGGCGGCAGTGAAACCAAGTTGCGCGTGAAACTACAAGCAAAAGATATTGAAATTCCTGGATTTTCTTTTGAATTCTTTTTAACAATTTTATTTGCAATACTATTAAATTTTGAATATTTTTTGAAAATTTTGTGCGAAATTTTAATTTTTCTTAATAATATCATACATTAACTTGTTAATTAGACGTTAAAATTCTGTTAAATAATATGAATAAACATTAATTAGCACAATTATTTGCGTGGTAAAATATATTTTTTCTACAATTTATTTAAAAGCGAAAATATTTTTTGCTCTTTCGTAAATTTTATTTTTTGATGAAAAATTGATATTTAAGATTAAACGAGCAGCAGTACATCGAAAATAAATAAATAAATAAAACGCCTCATCGAAATTCAGCGAAAATAACATAAACAACAATAATTGAAAAAACTTCACTAAAGCTTGAGTTCCACGATTGCAATAAAGCTTGAGTTCCACGTTTCTCCTCTTTTTCTCCTCTTTTCCCAATTCTTTTCTCTTCTTGTTTTCATTCACCACGTGAGTGGTGAGATATGAGATATGAGCTGTGAAAAATATTATTCATTGTTGCCAGCTTCAAAAATTTTAGGGATTTCTAGATTTTAATTACAAATGAATTCGTAGTGACCGATTTTTGAATTTGAATCCATTGTAATACTCAATTTTTCACTAATAATTCTTACATTGTATGACAGATATTCAATTATTCAAATACATTGTGTATCTTCTTTAAAAAAATTCCTAGACAGAACATTATAGACTTTGATATTCTAACTGCATAAAAAAATTGTTGAATTGAAAAATTTAAAGTAAAGCCTGAATTGAATTGAGCAGAATTTTATTGCTCAAGTTACTTCAAATTCAAGTCAAAATATATACATTCCGTGTTATTAAAAGCAATTAAAATTTGTAAGAAAAAAGTTACGTTTTGACATTTCGAACAAATTCACTTACTTTTACTTCAGGCGAAATTATTTTAACTCTTTTATTTTACACTTTTACCAAAGCCAAATGAATGTGAAGTATTTTTTTGATATGTCGGCAGGACATACAGAGACGCAACACGTGCGTTTAGCCACAGAGCGCAGACTCTCGTGGAAGTTCCAGGGACGAATATCCTCTAAAATTAGCAGGATTCAAACATCTGATCAGGATTCAACAGAAAGTAATTGTGAGGACACGAACGCTTTCACGGCAGTGCATAAAATTCGGTCGAGGCGAGCGGGATAGAAATTCCACATTCGACGAAATTTTAGACGAGAAATGAAAGAACATTTCAAAAAATATTAAAATTGTGTGAAAACTTAAATTAAAAATTTATCACAAACGTATTTCGCAATTAAAGAAATTCGTTTCCAGTGAAGAGATTTAAATGACGAAATAATATCAAGTTTATTTTAAGGAAAAGAATTATTAATTTAAAAGAAAAAAGATTAATTACTAGAATTACTAAAAATAAAAAATTTAAAATTATAAAAATCAAATATATAAAATTAAGTTATAAACTAGGAATTATTTACGAAATAACTACGCATCAAAAAAAAAATTTGAAATGTGAAATAATAAACAAACAAAAAATTATTTAATAAATTTCGAAACTACAAAAGAAATATTTTGAAAATCTTATTTCACACTTTTGCGGCTTAATATCTGGAAGAATATAAATGCACAGGTAAGGGGAAGGAATCGAAGGACTTCTCTAAGACCAACTTATTTCAATTGGTCCTTCCCGACTGTTTATGATTTATTAATTCATCGGAAAATCACAACACCGTATTTTTGCCTCCTTTCTCTCATTCTTTCTTTCTCCGGCAGCATGTCTGTCATGTCATGTTTTCGTCAGCTGTTGCAGTGTCTTACAATGATTTTGCTGTCCGCGTCCGTTTCCTCTTCCACCTCCTGACACAACATTTTTAACGCGGTTTTTATAGCAAGGCAACTCCTGCGATTGATGGTTGCCGGAATAGTAAAGAAGCGAGGGCAAGTTTGCCAGTGAAGCACAAAATTGCTAATGACTAGAGTAAAATTTATTCAAAATAAAAGCACTATTAAGCAAATTTCAAGATTTTCCTCAGAGATTTAGAAGTTTCACAAGAGTTGTTAAGAGTTACTAAGAGTTTCACAAGAGCTTCTAACGTGAATGCGTTGCTGAAACTGTGGATAACTGATTAGTATTGTGGGAGAAGGAGGAGATGAGGTTGCAGAGCGCTGGAATGCGTGACCTGAATGCTAATGAATTGGTAATTAATTTGGTTCAAAAATGAATTTTTACACGCTCAAATCCATCTTTGAAAGCAAAGACAAGATTTTAAGAAGGTCCTTCGAGTTAAAGTTGAGGAATGTTTACATTTTATATTCAAGTCTGACGTTTTTTCCACTTTAATTTTGCCTCTTTCATATAGTAAAAAAAAACTAAAAGAGTATCTCGGAAGTTTAGTAAATATGAGTTGCATCAAAATGATGTGTGCAGAAATAAATTTTCGAAAAACTCTGCACGTAGTTAACGTTTTCAAACAGTTCAAGCGTCATAGTTGTTGTTTCAAGTGCACTTTACAACGGAATTGCAAGGAAAAAAAAGCATAATTAATTTTACTACATTAAAATCTCATTGAAATAATAGGAAAATTTTGTTTCGTTAACGATCCGCGAACGAGTTTGAGAACGAAATGTGACTTTCATCCGTCCTCGGCCTCGTTCACGGGAATCGTTAACGAGTTCTACAATGAATTCGTAAAAATTGTACGAGATGAGTTTGCTACAAAACCGAGAAATCAGACTCATTTTGGTAAATATTTATATTGCCAATTTAAGTAGATGTGTAATTTTAAAAGAATTAAAGACTTCCTAAGGAGTGGCTGGATTTCTGGACAATGAAAAATCAAAAGGTTCGCTGATTGCACACTCCCACTGCATTTAGTGTGATTAATTTTCAGCCTATTCTATTTGGTTTACTTTTCTAGCTAACTTCCTTTGCAATAGCCAGTTTTAGCTTGTAACAAGGAAACAATTTCACCATAAAATACGCTGTACGTGAGTGAGTACGTGGACGGACATGTTCTCGCTCACGAAATGAGAATCCAGTCTTGTTGTCTTTGTCCCAAATCAATCACCGAATCAAAACCGAAAATGCCGTGAAAATCACGTTTCAAAAAATTTTCTTTAATTTTTAGGACGAGAACTTTTTAGACTGCCAAGTTATACGTATACATACGCACACATCGAACTAAATAATTTAAACTTGAGTAACTAAGTTCAAGATTTTATAAAAAGTACAAATACAAATGGTTCGCTCAAAAACTTTTAATATACAAACACTCTGAAAGAAATCAACCTTTCAAATTAAAACGTCATAGACAAATTAGTAAACTAAAAGTTTAACCAGTTCTCCAAAGGCAAATAAACTAAAAACATTGTCTTTTGTCACGAACTACAATCAACGAGACTTATACAGAATATATCAGTATGTATATACCCGTTGCTACAATGCCCACGACTGACACGTACATCCAGACAATCACTACAAATTAACATATTAAATGTATTATTAATTGGCCCAAATCTTACGATTCAGGCTCTACAAAAATTCTTCATAGACTCATTAGAGTGCCCCTCTCCACGGAAATCTTTAGTAAAAGGCGAAAGATTTATTCGACAACTGAAGAGAAGCCAGAGTGAATTTAGCTTGCGTCGAACGATGCATAAATGCTAACATTCGAATAAACTAGATGAGAAGTGTAAGGAAGAATAAGGTAACGAGTTGCAAACTCATTTTCTACACTATGGCAAATATTCTTGTCTGCAAGGGTGCGCAGGAAATACGAAAGAGAACAAAAATCAGCTGTTTGCGTGGCCAATTTCATGGGGAACTCAGTTTGAGTGTACATTTTTAAATTCATACGGGAATTAGGATTTTCGTCAAACGTCGATTCGAAATCGGAGATTTGAACTGAGAAGAACTTTCCAAAATTTAGTTTTATTTATTCGAATTCAATTAAGTGTAACTTAACAAAACGAATATATTATCTACTTGATCTTTTAATAAAATACGAAATTTGCTAAACTTAAACAAAGTATTGTGTGTGTAAAATTCGATAAAAGTGCAAACCACCACCTTCGTTCCAATAACTGATTTTATAATGAATTTTGTATCATTTCAAAGTATGAAATAATACTAATTTAAAACTTTTAACATAAATTTTGATGTCGTTATTAACAGTGTCGGACAGCATAATGTTGTAGTTTTTACTAAATATTTGTGGAAAAAGTTATACCTATTGCAAAAAAACATTTTCTCGCAATTTTTCTGAGTTTTTTTTCAATTCTTCATGAATTTTTTTATAGGAAGTTCTATAAATGGGCATCATTCTCCATTCTTGTCTGACGGCAAAAAAGGTCTGTTTATAGGCTGCAAAGAACAACGTTTCTCATATCATCTCCACACCTTTTTTCATGTCCTTTCATTATTCATTCGTGTTTTTAGAATAATGAAAAGCATGGAACTGACCAATTGTACTAAAAGTAATGAAAACTAATGGTAGCAAGGAAAAGTAAGCTTTTATAAGGTATAAAAATTTCTTTAAAATTATATATTTTTAATTCTAATCATTCCATTATAAAATATAAGTATCAGTTTAGTATTTTGAGTTTTTTGAAGCTGTTCTGTTCTACTTAACGTTCTTTCTGCTGTTTTTATGACCTTTTTGTTATTATCAATTTATTTTAAATATTTAGATAATAATTTTTAACGCCAACAAATTTCAGTTATTATTGGTTAAAGATAAGGAATTTCAATTAAGTTCCTAATTTAATTTTCTACTGATCATTAATAAAAAACCTTTGGTTAAATTTTCACACCCTCATTCCAAGGAATTTATTCAGATATATTTATATATAGATATGTATGTATACATGTACGTACATATGTTCATTGGATAAAATGCTTTAAAACAATTTCGGAGCATTTCATTCCTGGACAACCAAAAGAATTTCCTCCGTTCGCCATTGCAAGGGTTTTTTAAGTGGCTGACAACTGACAACATCTGACCAAACAATATTGACAAAATGAACTAATTTAGTTCTTTTCTAGTTTTTGTAGAAACACTCTCGTGGTTACCCTGCAGAAATATTAACTAGTCGTGGAATTAGTTTAGGTACCAGTTATAAGAGATCCGGCACTAGTTTTAGCACTAGCCAAGTTTTTGTGCGTTACAATGAAGTAATTGTGGAACTATTTCATTTGAAGTTGTTACGGTATTTTTCCTTTAAAAATAGTCACAGTATCATCTCTTGTTTTTTGTTTGATTGTTGTCTCGACGGCGATTCTTATCACCCGCTTTTAATTTTTGGCAACTTTTAACTTGCCAACTTAATAATTCTTCCTACTTTTTGGTGACTTATTAAACTGCTAGTAATTTCTCACATTAAATATGAGAAAAACAAGATATAAAGAATGAAAATACAATTCAGCTAAAATTCAGCGTTTCCAGAGAAAACAGGAAGCCATAATATTAAAAAAAATCAAACACTGGGAAAGTGGCCACAAGTGTGAAATACCATTTTAGACTACTAATCACATTTTTTCCAAATTCTTCATTAAAATATTCCATTTCTGAGGAATTTTCTTTTTTTTTTATGTCAGGAACAACTCAGTCCATTAACCCGTATTTCCGACAGGGCTTCCGAAATGAGTTCCTAAAAAATCCTGTCGAAGATGTGTATATAAAAGTAACACTGGGGAATAATATGTAGAAATAAATCAATACTGAAAATTAGATATCTGCAAAAAAAGTTTTTTCCTAATGTGCCGCTTATATTTTGGATATAACGTCGTTTAAAGCTAGCAATGAAATTTTCGTGAAAACGTGTGCGTTTCGAGATACAAAATCGAACATTTAATTTGCGTAGATAGCGTGTTTAATTTTAAAGAGGAATTGAATATTCTTCAATTATTTTTATTTGTAAATTTAATGAATAAGGAATAACAATTCATATTATAACAATATACATTTATAATATACAATATAACAATTAAAATTGATATAATAAACAAACTTCCACAAAAACCTAAAAATTTAAATTTAGAATTTAAAAAATAATGTTAAATTCAAAGTTTATTCCTTGAAAAAGAAGAAAACGAAACGATTCTCATAATATTTCTACTACAAATATATAGAATTTACTGTAAAATACAGAGACATTGAACTTTGCTTAATTATTTTAGTAAAAAAAGCTGAAAATGCAAATAATTTTCAAAAAATGTGTCCAAATTAAAATGCAATAAAATCCAGCAAGTTATATAACAACCGATCGAAATAGAAAAAAATTTGATTGATGAAGCTGCAGAAATTAGACACTCAAGTTGAAATAATTGATTTTAGTTAATATTGAAATTTATTGTTCAAATTTATGGCGATATTGAAAGCAGGTAACAGGTTTGAAGAAATTATTTGCTTTTAATGTACGAAAGTTCGAAGACTCGTTTCGCTAAAACGCTTCATGCCGAGCTCTCTCTATAAATATCGTCTTTATTTCAATTTCTAAAAGTATTTCGTTTCAAATATCCTGCGATTTAAGTTGCTCGGGAGCCGATAAGATTCTTTGAATTTAGAAGATCTTTTCGCAACATGCCGAAGTCCTCGAAAGTGTTCACTTTCGCTTTCCTTGCTGTCTGTTTGTCCTTGACGACAGCTACCGTTTATCGAGGAGACGGTGGATATCCTGCAATTATTGCTTATCCAGATGACATTATTAACGAAATCAAGGGTAAGCAGATGGCAGGAATGCCAAGAAATGCAATTACGAACTTACGCGGAGCGCGACGAAATTTATTTCATTCAGCGTTTTTATTTTGCAGCGGAATATGAGAAGCTCGGTGGGACTTCGAAACATTATCCTGAGCAAGTTGCTGAGTATATCGATCCGTTTCATCACAGTATTTTCGTTTGATCTTTAAAAATGAGGCAAGCGTCGGTCTACCACAGAGTTGAAGATTTTCTGTAAATTAGTATAATTTTATTTTTCATATAATAATAAAGCATTTATTTGATATCTAAGTTGATATTTAAAATCTAAATAATTGTTAATCCTTTAGCCAATTAGAATTGTAAAATAAAAACCATTTAGAATATGCAGGATGACAATGTGAGGTTATTAAGCACTTAATTAACTTCAGCACCATAAACAACTAAAATTAGTGTATCTAATTTTAGATTTAAAAATTGCTAATGAAATTAATTCTGGAATTTTCATAGTTCTTGTGAGTTTAGTGGGGTGAACAACCCTGAGTGGCCTTCTCGCTACGCCCATGAAACCGCATAATTTTCAATTAACTAATTTGCGATAGAAAACTGTGAAGGGACTACAGTTTATAATTTAAAAGGACAGAAAAGCTTCCACCTGCATAATTCACTGATAAATAAAAGCAGCGCTCCCTACTTTCGCCCGCCGAAGCGTACGTACTTTCCAATCGAGTTACTTTTCAAGGTTGAATTCAATTAAGTTTAATTTGATGCAAATCGTCATCATTACAGCATGAAAGCGTTAGAATCTTAACTTATCAGCGACAATTCATGCTCAACACAATTGTTTTCATTATAATGTGTTGAGGATTTCCCAGGTTTTAGAAATTTCCTATATTTTGCGCGCAATATTCGATAACTTTTTTATGAATTGCTAATAAAAAAGAAAATATACGAGATGATATGCCGCTATATCAACTGTATTTTCGTCTTTTATACGAACTGAAAATTTAAATCTCGACGTCAAACAATTTCGCGTAACGTTTCAGAAGAAAGTAAGAAAAACAAGTAAAGGGCAGTCAATATAAATTCCAATAAACGCTCTCATCCTGGCTTGGATTCTTTACGTTCATGAGTCCCCTACTTCTCCGTAGCAAAGAGGAACGCTAGGCATTTCTACCGTTGCAAACGAAAATATTCTATATGATGAACATTCCGTGTGAAACTGCGTGAAAAATAACTCGGGCAAGGAAGAGGAATTGGGAGGTAGATGCAGATCCTTCTAACACGGCAGGGGTCCTTGTGGAAGGATATGACGTGTGATGTCTTTCTAAATTTCTCTTTTAAATTTTACGTTTAAAGAGCTAAAATGGTTTAAAAAAACATCTCTCTGTATTACTTAATTATTACTCTGTTCTCTTTATTACTTATTTAAATTTAAATTTTTTCTTAAATTTATATTTTTTGTGAACATGTAACCGCAAAATGTTGCTACTACACTACACACTAAAATCTACAACCTTTTGGAAGTGAAAACATAATTAATGTTTTTGTTTCTGATGTTGCATAAAATACAAAATATTTTGCATTCTGCATTTATAGAGCAACACGAAACCTACTGTTATCTGTTGTTTCCCTATCACGGAAACCAGACTCCCCTCTCCCCTAACTTATAAACAAGCAACCCGTTTGCCATTGCATAAATTATTGTCGACAATATTGATGTTGTCATCTGTCTACTGGTTGCTCTCAAATATAGCAATCTTATTCACGAAAATTTGATCCGTGACAGTTAAAAAGCTTTAGAATCCCTTTTTCAGAAAAATATATGAAATTCTTTCTCACAAAACTTTTCGACGTATTTTCTTAGTTTTCATAAACACGCCTTCAAAATTATTCGCATGTAAGTTTTGTTAAAAGTAAATATGTAAATATAAAAAATATTTTCAATATTCATTTCAAATATAATGAAATTATGCAAATATTCATAGCCACTGCTAATCTCAAAACATCAGCAAATAAATTATTTAAAATAGATTCTAAAGTTTTTTTTAAATACCTCATCTAAATATTTGCGGTTTTCAATGCGGCTTCCAATTAATTATACATCAAACTTTACATCAGTACAGTATAAATTTCAGATTTATATCTTCTTCAAATCTCAGACGAAGGTTAAGTTATTATTATCCCTAAAGCCATCCTGTGTTGTCCTTAAAGCCACCCTTTGTTACGATTTCCAGATGGTGTTGTTTATACCATGAGTTGACTAAAAGTTGGCACAAATCGAGGTCAACTTTCTGTTCAAGATAGGGGGATTGTACCGGAAGCAATTCCCGTAGAGCACTAATGATCAACCGCACTAATGATTGCGTGAGCATGTCGTTTTCGCAGGATACTTTCGAAGGTTTGTGGTATAAAACCACTTAATCAAAGACAACAGTTGTCATTGCACTTAATAAACTAAACAAAAACAGAAAATCTCAGCATACATACAAAAATAAACTTTTCTGCTGAAAACTAGAAAACCCAGACAACAAATTATGCCAACAGCCAAGGTAACATAATGACGGGAGTTGATTGAATTAAATACCAAAGACTGCAATTGAAATTTAATAAAAAAAAAAAAAAAAAAAAAACTTATTCGATGTCAATAATGACAGTGACAATGACAATTACAATTAAAACAAAGATGCAATGCTAATTGCTAATTGGTAATAATATAATGTCATATATTATTGTCAAAGTCAGTATCAGAGTCATTGAAGTGATAGGTAAAAACACAATAAAAATGTCAATGCAGCCATGTAGTAACAAAAATAACAAAGGCATCGTCAGATACAATGGTAAATGTGACAATAATGTTGACAATACAAATGAAAATTTTTAAAAAAAGCTTTCGTTTTCACTGCGTTTTCATGCGAAAATTGTGTACTTTTGTTTCAACTGTCACTAAAAGGTCAAATCCGTTAAATCCGTATTGTTGTTGCTGAAGTAGAAGGAGAGCAGAGAGCAGAGTACGTTATGTATTGTATAAGAAACTCTCTCTGATAATCAGGCGGGCATAAGAATCACAAATGTTATGTCCCTTTTAATGCCGTAGTTTACCTTGCGTGCCTAAGAATGTGCCTAAGTTTAGAATTTGATTTGGTCTGGCCGTTTGGCTTTGCGTGTTTTTGAATTGGTGTTATTTTATGAGTATTTTCTGTGCTTGAAGCGAGCCATTGAAGTATACATGAGAGTCCGCGTTTAACGTTCTTCTTTAATATTAAAGGGAAACATAATAACAAAACTTGAAGATGGTGAAGAGATAGTAAATTTACACTTGAGCACCCTTAAAGAGCGTGTAATTAAATTTTGATTTCATGAGAATTGTCAGCCGTTGAAGAGAATCATTTTAATTTGTGTTCTCTTTTGACTTCTTTCAAGCGCATTTTTGGCGAAATTATTTTAAAGGAAGAATCTCTGAATATTATTTGAAAGAAACAATGTTAATTTAACTAAATACCCGATTAATTTAAAATACTATTTATACTGCCTTTAGGATTACACTTGGTCAATTATGGATAAATTTAGTGAGAAATAAATACAGCCGTTTTTTTCGATGGCAACACTGCTGCCTACTAGCCGTCTCACTCTGTCCTATTGCACAGCACAACATTATTAAGAATAATTGCTAAGCATTCACAATAGTGCGTATAATTTCTGCTTCGACTTTTACTTTGTGCATATTCTCAAAATGGCGTAAGAAATAATCAGTGTACAGACGGCAGACGGGTCCAACAAGTGACAAGAATTTAATTTTTCTTATCTAAAAGAAGTGTGAAAATTTAATAAAAATTGTTGCAGATTATAAGGAAAAGAAAGTGGAATTTATTTTAGTTAAAATTATAAGTATATACTGCTATTGTGAACGCTTTTAAAGTGTCAGATTTTTTCGTGGCATTGCAAAAACAATATTGACAGACGGCCAATAGAAAAAACCAATTATATTTTAGTTATTAGTTTTTTCCGGCGCTGTTTACATGTAGAAAATTGTAAACAGGAAACTTTGGAGGAATTAAATACGTGCTAATGCATTAACAAGTGTAAAGTGAAAAAAAAATTGTAAGTAGAGAAATACAAACAACCAAATAACAAAAGTGCTCCTATAAAACGCACAAGGAGTCGCAAAGATGGATATGGAGCACGCTGAGGAAGAGCAGCTGGGCAAGGATGAGGCCATAAACGAGGTTATGCTGCCGGAAGTGTCCATAACAAATGGAGCCGAGAACGATATGCAAACTTTGGAATACCTTGAGGAAGATGTATTACAAGTTAGTTATATTTTATGCTCTTAGCATTAACTAGAAGTAACCACACCACCCCCTTCTTTCAGGGTGACCCCATTGTAGACGGTGGCATCGAGGCTGACCCCATGGTAGACGGTGGCATCGAGGCTGACAACGACGCAAACAGCGAATCCTTCATTTCTCCAGAAGCACCAAATAACTCAGCAACCAGTGAAAACACAATAGAAGCAGACCAGGAAGAAAACATGGATCAGGAGGAAACTCCAAATACACGCCAGCCTACACAGGTGCCTAAAAAACGTCGAAACGCAGAGATGCTGGCAGCTGCTGCTGCCACCACCGATGGTTACGTGGAGGAAGTGCTGGAAGCGGAATTCGAGGAGACTGAAGGCAAAAAACATACAATAGAAGAAACCACAGAAATTGAAATGATCCCTCTGCCTCTGCCCAGTGACCAGATTACTGGGTTTGAAGAGAAGGAAGAGCCTAGTGAGCCAGAAGAGCCCACTGAAGCAGATGAGTCGGCTGAGCCAGACGAACCTTCTGTGGCAGACGAGCCAACTGAGCCAGGAGAACCCACTGAGCCAGGAGAGCCTACTGAGCTGGCAGAGCCTACAGAGCTGGCAGAGCCTACTGAGCTTGGAGAGTCCGCAATCAGCGCACGTGCGTTAAGCAAGCCAGCAGAGGAATCAGTAGATGAGAATCAATGCCGTGTGTGCACAACGAAAGATGATTTGGTTAGTCTCTTCAAGAAAGTCGAGCAGCACACCGCTGCCGATATGTTGATGATTATCTGTCCCACAATAACGATTGCACGCAAGGATTTCATGCCACAATACATCTGCAACACTTGCCTGGACAACGTCACGATCGCAGTGCATCTAAAGAACCAATGTGAGACAACCGAAAAAGAGCTGCGCAAGAAACTCACGCGTAGCAAAAACAAAGTACGGCGTCCCACTGGCTACGTGGTCATTGACGCGCCCATCGAGTCCGATCCGCCATCCGATGAAGACCCTAAAGACGACATAGAATTCAAGGTATCTGATGAGGAGGCTAGTGCTTCGGGTGATGACGATTCTTCGGAGGATTCTGACTTTGGCGTCGCGTCCGCCAAGAAGAAACGTGGAGCACGTGGTAGTGGCCGCGGAGGACGGGGAAGACGTAGGTCGGCCTTACCGCCAACACCGAAGCCTAAAGAGAGGAAACGCGTTGGACGACCACCACTACGCAGGACGAACGACAGCATTGGAATTGATGATGAGGAAGACGAAATAGCGCTGCCTGTCGTCAAAAAAAAGAAACAAAAGCTCAGCAACGAAAAGGATCCCATTGAAAAAACCATCGAGTTCCCGTGCGATGAGTGCGAGCAAATCTTCACGCGTAAGTTGTCGTTGGTGCTGCACAAAAAGACGCATTCGAGCAGACGAGAGCCCATAAACTGCGAGGTGTGCGGCAAGCAGTTTAAAATACAGGGGGCCTACCGCTCGCATCTGGAGAAGCACAAGGACGAAACTGCCTCCATGCACAGCTGCCGGAAGTGCCCCAAATCCTTCATGACGAAGGCGGATCTGCGCAAGCACATCGCGGACGAGCATGAAGATATCAACGTTTTCTTTACATGCGACACGTGCAGACGCGTTTTCACCACTCGTACGCGTTTGTTGCGACATCAAGAGAACCGATGTCCCGGTTTCGAGGTGAAAGCGCCGCGCAGGGCAGAGCTGGAAAACTACGGCACCGGCAAGGATTTATTTAAATCGGTGGCGCCGCTTACGACCACCTACTGGAGCGACAGCTTCTCCGATTAGAAGAAGAGGAGGAAGAACGGAAAGATGAGATGTTGCTATAATTGAATTCCCTTTGCTTTTAAAGATTTTCAGCGCGTAGACATTTAAATGGCCAAGCATTTCTGTGCAAATGCTTTCTTCACATAAGGATGAGCTTGTAACTGAATGCAATTTACGCAAGCTTTTCAAAGTAGGGCTTAAAGTTTATTGTAAGTTCGCAGCAACTTGCGTAGAGTTTCTATTCTTTTTGCAGGAAAAGTTTCCTTAATTTAATCACTAAGCTAAAAAGTAATTTGTATTTTCATTTTTGTAATCACAGCTTTAAAGTTACATTATTGATTTTATGAAATAACCTTCAGAAAGGGATGCGATTTTTTCTTTATTATTAAAAACGATTTACACAAATTCGGATTATAGTTTAAAGTGGTTAATTTTCATGCAGATTACTAAAACTTAAAAAGTAATCCCAAGTCGGTATTTCGATTATTTTCATGTGCAGTTAACCTTATTTTTTAACACTGAAAATAATCATTTAGAGAATTTATTAACTTCTGTCTTTTATAATCTGCATAGAAATTAACCAATTGAAATAATCAAAACGTTTTTTTTCAATATTTGCCAATTATTGAATATAGTCTACAATATTATATAGTGAATAAGTGTAATAATTATCTAACTTTTACAGTTTTGGCTTAAACTATGTAGAGAATAAGTTTAAATGTAGAAGCTAAACCGTTTTTGGTTGACTTCGGATTTAGTTAAGTTTAAAGTTAAAGAACTATTGAAATCATTTAGATTTGAAATCAGAGATAAGTGAAAAACCATTTGTAATCCAAGTAAATTTTATAGTAAGAACTAGAAAATAATTTTTTTAAAACTAATCGGCAAAACTTGGACTTTAATTTAAACGGATTTCCGAATTTTTAAAAATTAAAATTTTAGTAAAAAGGAAGGTAAAAATTTATGTTAATATCTTTATTAAAAATAACACTATAAATCTACTTTTGTTAAAGCTTCTATTTTTGCTATTATTTTCAGATAACTTCTAATTAAATAAATGTGAGCACTGCAATAAAAACCCTCTCATTCGGTTTGTTTTGATTTCGATACCGCGTTTTCCTCAAAATAAATCTCGAAGTTTTCGGGATCACTACTTTTCTTAAAGTAAATTTCTTCATCTTATTGATAAATCTAGGAAATTATTTCCGCCCTTCGGATTCCCACTCAGCCCACTCTCAGCCTTTATTTGAAATATGGTCGCAGAATTTCACCTTTCAACCGATGAGTTCATATAATAATTACTATTCATTGTGGGAAAAACGTGATTTCAGTATCTGCGACGAACGTCATCCCCGTGACGCTTTCAGGCCTGCTTCGCTTACTGGTCACGAAGTTTCTGGTGATTGGGATGCCGCAGCGTTGCTGCTGGCGTTGACAGCAAACAATGCATCTGTTGCTGCTGATGGATATGAATTGATCTCAGGTTCCCCGCATTTCACCTTCAATGCAGAGTAATTACTCTGCTGGCGGGTTTGCTGGCTTTTGTCGCCCAAGAGGGAGACACGTAAAAAGGCTTTGCATTTCCACTCAGTTCAGCTCAAACCTACTCAGCTTCCTGCGCTATACACCACGCGCAGGAAGCTCATTTATAAGGAAGGGAGAAGCAGAGATTTGAGTAAAACTACTATATTTATGTAGAATAGCATAAGCACAGTATATTCATTAATCGTCACCTGCAACACTTTCCTTTAATGGATTTCAAAGTACTTTCGAATGGCTTTTGCCGACAACGTTGAATTAGTGTTGCTCGACGGAGCGCTGAAGGAGGCAATTAAAGGTTTTGTAATTATTTCAATAAGGTAAGACAAGTAAATCGGAGTTTCAGTGGAGATCTCATTTATCTGGTGAAGCTGAATGCCGGAGGTTTAGTGTGGAAAACAGCCTCTCAGTTAATTATAACGACACATTTCATTTTTAGTGTCGCCGCTCGCCGCCCCATGCCACCCACTCAGCACATCCATATTAATATCTGTCGTCGTCATTCGCTGACTTTGCACTGACTTCCGTGATCATCTCTGACTGCTGTGACACTTCTAAAAGAATCCCATCAAGTTTTCTGTTTACGCAACATTTTAAAGATGATTACAAACTTTACACTTCAAGTGTTGCCAACAAAGGATGTAGCGAGGGGTTCAATGGGGCGCGTGGACGTTGAGGCAGACCTGCTCAGGGTTGCTAATGCTGCTTTAGTTATTTTTTAGCTTTTGATAACTTAATCCTTTTAAAGCGCGTTTAAGCTCGCTGCTGCTGCATTTTCTTACTGATGTCGGTGACTGTATTTTTTGCTTTGTTTTTGCTCAGCAACAGTTGCTTATCCCAGGACTCAGGATGAGTGCCAATTATGCACTGTTGTTGTTGCTGCTGCATTTATTGCTCACTTTCATCCTTGGGTAGGACAATTTATGCCCTCTCAAACACCTAAACTTCCTTGGATGTCAGAGAATTCTCAAGTGTTGTTGGCTCGTTCAACATGCACAGGTGTGTATTAGGTAGGAGGGATCGAAATTTTAATAAATCCCACATTTATTTACCGGCAAACTTAATTGAACCTTAACTTTTTCTATTAACATTTAAATTAAATAACCTGTTTAAGGATGATGCGCACAAGACGATTCTCCTTCTCGTTTTGAGAACATTTGAGATGAAAATCGAGATCAAGACTGCTTTTTTAGTCGGGGCGAGAATCGACATCGAGACAGTCGTTTTAAGTTAAGACAAGGATCGGGGTCTAGACAGTCATTTCACAAAGACGAGAACTGAGGTCGGAATCGCCCAAATCTCGGAAAATCTCGCTCGTACACACCATTTCTTAATATTAACTCTATAATTTGGATGTGAATTGTGGATTAACTCTATAATTTGTGATTTGGTTAAAAAATTAAGTTTGCTAAACTTTTCATGTCGTTAACTTTTGACACTAACGACTGCTAATTTCAGTATTTCCCATATTTTTTAACGTTTTATGTTGTAAATTTTGACAATTACTATCAAAAATTATGGAACCAATAACTGGACATTATCATTTGTCGAAAAAAAACTATTTAAATAAACCATTAGTAGTTTTTATATTCCAAAATATTAATTCAGCTTTAACACTGATTTGCTCGAAAATTTTTATTATTTTTCGCATTTCGTTATTTTTGGGATTACATAGCAAGGAATTTGGAATCGCGGAAACCCTTGACTGAACTACAAGTGTAAGTTTGTGTGTGTGTAGGTTAAGGCTCAAGTAACATCAAGAAAAGTAATAAAAGAAAAGTAATGGAGCAACAATTAAAATGGCTTAAGTAACCCCATTTTTCCCCAACGCAGCCCATCGCTAAACATTCCTTAAGCGTTTAAAGTCATTTAGTATTTATTGCGGTGCCTTACGGTATCCTCACTACTAAGCGTGTTTTTAGGGAAAAGCGATTCTTCGCCTTTCAGAACTTTTCACAGATTTTATAATTTATTCAGAAAATCAATAAAATACTTGTAAAATAGACTTTCAGCGAAAATAGAATTAGTTTAGTTTATTAAAAGAGAATAGAAACCATTTTACCATTCCAAACAATTTCTTTTCCTTTTGTGCATCATTATTTAAATACGTAAGTCGAGGTCTCCATCATTGTCAATTCCTGTTCCAGTTCTTTTCCTGAGTTTCGTGCCACCGTCAATTATCCTTTCCCTCACATATCCAGCTCCTCATCCATTTCTCATCCACTTCACCTGCTCTCTGCGCGCCGCATTCTAGAAGTGATGGAAGGCGTGATAGGTCGGTAGAATCGGTCCATGGGCGACTAATGGTGCGTGCGAAATCAAGGGCGCGGCGTGAACAATCGGCTCATGATGCACGTACGATGTTGAGTGCAGCACTGCTGGTGCGACAAGTGGTGCGTGGTAGCCGAGACCCAATGCAAGGCCACGCTTCGATTTGCCGGCCTCTTCTATGGGAGCTGCAAGGGCAGCGGAGGCAACGGATAAAATCAACAAAGTTATCTGAGAATATTAAAAAAAATCACAAAATAAACATAAATTGCTATATTAAAATTTCACGCCAAAAGTTTAAGCGAAATTGTGAAAACGAGACTTACAGCGATTTTCATTCTTACGGATGTTGGAAGTTTTTAATAAATTTTGAAACTCAGAATCCGAGCAGTCGAAATCACGCGCGTAACGACTTGGCAGATACTATCGCGAATACGTGAGGCTCGCGTTATTTATAGCAGATACAACGGTTGGTAACTGGATTTAGACAGATGTTTGCTGCACTGAACTAACGACAGTCCAGACCATTTGCAATATTCGCCAGATGCATGGATTTCAGATAAATCTCAAAGATACCAAGATACATGTGTAGACACATATGAATCTGAAATGCTAACATAAAAGAGAATTGTAATTTTCAATTTATTAGTATTAAATGTTATTGATTGGAATCGCAGAAAAGTTCAGGATTGAAATGAGTTTTTCAGGTTTGTTTTTTAAATAAATTAAATATTTTATTAACATTTTATTACATTAAGAACTTCTTTACTATTTAAAACATAGTAAAGTTTTGTTTAAATTTGTAATATATTTCACATTAAAGTTGGATTACATCTTCATCAGTATTACAATTTTATTACTATAATTCAATATGAAATCTAATAAATTTAATGGTTTTCTGATGGCTTGTTTTAATAGTCTGGCTTTATTGAGGGTAAAAAAAATTGTTACCACATTTCTATTATTAAAAGATAATTTCAGCTGTAATACAAGGACACCGCTTTAACGCTGTTCGTTGGTGGCAAACTGTTCCTTGCTGTTAATAACCATGAGGTAAATAAATTTTCAGACTTTAGTGGGTGAGATGAAAGCTTGATTGACGTTTCAGGTTGAAAGTGTTGCTAAAGAGAGTGTATTGTATTTTATAGATAAAGGATTCAATTTTAAAGTTTTCTGACTCAAAATAAAAGCAATTTTCATTGGTTCTCTTATCTCGAAAGATACTTTATTACATATTAATTGTGATGCGAATATAATCAACTGAATTTTAAGTGCTGTCAGCAAAAATACTACAGCCGATATATATTTTCCCTGCACTGTATCTGTCCATAAATCAATCAATCAGTCAACCAGTCAATCAGTCAAGCGAATTCGTATTTTATTGCTGACACGCTCTGACGCGTTTTCCGATAGTAGTTGGCGTAGCTGCGGCAATTTTAAAATTGGCCCAATTAAGTTGAGATTAATATTCGAATTAATTAACTTGATTCGTTCGTGATGGTGAAAATCTGCCGTAATACCGTAAATGGAATTGTTTACACAGATGAAACAATTTTGTGAACATTCTTTCTTTTCCTTTTTGTTTTCTCTAAATTCCGAAACTCTCTGATTATTTCTCCTTTTCTGTGGTTTTAACCTCACATTTTATTGTGACTGCCTGCGATCCATATTAACTTTTTAATCGCTTAAATTGCATTGGCTATTTGAAATTAAAAAATTACCAATTTTGGATTGAGAAAAATGGAATTTGGCGGCGAATCTGCTGCTTTTCCGTCGGACTCAATGCGACGTCAAGCCTTCAATACAGGTGGGTTTTTTTGGAATCGAATAATAGTTGACAAAGTGGCGTTTTTACTTTGCACGACGTTTACTTAGTCATTGCTATTGAAACTAATTTTTCAAGATGTGTGGCTGATAAACGCTTTTCTAGTTGCCGGCCACATGACGATTTATTGGTCCCGCGCACTCACGCACCGCGCACCGCTTCGCGTAGATGTGGTTCGCACATTCTAATTCGTCTACAGACGTCGCTACAAGTTCCTCCAGTGGCGCAGACGCCAAATCAATGAATCTGTATGATTGTCTGTGATATCGCGATATCTATAGTCATGCGATTAATACTGTTGCTGCTAGAAAACCAACAGCAGCAGTACAAAAACGAGCCATTCACTCTTCGATTGACTCTTTCATGATTCAATATTCCCCTCCCCGCCCTTCTTTTTAGAAGCGTTTAAACGCGCAGTTGTTCAATTAGGTAACGAAAACACTTAAATTCGAATTACAGCACCATTTCTCCACCTATCTAATTAACCATGGTGTCCAGCTAAAGCCGCCAACAATATCCAGTAGAAATTGCTGCACGAACATGTCGGCAGCAGCGACTACAATCGATTCACCGCTGATGGATATCTCAAGCCCTATGTTTCCCACGCATTTCGTCAACTCGCTAAACTCTACAAACTACTGGGAAAATCTCAATATATCGCACGATGCCTGGGAGGAATTCCTGGCTTACATGCGGAAGTTCAAGCAGAACAATTATACGCCACCGAAGCTGGACGAGTGTCGAGATTACTGCAAGGGTGAAGTGCGGCTCTTCCTGGCAGCATATGAGAGGATACACGGTTACGCAGCGTTAATGGTACGTTAAATTTACCAGAGAAATGTGTAGAATATAGAGAAAATAATAAAAAAGGGTCTTTCTTTAAATAGTTTAATAGCACAATAACTTTTTTCAACAGATTTGTATTTTCGGTACGTTTGCCAATGTCCTCAATATTATTGTACTGACCAACAAGGACATGGCCAAGGCGCCTATCAACAAAATACTCAAGTGGCTGGCGGTGGCCGATATGTTTGTCCTGATCGAATACGTACCCTTTGCTGCTTACAACTATATTTTCACCAGAGCGGGTAAGCGGCGAAACATGGCATGCAGCGTAATCGCGAATACGGAGATAAAGGGCGACTTTTTGACTTGTGCAGGTGAACGTGATTTCAGCTACACGTGGGCGCTCTACGTACTCTGCCACATGCATTTCACGCAAGTGCTGCACACGATATCGATTGGACTGACAGTGACATTGGCTGTGTGGCGCTATATTGCGATAAGGTATTAAATGTGGAGCACTGTAAACTCGGTGTTCGCTTAAATTGGGTTTGTTGAGGTATTGTAATCGTATTATAAAGTAGAATCACTGTAGACAAAACAGACAATTTATAATACTCAATAGGTGGTACACTATATCGTAGCACATTCCTTGTGTAAAATCTGCTATTTTAGTTGTTTGCTTTACTTGTGTTTCTTTAAAATCCTTCCATTCTTTCATTATTCGATCGTATTATTGCTTTTAGACTTGTCTCTAACTTTCGTAACACTGTCTTTCAAAGCGATTCCGTATCAAATTGGACTTAAATCCATTAACTTTCCAAATTTTTATTGAATTTCCGAAACTATTGAAATCAATTACAATTAAATTGACATTTTAAATGTTATCAATTTTTACTCTTCTTCGTTTTTCTTTTCGCTTGTTTTTATTAATTTTAATTTTATGCTTTAGAAATCCTTTTACTACCGCTATTTCAGGCATCCGCACGGGTCTTGTGCAACATTTCTGCTCTCCCACTGCCAGGAGTCGATTGTGTTCTCGTTTGTCATCTCACCAATTTTGTGCTTCCCCACGTTGTTCGTGTTCAAGGTGAAGGAAAGCCATGTGATGGACTCCGACGTGCCATTATATCACGTCTTTGCGGATAAAGATACAGCGCTCTACCGGTGGGTTTATTGAATTATAGCCGTCGCCATTGAACGCTTTACCAAAACATATAGAATACTAAATTTTCCTTTCGTGAGTAGGTGTAATTCTTAGTTATTTTCTCTGTGCAAATAATTGCCGCTATAAATTAAGAGAAAAGTTATTATTTGTCCTGAAATAAGATGTCACACGTAAAACAGCAGAAAACTAAAATGTTCGCGTTTCATAACTTCATATTATGCGTATCATGATGAATTTGTTGTATGAGTGTCACAGTTCTCGTGTTGCATTTCTTCTCTACAAAATCCTGAAATCTGAAATGTCAGATTTTTCATCCATGCTGGAAAATAACAAAAAAAATTTATTATTTTACTTTATTACAGAAATTAATCCTGACATTCAACTCTATTCAACCGCTATTTCCTTTATTTCTTTAATTAATTATTAAAAATGCTTTTCATAATCATAAGAACTCTTATCTTATCATATCTTAAAGTTTCAATAACTCGAACACACAAAAAAAATAAATGTTTCAGATAAATTTGGACATCAAAGTTTCCAGAGTTAGACTTGAATGTTAAAATCAAGTAAAGATTTATCAAATTGATGTTCAAAGAAGATTGCTAAGAAACTTTAAATTACCGTTTTATTTGATATTTTCTGGCTGTAGAACAAATTTTTGGATACACGCTGTGATAATAAAATTGATTCCGTGCTGTACGCTGACCGTCATCAGCTGTATTCTGGTGTGTGTTTTGTGCGATGCGTCAAAACGAAGGCAAAAACTGAAAGAATACAGCAATCCAAATAAATATGACAGCCTGAGTGGAATCAGCAACATGCAACGGTAAGTAAAAACTCCTTCCTCTTCACTGAAGACGTGTCAGTCTTGATTATCCTCTCGTGTTGAAAGGCGTCTGAATCTCGATTTTCGCCTCAAATTTGACACGAGAAAAATGCAGCCTTGGTGTCAATGTTACTGCCATCCTTGCTATAAAAACTGTGTAAAACTCGTTTAAAGTCCCCACAGAAAAATGCTAACGCGATTATCTTATCGACTATCGATCGAGACGGTGGCGACAATTCTCGCGTCTAGTGCTAATTACAAACTGCTTCCTTTTCGAAATCTAAATAGCTTAATTTGCATTTTCCCTCTTTCGTTGCAGTCCCGTGAAATGTGATCGCCGTACAGATCGCACCACAATGTTATTGGTGGCAGTCCTCATACTCTTCCTCATCACCGAATTTCCACAGGGTATTCTTGGCCTATTGAGCGGCATTCTGGAGAAATGCTTCTTCGCTCGATGTTATCCGCCCTTTGGTGACCTCATGGATCTGCTGGCATTGATAAACGCTGCGATCGGCTTCGTGCTGTACGGCCTGATGTCGAAACAATTTCGTACCTCATTCGAAGCGTTATTCTGCAAACATCGACAATTCGTGAATATCGAAATGACGCGGATGACACGAGTTACCACAACGTGTGTTTGACTCCAGCTCGAGGAGGAGGTTTTACAAAGCGTGTTGTCCGGAAAGTGTGGAGTGAAAGAAGTGAAAAGAGCGAGATGTGAAAAATAATGATAGCGTAAATGGGTGTCACATGATGATTGTTTTATCTCATTACTTCATCTTCAAATAAGTTATGCGATAAATGAAATATTGCTTGCTACTTTTTGTAATTTGAGTTATTTTCATTTATCAGATGCCTACTGAAAAGTTTCTCTTAGATTAAAAGACAATATGAATTTTGTAAAAACTTCGCAAGATTATAAAATCTAACTCTCCTGGAAAAATACGCGAAAAGTTAATTGTAACTAGAAACTATATATTGAAACATTAAATGAAGATACAATACATTTATTACGATTGCTATACCCAATTAAAACTACAAAAACCATTGTTAATATTTCTCCGCCGCTTAAATAAACATCTAAAGTTGTATTTATTTCATAGGAACACTAAAATTAATGGTTTTGTTTATGTAGTTCTGGAACTATTTTTAGAGCAGACTGCGAGTGATCACACCAGTGTTAGAAGAATCCAATGTTGAACAGGAACTCTTTCAAAAAGGTGCAAGGACACCGATAAAACCGAAATCTAGGATGTGAAGAATTAATAAATGAATACAAATTTGAAAAAATTTTCCCTACTTTTTGCGTTGTCATCTGAACTCCCACTAGCAAGCGCGCTTCCTTAAGCGGTTTCTGACACTACTAGTTGGCAAGAGAAGAAGAAGAAGGTCAAGACATGGAGTAGCTACAACAACAACATCACAGAGCCCTTCGACCAGATGTTGCTGGGTTGTACTCATTGTTGTTGCTGATGCTGGGTGGTGTTGCTGCGTGAGTCGCATTGTTGACCACAGCATGCACTTCAAGAGGAATTTCCGGTGTTATCCTTGACTGGGAACCCTCATGTGGCTCACCTTGTTCATGTTGTTGTTGTTGTTGTTGTTGTTGCAGCAATTGCTTTTGCTCTGCGCTTGTTGGTGTTGCCGTTGCTGGTGAAGTTGGCGAGTACAGAATGTTGTTAGAAGAAATTTTCAAGAGCGATTTCAATTTAGTTGCTTGGAATTTTTGCTGAAAAGAAAGAATTTTATAAATTAAATAGAATTTTATAAAAAATTGAATTTTATTATATCGTAGAAACGTAATGAAAAATTTTTTTATTAATTAAATTTTAGAAATTTAATTTTATTATGAATTGTTTCATGTTAATTGCAACTGCAACTGAAATAATGACAACAACAACAGAAAGCTAATTTTCACTAAAATAAAAAATTATCTTTCACTTCCATTTTCCAATCGAGTATTTCCATTGTAAAATATTCAATTGCCTCGAACTTACATCCGTGGACAGAAGCGCATCCTGCGAGTCGCTCTGGAATCGATTGAAGTGCTCCGCAGCCAAAGCCAGACGTCCGGTCTCGTAGCAAAAGAGTGCGCAATTCAGGTGGATGAGAGGATTGCGGGCGGCGCCTTCTTGCGACTGTATGTCGCTGGAGCGCTGAAATGCGGTGAACGCGTTTTCGATATCCTGCAGCTTTCGCAAGCAGACTGTAGCAGGGAAAAAATCAATTAGAAAACAAAGATTATAGAGTGAGGAGGGAAACAGTGAAATGTTGCGAGAAAAGTAAGAGCTGCTCGCGAGGATGGTCGGTTGCATTCTGAACCGGAAGGACGGGACAAGGAGCGGCCACCAAGTGTGGCCACCGCTCTACAATCGAGATATTGCGGCTGCTTACTTCCCAATAACATGTAGCACTCGGCGCTGTTCTTGCGTAAGTTTATGGCTGCAGCAAGTGTGTGGAATGCGCTCGCGTACTGCTCGGCTGCAAATAAAAAGACGGGGAGAAATGTAACATTAACAGGAAGGACAAGAAATTGTTGCACTCGCTGAATATGATGAATTATGAGTAGAAATTGTGTGCGATTATCTCGAAATGGCCGAAAGCCACAACACAACTTGGCAAAAATGGAAACAACGAAACAAGGACGAAAGAATGATTATTTTAATGCACGACAAGCTGAAGCGTCATCAAGCTTCTGCTTGTGCAGCGTCGCGATTTCTCACTGTCAGCGCATATTTTAGACGGATGGTTTGTTCTTCGTTTTGTTTAAATGTTTTTGCTTGTCATTTTGACGCCGCTTAAGTTCATCCACAATGAAAACTAATGACTGCAGCTTCATTTACTTTTAAATGAGGATTATAATGATTAAGATTTGCTTTGCAGTTCTCTTTTAAACTTTTTTATTTATATATTTATTTCCGTACGTAAAGCTACTAATAGATTCAAATTATCACTTTTATACGACAAGTTCCTATCATTTTAGATCAACTTCTATACTTTGCAATCTAAAAAGTTCAAGAATTTTAAAAAGCTCACCCGAAATTAGTACCAAGCTGAGGTTGTAGAGCGCGTTGTAATTCAAAGGTGAGAACCAAATCGCTTTCCGCAGCGAAGAAATCGCCTAAAATAGAGCAGAAACTCCAGAAAGTCATCCAATCGTTTTTTGTAATTATTATTTTATAATGCAATCGGAAATCTTTATTCTCCATTCAATTGCTCACCACAATGAACTTCCTTTTCTTAAAAAAACACAATCCAATATTGTTCCACAACTCCGCACTCTCCGGTTCAGCTATAGTGACTCCCTTGTACTTCCCCAGGGCGCCGTCTAAATCGTTGCGCGACTACAGAAATGATAAGTGAAACCGTTTGTTTCGTCTCGTCATCCCCACGTCATACCTGCAATATTGCACCGAAAGCCAACAGACCCCTCGAGCAGTTTTCATCCAGTCTTATTACCTCCAGCAGTCGGTCGAAAGCTCTCTGAGTTTCGTTGATTTTCAAATACAAAACTCCAATCTCGGTCAGTACTGCGGTGTTTTCCGGCGAAAGTCTGGCATGAAAAGTGAAAAGGATTCACAAAGTGTGAAAGTATATTCAGTATATTAATATTCAGCTGATAAACTGCTATTCAGCTTCAAATTGAACTACAATTACGATTGATTACGCACTGTAAACACGATTCCAGCACTTCAATGGCCCTTCCGTATTCCTTCGCTTTGCGGTGGATTTCAGCCAGTCTTTGAAAACTTTCCAACTTTTTGCCACTCTGCACAGCCTTCTGAAAGTAGGATTTCGCCTCGGCCTCGTCCTGACGGGCGGCTTTCAATTGCTTACGTGCTGCCGCTGACCTGTGCAGGAGTTCACCGATGTAGTGGAAAATCTCGGGATCCGGTCGGGGTGCAAGTGACTCGACCTCACGAAAAACATTCAACGCTTGATTAAAGCGTCCCATCAGGAATCTATAGTTGCCACCACCATCATTGTGAGGGTTGGAGAAAAGAGGAGAATGCGGATTTTCGGATTTTCTATTATTGCTAGGATTTTACGTCTTTCAACCTACAAACTCACAGTGTTTTACCGATCTCCTTATAAGTCTCCGTGTTCTTTGAATTCAGATCGATGGCTTTCTGAAGACTTCGTAGTGCTTCAATATTGTCACCCTCTTCACGCTCAATTAATCCCTGTGGTGTATGTGATGGATTTCCAGAGGCGATGAAAGCAAAAAGACTTGTAAAATAATCAAGATGTCCTTGTTGGCGATGCTGCAATAGATGCTTGTGCCCACCTTCACGAAATACAGGTACTCAGGATTCAAGTGCTCACACAGAGCAAGTTGGATAAGTTGCTTGCAGCGCTCGAAGTCACGTCGCGCATAATAAACGTGGAGCAGCCAGTCGATGTTTGGGCCAGCGGACATTTTGGGGACTCGAGCACGAAAGAAATAAAATAAACAGCAACAATAACAATAACTAAACGTAGACAAATTTTACATGAGTTGCAGAGTTTCCAAGGCTTGCAGTTTTGTCGTGTGTCAACTGGAAACGCGTGCTGTGATATAAGTCACAACTCTCTCGTTTCTTTAACAAACTCACTTGTTTTGACCACTTCGAGGGATGGCAAGGATGTGGTGCGGCCACTGCTGAGGATCTCTGCGGTGTCGGCCATTGTATACGTAATGCGACAGAAACTATTGGCAACAATCTGTATTTTAATCTGCACGCATTCAAATACTTTCAACGTTAGCTAAAACTTAATACTCGTAGTATCCACAAAACTGTTCTATTAGGGTTTCCAAATTCCTGGATTTCAATAATGTCGGGATATCAGTGGTGATGGAAGCATAGAAAATTTTTTTCATGAATTCTTCGTTTTAAAAATTCATTTGTTGATGCATATGTAAATAAAAAAAGTAGTATCATTTATACGCATATTTTCAAATAAAATACCACAGACGCGGTCTCGAAACTCCCATCAATTTGGATTTCTGTTTATTATTAAAATTTAAGTTATTATTGCTATGCTTCAAAAAAATCCGGTTTACGCTAAAATCCTGAACATTTCTGTATTTTCAACATGACTCGATGCGAATGCTTTTGTAATTTTGTAAGCAATCATTGGTTCACGGGATTCCAGAAGATTTGTGGCTGCAACCCTATTTTATAGATTGCTTTCGTGTAGCCACAACACTTGGTTGGCCAGGGTAACCGAATTTGGACACCGAATACAATGACGAATATTAAAAACATATTTTTACAGAATAGAAGCCGTTAAAAACACAGAAGAAAAAGTAGGGCGATTTCCCGACTACCACTAATATTTTTCGCGGTGTAAAACTTTCCGTGTTACTCCAGATTTCATTGGCTGCCAATAATAATAATTTGTGCACTAAAGTTAATCACTTTAATTTTGTTTTTTCGTTAGTTGCTACATACCGACATTTTCAGCTGTTTGACAGACATTCCTTACTTTTTGTAAGTGGCCAAAAAATGTCGATCGCAATTGTGGCTGACCAATTTTGGATGAACTTGTAGTCGCTCAGCTTGGTGTGAATTGCTCACGTACGTGATTTGAAGCAAAATAACTTCAAATGTCGGAATTTAAGATTATTTTGATAGCTACAAAATACAATAAATAAATAAAAAACCTGGATTTTATTGGAATTCTTTTATTAAATTGTTGTTCACTTAGTTTTTTCACTGATTTTATTAAAGTTAGTAGCTGTTTTTATTTGTAACTTCATGAAAATTTAATTTTGTTGTTAAAAACGCATTGAAAAACTTTTAAGGTGTTTTACTAATTTTTTCACTTATTTTAGACCACACAAGTTCAAATCAGCTGGTTTAGTGAAACTTGTTTATTCCAATGCTCTTAAAATAATAAATCATATGTATTAATTATTGGGCCGATCCCGGCGGTACTGCAATACCGGGCCAACCCGCGACAGAGGTGGAGCAAGCCCCTAACACTCCGTCTGATTCCAAAAATCAGTTTAACATTTGTTGTCCTCCGATGGAGGATCTATCAGATGTTAAGCTGATAAGAACAGATACTACACTTTGATCTTAGCCATAAGGCCGAGAAGCGATAACTACTGCCGGCCATTCGAGCACTATTAGAGAAGCGTTGAAACTGAACTAGGTGAGAATTATACACCCGACTTGCAACGAAAAATAAGGGAAACCAATCAGGAGAACATTGCTAAGAGAAAGCGAGAAAAACAATACAACAAAACCATGCGACCAGCACAAGTATTGCTGTATGCATGCTTTCCAGGGGTTGTGAATAAAATTGCTTTGCTGATGCCGGTTTTACTTTTTCAATTATTACTTATTTTTACGTACTTTGCAATTTATATTTTAGGTATATTTGACCCAATTTGCATTATGAATCCAAATAAAGTTTTCTAACGACAGTTTCTTTAGTTTTAACAGCGATTAAATTTTTGTGTTCAGATATCAGAGTATTTTGACCTGCATTCAGTATTTTTCTGGTAGACCGAGTTGCCGTCTTCTTTTATTGTACAAATTCTTGGTTTATCTTGCTTTGCGGAGAATTCTATAAGGCGATTTTGTTTTTCTGAATTTTATTATTGTACTTTTTTAAATTAGCCCTCTTATTGTGAAATAATAAAAAATATTTTCCGACCAGATATATGTATGTATTATATACATAAATCTACAAGTGGAAATTGAAATTATTGCGTATTAAAATACATAAATATAAATTTAGAACAAAATAAAATAAAATAATACAATAAATATTTTTCCGTAGTTATGAAAAAGAGAACACATAATATTAAAACTGACTCTCATTGCAATAAACTCATTGCAATATTAAAACTGACTTTAAAGTGAGACAATTTTTTAACAGGAATATTTAAGTTTCTACAGATAACTTACTGATGTCAAAGAATATACTATATTTTTTTTCATATTCTTTGGTAAAGTTATTAGCCTCTGAAACCAGTTGTCATGCATGCCATTGCAAATATAAGCATTGCATTTGTTGGCAGTGCCCCTACCTCACAAGGTAGGATATTTAGTCTCAGGCCTTGCCGAATGGAACACTTTTGCTCGTTTATACATATTTTGGAATAGAACTCATTTCAGAATATGTAGATCCCTGTGGAAAATTCGTATGATATGATATGTATGATAAATATGAATAATATAGATCCCTGTGGAAAATTCGTATACTGGACTGAGTGTTCGTGGCATATAAAAAAAAGAAAGTTCCTCAGAAATCGTTATTTTAATGAAGAATTTGGAAAAGTGTAATTAGTAGTCTAAAAATTCTTCACCCTTAGATGGCATTTGACATTTTTGGCGATTTTCCTAGTGTTTGATTTCAATTATTTTATGGCTTCCTTTTTTAAGGTCTGGAAAAACTGGAAATATAAGGTGACAAAATTAAAAGCGGTTGATAAGAACCGCCGGTCGAGACAATATTTGAGATAACATTTAATGTCGACACCGATTCAAACAAAAAACGAGAGATGTAACTATTCTTAAAGATAAAATACCGTAACAACTACCAATATAATATTTCCACAATTATCTCATTGTAACAAGTCCACAAAGATTTAACTAAAACTAAAGTATCTGGTGTCTTTCAACTAGTACCTAAACTAATTCCACGGCTAGTTGGTTTCTCTGCAGGGTAACCAGGACATCTTCTCTCCAAGAACTGGAAAATTTCTAAATCAGTTAATTTTGTCAATATGGTTTGGTCAGGTGTTTCAGCCACTTCAAAAACGCTTGCAGTGGCGAACGGAAGAAATTCTTTTGGTTGTCGAGGAATGAAATGCTCCGAAATTGTTTTCATGCATTTTATCGAATGAACATATGTACGTACATGTATACATACATATATACAAATATATCTGAATAAATTCCTTGAAATGAGGGTGTGAAAATTAGTAGTTCAACCTTGCAAACTTTTACAAATTAATATAAAAATGAGGAACAGAAAAAGTTTTCATTGGAATATTGAAACTAACTTTAACACCGAATATTCAATTTTCTACAGATATTTACTTATTACTAAGTTATTAATACTGCAAACTGCAAAAACCAGTTTTCCTGCACACCCTTGCGGACAAGAATATTTGCCATTGTGTAGAACATGAGTTTGCAACTCGTTTCCTTATTCTTCCTTACACTTCTCATCTAGTTTATACGAATGTTAGCATTTATGCATCCTTTGACGCCAGCTAAATTCACTCTGGCTTCTCTTCAGTTGTCGAATAAATCTTTCGCCTTTTACTAAAGATTTCCGTGGAGAGGGGCACTCTAATGAGTCTATGAAGAATTTTTGTAGAGCCTGAATCGTAAGATTTGGGCCAATTAATAATACATTTGATATGTTAAATTGTAGTGGCTGTCTGAGCATACATGTCAGTCGTGAGCATTGTGGTTCGTGACAAAAAACAATGTTTTAGTTTATTTGTCTTTCGAGAGAACTAGTTAAACTTTTTAGTTTACTGGTTTGATGAGGACGTTTTGTTATTAAGCGTTCATTTCTTTCAACTTCTGTAATTTTAAAATTAGTTTAAACTTAGTTAAATTATTAAATTTGCTTTAATAAATGTCTATAAAGGTTCTCGGCCAAAAAATTATAGAAAATTTTTTGACACGTAAAACCTTTATTTAAAATGATATTCCTTTGTTTGAGCGGGCCCAATTCCAAATTCCTGAGAAGTTTACTTTGAATTGGATGGAATTGATTTTGCCCAGTTCTGTACCTCATTGTAAGTATAGCGGCTACATTCAGAAGCCTTTAGCGAAGATAACAACCCTAGAAACAAATTCTGAAGTCAGAAAATAGAAACAAAATAACTATTTAAGCACGAGGGCTGCCAACCTTTAAATTCCCTTTTCTGGAATTTTTTGTAGAAAATTTTCTAGTTCATCTAAACAATTGCTTTTATGTGTAGACTAAACTGATATGAATTCTCTGTATAAATGAAATTCTGGATTGTAAAATACACCTTTAAATACGTTCACAAATTTCCTCGGAAGGAAAGTAAACTATTTAAAAAAGTAAACTATTTACACTGAATGTAAAATCACGAAAATCAGCAAGAATTCCATTCCATTTTTCACAGCGCAAATCGTATAACAAAGTACGATACGACACGAATGTAAAATGTCGTTTTTTTAACGTACTTGGATAAGGATTTGTGAGAATGAGTTACATTTTAAGTGCACAAATAGAAAATCAGTATGGTACAATTATCATTGTATTCTGGCAACCAGAGAACTGCGCCGAATTTTGTAAGCTGGCTTAGACGAGACGCTGTTACATTTCTTTGCCTTCAGACTACGCCGAAATTCGGCTTAAAAACGACCACTGACCATTTGGCTAGACTGACATTAAGCTGACGCTACAAAAAATTTATTTTCACAAACATACAATTAATAAAGGAAATGTTCAAATCAATTTAAATTTTTATTTAGCCAATTGATAGAGATTATTTAGTTACGTCTTCTTTAAAGTGAATACAGTAAAAAGCATAATCAACACCAACTAAAGCCGTTAAATTACTGAGTCGGGTTCTGCAGTTTGGAAACACTTCGGCACACTAATTTGCTGTCAAAAAATTTTTCTAAAGCATTATATATATCTCTGCGTCCATTGCTTCGAGGGAAACCCGGCTTCCTTAAAATGGTAAGTTAAAGGAAGTTAATTATGTAAATTAAATTATGTATATGCAATTATATTCAAAGTCTTAAACCAGAGTTAGAAATGCCGAGAGCAACCACACCAGCTTGATCTGCTCTAAAAGATGTTTATGAACTTTACGAAAACACCGTAAAATCATTATTGGAGAAAAGTCCTCACCATGTAGCATTGATTTTGGATTTGTGAACTGATGCGTCCAAAGGGCCGAACTAAATTTTCAATCGTATCCGAAACCGTGCGTATCTTTAAAAATTATATATTTCCCCGTCCACATAATCAATAATATTGGGTTATTGTAAAAGCACAAGAAATTAATGACACTTTGAAATATTTTAACATGAATGAAAAGGATTTGTATGATGTTACCGAAGCAGGCAGCAACATTATTGCAGCCTTAAAGCTAAATAAAATGAAACGGTTTGGCTGCGTACATAGTCTCCACAGGTTAATTACTTATGACATTTTAAAAAATGACAATTTAATGGTTCTTCAAGCAACCACAAAAAATTAAAAAGATTTTTAAGATATTAACTTACAGCAATGAACATATTCAAACCATTAAAAAAACATTTGAAGAATCTGAAATATTTAATACATTAACGGTCATAAATCCTCAATTTTGTAGCAAACAAATTTATATTTTGATTATAAGAGATTAAATGACTCTTATTAATAATTTAAGTGTGTCTCTTATTAAAAATTAGACAACATCATAAAATAGATAAGCTGCATCATCTAATTCATCTAACAATAAAGGAGAATAGTTTGCAAGAGTTACCAATGACCTCAGTATCAACAACATGCACTCCAGAAAGACGAAAAAGTAAGTTTCTAATGTTTTGTAATATTCCACCTCCCAAATTACAAATATTTAGACAATAATTAGTAAAAATTCAATTAAAATTAAAACAAATGTTATAATCTTTTCTCATAAAAATATGTAGATTTTATAATAAATTTATTTTTTTAAGAAACAACAGTACGGCTCGAAAGGATATACCATACTTTCCTTTGTGAACACCACCATTACGCATCCGGACGAATTACAAAGTGAATTCACCAAATACTCCATATTTCTCCAATATCAGACTCTGAAGAAGCGTTTAGATAGTAGAAGAAAAATCGGGAGGTATGCATAAATGTACCAAAAGCTTTCAAATTCAAACCACATTTAGCATATGTGCGGTACATTGACCAAAAAGTAGAAAACAGGGAGCGGTGACACACGCTCACCGCCACACCCCGTAGAACATTTATTTTTTAGCAACAATTATCAACTGTTATTCATTTATGCACAATTTTTTGTTTGAAGGAATAAATTACTAATAGCAATTTTCTTTTATAGAACTTCCCAAGAATGGCGAAATTGCAACTGGCTGCTGCAGTCTTAAGGATCCCTGCAACAAGCGCTAAGAAGCTTTTTCGAGCGCAAGATCGCTGGTGAAAGCCAATAGATCCAATTTAAATCCTATAACAATAAAAAAGTTTATTTATCCACGATAATAATTCGAAATAGTAAATGACATTTTAAAAAAGATCACATTCAAAAGAGTATTGTATTCCTTGCAAGTATTTTGCTGTATATTTAAATATCTCCAAGAACTTTAAAAACTCTCCAAAAATGTCCTTCTTCATTATATTTAAATACTACTGGCTTTTATAATATCAGAGAGTACCAAATTTATCAAAAATTCGTCTGGATAATTAAGCGCTTCATCTGCTTCCACAACAGTGTCGACGGACTTGTATGCGATTGCCTCGCTTTGAATATTAGACTGATTGATTAGACTGATTGATATTGTTAAGTTCGCAGACGAACCTAACAACAAGTCCTTTGTTCACCGCCAAGTCCGTTCCTGGCCCAATAAAGAAGCAGATCTGAAGCTGCATAACGCGATCGCAACCGTGCATTCTGAAGTCTGCCTGCACGTCGCTCTGCTGCTTCCTCGGCACGTAGCTGAGGAAGCAGCAGAAATGTCTAATTTGCTCGTTTACTGATGCCCTATTTTCCTCAGTCTGATGTTCAATTATTAGTCGGACTATTTGCGTTCGGCGAGTACGACAATCTAGGTTTGATCTTCGAGGCATTATTTAAAAATTCAAAGCGGATTTTTAGGCAAAATATTCAAAAGCGTAGATTTTACATACACGTTTAAAAATTTAGAGCAACTTTTAGGCTAAATTTTCAAAGCGCAGTTTTATGCGTAGTTTTCATTTAAAATATATGAAAATTTTATTTTACCGTTTGTATCGCAGATAAGAAGATGAGATAGATGTAGAAAAGTATATATATTCTTGCTTAATTTTGCACCTCGTTTTAAAAAATGTTATTAATACGTGATTTTATCCTGGGGTACCTAGGCATTAGCATAATGTTTACCAAAAATAGGTGTGGTGCACTGCTTATAGAAAAGTTGTCAACTGTCAACTGTTTTCAGGCGTAGTTTTTAATTTGAAACTCAATTAAGTTCTAATTACTCGGCGTCGACAAATTTAAACTGCTGGTGAAGGAGGTTACATACATTTTATGTCCAATTTGAAAAATTCCAAGGTCGTAGCTTTTTCACATATTCCAAAGCAATTAAAAAATCCACAATCTGACTTACAGGCCTTTCAATTGGTTTCTCGGCGCGGGAGGTCGAAGATAAGCATTAAGGTCCGTAAAAATTTCTGTCAAGCCTTTCGAAATTGGCAGTTCGCGTGAAAATCACGTTGATTTAGGTATATTTATTTGCTCAGTAGACAGCAATGAGATGTTGACCAAACTTAAAAAAATAAAACATCTACTGCAACACAGAGTTAAGTGGGAGAACTTCAAAATAGAAGGTTCCTACGCAGTGCTACAACTTCAAATAACAAATTCTGAAATGTATTGATTATTGGGCCGATCCCGGCGGTACTGCAATACCGGGCCAACCCGCGACAGAGGTGGAGCAAGCCCCTAACACTCCGTCTGATTCCAAAAATCAGTTTAACATTTGTTGTCCTCCGATGGAGGATCTATCAGATGTTAAGCTGATAAGAACAGATACTACACTTTGATCTTAGCCATAAGGCCGAGAAGCGATAACTACTGCCGGCCATTCGAGCACTATTAGAGAAGCGTTGAAACTGAACTAGGTGAGAATTATACAGCCGACTTGCAACGAAAAATAAGGGAAACCAATCAGGAGAACATTGCTAAGAGAAAGCGAGAAAAACAATACAACAAAACCATGTGCACTGCACAAGTATTGCTGTATCCATGCTTTCCAGGGGTTGTGAATAAAATTGCTTTGCTGATTCCGATTTTACTTTTTCAATTATTACTTATTTTTACGTACTTTGCAATTTATATTTTAGGTATATTTGACCCAATTTGCATTTTGAGTCAAAATAAAAATTTCTAACGACAGTTTCTTTAGTTTTAACAGCGATTAAATTTTTGTGTTCAGATATCAGAGTATTTTGACCTGCATTCAGTATTTTTCTGTTAAACCGAGTTGCTATCTTCTTTTATTGTACAAAGTCTTCGTTTATCTTGCTTTGCGGAGAATTCTATAAGGCGAATTTGTTCTTGTCAATTTTGTTATTCTACTTTTTTAAATTAGCCCTCTTATTGTAAAATAACAAAAAATATTTTCCGACCAGATATATGTATGTATTGTATACATAAATCTACAAGTGGAAATTGAAATTATTGCGTATTAAAATACATAAATCTAATTTAAAACAAAATAAAATAATAAAATAAAATAATACAATAAATATTTTTCTGTAGTTATAAAAAAGAGAACACATAATATTAAAACTGACTCTCATTGCAATAAACTCATTGCAATATTAAAACTGACTTTGAAGTGAAACAATTTTTTAACAGGAATATTTAAGCTTCTACAGATAACTTAATAATGTCAAAGAATATAAAATATTATTTTTCATATTCTTTGATAAAGTTATTAGCCTCTGGAACCAGTTGTCATGCATGCAATTGCAAATATAAGCATTGCCTTTGTTGGCAAATGTATTTACACATTCTTCCCTTTTTAAGCCCTACACCCGAAGGGAGAGGGTATACCGCATTCTCCTTCCGTTTGTAACGCGGAGAAGGAAACGAGATAGATATAGAAAAGTATATCTATTCTTGTTCAGTGTCATCTTCTGAATCGATTTAATTCTATTCCAGAACATATAGCAGCACTACAAAACTGCTTGCAAAAAATTAACGTGGTCCGCCACTCACATAAAAGGTGGCAATATCTAACGAATATGAATAATGAATATAATGTCTGGAGACATTAGCAAATTGTTTGCCAAAAATGAGCGTGGTCATCCTACTTATACAAAATTTGTTAGCTGACGAAATCATTTATTTTAGTTACTCAGTTGTAGGGTATTGAGTGCACAGCCTTGCCGAATGCAACACTTTTGCTTGCTTATAAATATTTTGGAATATAACTCATTACGGAAGCCCCTGTCGAAAATTTTGATTACTGGACTGAGTGTTCGTCGCATATAAAAAAAAAATTCCTCAGAAACCCTCAGTAATTAGTAGTCTAAAAATTCTTCACCCTTAGATGGCATTTGACATTTTTGGCGATTTTCCTAGTGTTTGATTTCAATTATTTTATGGCTTCCTTTTTTAAGGTCTGGAAAAACTGGAAATATAAGGTGACAAAATTAAAAGCGGTTGATAAGAGTCGCCGGTCGAGACAATATTTGAGATAACACTTAATGTCGACACCGATTCAAACAAAAAGCGAGAGATGATACTGTAACTATTCTTAAAGATAAAATACCGTAACAACTACCAATGTAATATTTCCACAATTATCTCATTGTAACAAGTCCACAAAGATTTAACTAAAACTAAAGTATCTGGTGTCTTTCAACTAGTACCTAAAATAGTTCCACGGGTGGTTTGTTTCACTGCTGGGTAACCAGGACATCCTCTCTTCAAGAACTCGAAAATTTCTAAATCAGTTAATTTTCTCAATATGGTTTGGTCAGGTGTTTCAGCCATTTCAAAAGCGCTTGCAGTGGCGAACGGAAGAAATTCTTTTGGTTGTCAAGGAATGAAATGCTCGGAAATTGTTTTCATGCATTTTATGGAATGAACATATGTACGTACATGTATACATACATATCTATATATAAATATATCTGAATAAATTCCTTGAAATGAGGGTGTGAGAATTTAACCAAAGGTTCTTTATTAATGATGAGTAGAAAATTAAATTAGGAATTTAATTGAAATTCCTTATCTTTTATGAACAGTAACTGAAATTTGTTGGCGTTAAAAATTATTCTCTAAATATTTTTAATAAATTAAAAATTACATAAACATCACAAAAAACAGCAGAAGGAAAGTTAAGTAGAGCAGAACAGCTTTAAAAACTTAAAATACTAAGCTGATACTATATTTTATAATGGAATAAATGGAATTAAAAATATATAATTTTAAAGAGATTTTATACCTTATAAAGGCTTACTTTTACCATTAGTTTTCAATACTTTTAGTACAATTGGTCAGTTCCATGCTTTTCATTATTCTAAAAACACGAATGAATAATGGAAGGACATGAAAAAAAGTGTGGAGATGATTTGAGAAGCGTTGTTCTTTGCAGCCTATAAATAGACCCTTTTTGCCGTCAGACAAGAAAGGAGAATGATGCCCATTTATAGAATTTGCGATTTAAAAAAAAGTATGAAGAATTTGAAAAAAACTCACAAAATAACGAGAAAATGTTTTCCGCAATAGGTATAACTTTTTCCATAAATATTCAGTAAAAACTACAACATTATTTTGTCCGACACTGTCAATAACGAGTTCAAAATTTATTTTAAAAGTGTTAAATTAGCATAATTTCATACTTTGAAGTGATACAAAATTCATTATGAAATCAATTATTGGAACAAAGCTGTTGCTTTGCAATTTTATCGAATTTTACATACACAATACTTTGTTTGGCAAATTTCGTATTTTGTTAAAAGAACAAGTGGATAATATATTCGTTTTATTAAGTTACAATTAATTGAATTCGAATAAATAAAACTAAATTTTTGAGAGTTCTTCCCAGTTCAAATCTCCGATTTCGAATCTATGTTTGACGAAAATCCTAATTACCGTATGAATTTAAAAATGCACACTCAAACTGAGTTCCCCATGAAATTGGCCACTCAAACAGCTGATTTTTGTTCTCTTTCGTATTTACTTCGCCCTGCTCCATGAAAAGTTATGATAAACGATGGAAGTCAAAAAACATTTTAGTAGTTCAACCTTGCAAACTTTTACAAATTAATATAAAAATGAGGAACAGAAAAAGTTTTCATTGCAATATTGAAACTAACTTTAACACCGAATATGAAATTTTCTACAGATATTTACTTATTACTAAGTTATTAATACTGCAAACTGCAAAAACCAGTTTTCCTGCACACCCTTGCGGACAACAATATTTGCCAATGTGTAGAAAATGAGTTTGCAATTCGTTTCCTTATTCTTCCTTACACTTCTCATCTAGTTTATACGAATGTTAGCATTTATGCATCGTTCGACGCCAGCTAAATTCACTCTGGCTTCTCTTCAGTTGTCGAATAAATCTTTCGCCTTTTACTAAAGATTTCCGTGGAGAGGGGCACTCTAATGAGTCTATGAAGAATTTTTGTAGAGCCTGAATCGTAAGATTTGGGCCAATTAATAATACATTTGATAAGTTAAATTGTGGTGGCTGTCTGAGTGCACATGTCAGTCGTGGGCATTGTGGTTCGTGACAAAAAACAATGTTTTTGTCTTTCAAGAGAACTAGTTAAACTTTTTAGTTTACTGGTTTGATGAGGACGTTTTGTTTTTAAGCGCTCATTTCTTTCAGCTTCTGTAATTTTAAAATTAGTTTAAACTTAAGTTAAATTATTAAATTTGCTTTAATAAATGTCTATAAAGGTTCTCGGCCAAAAAATGAAAGAAAACTTTTTCACACGTAAAATATTTATTTAAAATGATATTTCTTTGTTTGAGCGGGCCCAATTCCAAATTCCTGAGAGGCTTACTTTGAATTGGATGGAATTGATTTTGCCCAGCGGATACGTTCAGAAGCCTTTAGCGAAGATAACAACCCTAGAAACAAATTCTGAAGTCAGAAAATGGAAACAAAATAACTATTCAAGCACGAGGGCTGCCAACCTTTAAATTCCCTTTCCTGGAATTTTTTGTAGAAAATGTTCGAGTTCATCTAAACAATTGCTTTTAGGTGTAAACTAAACTGCTATGAATTCTCTGTATAAATGATATTCTGGATTATAAAATATACCTTTAAATTCACAAATTTCCTCAGAAGAAAAGTAAACTATTTACACTGAATGTAAAATCACGAAAATCAGCAAGAATTCCATTCCATTTTTCACAGCGCAAATCGTATAACAAAGTACGATACGACACGAATGTAAAATGTCGTTTTTTTAACGTACTTGGATAAGGATTTGTGGGAATGAGTTACACTTTAAGTGCACAAGTAGAAAAAAGGGTTGGCAATCAGTATGGTACAATTATCATTGTATTCTGGCAACCAGAGAACTGCGCCGCAATTTGTAAGTTGGCTTAGACGAGACGCTGTTTCATTTCTTTGCCTTCAGACTACGCCGAAATTCGGCTTAAATTCGACCACTGACCATTTGGCTAGACTGACATTAAGCTGACGCTACAAAAAATTTACTTTCACATACATACAATTAATAAAGGAAATGTTCAAATCAATTTAAATTTTTATTTAGCCAATTGATAGAGATTATTTAGTTACGTCTTCTTTAAAGTGAATACAGTAAAAAGCATAATCAACACCAACTAAAGCCGTTAAATTACTGAGTCGGGTTCTGGAGTTTGGAAACACTTCGGCACACTAATGTGCTGTCGAAAAATTTTTCTAAAGCATTATATATATCTCTGCGTCAATTGCTTCGAGGGGAACCCGGCTTCCTTAAAAGGATAAGTTAAAGGAAGTAAATTATGTAAATTAAATTATGTATATTCAATTATATTTAAAGCCTTAGACCAAAGTTAGAAATGCCGAGAGCAACCACACTAGCTCGATCTGCTCTAAAAGATGTTTATGAACTTTACGAAAACACCGTAAAATCATTATTGGAAAAAAGTCCTCACCATGTAGCATTGATTTTGGATTTGTGAACTGATGCGTCCAAAAGGCCGAACTATATAAATTTAAAAATAAACTACTGTTAAAATTTTCATCAATTATTTCAATTCACCAAATACTCCATATTTCTCCAATATCAGACTCTGAAGAAGCGTTTAGATAGTAGAAGAAAAATCGGGAGGTATGCATAAATGTACCAAAAGCTTTCAAATTCAAACCACATTTAGCATATGTTCGGTACATTGACCAAAAAGTAGAAAACAGGGAGCGGTGACACACGCTCACCGCCACACCCCGTAGAACATTTATTTTTTAGCAACAATTATCAACTGTTATTCATTTATGCACAATTTTTTGTTTGAAGGAATAAATTACTAATAGCAATTTTCTTTTATAGAACTTCCCAAGAATGGCGAAATTGCAACTGGCTGCTGCAGTCTTAAGGATCCCTGCAACAAGCGCTACGTCCGAAGAAGCTTTTTCGAGCGCAAGATCGCTGGTGAAAGCCAATAGATCCAATCTAAATCCTATAACAAAAAAAGTTTATTTATCCACGATAATTTCGAAATAGTAAATGACATTTTAAACAAAGATCACATTCAAAAGAGTATTGTATTCTATGCAAGTATTTTGCTGGATTTTCAAATATCTCCAAGAACTTTAAAAACTCTCCAAAAATTTCCTTCTTCATTGTATTTAAATAGTACTGGCTTTTATAAACATCAGAGAGTACCACATTTATCAAAAATTCGTCTGGATAATTAAACGCTTTATCTGCTTCCACAACAGTGTCGACGGACTTGTATGCGATTGCCTCGCTTTGAATATTAGACTGATTGATTAGACTGATTGATATTGTTAAGTTCGCAGACGAACCTAACAACAAGTCCTTTGTTCACCGCCAAGTCCGTTCCTGGCCCAATAAAGAAGCAGATCTGAAGCTGCATAACGCGATCGCAACCGTGCATTCTGAAGTCTGCCTGCACGTCGCTCTGCTGCTTCCTCGGCACGTAGCTGAGGAAGCAGCAGAAATGTCTAATTTGCTTGTTTACTGATGCCCTATTTTCCTCAGTCTGATGTTCAATTATTAGTCGGACTATTTGCGTTCGGCGAGTACGACAATCTAGGTTTGATCTTCGAGGCATTATTTAAAAATTCAAAGCGGATTTTTAGGCAAAATATTCAAAAGCGTAGATTTTACATACACGTTTAAAAATTTAGAGCAACTTTTAGGCTAAATTTTCAAAGCGCAGTTTTATGCGTAGTTTTCATTTAAAATATATGAAAATTTTATTTTACCGTTTGTATCGCAGATAAGGAGATGAGATAGATGTAGAAAAGTATATATATTCTTGCTTAATTTTGCACCTCGTTTTAAAAAATGTTATTAATACGTGATTTTATCCTGGGGTATTACTCGGCGTCGACAAATTTAAACTGCTGGTGTAGGAGGTAGAATTACATACTTTTTTATGTCCCATTTGAAAAATTCCAAGGTCGAAGCTTTTTCACATATTCCAAAGCAATTAAAAAACCCACAATCTGACTTACAGGCCTTTCAATTGGTTTTTCGGCGCGGGAGGTCGAAGATAAGCATTAAGGATTTGGTCTTTAAAATTTCTGTCAAGCCTTTCGAAATTGGCCGTTCGCGTGAAAATCACGTTGATTTAGGTATATTTATTTGCTCAGTAGACAGCAATGAGATGTTGACCAAACTTAAAAAAATAAAACATCTACTGCAACACAGAGTTAAGTGGGAGAACTTCAAAATAGAAGGTTCCTACGCAGTGCTACAACTTCAAATAACAAATTCTGAAATGTATTGATTATTGGGCCGATCCCGGCGGTACTGCAATACCGGGCCAACCCGCGACAGAGGTGGAGCAAGCCCCTAACACTCCGTCTGATTCCAAAAATCAGTTTAACATTTGTTGTCCTCCGATGGAGGATCTATCAGATGTTAAGCTGATAAGAACAGATACTACACTTTGATCTTAGCCATAAGGCCGAGAAGCGATAACTACTGCCGGCCATTCGAGCACTATTAGAGAAGCGTTGAAACTGAACTAGGTGAGAATTATACAGCCAACTTGCAACGAAAAATAAGGGAAACCAATCAGGAGAACATTTCTAAGAGAAAGCGAGAAAAACAATACAACAAAACCATGCGACCAGCACAAGTATTGCTGTATGCATGCTTTCCAGGGGTTGTGAATAAAATTGCTTTGCTGATGCCGGTTTTACTTTGCAATTATTACTTATTTTTACGTACTTTGCAATTTATATTTTAGGTATATTTGACCCAATTTGCATTTTGAGTCCAAATAAAGTTTTCTAAAGACTTAATTTTCTTTAGTTTTAATATCCTTTAAATTTTTGTGTTCAGATATCAGAGTATTTTGACCTGCATTCAGTATTTTTCTGTTAGAACGTGTTGCCGTCTTCTTTTACTATAATGTAAAAATTCTTGGTTTATCTTGCTTTGCGGAGAATTCTATAAGGCGAATTTGTTCTTGTCAATTTTGTTATTCTACTTTTTCAAATTAGCTCTCTTATTGTGAAATATCAGATTTTATTTGCAGACCAGATATATGTATGTATTGTATACACAAATCTACAAGCAGTTATGAAAAAGCGAACACAGAATTCATTGCAATATTAAAACTGACTTTAAAGTGAAACAATTTTTTAACAGGAATATTTAAGTTTCTACAGATAACTTACTGATGTCAAAGAATATACTATATTATTTTTCATATTCTTTGGTAAAGTTATAAGCCTCTGAAACCAGTTGTCATGCATGCCATTGCAAATATAAGCATTGCATTTGTTGGCAGTGCCCCTACCTCACAGGGTAGGATATTTAGTCTCAGGCCTTGCCGAATGGAACACTTTTGCTCGTTTATACATATTTTGGAATAGAACTCATTTCAGAAGCCCCTGTGGAAAATTCGTATACTGGAAAAAAAAAGAAAGTTCCTCAGAAATCGTTATTTTAATGAAGAATTTGGAAAAGTGTAATTAGTAGTCTAAAAATTCTTCACCCTTAGATGGCATTTGACATTTTTGGCGATTTTCCTGGTGTTTGATTTCAATTATTTTATGGCTTCCTTTTTTAAGGTCTGGAAAAACTGGAAATATAAGGTGACAAAATTAAAAGCGGTTAATAAGAATCGCCGGTCGAGACAATATTTGAGATAACACTTAATGTCGACACCGATTCAAACAAAAAGCGGGAGATGATACTGTAACTATTTTTAAAGATAAAATACCGTAACAACTACCAATGTAATAGTTCCACAATTACCTCATTGTAACAAGTCCACAAAGATTTGACTAAAACTACAGTAGCGGGTGTCTTTCAACTAGTACCTAAACTAGTTCCACGGCTGGTTTGTTTCTCTGCAGGGTAACTAGGACATCTTCTCTTGAAGAACTGGAAAATTTCTAAATCAGTTAATTTTGTCAATATGGTTTGGTCAGGTGTTTCAGCCATTTCAAAAGCGCTTGCAGTGGCGAACGGAAGAAATTCTTTTGGTTGTCGAGGAATGAAATGCTCCGAAATTGTTTTCATGCATTTTATGGAATGAACATATGTACGTACAGGTATACATACATATATATAAATATATCTGAATAAATTCCTTGAAATGAGGGTGTGAAAATTTAACCAAAGGTTCTTTATTAATGATCAGTAGAAAATTAAATTAGGAGTTTAATTGAAATTCCTTATCTTTTACGAACAATAACTGAAATTTGTTGGAGTTAAAAATTATTTTCTAAATATTTATTATAAATTGGAAATAACATAAAGGTCATAAAAAACAGCAGAAGGAATGTTAAGTAGAACAGAACAGCTTCAAAAAACTCGAAATACTAAACTGATACTTATATTTAATAATGGAATGATTAGAATTAAAAATATATAATTTTAAATTATTTGTATACCTTATAAAGGCTTACTTTTCCTTACTACCATTAGTTTTCATTACTTTTAGTACAATTGGTCAGTTCCATGCTTTTCATTATTCTAAAAACACGAAAGAATAATGGAAGGACATGAAAAAAAGTGTGGAGATGATTTGAGAAACGTTGTTCTTTGCAGCCTATAAACAGACCTTTTTTGCCGTCAGACAAGAAAGGAGAATGATGCCCATTTATAGAATTTGCGATTTAAAAAAAAGTATGAAGAATTTGAAAAAACTCACAAAATAACGAGAAAATGTTTTGTGCAATAGGTATAACTTTTTCCATAAATATTCAGTAAAAACTACAACATTATCCTGTCCGGCACTGTCAATAATGACTTCAAAATTTATTTTAAAAGTGTTAAATTAGCATAATTTCATACTTTGAAGTGATATAAAATTCATTATAAAATCAGTTATTGGAACGAAGGTGGTGCTTTGCACTTTTATCGAATTTTACATACACAATACTGTGTTTAAGTTTAGCAAATTTCGTATTTTATTAAAAGATCAAGTAGATAATATATTCGTTTTGTTAAGTTACACTTAATTGAATTCGAATAAATTAAACTAAATTTTGGAAAGTTCTTCCCAGTTCAAATCTCCGATTTCGAATCGACGTTTGACGAAAATCCTAATTCCCGTATGAATTTAAAATTGTACACTCAAGCTGAGTTCCCCATGAAATTGGCCACTCAAACAGCTGATTTTTGTTCTCTTTCGTATTTCCTGTGCATACTTGCGGACAAGCATGTTTGCCATTGTGTAGAAAATGAGTTTGCAACTCGTTTCCTTATTCTTCCTTACACTTCTCATCTAGTTTATACGAATGTTAGCATTTATGCATCGTTCGACGCCAGGTAAATTCACTCTGGCTTCTCTTCAGTTGTCGAATAAATCTTTCGCCTTTTACTAAAGATTTCCGTGGAGAGGAGCACTCTAATGAGTCTATGAAGAATTTTTGTAGAGCCTGAATCGTAAGATTTGGGCCAATTAATAATACATTTGATATGTTAAATTGTAGTGACTGGCTGAGTGTACATGTCAGTTGTGGGCATTGTGGTTCGTGACAAAAAACAATGTTTTTAATTTATTTGTCTTTGGAGAGAACTAGTTAAACTTTTTAGTTTACTGGTTTGATGAGGACGTTTTGTTATTAAGCGTTCATTTCTTTCAGCTTCTGTAATTTTAAAATTAGTTTAAACTTAGTTAAATTATTAAATTTGCTTTAATAAATGTCTATAAAGGTTCTCGGCCAAAAAATGAAAGAAAACTTTTTGACACGTAAAATATTTATTTAAAATGATATTCCTTTGTTTGAGCGGGCCCAATTCCAAATTCCTGAGAAGTTTACTTTGAATTGGATGGAATTGATTTTGCCCAGCGGCTACGTTCAGAAGCCTTTAGCGAAGATAACAACCCTAGAAACAAATTCTGCAGTCAGAAAATGGAAACAAAATAAATATTCAAGCACGAGGGTTGCCAACTGCCAACCTTTAAATTCCCTTTCCTGGAATTTTTTGTAGAAAATTTTCGAGTTCATCTAAACAATTGCTTTTAGGTGTAGACTAAACTGCTATGAATTCTCTGTATAAATGATATTCTGGATTATAAAATATACCTTTAAATACGTTCACAAATTTCCTCGGAAGGAAAGTAAACTATTTAAAAAAGTAAACTATTTACACTGAATGTAAAATCACGAAAATCAGCAAGAATTCCATTCCATTCTTTTGATTAATGCCTTAAACACAATTGGAAGAACTAAACACAAAATCAGATGTCAAAATTACACAGGCTCTTATGGGAAACTTGAAAAAAATCATTCATCTGAGAACAATTGTCCGTTAGATCTATTTCTGATTTTATACGCAAAATGATCTTCTTTTTCTATATCTTTGTTTATATTTCAACACAGGAATTGAGGGAAATAACAAATTTTGTCTTTTGTTCGTGGGGTGTAATTATGTTTTGTCCGTAAGAAAATGAGATAAAGATAACCGAAGACATAAGTATTTAGTGTTTACTTCTTCCAACTGTGTGTAAGGCATTAAGCCGTTTTGATCATTCGTCACCGTTTTGTTTAGCTGTCGCTACTTAAGAAAAAATTACGGCGCAGTTATCGGGAGTAACACGCTTTGTTGACAATTGATTTCTTTCACGTGCGCAGGATTTATCTGAATTTAGATTTAGTATTTTTATTAATTTACAGTTAAACAAATAAGCTCTAGAAATGTATTTGATGTACACTCTAAATGAGAAGGGTGAGCGAGTCTACACATTGAAGGTGAGTACAATTGGATCAGCACAGTGCTGCTTGAATAACCGGGTTGTATCGCTAACCACAGAAACGCACTGAAGATGGACGCCCCACTATATCAGCGCATCCAGCACGATTCTCGCCTGAGGACAAATATTCCCGGCAACGGCTCACCATAAAGAAACGTTTCGGACTTCTCATCACCCAGCAACCACAACCCGTCTATTAGTAACCACGCTAACCGTTTTCGCCCATTCAGGACGAATGGTGTCGCCAGTTACTGTAACAATTATATAATGATTTTGATTTTATGAAATACGCGTGCTTATTTTGTCATTCTAGTTGTTTCGCTTTTCGTGAGAGAAATAAATCTTAATTCAAATCCACTTAATTGTATTTTATATCCTCAATCTTCGCTTAAGTCCCACCGTGTGGTCATATAACTGTGGGTTCCTGAATTCTCCACGCATGTCCAGGACGTAGAAAAACGCACGATTTTGTACCTTTATAGGTAGGTGCACTTTAGCCGATTCGCGACCCTCTTGTGCAGAGATATACTTCAGAGGAACCGTCATGATCCTATTTCGGTTGAAGGGTCCGTATGTGACGAAGGAGGCTTCCTTACCGCCCTTGCACAAGATGAGGTAGCGCACAGAACGTAGGGTGAACATCAAAGCAGTGCCAAAGATGCCGTAACCTCGGAGTGATTAAAATACTAATTACGAGAGATTTTAAACTTCTTGTTACCGAGGCAATACCAATTAAAAAGCAGCATATAGAAATTCCAATGCGGTACTTGTTTTCTCCCAGATTGATACGCTGGTACCAAGCCAACTCGTCAGTCTTCGACTGGTCAACAGGCACATCCCTCAGGTTGGTGAGTGTAAAATGAGTCAAGTACGCCCAGAATAGCAACTGGCTAACGGCGAAAATATTTAGGGCTTTGTAGAATTTAGGATTCTCATATTTGAAAAGCACCACATCCTTGGCCACATTAGTGTTGACATCCAAATTGCGAGTGGAATTATAGCGATTCACCGGCGCTTTATTGAAATGAGCAGTAAAATCTTTCAGCGACTGCGTGTAAGCTGCTGAACGTCGAAACAGAGAGAAACTTAGTGTTCTGAATACTTTTGATGTGTGTCCTAAAGATGCTTTTAGTAGAAAATTCATATTATTAAATAATCTGTATAAATAAAAACCATAACCTGTAATTATAATCAATAGAATTACAACAGCTGTTTTAACCTTATCGTTAGTAATGTACTAATAATGTATGTTGCCACAGTAAATAAAAAAATAAGTTATCGTTTTAGAAATTTTCATTACACATTCCAAATAACACATTACTTCAAATATTTCCGATATACAATATATTTTAAATTACACAGTTATTTAGGTGACCTGCAATTAGCCAGTTTAGACCTTTTAAAGAAGGTTCAAAAAAGGGAATAAAATTAGCATTTTATTTTTCTGCTTCAGCGCCTCTGCAACAGTTTTACTTTTTAATAAATTGTTGGCCACAATTTACATAGTTTTTGTAAACAATTTTACAACTGCGAAATTGATGAAGCATCTCCGGAGCGGCTTCAAAATTGTCCGATAATTGGAAAAACAAATAGACTAAGAAAAGAGTTTTAAAGACCAACATAATATTAAATCAATTTACCTAATTTTAAATCGATTACCTAATTATATTTATAATGTCTAAAATAAACCAAAAATTATCTCTTTCTTTTAAAAAAATTAAACATTTATATAATGTTAAACTCTTCGAAACACTTGCGGGATTTTAAAAGAGTTCATATTTATCGATTTCCATACTCACATAACTGACGTGCCGTTAAAACAGTAGGCCGAGCAGTCAACAAAAATTTTTCGCCTCTATCAAATAGAATCGAAGTTGTTGTTGTGCCGCGAGGTGGTGTAGTCCGAGGAGCTGTTGGAATGTTATTTAAATGTTAGATTTTTATTAAAATAGAAACAGTTTATTAAAAAAAGGAAGAAAGAGAGCCATTCTAAAAGTGCACTTGATAGATATTTTTGGACTAGTTTTTTAATTTCAGCGAAACTGAAGTTTGTGCAGTTTTTGCAACTGTAGTAGAAAATTAATTGAAATTAGGAGCGTTAAAACAGTAAAAGAAACCGACCCATGGCAGAGTTGGGACACCGAGTATAGAAGGGATTTTATGCGCGAAAGGAATCTACAATATTTAAGGTGAGTTTTTGCCTAGGTTTGGATATTCAGTTGTTGTGAAAGGAGTGCCCATTTATTTGATGATGTATGGTATTGTTGACAGGATCCGTTTCGAAAGTTATATTTTGAATTCTGAACTTTCAATATTTATGTAAAGTTCCTAACAATTTGAATTGCTGGCAGAAGTGCCATGGATTCTTTTTCCATTTTGTTGCTGAGGGTTTAGGCCAGTGTAGGCCTTGAACAAGGTTGCCAACACTCGGTTTCTACTAAAAAGATATAATATTCTTAGAAAAAATGCTATAAATTCTAATAATTCTTTTCAGTACATATTTCAGTTCTTCGCGAATGCCATATTAAAATGTTTAAAAATTTCTGCCTACAACTAAGTTATATAAATGTCTTTTATTGTAAATTTTTTAGGTTTATTAATTCGATTGCATTTTATAACTATACTTTAATTAGCTGTAATTACTTTTAATGTAATCGTGTCTGGTGCAAAAAGAAGCGCTAAAAGTAAATATGACTTTATTGCAAGCTGCCAGTTATTAATTTTAAGAAATTTCACAATATTGTAGCAAAAACGATTTGCTGAAGTTACAAAGGAAAATGCATATAAATACATGTTAAAAATTTCCAAACAACTTTATTCGATTGAAATGTGTCTTTAAACTAGTTTTAATTAACAATATATATATTTAAAGAAAATTTCTGTAACTAGCCTTGGGAAGAAATGTCCGTAGGTTTGTTTACGTAGGACTGTATTTAAAGTTAATTCCTTGGCAACCCTGCATGGGTTGTACACGACTGATTGGTAAAAATGGATGGATAGTACGTTTTTTGGCACGGATCCTGTTTTAGGTTCGAACGTTACTTCAGTCACTATTTTAGGTTTTCAATACTTTTTTGTGTTCACGGAATATATATGATATATGATGATGTGAAATATGATTAATGATGTAAATGGTGATTAAATGGTAAGTATTTTCATCTTAAGTCAGTTTTTCTGGGATTTAGCTTCTATAGGAAATGTCAAAAAATCTTTTTTGCCTAGTGAATTTTAAGCAGTTTTAATTTTTGTTATATCTACAAGAATATGGCAGCCATATTGTTTCTACTTATTCACGGCTGACTCTGTCCATGTACCTACATACATTTGTACATACATTCTCTGGTCCGATTCATATATTAATCATAATATTTTATAAAATGATCACATGGATAAATATTGAATTTGTCGTATTTCCCTGATATTTTATTGTAATTGAGTTCACACCGTATGATGGTGACGTCATCCTCTATTCTGCTGTGTTCTTCCCCTGGGTCAATACCTAAATTAACAAAGAGGGCATCCAATTTTTCTACAGCGAATACACAAGAAAATGCCGTACTGAACGTATTTTAACCCTAGATTCATAAAAATAGGCGTAACATAACCTCAAAATTTCAACCGATTATATAAATTTCAACCAGCGGAAAATACCAGAGCATACTTTTTTTTTTTTAGCAACTACAGAGACAAAAGTGTATATGAGTGAGACAGCGAGTAAACGGACCGCGTTGTATAAACGAACGCGAGAGCGCTGTCACCGCTGTCACTGCAGCAGCGCCATAGCACGGTTATTTCAGTAACTACAAATATAGTATACACGATTTGGTGTAATTTTTACGCAGTAGCTTTACGATTATTGTGACTGCTTAAGACTTGCCACATATTTCAGTAGGATGGAAATGGATACCCTTTTGACCTTCAATCACAGCTAGCGGCCCTCATAATTGTTTTCTAAACTGTAAGTCGTAATAATTGTACAAATCAGATATCTAACTATTTCAGGAATTCTGCTTCACATATGGTTAACAATGCTGGTTATGAAAAACCTATTTTATATTATTTATAAATGGTTGTTATTTTTCCTCTTCCAATATTAGTACGACGGAAAATAGTGTAAACTGTACAACTCAACTCATATACTCAAGTTTTGTACGTATTGTATGAGCGCTTGTATGGGTTAGATATATTAACGTACTCTCTCCCTCTCTCTCTCTCTCTATCTTGCTATGGTCTTTCAACATATATATTTCTGTTCTCTCGGCATATATATCTCATATCTCAACATCTGCACATCTTTAGTTATGAACTTAAAACTTCTACAAAATTTGTTTGTTCAAGTTTACAAACTTTTTAGATTTCAGTTCTAACTTCCCTTTAAAGTGTTGCCACCTTACAGTTTGTTCGTATTTTTTCTGATTACGTGGGTTTATTACCTTGTTTATCATAAAACCCATCATATTTTCTTGTAATCCAGAGTAATTAGTTAAAAAGGAACGAATATAATTCCAGTAATATTAAATTACTTTAAATGAGAATGAAATTGCTCTCTTCCGTGCTCTCTCGCCTTGTACGGTTTTCGTTTTCACCTACTCCACACACACCCATTGCCTTCTGTATACACATATATGTGTGTGCGAATGAGCTGCTGATGGCTGTTCTGGTTTTGGCCTTTGGTTGCAGGCAATATTGTTCTTTATTTTGACACCCAAAATTATTGAGTACATTTATGGACCTGGAAAATAAGTCACAAAATTTTCGTGATAAGATTCGACTAACTTTTTCTTGAATCCAAATTCTCTTCCTCTGCCTCACTTTTCCATATGTGTCTTTGAGGCAAATCGCACTGTTGCGTGATGCAAGTTGCTTCAATAGTCAAGTCAATGTCTGAAAACCTGAATAAAAACTGCACAAGGTATTCATTTGTATCTGTACTTTTTCCTGTATATGGGGCGAAAATGTTTCTGTTAGCACGTCGAGTCTTTAAATGAAATTGTTTTCGACCTATCGGGGATACTTTTCCCAATTTCCACAGCATGGAAATTGTAAAACCCCGCTTGAGGGAGATTTGTTGTTTCCCTTGGAGTGGAGCGCTGGTACTGAGTTGAGTCTGCATTCCAGTCAAGTTTATGTCACTGCCTTACTTATGGTCCCGGTTTAACGGGCAAACGATTAGTCTACCAAGTCTTATCTACTGGAAGAAGAAGTGCATTTAATACATAAATTTTTTAATTCCAAGATGATATAACTATGAAGCTACATAACCTCACATTTTCAATCGATTATTTTACTAAAATAAAACGAGAGCAAATTACAATACAGTATTCTTCGTCTTTCTACAACTACAAAGAGAGACAAGGCGAGCGTGTATGTACGAGCCAGTAAACAGTGAGCGAAACGAACCACATTTTGTAATCAGGTTGTGAGAGAACTGTGAGCGCTGTGACGACGGGTGCTTCAGTATCTGAGGATATTTACGGTTTGGGAGATTTTTGCGCACTTTTTCTAATATCTTTCGAATATCTTTGGAGTAACCTGGACTGAAATATCTGTACTTTGTCCTTGTCCAGTATCAGTGCTTACGATGCGAACTAACCTTAAATGTTTGTATGTGTGTACATACACTACCGTATTGCTTCCTGTATGTATAGTTTATGACTGCAACTCTGGGAGTTTATCGCGCTCTCCCACCTTCACCAAATGAGATGGATTTTGAGTTATGATGATGAATTTTCTCTGGTAGCATCTTGTTTAGTCCTCAGATCAATGCACTTTCATCTAATTTTGTACTAATAGTATTCACACTAAGTTTACATTAGGTCAGTTGCCTTTTAATTAAGATCTGTCGCCTGTACCTTGACTCACGGATTTCTGCTCTCCGCTTCTCTTCCATGACAACCTGTTGTTTGTGTGTGTGTGTGAATATAGACGGGCTGCTGTCGGCTGGGTTGGTTTTGGTCTTCATTGAACATCAAAAATTTATGCGGGAAATAGATTTAATAAAATGGATTAAATGATCATGTTCAGACCAGTTTCTTAATAGATTAAATTTGTGTTTCCCAATCTCACAATTCGATTTGTATTGAGTTTATTCTAAATGTTTTGAAGGTTTTAATTTGTGTTACATCGTCTAGGCAATCTTAAATCCTTCTTCTCCCTGTATTAAAATTTTTTTCTAACTTTTCGTTTTTTTTCTACTAAACCTCACAAATGTCAGAGTTCATTTCCAGTTTGTCCCGATCTATTGTGGTTGTTCCTTCATTTCCCCACATACATATTCCCCACCTACGAAAATGTGCGTGTGTGTGTAAAGCAACATCGTTGACGTCAATGTGTTTTCTGTGCACTTTTACTGGGTCAATGACCAATTTCATTGCTGGAACATCCCATTTTTTCCAGTGCATACACTTTAAAAATTTGTATTGAATAAAGATTTTCAAAAATCATAACTCTGAGCGCGAAACCTAACCTCAAATTTTAATCAATAATTTTGCAAAACACAAAGAAGAAGCACACATCTGCAACTGTAGAGGCAAAATGTGTGCAGAGCGAGTGAGCAAGCGAATAAACGTGACACGTTGTATAATTCAATGGGTGAGTGCGATGTCACTGCAGCAACGCTGTGATGGGGTTTTCAGGAACTAACATACTTGAGTAAATATGATTTATATAATTTGATAGATTTTTCCGATCTATATTTGCACCCATCAATGAAATGGATAAAACTCTTTATATTTTTGACCATAAAGAAAACCAGAAGTAGGTTAGTAGTTGCGAAGGGATCACTCAGGTATGGAGGGCCTGTCCGATTGTGCTTAAACTTTAAAGTGACAGTTCGAAACTCATCTTCATAGTGAAATTTTAAAGCATCAGTTAGAAGTAACTTTGGTTATGGATAACCCTTTCAAAATATGTATCTACTTTTTTCTGTACCAGACAAGTTCGTACAGTGCAACTGTACGTAGATACACACCACACGCATACAGCTAAGTACAGCATTCTATATTTATAGTGCAAATGCCTGTGTGTGTGAGCTTATTATTTGATGTGCTACTCTGCTTTTATCGCAATTTGCTCTCTAAAAGTCAAAGTGGCGTTTGAATTGGGATGTTGGATAATTTTTACTGAGCCTTTGAAAGTTTTTACTGAGCCCTATTACACCTCAAGTTCTATATCCGACTTTCTTCCCGTTATTGCTGCTTTTGTTACCGTTGCTGTCGGTGTGTTACGCTTTTGCCTCAATGAAATTGAAAGCCTTTTTGATTAGTATTTTCAACTGTACATAATCTTTTAAATACAATAAATTGTAATAAATTGTTTTATTAAGTTGCCCTTAATTATATAAAATTAGCATGAATTGCTCTTCTTCTTCTTCTCTCTTTCGCTGACCTCTCTCTCGCCCAGCTATCGCTGTTGCGCGGCTCTCTGCTCTCTGCTCTCCAACTCGTGTACACTTGCTGGCTGAGTACAAGCAAAAGCTACTGACGCCGGGCTGGTGTCGGCCTTTAGCTGTATTTTCAGCTGATATTGACATCATTATTTGGCTTCTAAAAGTTTCCCCAATAAAAAAACAACTTTCGGCAATACATTTCTTGATCTGGAAATATATGTATGATTGCTTGATTGATGGGAGTTATACTTTGATTAATTAGTTACTCGCTGGATTAAACTTTTCCCTCCTCTACCTTGCGACTTATAACCCAGATAAAGCTCAATGTTAGGTTTTTGGTAGTTTTGTGGGTGGTGAAATATGAAATTTGCGTAGCCGGTTTCTTCACATTCCGAGGTGCTGGCTTTTTCAACCTTTGTCTTCCTTCCTCCCCCATTTAATCCTTTAGTAGATATACTCGACTTTGGATACTCTACAATGTTTTCAATTGCGTTTATCTCGGTGTCGTTGTCTATAATGACTGCACAGAAAGTCAGTGGATTTCTCTAGTTTCCTCTTGTGTTTAAGAGATCCCCGAAGTATCCTTTCCGAAGTAACTACTACACAAACTTTGGCTTATGATTTTTCCATTTAAACTCGGAAACTTCTCTATAACTCCCAGTTTTTGCCCGATCTATTGTGGTCTCATTCCTCCGCATGCTTCTTCCGCAAAGCGAAAGCATGAAAACGTTGCGCACCAAGTATTGTGTGTCGCTTTTTTTCGTGTGATTAAGGAAAAAATGTATCTGCTCACACGCCCAGCGATTAACCGAAATCTCTTCGGATCCATTGTTGAGTAGAATGTTTTTATCTATTCGATTCTTTTAGATTTAGTATGATAATATATAATAATAATAATAATAATAATAATAATAATACTAAACCATGTATTTTTTTTTTCAGAGACTCTCCCCTCCCTCTCCCCCGTTCTTTATCTTAATAAACTGGTGATTAAAGTGCGTTAACTTAACTGCACTCATAAGCATCGTTTGATTATGGTACTTTTTCGCTGCAATTCTTCCAACACCTAAATTTCGGATATTTTAGGATAATTTTACACAATGAAAAATTCAATCTACTCTCATGTCATGCATAAAAGATGCGCCCGCTCTTTCCCTCCCTATCACGCTTGTTCGGTTCTCTTGTTTCACTTCGTGGCTGTCACTTGGTTCATTGTAATGAAGTCTATAAGCAATTATTACGCAGTTAGAGTTTTTGATTTTCTGGACTTGTCAGATTTTTCCGCCGTTGCATACTCTGCGCAAAGCGCTATATTCTCTATATAGGAAAGTTCTGTACATAGATATATATAATTTTATTCTCTATATGGAGGAAGTGAATGCTTTTACAATAAAATCTTGGAACCTTTACGGATTTTTAATATATTTAAAGAGAAAACGTCAGTTCAATATATATTAGTATAAATTTCTTTGAATTCCCATCATTCAGCCTATTTCGTAGTATTCGTTTTTGCAGTCTAATTTTTCTTATGAAGGCATCACATTTTGTGTGTATAACCAGCTCGCAGGGTTGCCATACTTATAAACAATAAATGTAAAACTGTCCCAGGAAGAATGTCGCTGGTAAGTAGTAGTATAGTCCGAAGTTAATTAGCTCGAGGAAAAACGTCTTGCAGCCCGTTTTCCCCTGCATAATTTTGCCCGCATAATCTTCCCTGAAATTCTGAACTAGTAGAATTGAGCGATCCGGTGGTTTGCAAAGAATGTCGTTTCCAATGATCGCGATTTTGCAGTCAGGTTTTAAAACAATGATTTAGAACCGCGTGATTATAGAATAATTCTGTTTTATAACGAGTATATTGAGCAGTTATGTTTCACCATTATAGCGGTTAGTTTGATAATGAAATGTCTATAACAAGAATATATATATATAAGATATATGTATTTTATATAAAAGTGTTGTCAGGCCGAAATCTAAATAACTACACCTGCGTATTTAAAAAAATAATATTTTCTCCCGTTGACAACTTTTGTATAAGTAGGCGGACCACGCCCTTTTTTTGCAAATATTTTGGTAATGTATAGATACCTCGTGATAAAATTACGTGATAAAATTACGTTTCAATATCTTATATCGTTTATGAGATATTGACAACTTTTGTGTGAGTGGGCGGGTCACGCCCATGTTTGACAAACATCGATAATCTCATCGATTTATCTCATGATAGAATTACGTCTCAATGTAATACCGTTCAGGTAATACCGTTCACGAGATAATGCCAACCTTTGTATGGGTGGGCGGACCACGCACAAAAAAAAGTATTTAGTAATTGCAAAAATTTTAGTAATGGCGCTCTATGTTCCGGAATAGAATTAAGCATCAATATCTCACACGTTTTGTGAGATGTTCACCTTACAACATTTTTTAAAACACGTCTTTATATTTTGTATGTAAAGTAGGCGTGGTTGTTAACCGATTTCGCCCATTTTCAGTCCAAAACTGCCCTACATAACAAAGAATATTCTCCCGTAATCGTGATTTCAACTGACAGACAGATAGACAGACGACGGACATATATATACTTTTCTATATTCATATAAGAATATAATATATTTTTCTATATTCACCTCGTCTCCTTCTCTGCATTGCACGGAAGAAAAGAAAATAGTAGCATTATTGTTTTTATCAAAAATTTTCATATATTAGATTAGAAATCTATGGCAACTCTGTCCTCATGCATTAAAAATTCCTCTCATTAATGAGCGCTTTCCGTTAATAACTAATGCGAGTACGAAAACCTTTGTAACTGGCACATAAGAGGATGATCATTGCAAGTCACTAGTGATTTTGAAATCACCGTGATTAAATGATCGTTATAGATATATAGTACGTCTGACGTCTAGTAAGCTGGGGTTTTTGGTTCTGCTTAGCGTATTGAAAGCAATTGCTTGTGTAAAACAATGTTTAAACATGGTAAGCCTGTCCCATATTTCAAGTCTCATAAAAGAATTTCTAAACTTTGTGTAAAAATCATCTACTTACGGTGGGCTCTCTACCAATGTAATATTTGACAATGGAATGAAGCAAAATATTTTTTAGGACTTCTGTCCCTTATAAGTTACAAATTATAACAATATAAGTATATATTTTTCGACACTGAAGTAGGCGCTGTTGATCCATGGGTAAATTGGATTGCTTAAATTTGACCTGAGCGATGGCAACTCTATCATATGGTTGGCGAAAGTCAATTTAGTGCGCGAGAATACTGAGCAGTGGAACTGAAAGGGTCCGTTCAGACAAATTCGAGTTAATCGATCTGACAAGGTTTCGTTCAAAAGAGTAGTCAAGGAATATGAAGTTTTCATTAATTTTCTCATAATACCGGTTTTTAATCAAACCAGTATCGTCGCATTAATGAAAATGAAGACGTAATGCATTTAGCGCAATAAATTTCCTTTAACTAGGGTAGTAAAAATATGAGTAATAAAAAATTCTCTAACTTTCCGTATGTATTATTTCTTCTAAATTAATAAGAACGTAAACTTGTAGTTCCGTACGGGATTTCGTTGCATTTGCCCGTCCCATTTGCTCCGATTGTCAGTGCAATCGTGCTGTTTCATTCGGTTTCGCGTTCAAAGCTCGTCATCATTCGTATTCCAGAGTGTTCACACCGAACTGCTATATTTGCAGAGTGTAGAGATTTTCTCTTCTATTCTTTATGCAGAGAGATAAATGATTTTTCTTCTGCAAATGTTTTAAATTCGTATAAATTTTAAAAACAGGACTTACAATTTTAGGTATCGTCAGGAATGTAAATTATCTAGATAATTACAGTCGTAACTTTCTGCGGGGGATAACAATTAGATTATATCGATTAGATTTTTCTCAGAAAATCGTTATTATGGCAATTTTTTACCCCCCTTTAATAGGTTTCCACACCTGCTTCACTTCCTAAGGGATCGAGAGGCAGGTCGGCAACTTGCTCGGCCAGCTTCGTTTGCCTACCTGGCGTCTATCAATGTATTTGTAAGTGCGAAACACACCCAAAAAATTTAATCCAACTTGTTCGTCTCCATCCAAAAGTCCTTAGAAAAAAAAAATCAAGTTTAAAATTTTCTTAAATTGAATCGCTAGATTTCCCGAAACTTGTTATTTTGCTTCGGTTGTACAGGCAAGTTTGTAATCTTTTCGTAAACACAATTCCTATTTAATTTCTAGATTCTAGATCTATAAATCTAAATTTGCTAACTTACTTTCTCTCGTAGTGACTCGCTTCTGCGATTTCTTCTCTTCTCTCAACCACAAAGTCCATGTATACATATTAAAATACATATTATCATATGCAGATATATGCATGTATGTCAGTACTTTTGGCGTTTAGGTCAGAGTTCAGTGATAGATTTAATTCACAGGTGCACAAATTTATTTTCATTACAGCGACCTTGGATTTTCTCTATTTCTCTGTTTCGGCCGCTTGTTGTTAAACTGGCTGAGCTGCTCATCTTTTCATATCTTTTCATATGTTGCTCGTATTATCTTCCACATGTACTTCACAGCCCAAAAAAGATGTAATAATGCTATTATCGCTAAAATTTCTGAACTTGATAATTTGTTCTGGGAAATAACAAATATCCATGTGCATTTTCAGTTTTGACAGCTTCATAATCATAAACGTCAAATTACGGCTCTCATTTGTTCGTCGCTCGCTCTCTCTTGTTACCTAAACAACAACTCTCTCGTTTTGTTGCTAGGGAAGCGTGTGGCTATGACTGTGTGCGTGTTTATATATAGCGACAGTGCGAGTGTGTGCATCACTTCGTGCCAGCCAGCTATGCTCATGAAACATTTTCCAGCTTTGCCATGAAACTCTTCTTCTATCTATTAAACATCTATCTTCTCACATTCTGATCAAAACCCTTAACTCATGTGCTCCATGGGCCTCGGTCATACGAAAATTGACCAAATATACAGAAAACTTAACACCCTCCTCTACAGACATCTTGAGAAATTCAGTACAGCACAATTTCCGAATAGGCTCAGACTCGGATCATCGTCGCACGACGAGCGACTTCGCAATGAAAAGTAACGAATTGTCATATATTTTCAGTTCTGTGCATCACGTGGAGAGAGTCGGTTGTGCTGTTATATTCGCTCGTGTTTTGTTGACTAGCAGATGGTAACATTATTTTGATCAAAAGAAATTATCCACAATCCATATATTAAATAGACGTAAGTTTTTTCATTCTTTTAAAATTCCGTTATTGATAGATTTTTTCCCAAATTCCCGTTATTATTCCCATAGATCTCTTTAATTCTTAAGTACTAAAGTACTTAATTTTTTGTTGGTTTTCCATTCTGTTCCTCTGTATTTTATGATTACCAGTCTTGTGTTTCATTTCATCGTTCCTTAATTACGACGGCCTACTACTAGGAGTTGGTAGGAAAGCTTCGGATGTACAGTCGGAGTTTTCGGTTGATATGGTAGTTGTTGCTGTTGTTATCGTCGCCGTTCTATCGTAGTTGCGATTATCACTGTATATAAAATTTTTATTGCTTTTCAAAACAGGTTTTCAATTAAATTACATGGGAGGATTCGTTTTTATCCTATAAAATTAAACCTAAAAATTATTTTCATATATTATAAATACATAACCTCAAATTTTTTTATAAATTTTTTGCTTCAGTCGGTTTTTGCATCTCTGGTTTTGCGATGCGATTTAGTGATGCAACAAACTTCACGACTCAATCGTTTTAGTAACCGGGTTAGTAGTCAGCTATATAACTATTATTGTATGACTATATTTTCCTGAATTTACAATCTTGCGTGTTTACCGATGAGTGGAGAGAGCGTTTTCACCCCTTACTAAAAATTTTGTTCGAAAAATTGAATAGCCTTAATTGGAAAACTGAATATAACCAATTATTGAGTAATCAGAAGCATAATTTTGTCTTCAACAACAGGCACTAATGTTGCGCTCGGGAAGGGTAGAGTGTGTTAATGTAAAATAATTTTGGCATTAGAACAGGACAGATGGTGTTACACTTTTTGCATAACAGTTGGGAGCAGAACATTGAAATGAGGCAGGAGTTCCTGCTGATATCGGGAGATACAAACTCCTGGTTAGAAGTTATTTATTAATATGTAAATGGAAATAATAAGCTTATGTATAGCGAACACAAAATTAAAATAACACACATTCAATTCATTCATTTTCAGTTATATTTTAATAATTTTTCATAATTCGCACTAATTTGAAATCTCTTTTTACTGAATTTTAGTCAAAAACCTCTATGATTTCAACTTTACTCCGGTTCTGAGAGTTGATATTTAAACGGAAAGTAAAATATGATGGGAGTTAAGCATAGCGCTCCGATAGAGTTTACAGACATAGTGACATCAAGGACAGTCAACAGTGACTGCACCGATTCATCGCTCACAGACACAGACGAAAATGAGATCCCTAACGTGGAACTGATACCTAACCTCAAATCGAACACTTACTTAAAAGCCGAGGTTCTAAAAGCAAATGGTAACTTAAGAATAGTAAACAAACAGAAGAATCCGTACCTTATTTTGCTTCTGCATTTTTAGATGTCGTCCCAAACGGATCCGTCAACGGCTCCGCTGATATCATCGATCCCACCCTTACCTCAGTCATTGAATTGGAAGACGGGGAGCTGGATGAGAACGCGCCCATTACTCCTGAGTTAGAGGACGAGTTGTTAGCCGATGAGGATGATGACAACGTTAAAGTTGTCGACAACCTATCGGCTGAAATTACACCACAGACTGCATTTGCTAAGACTACAAGCGTTAGTGAGACCACAGAACTTGCCGACACAACTGATGAGAAAAATACTTCCGACAATTCCACGCCTATGCGAGATCCAGGCGAGGACCTCGACGAGCTCTTGTCGAAAATAAATGACATCGTTGAAGACTGTGTTGTTCCATCGGAAGATGTCGAAGGTTCCGAAGAAGACAAAGAGAAGGAAGAAATCACGGCAGAAGCTGGAAAAACTACTGATCAGGACAACAGTGTAATTGCGATAGATGACAGTTTTGATGAAAGAGGCGATGACAAAGAGAGATGTGATAATATTTGCGTGGAAGCAGAAGGTGAAGAGGAAGAGCTGAACAAGACTCCCGAAGAAAATTCGGATGCAGAAGCCTCAGTAGATAATAATGAAACTTCAAGAGTTGAAACAGGATCAGAGAAAAAAGAGGTAGAAGAGACTGCAAAAGAAAATGTCAGAAAATCGGTGGAGCCAAATGAGGAGAAACAATGCGAGTTAAATACCGAGGAGGCAGATTTGCTGCCTGCAACTGAGACTAAATCTACAGAAAAGGGAGAGGCAAATCAAGGTAAACCAGGTGGTGAGAGTGACTTGAATAAAGAGGTTGAGAACGAAGAAGAAAATGAAACAGTGATTGAAGAAGACGCGATCAATGAAAGCGCCGATAAAACTGTAGAAGAAAAACACGAGGGAGGCAAAGAAAATGAAGCCGCGACAGAAGTTGTAGAAACGGTGGAATCGGTTACTGCAGAAACGCTACCGGAAGCTGTTACTGAGAACGTAACAAAAGTTGTCACCGACGATATAAAAGCAGCCACCGATTTTGTTCCCCCAACAGCAGGATCTGAAAAGGTTGCCGAAATGGATATACCATCGCTGAAACCAGACGATGAGTTAGTTTCGGAATCAAAAAAAGTCCACACTAACGAAGAAACCAAGGCCTCACTTTCTTCTCCAGCCATAACTGTGGATGCAGATGACTCCGATGACGATGTTGTATTCCTGAGTGAGAAGCCCTGTGATGTTATTAAAGAAAAGCGAAATACTTTGAATAAAAACAAAGTGCAGAAGGAAATTGAAGAAACGGTACGCGCGAAGCAAAAAGTGGTAGATGATGATGACGTCGTGTTGCTGGATGACGACGATGATGATGACGATGTTGCTAAGGCGTTACCTGATGCAACAACAGTGAATGACGCTAAGCAAACGAACGAAAACGTTGAGTGTGAAAAAAACGTGGAGAAATCGGAGGTCAACATTGTGGATTCAGCGGAAAAGAAAGAAGAGTGTGAAGAAAATTCAAAAGAAAATCGTCCTAATCCTCTTGATGTCCAATCCGATAACGCTTGTGATACATTTGGTGATGCTGGCAAAAATGAAAAAGCTGAAGAAGGGGAACCCCAGTCTGAAGCCCAGAAAGCAGCTGATGCCGAAGAAACAAACAGCAATTGCAGCAGTAGCAGCAACCTGTTGCAAGAATCGAAAGCTGTCAACAATGGACGTGGTGAAGACGAGGGAGATGTGGGCAACGACGACGACGATGGCAATGACGACAATTATGACAACGACTGCGAAGACATTCAAGAAGTTGAAATCATCGAATCTGAGGTCGGTGATGACGAGTCCAAAGGGACAGAAATGGAGGAAAAATTTGAACCTGCGGCAAAGCGTATGCGCTTGAGTGCTGATGGAGACGCGTACACCAGCAAGACGCTTGATCGAGTCGGCCAGGAACTTGCTAAAGGCGGAGACACAGAAATTGTGGAGTCGGAGGCGAAAGCAGAAGGGAAGGCAGCGAAGATGGATGAAGTGAAAGCGGAAGAAGGCAAAACAGCTTTGAAGCGAACTCACAGCGAGAATTTCGATGGTACAGAATGGAAAGAAAAGAAACCTAAAACTGAAGAGGTTCCTTCAAAAGCGGAGGATGAAAAGAAAGACAATCAAGTCGAAGTATTAGACTCTAAAGAGGATATCATTGAAATAAAGGACGAGGTGTTCAGCAGACCAGCCATTTCCTCCACTGGAATAGACAAAAATGTAGAGGCATTAGTAACGCCCATTAAAGTGATTCCCTCGCACACCCCGGTGCCGCTGTACCCACCACCCAACCTCGCCGCTACTGCGCCAGAACTCAGCTTGGATTTCTTTAAGCGTTTCAAGAAATCGCTAAATAAAATGACCAAAGTCGACCTCGAGGAACTGGTGCTGCAAAAAATCGTCGAGGCGGTCATCCATAAAAGCGAGTTCGGCGAAATGCGCCAACTCATCGAGAAGCATGAGAATGTCATCGCCTTACAGCGCACAAAGATAAATGAACTTTTGAAACAGTTTCGCGACCTCGAGATGGTGCACAGTCGCGTCATTAAAGATATTGAGGCCAATAACTCGCAATATGTGATGCCCGTTAAAATAACGCGCGCCGTTGGTCTGCAGGTATTGATCCAGCAGGGGAAAAAGAACTCTGACCAGATCGGAAATGCAGCTTGCAGCACCGCCTCCGCTACATCAGACTATAGTCCGCAACACCCATCATCTCCCTACCGACGCGGCAGCCCCGAGACAAATACGTCGGTTGTCTTTGCGTCGCCGCCTCGTTCCGCCGAACCTGCCGCAGGATTAATTAGGTCCTCTTCACCGAATTTGGGTCCGTCTAGTGTTCTGGCGTCGGCTGGTGCCGCTGCTGCTGTGAATTCACGCCGTGGCTGCACCCAGAAGATAACGCCACAACGCCCTACAGATCCCAGCGTAAACTCATCACACCTTCCTCCCGCCGGTATTTATCGCAGCGTACAAACGCCACAGACACCAAGTTCACAACAGATTCCGGTGAAAGTCCTGAACAAATCAGCAACCTCTACGGTTCAGACACCCATACGTGGTCGGTACTCCGGTGGCCCAACAACAATGACACACCAGCAGCACAAACAACAACAGCAGCAACAACAAATACTTCGACGGCAAACAAGTCCACACAATAACACGTAAGTGGACTGTACTTCATGTTCCTTATTTTGAGCTTGACCAATATTATTAGAATTTTCTATTTATTTTAAAATAAAAATAATTTGCCATTTTTCATTTTCTATAGCAGAATATGAAGCATGAAGATTAGAACTTAGAATGGCGTTTGTTAGTTGCATTTTTTTTTATTTCTTAGTTTTATTCGTTTAGCATTATTTTTCATTCGAGTTACATCTTGACCTTTATGTTTCTCATAAGACAGACTAATATCCGGAAACCTTAATTATTATACGCAGTGAAATTTCATTAGAAATTCGTCAGATACAATTCGCCAAAATTCAAATTAAATTGAAAAGTTTTTGATTTAATTTTTCCCTTCCTAACTTCGCAGTCGCAAAGCGTCGCAGGTGTCTCCGTCAGCTGCAGTATCTAAAACGCCCAGCACCAAACCGCCAAACATGCAACAGTATCGCCGCTCTGATCCGCCACCGCAAACTTCCATACCCGCCGCAACACTTCCAGACAACTGCATGAGTTCCATACATCAAATGTCTGGCTCTATGCCCGCCGTCAGCATCACGCCAGCCAGACCCAAAGACAAGTCCGTCATCGACTTAACCGATGAAGATGACGTGCCGTCGTCAAAGAACACACCAGTGGCCAGACAAAATGCAGCTGCGGCTAGAGCCTCAAACACGTCTGCTCCTAACTCTTCGAATTACACTTTGAATAAAATGTCCAACTCTCATTCGCGTTTGCCGCATATCTTGAGCCAACCCAACAAAGAACAAAGTGCACGTCAGCAAATGTCGGGTTCGTATGGTGAGTCTTTGCTCGGAGCCTTGCATGTCGGTGTCGAAGCGAAATTCTAAACGATCTTCTTCATTTCAGCCCCCAAGACGAACAGTAACGCATCCATTCCTGCGAGCATCTCCACGCCACCGTGTACCAGCATCACCCGTGTACCAGCATCACAGGTAAACTCGCCCTTACAGCGGGTAAAATACGGCCATCCGGCGCCACTGCCTCCGACGCCGGCACAGAATTTGCACCCCCGTTGGAAGCTACCGCCGCCCAGGCCAACCATACGCATCAGCAATGTCGACAATGGCATTGTCATCTCGTGGACCGTCGAGGAGCCCACGGACCGACACGCTGATTGTGTCAGCTATCAGATTTACGCCTATCAGGAGACGTCCGGGCCGCCGCTGATCGACTCGTGGCGCCACGTGGGTGACGTCAAGGCGATGCTGCTGCCAATGGCCGTCACACTGACACAGTTCCAGGAGGGACAGCGTTACTTCTTCGCTGTGCGCGCCGTCGACATGCACAACCGAGTGGGTCCTTTCAGTGTGCCGAAAACCTGGAGTTAAGCGCACAGTCGGAGCACATCAGTGTTGTGTTGGCTGAGCTGTCCCGGTGACTTTAATTTCATACCGGTTTAGCCTAAAGATATTAGCAGGAAAGCCTGCCTACGTTACGAAATCTACTTTTTGTAATGTAAGCGTGTTTCTCCAAATATTTTAATTCATATCGTTACTTTACAGGTAACTGTGGTTCAAAGCCACAGTTAATATGAGTTTTAGTTTTTCGCATAGTTTTTAAATGCTACACATGCAATTGTAATTATTTATTAACTTAAACATTCACTACATACTTGTGTAATCTGTATTATAATTTTTACATTACGCTAGAATTGTACGTTCTTTTATTTATGCAGTCAAATGCGTTCGCAGCATTTAACAGCTAAATTTAATGAATTAACTTAAATTTTAGAAATCGTTTTAAAAACTCTTCAGCATAATAGGAATTATAAAATTGTATGAATTTTTCAACATTTATTCAAATATTTCAAGACATAGAAATGCGTTTGTATTAAAATAATTTTATAAAGACTAAATAATAAATTCAATAAAAATTCAAGCACTCATGGTGTCACATCCTGATAAACGTTTGGAGGAGGAACATATCCGCTGACCATTTCGTCTGCCAGATATATGGAAAAAAGCGGTTTACGACGCGAGTCGTCAAAAACTTCCGGGAGCCATCGGCCCTCTTTTTGACGATTCGCCGACTTTTCTTCCAGGCGAATTGTGTGTGGAGTAAAAGTTGCTTACAATAAAGGAGTTGCCGGCTAACCACCACAAAATTTTTGACGATTCGCATGGAATTTCAGGAAGCCCCGATGATTCACTTGGAAGTTCCAGAAGCCCTCGTCGATCCACTTAGAGGTCGCACTGTTGACATTAAATTATCATCCAGAAGAATCGCTTTCAACTCTTCTGGCGAGTGTACGGAATGGATCGATTTATTCTTGAATAACGCTGCAGAAGGTTTAATTTTAAAGTGAGTGCCGTGTTGCAGAACTGACGCCTTCTAGCATCAACTTGGATTTGACGTTAGCCCTCTCCATGCACCTGATTACTGACTGGTTACGTAGCGCAATCAGGATTCTCCTGTCCCGCATATGATCTCCATTTAGTTGATCCAGCGCATAGAAGAGGGCCAGCAATTCTGCTTAATATACAGACATATTTACCCAGGTGTTTTCCGCCAAAATATTTCGTGTACAAATGCCTAAAAACCATTTTCAGTATTTTTCAAAATTTGTCCTCTTGAGGTCCCAATAAATACATAATTTCCTGAAAGAACTGACATGCCAATATATTGTATTTTTTGCGTCTCACAAATGTTTATCTAAAAATTAATTTTGGGATTTATTCGAATTCGCGCGCTAAAGGACGAGACTGGTCATAATATTTTCCTTTTTTTGAAGTAGAAGTACGCAGACATAAATGGTCTATCTGTATATTATTTAAGTTCACCATTGCTTTGGTGAAGTAATTTTCTCCACTAGGACCTCTAAAGGTCGTGAAAAGGACAAAAATATATATATATAAAATTTCCGTGTTCGTCCTCTAAATAACCCAAAAAAGAAAATTTCCTAAAAAGTGTCAAGCATGGTTGAAAAACCTCTTGAAAGTAATAAAATATGGATATAATTTTTGCGTTAAACCTTATTCTTATAAATATCTATATATTTGCAGGTTTTTTCTAAATTTCGTTGCTAGACAATTGCCCTGTCCTCTTCCCAAAAATCTTGCACACACGTTTCCAGGGTTTTTCAAAACTCATCCCCTAAGGCAGCAAAAAGGACAATTTTACTAAAAGTGTAATATTTATAGTGAAAAACTCGTGAAGGAAATAAATTAGGGATTTGCCTTATGTAAAGCATTGCTGAAAGAATTGCTGTTCACAAACGTAAAGAAGTTGCTACAGATGCTGTGCTCCTCGGTATACCTGAGTACAATGAGGAGAATCTTACGCTTGCTTATAACAAATTATGCTTTAACGTTGGCTGCAGGCCTACTCAAAGACAAGGTCTTTGGGCCATCTTCACTGAAGAATATATTTCGTATAATTAACTCGGCGAAAAAAGCAAAAAAGCAAACTTGGCATGCGCCGATTATTCTCACAGCGGCTATGAAGGAGACCATGGTCGGCGATGGCCAGCTCTCCATAGGGCGCAATAATAAAACAACACTGGTACTAAATGATGGTTTGATTACTGGTTGTGGTTGAGCTCTTCCTTCAGCTGCTTTATTAATTAGATCCTAGCATAGTATGAAAGGAAATTTTCAGCAAGCTCTTTAATTGAAACGTAACAAGCAGCTGCACTCGGTATTTATCAATATCAGTAGGATCAGTAATCGCATTTGACAGTCACTCCCTTCTATGTAAAAAATTGATATATCTGTTTGGTTTTTGTGATAATCCTGTACGTCTCTTAAAAATTATTTGTTGAGACGTCTGCAAAGAGTTCGGTGTGGTAGCACCTTCTCGGTGTATAAGCCAGTGAACAGTGGAGTTCCAGAAGGGTCAGTTCTTGGCCCATTACTATTCTCCGTTTTTATCAAAGACATGTTTTCCGTCTGTGCACCGGTAACAGCCACCAGCTTAATGCCTCAAGGACATATATATTACCACTTTCCAAACACAAGATAAAATATGATGACATACCTGTTTATAGGTGATAAAAGACTGAAACTCGTTGACTGTGCTGTTAATCTAGGCTTTAAAATTAATTCCTTAACGTGATCTGATCACATTTACTTAGTAAAATATAATAATTGGAAATCTGAGTGATGGAATGAAACACCACACTTGAATTTCTAATACAGAGCATGTCTAATACAGAGCAGGTGCATTTTATGATACGCATTCGAAAGTACAATAGTTGTTTTCAAATTACTTCTTTCGGAGTCAAGCAGATTGTGGGAAATGGATTTATGCCGACATTCAAAGTACAAGGTCAGGTTTATCATTTGGTCGGAAGCCTACTATCTGAATTCCACATGATGCTCAATTTATGCAAATTTATTTTGTTGGGGAGGATTTCCCTTCATCAAACTTGTTGGTCGCCAAATTTCGTGATGTGAAGCCGTGGTTTATAAAACAATTGTAAGATATGTTGCATGCCTCTAATATGTGTCTCGTTACGCAGTTAGGCCTTTTATTTTTTTTTTTTTTATATCATAATCTAGCAGTAAACCTTAAGAGATCAATCTCTTTTTTCCATGATTGGCTACTGTTGGAAAGGTAACAGAGGGAGCGGAAGGGAAAGGGAACTTTTCGCATTCTACATACTCCGGCAAGTGTTGCGAAGCAAAGCTCCCTAAGAACTGCTATTTTTGCTTATTTTATTATTGCAAACACTGCCGGAGTCAACGAATGGTTTTATTTTTCACAATTAGCGCTAGACGAGGCCTTAAGTACGCATTAGAATTTGAGACGTCACGATAAGGAAAGTTAACAACCATGCACAAGGCGGGACTCGAACCCGTGTCCCCGGAAACCGATGGCTAGTGTGCCACACACTACACCACCGAGCCACCGAGAAAGCTGTCATTTTTCCATCAACTTTCACTGGTGGACCCCGTGATATGCACGCGTAGATGACGGCGTTTTAAGTGTAAAGAATGTATGGTATGATCTTGGGCAATCGCTGGATAGTTCTGTATAACCCCGCACTTTTACGAACTTTCAACGCGCACATTAATGTAGAATATTACAATTCTGTAATATCTATATTATACATTTACAAGTATATAAACAAAGCCACCGATCAGGCAACGTTTTACCTTAAAAATGAGCAGGCGAGGTAAAGCTATACGAAACCGGTCGATATATCAGCAGTTCTGAAGCAGTGTGGATAATTTTGTCTCCACCATTCATCAGAGGTATCCGATGGTACAACACCTACCTGTTCACTTTGAGAGTGGTCATTATTTACTTTAATGCGCTTAATTTGGATGACAGAGTTACGAATCCTCCACAGGCAACACTGATTGGCTTTTTTGCGACATGTTATCACGATGAATTTGCGATAATCCTTCTGTACTCCAAAGTTCGATGTTACTTTGTGTGGAAAAATAACAAATTCGAAAGAAAGAGACGCGAATTCGATGTGGAAGGTTGACCTGAAATAAAAAATTTAATGCTTTGCAAAAAGTTCCCACTGTCCACCCACACAATACGTAATGTTATTATCTTCGGATACTTCTTCATGAGATTCGAAGACCTGAATCATTTTCTGACACTGAATGATGTCCTTCATCCCACGTTTCAATCTGCATGCCATGCGCTGGGCTTGCTAGAGGATGACATATAGTACATTGGGATAACACTCTAAGTGAAGGGGTCACTCTAATGAAGTGAAGGATAACACTATAAATGAAGCTGTCCTTTCGGATTTGCCTCAAAAAATGCCGGAACTTTAGCAGTATGATAGGTTTTTTGTCAAATATCCGATCCTTTTTATCTTTGGAACAAATATAAAGAAAATCTTGCTGAGGACATAAAGCGACAGATGGAAAGAGTTATTCATTGTAGTGTAATGCATGTGACAGAGATTGTGTACAACAGATTTTTGTTGCTTATTGAAGATGGTGTGACGGCCTTTGGAGGAAAGAAATTAATACAGTACGGTCTGCCTCAGCGAAAAAATTGCGTAGAAAATTTATTGAACAAAGATTATGTAAGAGAAACCAGCTATGATAGAGACATTTTAGTTCGATCAGCGTTTAACAAAGAAGGTGATTTAACAGATGAGCAGCTAGTATTAGTAGTCTACAAAAAAATTCTTAACTGTGTACTTTCAGGTACCGGACAAATATTTTTCCTGGATGCTCCTGGTGGAACTGGGAAAACTTTTCTTCTTTACTTGCTTCTAGTAAAAGTAGGAAGTAACGGTGAGATAACTTTGGCTGTAGCATCATCTGGCATCGCTGCTACTCTTTTGATTGGAGGCAGGACGGTCCATGCTGCGTTTAAATTGCCTCTCCACTGAATATATCAGAAACCCCGATGTGCAATATCGAAGACGGAGCGATATGCCGAGAGTACAAAGGCGCAGAGTGGTAATGTTGTTGAGGAATCTTAATCCAGCAAAAGTTTGGCACAAGACTTCAAATTAAAGCACTTCATAAAAATGTAATTGAAGCCATAGTGTTCACTGGTTGTGCCCGAGGAGAGGCAGTATTTATTCCGAGGATACCTTTGATACCATCCGATTATACATTTGAATTTAAGCGACTTCAATTTCCGTTTAAAGTTTGCAACACGATGACTATTAATGAATCTCAAGGCCAGACGCTCAAGATTGCCGGTATTGGCTGTTTCTCACACGATCAGTTTTATGTTCCATGCTCCAGAATAAGCTTACCCAGCAATCTAATAATATGTACGCCTGATGGATCGATTACTAATGTGCTATACAAACTTAGCTAAAGGTGACTTTTTTTAATTAGTAATTTGTTTATGTGCTCAAATAGAAATACAAGTACTTATAACACCACTTAGAAACGGCGTCAAAAATACTTTTCATTGTTTTTTTCTTACTAACTTATTGTATTACATTACTACTATTCGAAATATTAATCCCCGCACAACGTCGGGTATTAATAACGCGTAAAAGATTATGGGGGGCACAGCAGCGAGCTACCCCAAAGAACTTCGAAAGCGGGATTGCATTCGAAGAAAATAATGTTCTCGTTAGGTGGGATTTCAAGGGTGTCATCTATTACGAAGTGCTACAATCCGGTAAACCGATTGTTTCAACCATCTACTGTTCGCAATTAACGAAATTGAACCAAGCAATCCACACAAAATGTAGAAAATTCGCAAATCGTTTGGATGTTGTCTGCCACCACAACGACGCCAGTCCACGCCACGTAAGTATAAATATTTCGGGCACAACTTGTAAGGGTCCATTCACATTACGATAGACTTTCTTGGTGTTGACCTTCTTTCGCGAATATTGCAAAAAATTTAGTCTAGTAACCAACTGTAGACACTTCATTAGTTCGTCTTAAATTCAAGACAATATTCGGATTTGGGCTGGTCACTTCAAGTCCAGACAATAATCAAGATAGACAGAAAATATGTCCAGACAATAATCAGAAGTTCAAGTCCACTGCAGACAATAAGTTCAAGTCCAGACAATAATCAGAAAGACAGTCATCTTCAGTCGTAAGGAGGACCAAGACCAAGATACAGCCGTCTTCCCGTCTTGACTTCGAGACGATTGTAAATATCGACACGGCAAATTTCGTAAAATCTCGCTTGCGCGTAACACTAAAAGGATTTCCCCAATTTCTGGCGAATGAAAATATGATAGGGTTTGTAAAGAATTTAAATCTGAAAGAACTTATATTGTACACTAATATTAGGTTCATAAATATATTGAGGGAAACTAATTCCTCATTGATAAATTGTAATAGTTTTCTAATTACACCCAACATATTTTCAAACAATATCACGAATGCTGTGGAACATCACGGATGAGGGGAGGAAAAGAGGAAAGTTCGCTGTTTGGGTTCAGTCGCATTCGGAATGAGGCTGTTTTTTTAAATGCGCAGCATGTAGTTCTGCTTCTGAATGCCATTCCGAAACCTTGACATTCCTGGCACATGGAAAAACGTATCAATAGCAAGCGGCCAACTGCCATCACACACCCGAACACGCACACACTGAGAGCACGCAAGGACTCAGTTCTCAATGTGAATTTTTGCTTGCTTCTGTTAAAATTTCGCTAGTATTGATTGCAGAAAATTTTGTGTTTTTCTTTGTTGTTTTTTTTTGATATTTAAGCCTTAATTTGTCTTTATTTATAGTGAAGGGAGACAAGAAAATACAGAAAAATAGAGGCAGAGAGAGGGAGAGAGAGAGGGAGAGAGAGAGAGAGGGAGAGAGAGAGGGAGAGAGAGAGAGGGAGAGAGAGGGAGAGAGAGAGGGAGAAGGAGATGCAGAGGTAGAGAGTAGAAATACTCTAGAAAGTTGATAGCCAGAATTTCTTAAAATAATAACAGCGTGGTGAATTTTATATTCTTTGAGCAAATAAAAGGAAATTCTTACTCTCCCTCTCACTCTCTCTCTCTCTTCTTCTTTTACGTTTTCTCTATTGATGATTCCTTAACTCATTCCTTTCAAAAGAATCCCAAACTTTTAATGTAAACGTGTTACTGTTGTTTGCAGTCCTCTTTTTTTTTTTTTTGTTTATTACGCTGGGTGGTACTCGGAATCACGTGCCCATCATGCACTCGTTTGCTTAACGGTGACTAATGCAGATGAGAAAAACCACACAAATGCAAAAAGCTGCAAGTGAATAAAAACATTTTTGCAATCGATAATGACTTTTTTCTTGCATTTGACTTTGAAATGCGGAATGATTCATCTTAAAGAGAACTTTCAATGTCATGACTAGAGCGTTTGAAAACATTACGTCGTGGTAAAAATCAAAAAATTACGTCGTGGTAAAAATTTCAGTTTTCTAAAAGTTCGTTTTTAAATTGTACATTTTAAAATTTAAATTATTAGAAATATTTTAAAATTTAAATTATTAGAGTTCATTTTTGACAAGGAAAGTGTGAACAGCCATTAAAAATGCCAACTACAGTTGTGAATTGGCGCGCTGCTTCTTGCTAGTTTAGGAAAATTTTGACAGAAGAGACAGGACAATTCTGACACTAGCGTGGTGAGTATGGGTCTCACCATCATGAGAATTCCGCAATATTTCTTTCACGCTTACAACTCGATTAGCGGCATCTAATCTAACGTCTGCCATAGATTTCAACACTAAACTCGAAATATTTTGATTAATTCTCATAAATTTTATGAAATGAAGGCGGAAGCTGCATGCCAAATACCTCGCAGCCACCATCCACCGCTCCCGCCCTCAGCAACAAACGTTGCAGTTGCAAATGAAAACAAAACACAACTCAGATAATTTGTAGACGCAGAAAGCCTAAAAAAAAAATTATGAGCGAGCGCCTCCTTCCAAGCGCGTGTCCTGCGTCCTGCGCTTTGGTGTTGTTAGAGCTGCCAACGTAACGTAAAAGATTAATTCGATGTGTCTACGAATTCACCACGATTTGAGACGTGACTTACCACGTATGTAATATAAAAAAGCGACGAGTACTGTTGACTTGCCGGTAAAATTGCCACTGATTCCCGTTATTCACGCTAGAGTCGCGAGGCAGTGAGGGTTGTGCGTTGCTTGGTAGCCGAGTTTTCGAGTGAAGGTGGCGCTGTTGACTGCTCGCTGCCAACGACTGTCTGGCAGCTGGTGACGGAATAGAGTGCAGTTTTCCGGTTTCTAGTTAAGGGTTGTCTGTCGAACGGAACGGTAACGGTTGTGCGGTGTTCGATTGTCGCTGCGACATAGAGCGAGTTTCTGGAATGTCGTGTTTGGTTTTAGTCTTGAAAAAATAAAACTAACGAAAATAAGAAATAAATCAGTTTGAAATGTAGTACTTAAAATACAACGGAAGTTGCTTTAACTTTGAATTAATTAGAAACTCAATAATTTGGAGAAAATACAAAAAAACAATACAAAAATTTTTAAGAATTTCGCTAGAGACAAAATATTATTTGCGCTTACGTTAGTTAAATCATATAATCAGAATGTAATATAATAACGGGGAATAATAACGAATATATGTACGAACACAATAATCTGTTACGTGACCGTTAACGTTACAACGTTGTTAATTTAATTAGAATTCAATTGCCAACGTTTCTGAATACGTAAACGTTAGCAGCAATTAACGTAAGGCAACGCGAGGTGTGAGAATGATTTGTTAGAATGTTTGTAGGAGTTGGAAACATACATACAAACACACAGAATACACTTTAGCCATCACTTCGTCCAGCATGTCCTGGCCATCTGTTCCGCCTCGCAGTGTCCTCCAGCTCAAAATTGGTTGCGTTTGTTACATTTTATGTTAACGTCGTGTACGTACGATGGAATTCTCACGCACGTAGAAACACACGCACGTACAATCACACACACACACGCACACACACACACACACACACACACACACGCATAATGAGCTTAATCGAAGTGCACTGAATTCAATGGCATGGAAACGAAGCGTCGATTATTGATTAACGCCTGCAGGGCCTCTCAAGGGATTCCTTACATGTACCTCCCACCCGAGGCGGATCCACTTCTGAAGGGGGCGTGGTAAGGGGAGGAGGAGGAGGGGGAGGAATGTATAGGGTTTTCGAGGCAGTTTCATTTTTAAGCATTATATTTTACTATTTGTTTCGAAACCCCAGATGGTCGTCATCTGTTCAAATTATTGTAATTTCTTCGACGTGTAAATGGTGAAAATGACAGAATTTCTATTCGTCCTGGTTTGTGTCCATGCTAAATTAATCTTGAGGAATACATTAGCTTGCATTATCACAAAAACAACCTGAAACTAATATATTCTGAAACCTATTCTGGAAAATCCACTTTTTCAAAAATCATCTACAGAATTAATCAAATCTCTAAAAATTCAAGTAAACAATATAACATTTTTCTGGTTTTATTTATAGATTGAATGATTGTGATTCACTCGTAAAGAAGATAATGTAAAAAATTAGTTAAAAACGAAGTTGCAATCAAAATATAGCAAAAACAAAGATTTAAACGATGTGAATCGTTTAGAGAAACGTATGCAAAAACTTCCATAAATAAAAACCAGTACTAGACTGCAATAACAAAGCTGAGATAATGTAATTGTGAAAGCGAGACAAAAAGAAGAAAAAGAATAAAATAGCCGTCTAGAGGACGACTTTATTTATGCATTATTTGCCAAGTGATTGTTTAAAATGGTCAGTAGAACAAAACTGTTCAAAATAAATGATGCACTATAAAATTCGCAGCCGTAAAAAGTTAATTGAGCGGAAAAATATTTATAGAAGGCGTTCATCATGCCGTGTGAATCAAATGTGTGATCATCCCTGATGTGAAAACTTGTGATCCAGCTTAGATGCACCAGCAAAAAGATTATAAAGTGTATCTACGAGATTCTCACGCCGATAAAGTCGACTAAAGGCAGCTGCACGTGTCCTGCTTTTGGACCGAAACTGCTCGAGGATTTTTCACTCGTAGCAGACGTCAACGAAAGTTAGCAGGGCAATAAGGACAAAAAAAAAAGCCGGATAAGGCGACCCTGAAGCTTCCTTGAACTTCAAGCAGTCGTCACTGTCGTGACAGAAACAATTGGTCGAAAATGGAAAGGTAAGTGTGACTCATTCCTCGTGCTTCCTCTTCGTTCTTCCTCTTCGTTTTTTTCTTTATTATATTTTCCTTGGTTGGCTTTCGTTCCTGTTTTTTGGCGCTGGCGATCAGTCAATCAATTCAACCCTCACCAGCATTAGCAGTCCCTTGAATTGGTGCTCCTGTCTTGCCATATGAAGTATGAACGGCATTTCTCACACGTGAAATGCTTGTGTATGCGAGTGTGTGTGTGTTTGTGTGTTCGGACGGGTGTGGGTGGCAGCACGGGAACGTGTGGAGCGGCTGCTACGGGGAAAAGAGGAGCGCGTCGTCTCAACGCTGATGGACACACAAAAGGGTGCTTCTGTGCTTTTGTCTCCCGGCGTGGAATTCCTTCATTTTCCGAAAGTGTGAAGTACGTCAGTACTTCAGCGATTTTCTTTGTTTTTCTTATTTTTTGTGTCCTTTTTATTTCCTGGTTGTGTTTTTTGTACACTGATTGTGGGGAAAGCTGCTGTGATATTGATTAATTTCAGATTATTTGAGTGATAAAAAACTTGTTTTCTTAAAGAAACAAACTTTCCTTTCCACCTATAAAAAGAAATTAGATGGTCTGGATTTTTAGCTCTGAATGTTTTTATGATTTTTGATTCCTCAATACTTAAATGTCTGCTAAAGTATTTTCTTATATTAATCTCTTGCCTTGGGATTTAAAATTGAAATTTCTGCGTACTCGCAAATTTTACGAAGAATATTCTCTAGTTGCCTCTAACGTGCGCACCTTGTAATCACCTTCAAAAGGGTGACTGGAATGCAAGTTACGAGAAGAAACCCTTCAAGAGAAGAGAAGGCGCTTCATTACCGCTAGTAAATTGAGAGAGAGGGAGCTGGCGATTGAGAGGCTTGTGTTCGGGTAGACAACACTACAGACTGACTAGTTGGATCCACCGTCCATCCTGATTACCTCACTCGCCTCATTTCGTGTGGCCGGAAAGCAGGTTTGAGTGCAACTCAGAAGGGGATACGAAAGTCCTGTAATTAGATTAAATAGAAAAAGTTGCTGAGCCGCGTAGGCCGTCTATATATCAAATGACAGCCAGAACGCGGAATGCACGCATCGCGTGACATCCGTCCCGTTGGTCGGTAGGTGTGTTTTGCGACAAAGTGGGACGCGATGACTACAGCGAAGGTGTGGCGAGTAAACAGCACTTTCAACTGAAAAAACAATGCCGAAAATTTTAATTGATGTCTCCGAAGAACTCCGCTTGTCATTCAGAGTGACAGTCAGTTGCATGCCTTGAACGGCCTCCCCGCCAATCTATTGTTTCACATACAGTATACTGAATCTTTGAATGAAAGGCGGACCTCTCAGAAATGTTGCTCCTCTTCTCTCTTTTTTTTCCAGTGCACTCGCCTTCAATCTTTTGACTTTCTTACTGGCTGTCTATTTGGCTGTCTGTCTGTCTGCCTGCTTGCCTATCCTTTGTCTGCCCTTTTATGCATTGCAAATTGAATTTATCCGCTTCACTCGATTTCCCTTCAATATGGCTGCTACCTTGCTTCCGCTTCTCTTAATAAGCTTAAGCTTCATCCGTCCCCCCGATCAGACCGAACCAACGCGGCCAATTGTTGTCTCTCATTTTCCTGCTTTCTCTTTGCGTTGCTGTGGATTAAGTTAGAAAAATAAAAATACATCAACCCTGAGACGAATTTGAGTCTGAAAAGAGTGATTGATCGCAATTCCTTTATTAGGGAGAGAGAAATCTCTCAATTTCATGCCAGTGCGAAAGAAAGAGAGTTTTTTGCAATAATTTAGGGAGCAGGACAAGAAATGTAACGGAAAAACACTACAAAATAACAGCAGAGAGAATCAACAAACTAAATGGCGGTTGTTGAGCAAATGTTTGTTGTTGTTTGACTAACAAAATAGAACAAAAAAAAAGCAGCCGACTCAGCAAGCGGCCGTCTCAACTGCGAGAGTGCAACCTGAAAGCAAATTGAATACTCGCGCAGTGAGGGGGAGGGGGGGGGGAAATCAAGTAGTATGAAATGGTTTTCCCTGTTGTGGGTTGAGAGTTGTGAAAATAGAACGAAAGTAATAACAGTAGAAAGGGCAACAACACCAAAAGCAACGCAACTGCAACTGCAACTGCAACAATAACAATAACGAAACTAACACATTCGCATATATTAGCTGCTTAAGTGAACCCGTTTAGAGTTTTAGACGATTTTGCTAACGGTTCTTAAATGCAGACTCAGAAAGCAAGAAGCATTGAAAGCATTAAAAGCAACAGAAACCCAACGATATCGCATTGCCATGGTTTTGCCACTCGTATAAGAAGCAGAGGAAGAAATAGCGGAAACAATCTTAGCAGAAGCACTGGCGTAGGGCCAGGGACGCCGTAGGAGGGGAGAAAGTGAGTGGGTCTGTTGCCCGTCCTGGTGAAATTCAAACAGTTTCCAAAAATTTGGAAATATTTTACTTTTATACTCCAGAAAATGTAAATATTATTGAGATAATTATAACTTTTTATACAAAAATTTTTCAATTTTTAAGGAAAATCCATAACTTTAAATAAAACGTAAACTGCTTGTCGGGAAATATACGACCCCGTCTGAAAAAGTCTAACGTACGCCCACGAAAAAAAAGCTATCGTTATGCAAAAACAAACCAGAAAGAAATAATTTGACCCTCGCCGTCCAGCTGAAACGAGGCGAACCCTTCGCTCATTTTTATGTTCTCTACTTAAGAGCCGTGAAGGTCTCAATTTACGCTGGCCGGCGGGCGTTACGTCACTTAGTATTACCGTTACTTGCATTTGACCACACTGGAAAAATGAATATAATTATAATGACATTAAAAACTTTTCTGCTGCAAAGATTTTAAATCAATTTTTAGCTAATTCATTTTGTTTCCTTAATAAGTATTGAAATTTAAAGCATTAAAAATGTGTTAATTTGCTAGTCAGCCAACCAACTAGTCGACCAACCAACTAGGCGACCAAACTAACTAGTCGACAAACCAACTAGTCGACCAATCAACTAGTTGACCAACCGAGTAGTCGACCAACCAATTAGTCGGCTAACCAACTACTGAGCCCACCAACTAGTCAGCCAACCAACTAGTCAGCCAACCAACTAGTCAGCCAACCAACTAGTCAGCCAACCAACTAGTCAGCCAACCAACTAGTCAGCCAACCAACTAGTCAGCCAACCAACTAGTCAGCCAACCAACTAGTCCAACATTAATATCTACGATATTCAGGATTCAGGTATTCTTACAGTCAGGAATTAGAGGAATATAAAAAATTTTGGCAGCAGAAATTTTGCCAAATAAAAGAGGGAGAAAATAAAATATTTTCAGTGAATATTAAATGCGGGACTAACAACAGGACCAAAAATTGTTTGAAATGACCTGAGGGAAATTTGCTATTAATGAGTCCTTCATGCAGGACAACAAAACAGGTGAAGTAGCTGGATAGTTGGAGAAAAGAGGGAGCAGTCAACTCCAGGCCGGAACACATGCTGCGTTCCTAGTTGTTGAGGTTGATTTTGTTCTTTTTGAACATCAATTATGAATTCTAAATGAGCAAAAATGAAGGTGAAATAAATATAAATACATTTTTTTTTAATTTATTTGAAAAGGAAAACGGAAAAAGCATTCTCAAATAACGCGCTACCGAATTAAGTTGCTTCACTAGGCTTCCTTAAATTTCGAAGGGTTCCTGAAAAGTGAGTCCATTTTCTCATGTTTTCTTTTCGTTTTTCGTTTTCCCAACATCCCCGTTCGCCAAATAGGCTGAGTTTACGAGTGGTTTATTTATGCCTTTTTTTCTGGTTACCTTTGTACTTTTAATGTTTCTGCAGTAATTTTTAATGCCTTCCTTTACGGAACTCTTAATGGCAGCTTCCAACCACAACAGAAAGTGCTAAAACGCTCTGTGAACGCAGATGAAAAGCTTCTTTTTGGACGCTCTGAATGAGTGAGGTGGCGGCGGCGGTATATATTTTCGTTCCTTTTAATTATCACTGATGGCCTCGTTTATGCTGAAGCTCTTCCAACTCTTTTCCTTCGCTTTTGGCAACGCCAGGGACGAGACTGTTAAGCATTTTCGTGGCACGGAATTGAAAGGCAGTTGGGGGAGGCGAGTCTCGATTTGAGGGATCGTAATTAAAAAATATATATTAAATATTAATATAACTTGTATTTGAATACTGGTGTATTTGATTCCTTCTAAGAACACTCAAAAGATATTTAGGAGAAAAATTACACTGAAAAAATCACTTCTTCAGAAGCTTTTATGGTACGAAAATAAACACTTTCAAGTTTGTCGTATTTCCACACTTCCTCAGTTATACAGAGAGGAAAAATACTACAAAAGAACAAAAGAATTTTCCCCTTAATTTCTTTTGTTCGCATAAAATTCATTAAATCCGAGAACAAAAGAAACCGGAAATGTGAACAAAGCATTCGCACCAGAATATTTATAACACTTTTCTCTCCCTCAGCGAGATAGTAGACGCTTGAATTTAATGCTGTCTTACCTTCTGTTCACAGTACCCCACCCACCCCCCACCGTACTTTCTTTAGCTGAAGATGTACACTTCACTGTCGAGCATTCTATCCATCCATGCAGTTCTACTTTTTAATTTATGCATTTTTTCTTGAGATCTTCTGCCGATATTCAGCTGAGTGTTTCTTTTATATGCCATTTTTGCACTGACTGTTCTTCGTCTATTCGAGACACAGCAGGAAGCTGTTCGTCCCACCTTGAATATTGCATGAATTTTCATGTAAATCTAGAAATTATGAAAATATCATGTAATCTAGAAATTGTTGCGTCCTCCTTTATTCCAGTCACTTGATTCCAGTCATAAAGTGCAACTGGCAAGCAAGTCTGATGTGTTACAGCTGAATTCATCGATGAAATATTGGAAAATTCCGGTTCCGTCTTTATTTTTTAAAGAAATTTATTGACGCAAACCCACAACTGGCTGACTGATGTGAGTGTTGGCCTCAGATACCGGAGTCCCAAGTTCGAAAACCAGGAGTGACGAAGTGGAACTTGACGTTTCACTCAACTTCGTCCTTGCGATGTCCGCATCGTCGCTGAATTTTAACTTTTTGGCGAAGTATTTGCATGGGTAGAGTTGCATGTGGTGCTGTAGTTGCACCACAGATTGTCCTAATATTAGTCCTCCGCAGATTAGCAAAGTTCCTTGAAATTCCCTATTTGATCCTCTGTTTCATTAGATGTTGATTGAATCTCCTTGGGGAGACTAGTCCTTCTTAAACTAAACTGACGCCCCTTTCATGGCTAATTGATTCGCCTTTTCGTTTCCGACGTGTCCTACATGTCTGGGATTTTACCAAGGAGACTGACAAAGATCGTACCAGCCTCCTTGGTCCCCTACGCCCTTTAACATGAGGATTATATTCCATATGTAAATACCGATGTGAACATTTATAAGCTACATACGTTGCAGGTACAGTACCATACTCCTGTGAAGTTACGGCATGGCCACGAGTAGCACAAGTGGTGTCTTTCCCAACAGAGAATTCCAGCTGAGGCTATCACCAGTAACACCAGTAACACCAATGAAGGTAGCCGTGGTAGACCCATCTACTATCTGGGTATACGACACCATGGGCACCCAACCACACGGACTCTTGTCACTCAGAATGTCTTCAAAATTTCGACCACTTTAGTGTACTAATTAACTTATATAACGTGATAATAATCCGAGAATAATACGTAATTCAATGACATCGCAATATTACCGCATGCCATAATTAAATACCATGTGGTTATCTGCATGGAATATCTTTCAGAATAACCCAAGATTGAAGTGGAATAAAATGAGGCCAAAATTTTGAGTAAAATCACACCTCGCTCGCCAGTTGACTGTTTTGACCCAGATACATTTATATATCTCATTCTGCACCCATCGTGGTAATAAATACCGCATCATATTTCGCAGCATTGACTTCCATTACACAGATTTTGTTCCCCAAAATAAGAGATTCGAATTGTTTCAGAATGATTTTGTTGCTTTCACAGTTGGCGTTTGAGTAATTGAAGCAGAAATCCTACACCCACCACAAACCACCAAACACAACCTTCACTTGCAACCGAAAATCCCCACCTATTTCCCCTCTCTTTCCCTCCTTCAACATGAGCTCCCGGAATGCTTCAATGTTTGTGGTTTAGAGAGAGGAAAATTTAGTCCATTGAAATGCCAGAGAAAATCCTTGCGGGAATTCTATTTCCTCGAACTTAGACGACTGAGGGTTTTGCTGTTTTGCCACCATGTATCACGAACGGGGGCGTGGCAGCAGAGAGTGGTAGGCCATTACGTTGAGTGTTTCAGTTTGTACAGATTTATAAATTTGCAAGTGATTTGCTATTGATTGCATGCAGTTTTTCGGGTTTGAGATTTTAGCTTTTAGTATTTCTAATTCATTACGTGTTGGCATTGCGGATGAAAGAATTACCTCATGAAAGGTGCAACCTCGACTGAAATCGGAAGCAGGAATATCGGTTTTCAGAGGTTCAGTTGAGCAAAAAGCTCATCGTTTTAGGTTACCTTTTCAGAGTTCCTTGAGAGTGTTAATTCCACTTGAAAGACATATAAATACTCGACAGATTATTTGCAAGATGGATGCTCGGTATGAATTTTAATTTCTACTGATAAAATATTTATTGTCACATCTTTTATGTCGCTTATTATCATTACTGGTCGTTGTTGTTGTTGTGATGTTTTCCCCATGTCAGCAGTTACCCTCGATTTAGCGTTGATAAGAACTCCACGGAATGGTGACGATGACTGCTGATGATGATGACGTCTGGTTTTTCGTATTTTTATTGCATTTCAGTGTTGCCAGATTGTAACGACAGAAATACTTAAGCTGAAATTTTATAGTGCAAACATTCCAGAAGCGTCCTCGAGTCATAACGCCCACCTATCCTCCCCACGGGCCACCGCCCAACACCGAAGGCGATCTTCCGGAAAAATAAAAAGAGGGAAGAACTGGCACAGCAACCCATTAAAGCAACAATAAAAAGCGAAACGATGCTGCAAAACATGAAACATAAAACGAGGCGAATTATAAAACATAAAAGTGTGAAGCAGTTAAGAACCATGCGAAATATTAAAAAGGACGATAAACCTCACAGTCGTTGACACACCCACGTTGAATAAACAAAAAATAAAATTGAGATGTGCATAAATATTGTAGAGTAAATAAACTAGTAAGAAAGCCGACTTTGGCCAGGCCAAAGTTTGAATACTCTTCAGCCGCAGAGTTTAAAACTACCTTAGAAAGCAGATAAAGGCTCGGAAATCTTTTCCAAGCGTAGGAGTGCGATAATCACACCCATTTCGGGGAAAAATATGCTAATATCGGAACAAAATATCGTGTTAATATTACTGTATACAAAATGTACTCGTAGAAGAAGAAGAAGGAGTCTTCCCCTCCAAATGTAGGGTATATAAATGGACAAAAACGCCTATTTTCATTTTTATATACAGCGTTGCAACTTATAATTTCTCGGTTTATAAAATATTTATAACTTTTGTATGAGTGGGTGGATTTTTTCAATTATTTTGCTAATGTGAGGTGAAATGTAATTAAATCAGATGAAATGAAACGAAATTGAAACGAAATTGAAATGAAATGAAATTCAATGAAATTCTGATTCGCTCCCTGGAATTTTTCTCGAAATTTCGCTTTATCGTCACACAGTTTTTCTGTCAATTGACATCCTTTGAAGGCTCTTCATATCATTTTTGTTTCTACTCTGTTCTCCTTCTGAATTTCGTACTTCCTCTGTACGTTAATGGAATCATGAGTCGATAAGCGAGACGCTGAGTTGGCGAACGCCACGCGACAGGACTTTCGAGAAGCTAAGCCGGCTGTCGCTTGCTATGCTTGCCAGTCCTTTCTGGGGACGATTTTCGTCGAGGATTCTTGCGATGGATGGCATTGCAGCCCAAATCTTGCCGGTTGGTGTGCATTCGAAGGTCGGTGGGTGGTTGGGAATGGAGGCGGGGGACCAGAAAAATGCTTCCACGGCCGTACCTGTCTGTTGACTCAATTAAATGTGATATTTTTTCGCCAGCCTTTCAAGGCGCTTCTCTGCAGGTGCGCCACAACTTTTATTATGAAATGAATACACAAGAAAAGGGAAAAAATTTCACAACTGAAGCAACTTCTTGATTGCGTGTCCCTTTTTGCATTACTTCAAAAAAGATTGCTTGTTTTTGTCGCCTTCTTCGGATTCACGGAGCATTTTAAGGACTTCCTTGAAGCGTCCTTGCGTTCTCCTCAAGAAATCGTGGCAACTGTTGTCAGCAGCTGGATTCAGTTGTGCTTCGTCGCTAAGTGGTTGAATCCACAGATTTTGCTATCTGTTCCGAGGTTTTTTAGACTCACCAATATTGTATTTGGTGTGAAAGGAATGTTTTCCCACTTTTTTTTTTGCAAAATAAACCTCTTAATTTGTAGTGGTAAAAAACTCAGCATAATTTTAGGCGTAAAAATTGAAGATCGAGCTGGTAGAAAACTTCAAAAGTTTTATGATGATTTTTGAATACTCTAATGTTTTTACAAGTCTTTACAAAGTTTATAAAAAAATAAGAAAACATATTTTACAAAAGAAGCAAATTAAAAAGTCTGAAATATGCAAACAATTTTAAATATAATAATAAAAAATCTGGAAAACTTTGAAAAAACTAAATAGTCTGCTAAACTTACTAAATATTGTAATTCTCAAAATGAGGAACTAAATTCCATAAATCAATTGCTCGCTTCTAACGATTGTGGAATTGACGATCGGGAATCGATAAGAGTTTTAATAGATTCAAATTTAATTGAATTTCCCTCATCTTCGCCTCTCTTGCAAACGCCACCGCTTGTCATGAAACAAGTGTCGTTGGTTAATAAATTGGCTAATTAAACAGATTTATGACACCTTTAAATGACTTTAATTAAACGTGTTTTAAATTGAAAAATTATTGTTCACGCTTAAAGTGAAAACATTTCCAGAACAGAAGGACGATAAAATTGAGAGACAGATAGGGAGAAAGAGAGAGAGAGAGAAAAAAAGAGAAAGGGAAAATAACTGCAAATTGTAACTGTAAACAAATAAATAAAACTTCTAAATTTCGAATTCTTATAAACATTTCTTGATAAGTTGGTTTTATTGAATCTATTTTATTAAAATTGATTAATAATGCCTCGCAAATGCGAGGCAGCAACATCTAGCAACATTCTATGGCATCAAAGAGTCATGTTGCTGGTAAAATGTGTTAGTAACACCAAAAAATATGAAATAAGATTTATTATTTCATATTCTTTGGTAACACGCTCTTGCTGTTCGTCCACGAAATAATAAACAACAGTTACATGGGGATACAGAAGGAAACAGGAAAAACTAGCAAAGAATTAAGAAAAATACTTGAATTGGAAAATGTTGCTGGCAACAACAGCGCTGGCAACCCTGTGCAGCAACACAACAACACAACTGCAGAGAGGAGCTTAACAGATGCTGCAGTAACAACAGCAGTGGAGAACACGAATAGAAAAATGGGGAGAACATTTTCTAGCTGTAAGCAGTTTTGTCGAGAAGAATTTAAGTTTAAACTAAAATGTTTGTTGAAAAAACAACAAAAAGTGTACAATTGCAAGAAAAAGTGTACAACAACAACAATAACAACGAAATATCGCTAGCAACAAACAGTAACAGTAGTCGTATTAAAGAAGAGGGCTAACAAACAAATGCAACAACAATTAGTACAGATTTTTAGAGCTCCAAGCTCCAAGAAAATTTTATGAGAGGAGTACAAACTCCAAGTGGCAGCAGTAAAGAAAGTAACAACAACAATAACAACATTAGCAAGTAAGGGAAACAGAAATCTGTACGAATGACGTCGACGGTCGATGGTGGAGCAACGAGTGCATAGTGTTGTTGTGAATAGTGTTGTTGTGAGAGCTGGGGAATAGTGTTGCAGATCTGTTGAAAAATTGTGTATGAAAAAGCAGTAAATTTACTTTTGAGCAAATATGTTCCTGTAGTATGAAAAAAAGTAGTTTCTTATAAAAGGTTTAAATATGTCTATATTTTTAAATATTAATTGAAGGAATTTCTGAATTATTAGAATTTTAAAAAAATCACGCGCAGATAATTTTAAAAAAGTACTAAAAAATTAACCACTCCGATGATTATGGCAACCCCGTCGCTGAAACAGTTCAGACGAGGCGAGCACCGCAGTTTCACGACACAAAAACAAGTCAGACAGTCGAGCTGATACTTTATTGGAGTGCGGGCGGTACGGCGAACGTATAGTGTAGCAAAAAAGTAGCAAACGATCAGAATGGAGTGTAAATTAAGGAAAGTGTAAATACAAGGTGAGCCACGGGAAAAACGACGGCAACAATTGCATTTGAAATATACTTTAAATCGAAAGTTATGAAAGTGTTTATGTATTTGGAAAAAATTCACAAATTCTAATTCGAAAAACAAGAGAAAAATAAGGCAAGTGAAGGAAAAACGCGTACGTGTGCGACGAAATCGATGTGTGGACGAGTGCGACATGTATGTGTGTTTGGTGTTGAATACTGCCTTTGCAAAAGTTTCTCTCATTTAATTGGTGCTGCTAACAAAATCGCTTAGAAGAAAGGAAAAACGACAACTGTGACGAATTAAAAAGTCGTTATTGCATTAATTATTGAATTAGCAATAAAGTCAAAAGAGAGAGAGAGAGAGAGAGAGAGAGCAACTGTAGGGTAACAGTGACTTTCCAGCTGATGTTACTCACCAGCAATATTGAGCAATAAATTCCATATATTCAGCACACATTGTTTTCAATACCACAATCAAGCATACAAAGTAGCCAGCTAACAGAGATAACGAGATGCGAAACTCTCAACTACACATGCACATTTCTTCAGATTTCTTTGATGATGTTAGTGAAATCAGGCAAAATTAGTCGGAATTCTGTACTCAATTCTCGGAATTCTGTACTTTTCTTTTGCGCATGGTAGCAGTCAATTTCGGATTTAGGAGGGTTTTTAATTCTAAATGTCAAACGTATACATCCTACATTATTCTATGATAATTAAAAAAAACTAAAAAACTAAGAACGGAAATAGACACTGAAGATGGCACAACGCCGAAATTGGATTGTCTGCAAACCAAATTTGAAGATAAACCAATTTCGGACAAATTTGTAGACGAACAATTACAAGAAATCATTTATTAAATTTTCAAAACAAGGAATTTATAAATTAACTACTTAAAGAATTGTCGTTCAAGTTTATACCGCCGAAATGCGAAGGTAGATTTATAAATTTTTTCTAAAATCATTGAAAATAATGTTTTTAGTTACACCGGGGGGAATAAATTCTCTTCTGCACCTCTTGTTTTAGACCAGAAAAGTTTTCACCACCTTTGTTTATATGTGGTGAAATTTAAAAATTCATGTTGTGATCGCGTTTTTTGTTACTCAGATTGGTTCTAGGACAATTTATTAATAAAATTATATTGGCAGATAGCAAAATGAGGAGAAAATATGTAAGGAAATTCGTTGGAATTTTTAAATAAATCGGCTGATATGTTAATTAATATTTGTATTCATTTGCTATGGGAATGGTTTCACCTCACAACATGATACTGAGGTGAAATATTCACTGAAGTTTAGGGCAAGCTCACCTGACGGTCAATTGACCAACGAAAATCAGAAATTTTACTCTTTTTTTCGCCCATCGTAAAAATGACTGAAAATAAATTGCGATAAATTGTGTTCATTTTGCCTCTCGCAAATCGTTAATTTTTCTTTTTACATGTCAAAGTAACAAATTTGATTCTTGATGGTCAAATGACCGTGATGTGAGCTTGCCCTTACTTTTTCACCATGATTTTTCACGTACACTGTACGTGAATTCAACAGTGTATAAAAAATAGACGTCAGAGCGATTTTTATCAGCTGTGAAAGCAGAGTTTCGCATCTCGTTATCTCTGCCAGCTAAGCAATCGACAAAGCGAGCGAGTGAAACATCAACTAACCAGCAAGCTACTGACACAACCAACCAACCGATCGGTCAAACAGTCGTCGAAAAAATATTAGCAAAATCAAAAAAGTGGCTAAAAATTGTGCACAAAATAATGTAAATAATAAAACACCAGCATAAAAGTTATCTGCACGATACACAAAAAAGTGTCTACAGCAGTTTTCAATTCCATCAAGCAGAAATGAGAAAAGTAGCTCAGCCCTAAAAATCAAAGAAACAAGTCCGAAGTTGCAACGACAGCAGAGTACGCAGAAGTATCGCAGCGAGCAGATCCCACGAGTTTCCGACGAGTGTGTAGGCAGAAACACTCGAAAAACGTCAAAAAAGTAAGGGAATTTCATAGACAACAATACAGCAATCAAACACAAACCACAGCAACAACCACCGACAACAGAGTAACAACAACAACAACAACAACAACAACAACTGCTATAATCAGCAGCATTACAAAGCACAAACTAACTATAATTAAATGTCGTCATCAAAATGTTGTAGAAATGTATGTGTGCATGTATGTCGTATTTTGCCTTGCGAAATGTTGTAGTTGGTGTTGTTTTTGTGGCCCCCCTTTTTCACTGTGGCTACACATAAGCCAGTCAGCGTTGCCAGCATCGATTCAGTTTAAAATACCCAGACGAAATATCTAATGGACGAGGAGTAGCTTGCCGCTGCTGCTGTCAGTTGTTGAGAAATCATATTTCGCTGCTGCTGCTGCTGCTGCTTCTCTGCTTCTTTTCATTTTTAAACTAGTTTTTTAAGTAAATACATAGCAACAAGTTTGGACAGAAACTTAGTCAGCCAGCCAGCCAGCCAGACAGCAGTCCAGTACGTTCAGCCAGCGCCAGCCCCAGCCATTAAAAGTCAGAGTCCAAAGCGCGTTCGAAGAGGAAATAAAAAACAAAACAGCTGCACACCACCTCTCCTCTGTAGAACATGCGCAATCGACACGTGATGCAGCAATAGCGACAAACGTATCTGCAAACTACATTAAAATTTATAGCACTTCCTAGCTTTTAGCTGTTTTTTTGTAGTATTGTTTTTTTTGTTTTCATTTCCACTAAAACGAGTTACTTTATTTGTTCGCGTTTATTTTACAAATTAGTATTTAATACTTTTCTCCCCGCTATGGCTACCCTTGTGATAGCTGCGTATTCACACAATTCACCAGTAACATTTCAACCAACAACAAAGCAACAGCAGAGATGCTCTCTGTTGGTCGTCTGCTCTCCTGCTTTATTTCACTCTCCACCACTGCCACTGCTGCTGTTTAAGTTTCTCTAATTTTTGTAAATTGGCACTGAAACGTATTTCGTACTGCATTTGCTACTTTTAGTCGTCTTACATCGGAGTTCACTTGTTTATTACTCCAGTAATTGTATTTTTATGATATCTTAATGCTTTTAAATGATTTATTAAGCTTTGAAGCAGCAATTACTTTATGTTCATCTTGAGTCACGTTTTATTGAAACCTTGCGTACTAAACACGATCACCAGAATGTCATAAACTATCTTAGGACAATTTAGACCATTATATACCCTAATATTCTAACGCTGCTAGCTTCAACAGAGAGCCTGTGAAGATTTCAACGCAGTATTTTCGGCTATTAATCTGTCTGCTTCTGTTTATTTAACCAAACAAAAAATTTTACAATTTTTATCTAGAAAGTAGTTATTACTATATTATTTTTATTAATATTAATTGCCATTAATATAAGTTATAAAGTCTTATTGAAGGCTTAGATTTATAGATAAGTAAATAAATAAATGTATTCCAAGAAGCCATGCACCACAGACCTCTACTACTGGTATAGTTCTACACAGAACAATCTTATCACCCTATCTTACTTATCATGAGAACACAAATGATATCGCAGTTAACAATAAAATATACTCGATGCTCACCATTGAGTGTTCTTGAGATTTTCGTAACCTTGTCTCGATTATCTTTCCGCCTAAAAATTGCTGTCTCGATCTCAATTATTGCATCGACTGGATTGGTTGTCGTAGTCCTGATTATGATTTCTACTGTAAAATCTATGTCCATCTGGATTATAATCTCGTCTTAAATTAAAAATCAAGACGATCACACTTACCAGATCTTTGTATCGCTATTACTAAAACAGTCTCTGTCTATGTCGATTATTATCTTTATTAAAAAGCGACTTTCGAATAGAGTTTCCGAATAGGGTTTAATTACTTTCCATAAAGTTTTTTCATTATATTCTGCCGTTGGCACTTGACAAATTAGGTATTCTAATAACAGCAAAACACTTTTTACTGACAAACAAAATATCTCTTAAGATTTCGTATTTTTACGCTTAATATCTGCTGCTTGCAACCGGTTATCGAAGACTATGATAACGCTGATTGTGTATTTTTCAATAACACAAAAAATCACTTAACAAGGTGTGATTTGGTATACTCTAAATTCAGATTTTAAGCGTTGTATAAACGATTTTACTTTCAATTGCTAAGTTAATTTTGTTCTTTTGTTCTTTCTGTTACGTAAATAATGAAGTTGAGTGACCTTTTGTATGAGCGACCTTGCGATTTTTGAGTTTTGAAAATCAACAATTAAAACGTGTTCTCTCTGCCTCAGCGTTCGCAGCATTTTTCAATACTAGTCAGTAGTTTTGTGATATGGATTCTGCAACCTTCTTAAAGTCTCTAACTGGTTTCCCTTTCAATGAGTTCTATATTCTAACATTTCCATATCATTATTAAGTTTTACAGCATTAGTAATACGAATTAGTAAGTAATATTAAAGCGTGAAGCTTCATTCGTATAGTTTTTTGGTAATGCTACACAAGTTTTTTTGGAAAAGTCAATCAATGAAAGTTTAATCATTGGAAATACAAACAAATCGGAAAAAACTAACTATACTCTCCATCCAGTGAAATAGGTGACGAAAATCTTCGATTTACAATCACATCAGAAATACACAATATGTCGCGTCTTATATTTATTAACTTATTTATGTGCAAATTGTACACAGTTCATTAATATGTAAATCCTAAATACACATAATTTCTACACAACAGCTCATGATAACAAATTGTAAAAAAATAATAAAGTAAGTCAATGTTGCCTGTCTACACCACATGCAGGGCCACCAGGAACCCACGCCACATCCCTCACCAACTCCCCAAACTATCATTCTACTCGTAACACCATCAAGGATGGATACAGCAACTAACAAAGAGAAAAAGATATTAAGAACATATGCGTTCCATATGAGAGACCAGCTGTGACAAAATATTACACATGTTCCAGCAACATGGCTACAAATTCCTCACAACCGATTCAAGAACTCCAATGTCCCCACTCTAAATCGATACAAGGATAGGTTTTCATTTATTTTACCCGGCAACATATTACACAGTCTAGCCCCACGGACAATGAAGGACCTTTCCATAAGAAGTTTGGAAAAGCAGGACCGAAGCAAATTCCAAGAGCGAGCTAATGAACCAGACTTAAAATTCTCAAACAAGAAACCAGATTTATGATACTTCAAGATCTATAAGCACAAGTAGCACTGGGAAGTTAAAGTAGGTACAATGTCAGTCCCAATAGGCCTTTAGTCAGATAACGCAGTAGGAATTGATTTCTTCTGCACCGGAATAACCCCTGCCAACTTCCAAAAGCGAGGAAAGCCGAGTTGATTACAAATAGAATGTGCATACCAAAAACAGGGAAAATTATCTTAACAAATTTAAGATGAATATCATCCAATCCTACCGGATTAGACTTAAGGCAGGAGAGCCCTAAACATAGTTCATCTAAAGTTATATTCCGAAAGCAGAAAGCATTAGGGCTCTCAGCAAAATCAACATCCACTCGTACAGAAGAATTGTCAGTATCATGGAGAGAAACGAAGAAGGAATTCAGCTTAGGGCAAAAATAAACTGCACTGGACTTATCATCCAAAACAAAAACCCTGCGAACCAGCTTCCAAAACTCTAGGAAAACTGGGTCACGAAAAACCCTCGCATTTTTATTTCAGGAGTTAACCAAGCGCAAGTACCAGTTTTGGGAGAATATAATTTCAGCGGAACTAACTTTTTAAGTACATCCATAATAGCTTCATTGAGAAATTCAATTCTCGAATTAACACCAGCGAAGCTATAAACGGTCGACATGTTATATCCATAACATTCAGCGATATCGCGATTTCGTGATTGCATTCCACAAATTCGAATGGTCATATGACTGCAATGAGACGATGCAAATTTGAAAAAACTGTGTTTTATTCTGAATGGTTTTATTATGGTGAATAAATAAAAACTCGCTTTTCATACCCTACACCCGAAGGGAGAGGTGTATTCACTCTGTTGTTTCGTTTGTAATGCAGAGAAGGAAACAAGATGTACCCTATATTTCGTAGATGTACCCTATATTTGATGTCCATATTAGCAGAATTTCCCAAAAATCTGGGTGTGGGTCTCCCACTCAGAGAGTTATAAAAGATTTCAAGGTCTTTAAGTGCTTTCTAAGATAGTTTTTAACTTGCAGGTGTAGGGTATTCAGACTTTGGCCTGGCCTAAGGCGGCCTTCTTAGTTGTTATATTTTGTTATATTTGAAATGTGTTAAACTACTGAAATTAATAAATGAAAAGCAAAACAAAATGAAAATGAAACTTGAATAACAACCTGTTATTGTATAAACATTATAAACAAGCAGTGAAGAACTTATATAAGTGTCAGGATCAACAACTAGCAATAACATTGAGAACTTTCAGTCAAGAAGTGTTATATTAAGACTTTTTTCGTTCATTTAGCAAGTACGAAAAAATAAAAACAAGTTTGCAAAGTAAAATGCTACACAATATGCTTGAAAGTGTCAAGGTTTTCTGCTAGAATTCGCGAAATATGATTCAAAACTACGAACACATATGTATCTGAGAGTTGTTTAGATTGAAAAGTCACGAATTGGTGGAACAACACGTTCACTATTTTATATACCATTAAACTTTATAATGATATAAATTATATCATTAAAGTTTTCAACATCATATCAAAACAAGTGTTTGCACAATTCAAAATTTCTCTTTATTATCCAATGATTATCTTAAAAACATCTAAAAACCTCATACGGAAAACCTCTAAAAAAGTTTCCAAAAATCTTATGTTAGATGACATGATGATGGTTGAGAAAGGTTTTCCAATGTCAGTGCTAGAATCCAGAGCTGCTTTATAATTTGGACGATTTCTTCCTCTGTATTTTTCTGTGAATATAACATATTTTCAGAGAGAATATTTCTTTGTTATATCACGACACTTTAAGGCTACTTTTGACTCACAATTTATTGTTTTATGTGTTCTTAATAAATGACATTGCAAATTTTATCCCAAATAAATCCCTTTCTTATGTTGTTTATTTGCTTTTTCGTTAACATGTTCTTGTCTTCATTGTTGTTTTATTGTATTTTTAACAAACTCTTTCACTTGCTTTTTCTTTTCAAGTCATAAGATTACAAATTATCAGAAACCAAATGCGAGAGGGGACTTTGATAATAAAAACCTTACATTCTTTATTTATTTAGCAATTTATTTAACAATTCATTTAATTTAGAATTAAAGTTTAACAGTTTCTGTCATTCATACTACGTGCAAAACAAAATGCGAAAACAGGAAAAGTTACGATAAAAACGCGGAAGAAGAACTGTATAAACAGCTGTTTTTCTGAAATCTGTTCTTTATCTACAGAACAGATATTCATATTTATATTCATATTTACATTCATATTTACAGATGAATTGAAGCCGCTGTATTTTTCAGTTTATTTTTCCATTATTTGTTTTTCCGTACTTCTCGGCTTTACAAAAGTGCGTTTTCGGTTTTAATTTCTGTTTAATAAAAAGATATTTTGATTTCCTCGTTCTCAGTATTGTGATTAATAACTCAGTATTAAGTGGAACGACAGTGGAACAAAGTCGTTTTCCATTTCCTTAAAATTGCAAATTGCTTAACAAACTTTAGGTTTTTTCTTGTTTGTTTATAGCGATAATTAATATAGCGATAATAAATAATTAAATTACAGCCATTTCAATCCATAAAGACTTTCTTTGTCGTTTCGACTGATTGCTCCTGTTTTAATCCCGTTCCGATCCCGTCTCGACTCAAAACTGCTGTCTCGATGTCGATTTTTGATTAGTGGTGCACACGAGACGAGATAATCTTCGTTCTTGTTTCGAATTTGGTAAAGAGACTGACTTTTCCAGTCGAGATGAGTGGATATGAAAATCGAGGTCGAGACAGTTGTTTTTAGTCGAGACGAGAACATAGATCATCGAGATCATTCAAAATCTCGGAAAGTCTCGCTCCTGCGCACTGCTATTTATAATATTGAGTGAAAGGGTTTGATGCCATCTCGGTCACGATGTGTACCACTGAAAATCAGGCGAAGGATTTTTGAGTTCGAAGTTTTAAAGCAGAAATGAAATGCGCAAATAGTTAGTAAGTAAATAATAATTTATTCACATATTTTCGTACAATTTGAACACAATTCTCTCAGCGTATCGTTTTTGACGTCAATAATTAGATATGCAAAACACGTACGGGTAATTTTTGCGTTTCATAAATTCTTTTTTTTTTTCAATTTCGTTTTTATTTTGGAATCTCCAAACATTTGCGCAGTTGAGTTAATAAATTATTCAAACGATTTCTATTAATTTCATAAGAATTAAAAGTTTGAATTGTTTTAAATAATAAGTTTTAAAAAAATTAATAATATGAAACTTAGCTGAATTTTGCAATATTTATTGAATTTTTTCTAACTTGATTATTTAACACAAATTATACTGATTTCGTTTCTTTAATTTTCCTCTCTTTACAGGTGAGTTTGTGACATCGAATACAAATATTTAAAAGCAAAATAAATAATTTTAAACTTTGTAATCGACCGCATTTTATTGTAAGTATTACTTTTTCTTCTTAATGGGTTCAGTTTTTCGTGTTGTCGACCTTGTTTTTGTTTAAATGGCTTTTTAAAATTACAATTTTTTGATCCTCACGGCATTTATTTTCTATGTTTCGTAATCTGAATGCTTTTAAGCGTAAATGTTAAGAAAATATAATTACTGGCATAAACTAGAATTGATTTCAGAGTAGTTGATCTTTGAAAATTAAAATGAATTTCTAATAAAATAGAAAAAATTTGTTCACACCAGTCATTTTAATAAGTAATACGTAGCCATAAAAAAGCTCGTAAACCTCCAACAAATTGATATCACAACAACCACAGCAACAACAAGTACACTTAATTAAATTATCATAATTAGTCTCAGCATGATACGAATTCAAATGAACTTGTTTACTTACATGTAACTCAGAATAAAAGTTGTTAACTACTGTAGTAGATACCAATATGACGGCTACAGCTGAAAAACAACAACAACAACAACAAAAAGAACATTTATCTTGAATATCGTTGGTTTACACAGCATTTGCTTTTAATTAGTTAATTATTTCATCAACTACCTACCCGGTTAAATGGATTAAATTTTTAAGTACGGCCAACAAGTGTTAAAATTCAATCAATCAAATTATAAAACTGGAAAAATATAGCAAATAACAACAGCAAAACAAAAATAAAAGTAAACTTTTTCTTGCTTTTTATTAAAATTTATCTAATACGGTTTCATTTCATTCTGTATAATTAGGTTGAGTGTATGAGTACTCATGCCTTCTGAGACTGCTGGCCCCCCTCTTGGTCAAATGTAAAGAATTGCCTTCTCGGTTCTAATTTTTGTTTTAAAAGATCGAGCATCTCTTTGTCTTTTATTAAACTTTTATCATTTTCATCCAGAACTTGGATTTCATGGAAGTATATGAGCGAGAAAGCCAACACAAAGTTGAGTGTATGAGTACTCATGCCTTCTGAGACTGTTGGCCCCCCTCTTGGTCAAATGTAAAGAATTGCCTTCTCGGTTCTAATTTTTGTTTTAAAAGATCGAGCGTCTCTTTGTCTTTTATTAAACTTTTATCATTTTCATCCAGAACTTGGATTTCATGGAAGTATATGAGCGAGAAAGCCAACACAAAGTTGAGTGTATGAGTACTCATGCCTTCTGAGACTGTTGGCCCCCCTCTTGGTCAAATGTAAAGAATTGCCTTCTCGGTTCTAATTTTTGTTTTAAAAGATCGAGCGTCTCTTTGTCTTTTATTAAACTTTTATCATTTTCATCCAGAACTTGGATTTCATGGAAGTATATGAGCGAGAAAGCCAACACAAAGTTGAGTGTATGAGTACTCATGCCTTCTGAGACTGTTGGCCCCCCTCTTGGTCAAATGTAAAGAATTGCCTTCTCGGTTCTAATTTTTGTTTTAAAAGATCGAGCGTCTCTTTGTCTTTTATTAAACTTTTATCATTTTCATCCAGAACTTGGATTTCATGGAAGTATATGAGCGAGAAAGCCAACACAAAGTTGAGTGTATGAGTACTCATGCCTTCTGAGACTGTTGGCCCCCCTCTTGGTCAAATGTAAAGAATTGCCTTCTCGGTTCTAATTTTTGTTTTAAAAGATCGAGCATCTCTTTGTCTTTTATTAAACTTTTATCATTTTCATCCAGAACTTGGATTTCATGGAAGTATATGAGCGAGAAAGCCAACACAAAGTTGAGTGTATGAGTACTCATGCCTTCTGAGACTGTTGGCCCCCCTCTTGGTCAAATGTAAAGAATTGCCTTCTCGGTTCTAATTTTTGTTTTAAAAGATCGAGCGTCTCTTTGTCTTTTATTAAACTTTTATCATTTTCATCCAGAACTTGGATTTCATGGAAGTATATGAGCGAGAAAGCCAACACAAAGTTGAGTGTATGAGTACTCATGCCTTCTGAGACTGTTGGCCCCCCTCTTGGTCAAATGTAAAGAATTGCCTTCTCGGTTCTAATTTTTGTTTTAAAAGATCGAGCGTCTCTTTGTCTTTTATTAAACTTTTATCATTTTCATTCAGAATTTGGATTTCATGCAAGTATATGAGCGAGAAAGCCAACACAAAGTTGAGTGTATGAGTACTCATGCCTTCTGAGACTGTTGGCCCCCCTCTTGGTCAAATGTAAAGAATTGCCTTCTCGGTTCTAATTTTTGTTTTAAAAGATCGAGCGTCTCTTTGTCTTTTATTAAACTTTTATCATTTTCATCCAGAATTTGGATTTCATGCAAGTATATGAGCGAGAAAGCCAACACAAAGTTGAGTGTATGAGTACTCATGCCTTCTGAGACTGTTGGCCCCCCCTCTTGGTCAAATGTAAAGAATTGCCTTCTCGGTTCTAATTTTTGTTTTAAAAGATCGAGCGTCTCTTTGTCTTTTATTAAACTTTTATCATTTTCATCCAGAATTTGGATTTCATGCAAGTATATGAGCGAGAAAGCCAACACAAAGTTGAGTGTATGAGTACTCATGCCTTCTGAGACTGTTGGCCCCCCCTCTTGGTCAAATGTAAAGAATTGCCTTCTCGGTTCTAATTTTTGTTTTAAAAGATCGAGCGTCTCTTTGTCTTTTATTAAACTTTTATCATTTTCATCCAGAATTTGGATTTCATGCAAGTATATGAGCGAGAAAGCCAACACAAAGTTGAGTGTATGAGTACTCATGCCTTCTGAGACTGTTGGCCCCCCCTCTTGGTCAAATGTAAAGAATTGCCTTCTCGGTTCTAATTTTTGTTTTAAAAGATCGAGCGTCTCTTTGTCTTTTATTAAACTTTTATCATTTGCATCCAGAACTTGGATTTCATTGAAGTATATGAGCGAGAAAGCCAACACAAAGTTGAGTGTACTCATGCCTTCTGAGACTGTTGGCCCCCCTCTTGGTCAAATGTAAAGAATTGCCTTCTCGGTTCTAATTTTTGTTTTAAAAGATCGAGCATCTCTTTGTCTTTTATTAAACTTTTATCATTTTCATCCAGAACTTGGATTTCATGGAAGTATATGAGCGAGAAAGCCAACACAAAGTTGAGTGTATGAGTACTCATGCCTTCTGAGTCTGTTGGCCCCCCTCTTGGTCAAATGTAAAGAATTGCCTTCTCGGTTCTAATTTTTGTTTTAAAAGATCGAGCATCTCTTTGTCTTTTATTTAACTTTTATCATTTTCATCCAGAACTTGGATTTCATGGAAGTATATGAGCGAAAAAGCCAACACAAAGTTGAGTGTATGAGTACTCATGCCTTCTAAGACTGTTGGCCCCCCTCTTGGTCAAATGTAAAGAATTGCCTTCTCGGTTCTAATTTTTGTTTTAAAAGATCGAGCATCTCTTTGTCTTTTATTAAACTTTTATCATTTTCATCCAGAACTTGGATTTCATGGAAGTATATGAGCGAAAAAGCCAACACAAAGTTGAGTGTATGAGTACTCATGCCTTCTAAGACTGTTGGCCCCCCTCTTGGTCAAATGTAAAGAATTGCCTTCTCGGTTCTAATTTTTGTTTTAAAAGATCGAGCATCTCTTTGTCTTTTATTAAACTTTTATCATTTTCATCCAGAACTTGGATTTCATGGAAGTATATGAGCGAAAAAGCCAACACAAAGTTGAGTGTATGAGTACTCATGCCTTCTGAGACTGTTGGTCCCCCTCTTGGTCAAATGTAAAGAATTGCCTTCTCGGTTCTAATTTTTGTTTTAAAAGATCGAGCGTCTCTTTGTCTTTTATTAAACTTTTATCATTTTCATCCAGAACTTGGATTTCATGGAAGTATATGAGCGAGAAAGCCAACACAAAGTTGAGTGTATGAGTACTCATGCCTTCTGAGACTGTTGGCCCCCCTCTTGGTCAAATGTAAAGAATTGCCTTCTCGGTTCTAATTTTTGTTTTAAAAGATCGAGCGTCTCTTTGTCTTTTATTAAACTTTTATCATTTTCATCCAGAACTTGGATTTCATGGAAGTATATGAGCGAGAAAGCCAACACAAAGTTGAGTGTATGAGTACTCATGCCTTCTGAGACTGTTGGCCCCCCTCTTGGTCAAATGTAAAGAATTGCCTTCTCGGTTCTAATTTTTGTTTTAAAAGATCGAGCGTCTCTTTGTCTTTTATTAAACTTTTATCATTTTCATTCAGAATTTGGATTTCATGGAAGTATATGAGCGAGAAAGCCAACACAAAGTTGAGTGTATGAGTACTCATGCCTTCTGAGACTGTTGGGCCCCCCCTCTTGGTCAAATATAAAGAATTGCCTTCTCGGTTCTAATTTTTGTGTTAAAAGATCGAGCATCTCTTTGTCTTTTATTAAACTTTTATCATTTTCATCCAGAACTTGGATTTCATGGAAGTATATGAGCGAGAAAGCCAACACAAAGTTGAGTGTATGAGTACTCATGCCTTCTGAGACTGTTGGCCCCCCTCTTGGTCAAATGTAAAGAATTGCCTTCTCGGTTCTAATTTTTGTTTTAAAAGATCGAGCGTCTCTTTGTCTTTTATTAAACTTTTATCATTTTCATCCAGAACTTGGATTTCATGGAAGTATATGAGCGAGAAAGCCAACACAAAGTTGAGTGTATGAGTACTCATGCCTTCTGAGACTGTTGGCCCCCCTCTTGGTCAAATGTAAAGAATTGCCTTCTCGGTTCTAATTTTTGTTTTAAAAGATCGAGCGTCTCTTTGTCTTTTATTAAACTTTTATCATTTTCATTCAGAATTTGGATTTCATGGAAGTATATGAGCGAGAAAGCCAACACAAAGTTGAGTGTATGAGTACTCATGCCTTCTGAGACTGTTGGGCCCCCCCTCTTGGTCAAATATAAAGAATTGCCTTCTCGGTTCTAATTTTTGTTTTAAAAGATCGAGCATCTCTTTGTCTTTTATTAAACTTTTATCATTTTCATCCAGAACTTGGATTTCATGGAAGTATATGAGCGAGAAAGCCAACACAAAGTTGAGTGTATGAGTACTCATGCCTTCTGAGACTGTTGGCCCCCCCTCTTGGTCAAATGTAAAGAATTGCCTTCTCAGTTCTAATTTTTGTTTTAAAAGATCGAGCATCTCTTTGTCTTTTATTAAACTTTTATCATTTTCATCCAGAACTTGGATTTCATGGAAGTATATGAGCGAGAAAGCCAACACAAAGTTGAGTGTATGAGTACTCATGCCTTCTGAGACTGTTGGCCCCCCTCTTGATCAAATGTAAAGAATTGCCTTCTCGGTTCTAATTTTTGTTTTAAAAGATCGAGCATCTCTTTGTCTTTTATTAAACTTTTATCATTTTCATCCAGAACTTGGATTTCATGGAAGTATATGAGCGAGAAAGCCAACACAAAGTTGAGTGTATGAGTACTCATGCCTTCTGAGACTGTTGGCCCCCCTCTTGGTCAAATGTAAAGAATTGCCTTCTCGGTTCTAATTTTTGTTTTAAAAGATCGAGCGTCTCTTTGTCTTTTATTAAACTTTTATCATTTTCATTCAGAATTTGGATTTCATGGAAGTATATGAGCGAGAAAGCCAACACAAAGTTGAGTGTATGAGTACTCATGCCTTCTGAGACTGTTGGGCCCCCCCTCTTGGTCAAATATAAAGAATTGCCTTCTCGGTTCTAATTTTTGTGTTAAAAGATCGAGCATCTCTTTGTCTTTTATTAAACTTTTATCATTTTCATCCAGAACTTGGATTTCATGGAAGTATATGAGCGAGAAAGCCAACACAAAGTTGAGTGTATGAGTACTCATGCCTTCTGAGACTGTTGGCCCCCCTCTTGGTCAAATGTAAAGAATTGCCTTCTCGGTTCTAATTTTTGTTTTAAAAGATCGAGCATCTCTTTGTCTTTTACTAAACTTTTATCATTTTCATCCAGAACTTGGATTTCATGGAAGTATATGAGCGAGAAAGCCAACACAAAGTTGAGTGTATGAGTACTCATGCCTTCTAAGACTGTTGGCCCCCTCTTGGTCAAATGTAAAGAATTGCCTTCTCGGTTCTAATTTTTGTTTTAAAAGATCGAGCATCTCTTTGTCTTTTATTAAACTTTTATCATTTTCATCCAGAACTTGGATTTCATGGAAGTATATGAGCGAAAAAGCCAACACAAAGTTGAGTGTATGAGTACTCATGCCTTCTGAGACTGTTGGCCCCCCTCTTGGTCAAATGTAAAGAATTGCCTTCTCGGTTCTAATTTTTGTTTTAAAAGATCGAGCATCTCTTTGTCTTTTATTAAACTTTTATCATTTTCATCCAGAATTTGGATTTCATGGAAGTATATGAGCGAGAAAGCCAACACAAAGTTGAGTGTATGAGTACTCATGCCTTCTAAGACTGTTGGCCCCCCTCTTGGTCAAATGTAAAGAATTGCCTTCTCGGTTCTAATTTTTGTTTTAAAAGATCGAGCATCTCTTTGTCTTTTATTAAACTTTTATCATTTTCATCCAGAACTTGGATTTCATGGAAGTATATGAGCGAGAAAGCCAACACAAAGTTGAGTGTATGAGTACTCATGCCTTCTGAGACTGTTGGGCCCCCCTCTTGGTCAAATATAAAGAATTGCCTTCTCGGTTCTAATTTTTGTGTTAAAAGATCGAGCATATCTTTGTCTTTTATTAAACTTTTATCATTTTCATCCAGAACTTGGATTTCATGGAAGTATATGAGCGAGAAAGCCAACACAAAGTTGAGTGTATGAGTACTCATGCCTTCTGAGGCTGTTGGCCCCCCTCTTGGTCAAATGTAAAGAATTGCCTTCTCGGTTCTGATTTTTGTGTTAAAAGATCGAGCATCTCTTTGTCTTTTATTAAACTTTTATCATTTTCATCCAGAATTTGGATTTCATGGAAGTATATGAGCGAGAAAGCCAACACAAAGTTGAGTGTATGAGTACTCATGCCTTCTGAGACTGTTGGGCCCCCCCTCTTGGTCAAATATAAAGAATTGCCTTCTCGGTTCTAATTTTTGTGTTAAAAGATCGAGCATCTCTTTGTCTTTTATTAAACTTTTATCATTTTCATCCAGAACTTGGATTTCATGGAAGTATATGAGCGAGAAAGCCAACACAAAGTTGAGTGTATGAGTACTCATGCCTTCTGAGACTGTTGGCCCCCCTCTTGGTCAAATGTAAAGAATTGCCTTCTCGGTTCTAATTTTTGTTTTAAAAGATCGAGCGTCTCTTTGTCTTTTATTAAACTTTTATCATTTTCATCCAGAACTTGGATTTCATGGAAGTATATGAGCGAGAAAGCCAACACAAAGTTGAGTGTATGAGTACTCATGCCTTCTGAGACTGTTGGCCCCCCTCTTGGTCAAATGTAAAGAATTGCCTTCTCGGTTCTAATTTTTGTTTTAAAAGATCGAGCGTCTCTTTGTCTTTTATTAAACTTTTATCATTTTCATCCAGAATTTGGATTTCATGCAAGTATATGAGCGAGAAAGCCAACACAAAGTTGAGTGTATGAGTACTCATGCCTTCTGAGACTGTTGGCCCCCCTCTTGGTCAAATGTAAAGAATTGCCTTCTCGGTTCTAATTTTTGTTTTAAAAGATCGAGCGTCTCTTTGTCTTTTATTAAACTTTTATCATTTTCATCCAGAATTTGGATTTCATGCAAGTATATGAGCGAGAAAGCCAACACAAAGTTGAGTGTATGAGTACTCATGCCTTCTGAGACTGTTGGCCCCCCCTCTTGGTCAAATGTAAAGAATTGCCTTCTCGGTTCTAATTTTTGTTTTAAAAGATCGAGCGTCTCTTTGTCTTTTATTAAACTTTTATCATTTTCATCCAGAATTTGGATTTCATGCAAGTATATGAGCGAGAAAGCCAACACAAAGTTGAGTGTATGAGTACTCATGCCTTCTGAGACTGTTGGCCCCCCCTCTTGGTCAAATGTAAAGAATTGCCTTCTCGGTTCTAATTTTTGTTTTAAAAGATCGAGCGTCTCTTTGTCTTTTATTAAACTTTTATCATTTTCATCCAGAATTTGGATTTCATGCAAGTATATGAGCGAGAAAGCCAACACAAAGTTGAGTGTATGAGTACTCATGCCTTCTGAGACTGTTGGCCCCCCCTCTTGGTCAAATGTAAAGAATTGCCTTCTCGGTTCTAATTTTTGTTTTAAAAGATCGAGCGTCTCTTTGTCTTTTATTAAACTTTTATCATTTGCATCCAGAACTTGGATTTCATTGAAGTATATGAGCGAGAAAGCCAACACAAAGTTGAGTGTACTCATGCCTTCTGAGACTGTTGGCCCCCCTCTTGGTCAAATGTAAAGAATTGCCTTCTCGGTTCTAATTTTTGTTTTAAAAGATCGAGCATCTCTTTGTCTTTTATTAAACTTTTATCATTTTCATCCAGAACTTGGATTTCATGGAAGTATATGAGCGAGAAAGCCAACACAAAGTTGAGTGTATGAGTACTCATGCCTTCTGAGTCTGTTGGCCCCCCTCTTGGTCAAATGTAAAGAATTGCCTTCTCGGTTCTAATTTTTGTTTTAAAAGATCGAGCATCTCTTTGTCTTTTATTTAACTTTTATCATTTTCATCCAGAACTTGGATTTCATGGAAGTATATGAGCGAAAAAGCCAACACAAAGTTGAGTGTATGAGTACTCATGCCTTCTAAGACTGTTGGCCCCCCTCTTGGTCAAATGTAAAGAATTGCCTTCTCGGTTCTAATTTTTGTTTTAAAAGATCGAGCATCTCTTTGTCTTTTATTAAACTTTTATCATTTTCATCCAGAACTTGGATTTCATGGAAGTATATGAGCGAAAAAGCCAACACAAAGTTGAGTGTATGAGTACTCATGCCTTCTAAGACTGTTGGCCCCCCTCTTGGTCAAATGTAAAGAATTGCCTTCTCGGTTCTAATTTTTGTTTTAAAAGATCGAGCATCTCTTTGTCTTTTATTAAACTTTTATCATTTTCATCCAGAACTTGGATTTCATGGAAGTATATGAGCGAAAAAGCCAACACAAAGTTGAGTGTATGAGTACTCATGCCTTCTGAGACTGTTGGTCCCCCTCTTGGTCAAATGTAAAGAATTGCCTTCTCGGTTCTAATTTTTGTTTTAAAAGATCGAGCGTCTCTTTGTCTTTTATTAAACTTTTATCATTTTCATCCAGAACTTGGATTTCATGGAAGTATATGAGCGAGAAAGCCAACACAAAGTTGAGTGTATGAGTACTCATGCCTTCTGAGACTGTTGGCCCCCCTCTTGGTCAAATGTAAAGAATTGCCTTCTCGGTTCTAATTTTTGTTTTAAAAGATCGAGCGTCTCTTTGTCTTTTATTAAACTTTTATCATTTTCATCCAGAACTTGGATTTCATGGAAGTATATGAGCGAGAAAGCCAACACAAAGTTGAGTGTATGAGTACTCATGCCTTCTGAGACTGTTGGCCCCCCTCTTGGTCAAATGTAAAGAATTGCCTTCTCGGTTCTAATTTTTGTTTTAAAAGATCGAGCGTCTCTTTGTCTTTTATTAAACTTTTATCATTTTCATTCAGAATTTGGATTTCATGGAAGTATATGAGCGAGAAAGCCAACACAAAGTTGAGTGTATGAGTACTCATGCCTTCTGAGACTGTTGGGCCCCCCCTCTTGGTCAAATATAAAGAATTGCCTTCTCGGTTCTAATTTTTGTGTTAAAAGATCGAGCATCTCTTTGTCTTTTATTAAACTTTTATCATTTTCATCCAGAACTTGGATTTCATGGAAGTATATGAGCGAGAAAGCCAACACAAAGTTGAGTGTATGAGTACTCATGCCTTCTGAGACTGTTGGCCCCCCTCTTGGTCAAATGTAAAGAATTGCCTTCTCGGTTCTAATTTTTGTTTTAAAAGATCGAGCGTCTCTTTGTCTTTTATTAAACTTTTATCATTTTCATCCAGAACTTGGATTTCATGGAAGTATATGAGCGAGAAAGCCAACACAAAGTTGAGTGTATGAGTACTCATGCCTTCTGAGACTGTTGGCCCCCCTCTTGGTCAAATGTAAAGAATTGCCTTCTCGGTTCTAATTTTTGTTTTAAAAGATCGAGCGTCTCTTTGTCTTTTATTAAACTTTTATCATTTTCATTCAGAATTTGGATTTCATGGAAGTATATGAGCGAGAAAGCCAACACAAAGTTGAGTGTATGAGTACTCATGCCTTCTGAGACTGTTGGGCCCCCCCTCTTGGTCAAATATAAAGAATTGCCTTCTCGGTTCTAATTTTTGTGTTAAAAGATCGAGCATCTCTTTGTCTTTTATTAAACTTTTATCATTTTCATCCAGAACTTGGATTTCATGGAAGTATATGAGCGAGAAAGCCAACACAAAGTTGAGTGTATGAGTACTCATGCCTTCTGAGACTGTTGGCCCCCCCTCTTGGTCAAATGTAAAGAATTGCCTTCTCAGTTCTAATTTTTGTTTTAAAAGATCGAGCATCTCTTTGTCTTTTATTAAACTTTTATCATTTTCATCCAGAACTTGGATTTCATGGAAGTATATGAGCGAGAAAGCCAACACAAAGTTGAGTGTATGAGTACTCATGCCTTCTGAGACTGTTGGCCCCCCTCTTGATCAAATGTAAAGAATTGCCTTCTCGGTTCTAATTTTTGTTTTAAAAGATCGAGCATCTCTTTGTCTTTTATTAAACTTTTATCATTTTCATCCAGAACTTGGATTTCATGGAAGTATATGAGCGAGAAAGCCAACACAAAGTTGAGTGTATGAGTACTCATGCCTTCTGAGACTGTTGGCCCCCCTCTTGGTCAAATGTAAAGAATTGCCTTCTCGGTTCTAATTTTTGTTTTAAAAGATCGAGCGTCTCTTTGTCTTTTATTAAACTTTTATCATTTTCATTCAGAATTTGGATTTCATGGAAGTATATGAGCGAGAAAGCCAACACAAAGTTGAGTGTATGAGTACTCATGCCTTCTGAGACTGTTGGGCCCCCCCTCTTGGTCAAATATAAAGAATTGCCTTCTCGGTTCTAATTTTTGTGTTAAAAGATCGAGCATCTCTTTGTCTTTTATTAAACTTTTATCATTTTCATCCAGAACTTGGATTTCATGGAAGTATATGAGCGAGAAAGCCAACACAAAGTTGAGTGTATGAGTACTCATGCCTTCTGAGACTGTTGGCCCCCCTCTTGGTCAAATGTAAAGAATTGCCTTCTCGGTTCTAATTTTTGTTTTAAAAGATCGAGCATCTCTTTGTCTTTTACTAAACTTTTATCATTTTCATCCAGAACTTGGATTTCATGGAAGTATATGAGCGAGAAAGCCAACACAAAGTTGAGTGTATGAGTACTCATGCCTTCTAAGACTGTTGGCCCCCTCTTGGTCAAATGTAAAGAATTGCCTTCTCGGTTCTAATTTTTGTTTTAAAAGATCGAGCATCTCTTTGTCTTTTATTAAACTTTTATCATTTTCATCCAGAACTTGGATTTCATGGAAGTATATGAGCGAAAAAGCCAACACAAAGTTGAGTGTATGAGTACTCATGCCTTCTGAGACTGTTGGCCCCCCTCTTGGTCAAATGTAAAGAATTGCCTTCTCGGTTCTAATTTTTGTTTTAAAAGATCGAGCATCTCTTTGTCTTTTATTAAACTTTTATCATTTTCATCCAGAATTTGGATTTCATGGAAGTATATGAGCGAGAAAGCCAACACAAAGTTGAGTGTATGAGTACTCATGCCTTCTAAGACTGTTGGCCCCCCTCTTGGTCAAATGTAAAGAATTGCCTTCTCGGTTCTAATTTTTGTTTTAAAAGATCGAGCATCTCTTTGTCTTTTATTAAACTTTTATCATTTTCATCCAGAACTTGGATTTCATGGAAGTATATGAGCGAGAAAGCCAACACAAAGTTGAGTGTATGAGTACTCATGCCTTCTGAGACTGTTGGGCCCCCCTCTTGGTCAAATATAAAGAATTGCCTTCTCGGTTCTAATTTTTGTGTTAAAAGATCGAGCATATCTTTGTCTTTTATTAAACTTTTATCATTTTCATCCAGAACTTGGATTTCATGGAAGTATATGAGCGAGAAAGCCAACACAAAGTTGAGTGTATGAGTACTCATGCCTTCTGAGGCTGTTGGCCCCCCTCTTGGTCAAATGTAAAGAATTGCCTTCTCGGTTCTGATTTTTGTGTTAAAAGATCGAGCATCTCTTTGTCTTTTATTAAACTTTTATCATTTTCATCCAGAATTTGGATTTCATGGAAGTATATGAGCGAGAAAGCCAACACAAAGTTGAGTGTATGAGTACTCATGCCTTCTGAGACTGTTGGGCCCCCCCTCTTGGTCAAATATAAAGAATTGCCTTCTCGGTTCTAATTTTTGTGTTAAAAGATCGAGCATCTCTTTGTCTTTTATTAAACTTTTATCATTTTCATCCAGAACTTGGATTTCATGGAAGTATATGAGCGAGAAAGCCAACACAAAGTTGAGTGTATGAGTACTCATGCCTTCTGAGACTGTTGGCCCCCCTCTTGGTCAAATGTAAAGAATTGCCTTCTCGGTTCTAATTTTTGTTTTAAAAGATCGAGCATCTCTTTGTCTTTTATTAAACTTTTATCATTTTCATCCAGAACTTGGATTTCATGGAAGTATATGAGCGAGAAAGCCAACACAAAGTTGAGTGTATGAGTACTCATGCCTTCTGAGACTGTTGGCCCCCCTCTTGGTCAAATGTAAAGAATTGCCTTCTCGGTTCTAATTTTTGTTTTAAAAGATCGAGCACCTCTTTGTCTATTATTAAACTTTTATCATTTTCATCCAGAACTTGGATTTCATGGAAGTATATGAGCGAGAAAGCCAACACAAAGTTGAGTGTATGAGTACTCATGCCTTCTGAGACTGTTGGCCCCCCTCTTGGTCAAATGTAAAGAATTGCCTTCTCGGTTCTAATTTTTGTTTTAAAAGATCGAGCATCTCTTTGTCTTTTATTAAACTTTTATCATTTTCATCAAGAACTTGGATTTCATCGAAGTATATGAGCGAGAAAGCCAACACAAAGTTGAGTGTATGAGTACTCATGCCTTCTGAGACTGTTGGCCCCCTCTTGGTCAAATGTAAAGAATTGCCTTCTCGGTTCTAATTTTTGTTTTAAAAGATCGAGCATCTCTTTGTCTTTTATTAAACTTTTATCATTTTCATCCAGAACTTGGATTTCATGGAAGTATATGAGCGAGAAAGCCAACACAAAGTTGAGTGTATGAGTACTCATGCCTTCTGAGACTGTTGGCCCCCCTCTTGGTCAAATGTAAAGAATTGCCTTCTCGGTTCTAATTTTTGTTTTAAAAGATCGAGCATCTCTTTGTCTTTTATTAAACTTTTATCATTTTCATCAAGAACTTGGATTTCATGGAAGTATATGAGCGAGAAAGCCAACACAAAGTTGAGTGTATGAGTACTCATGCCTTCTGAGACTGTTGGCCCCCCTCTTGGTCAAATGTAAAGAATTGCCTTCTCGGTTCTAATTTTTGTTTTAAAAGATCGAGCATCTCTTTGTCTTTTATTAAACTTTTATCATTTTCATCAAGAACTTGGATTTCATCGAAGTATATGAGCGAGAAAGCCAACACAAAGTTGAGTGTATGAGTACTCATGCCTTCTGAGACTGTTGGCCCCCCTCTTGGTCAAATGTAAAGAATTGCCTTCTCGGTTCTAATTTTTGTTTTAAAAGATCGAGCACCTCTTTGTCTATTATTAAACTGTTATCATTTTCATCCAGAACTTGGATTTCATGGAAGTATATGAGCGAGAAAGCCAACACAAAGTTGAGTGTATGAGTACTCATGCCTTCTGAGACTGTTGGCCCCCCTCTTGGTCAAATGTAAAGAATTGCCTTCTCGGTTCTAATTTTTGTTTTAAAAGATCGAGCATCTCTTTGTCTTTTATTAAACTTTTATCATTTTCATCAAGAACTTGGATTTCATCGAAGTATATGAGCGAGAAAGCCAACACAAAGTTGAGTGTATGAGTACTCATGCCTTCTGAGACTGTTGGCCCCCTCTTGGTCAAATGTAAAGAATTGCCTTCTCGGTTCTAATTTTTGTTTTAAAAGATCGAGCATCTCTTTGTCTTTTATTAAACTTTTATCATTTTCATCCAGAACTTGGATTTCATGGAAGTATATGAGCGAGAAAGCCAACACAAAGTTGAGTGTATGAGTACTCATGCCTTCTGAGACTGTTGGCCCCCCTCTTGGTCAAATGTAAAGAATTGCCTTCTCGGTTCTAATTTTTGTTTTAAAAGATCGAGCACCTCTTTGTCTATTATTAAACTTTTATCATTTTCATCCAGAACTTGGATTTCATGGAAGTATATGAGCGAGAAAGCCAACACAAAGTTGAGTGTATGAGTACTCATGCCTTCTGAGACTGTTGGCCCCCCTCTTGGTCAAATGTAAAGAATTGCCTTCTCGGTTCTAATTTTTGTTTTAAAAGATCGAGCATCTCTTTGTCTTTTATTAAACTTTTATCATTTTCATCAAGAACTTGGATTTCATCGAAGTATATGAGCGAGAAAGCCAACAAAAAGTTGAGTGTATGAGTACTCATGCCTTCTGAGACTGTTGGCCCCCTCTTGGTCAAATGTAAAGAATTGCCTTCTCGGTTCTAATTTTTGTTTTAAAAGATCGAGCATCTCTTTGTCTTTTATTAAACTTTTATCATTTTCATCCAGAACTTGGATTTCATGGAAGTATATGAGCGAGAAAGCCAACACAAAGTTGAGTGTATGAGTACTCATGCCTTCTGAGACTGTTGGCCCCCTCTTGGTCAAATGTAAAGAATTGCCTTCTCGGTTCTAATTTTTGTTTTAAAAGATCGAGCATCTCTTTGTCTTTTATTAAACTTTTATCATTTTCATCCAGAACTTGGATTTCATGGAAGTATATGAGCGAGAAAGCCAACACAAAGTTGAGTGTATGAGTACTCATGCCTTCTGAGACTGTTGGCCCCCTCTTGGTCAAATGTAAAGAATTGCCTTCTCGGTTCTAATTTTTGTTTTAAAAGATCGAGCATCTCTTTGTCTTTTATTAAACTTTTATCATTTTCATCCAGAACTTGGATTTCATGGAAGTATATGAGCGAGAAAGCCAACACAAAGTTGAGTGTATGAGTACTGTAACGGGATCTTTCCCTAGTCCTGTGGTCTATAGCCAGGGCGTGGCTCGCCGGCCAGTGTCCAGTCACAGAAATTTATAAAACGCAAGTGGCCCTCTAGACTTGATGTTATTATTTTATTTTTGGGTATCAGATTTCTCGAGCTGTGTGTATCTCGGGGTCCAAAAGGCCCCGTAGAAGATGTGGTGAAGGTTTGGTGGTCACTCCAACTGGGCAAGATGATTTAAATGACTGCGCCGTGTGGCTGACTTAATCAAAATATATTAAATTTACAGGGGTGCGTTAAATAAGTGCCCCCCGCGAGAAGCAATCAGATAACGGGTAACTTATGTAGCCCTATATGACCTACGTTCCTTAAATTTCTCGACAAGATGATTAACTATAGTCAATTACCCTACTTGTCATTTTCCGTTTGCTCGTTTATCCCAGCAGTGAGTGATCGTCAAGATTGCACTCACCGAGTACGGCTTACTTAAATATATCCTACACTGCGTTCGATCGTCGAGATTACGATACGCAATGAAGGAGATATTTTCGCAGACCAGGGATCCTATGTAGCCTTGTAATCCTACTAGAATCTCCTAATTGTCTTTGTCCGTCTGCCCGTGTATCCCAGCAGTGAGTGATCGTCAAGATTGCACTCACCGAGTACGGTTTACTTAAATATATCCTACACTGCGTTCGATCGTCGAGATTACGAAACGCAATGAAAGAGATATTTTCGCAGACCAGGGATCCTATGTAGCCTTGTAATCCTACTAGAATCTCCTAATTGTCTTTGTCCGTCTGCCCGTTTATCCCAGCAGTGAGTGATCGTCAAGATTGCACTCACCGAGTACGGTTTACTTAAATATATCTTACACTGCGTTCGATCGTCGAGATTACGAAACGCAATGAAAGAGATATTTTCGCAGACCGGGGATCCTATGTAGCCTTGTAATCCTACTAGAATCTCCTAATTGTCTTTGTCCGTCTGCCCGTTTATCCCACTATCTGCTAAACCCTATGTCCTACTACCGAGCAATCCAATTATCCGACCGTCCAGCTTGCCTGTCCTCTACCAACTGACTTGTTGCTCTCCCGCGTTTATTTTTCAACCACTGCTTGCTTGTATGTTCTCTGTTCGTCGCTGCTTGCTTGCTTGCCACTCTTCTTTTCGATACCATTTGCTCGACTCCTCGCGCTGCCCAGCGTTGTTTGCCCGCTCGCCTGCTCTTATCTTCTCCACATCTTCTTCACAACAAGAGCCATATTGTCTCCCTCTCTTTTCTCTTAATCTAGCTACTCTTATTCTAATACAAGGTGTTTACGAACTATTTACTAACTATTCAAATAACATGTTGACAAATGTAAATTAATTTTAATTGTAATTCATTAATAATATATTAATTCATATAAAGAAATTAAAATATAAAATAAAATATCAAATTCAGTATGTTGTTGTGTTGTGTTTGTGTTCTTAGTTTTGTGTTGTGTGGACAAAATTTGCTCTCGCCGAATTTTGGTCGTCACACTCCCCCCCTACTTTGGGTTGGGTGAAAAACGAGTAGATACCTTGCCCCTTCGTGAAATTCGGATTTGGACCGTCTGCCCATCAACCTCTCGACGAGCATTCAACAAACGTCCAGGCCGCCATTTTAGTTTTAGTTGGGCGATGACCTCATTCAGTGTCGATGATTCATGGCTCACGCCATCACCGATATCTATGTTCTTCCCTTCGGTTCCTTGTTGTGGGTCATCTGGTAGAAATCCCTCATTGTTGTCCCGCAAGTAACGCTCCAATTCTTCGATGATGTTGTTGTCTATTGAGATTGCATCTTCCATCTCCGTAGTTTGTGACACCAAATTGTCGATGTAGCCAGATATGCCAATATCTAGCGGTTCAAGCTGTATATCATTATTGTGGTCCGCTCTGTCCAATTCGTCGCATGCAGGAACCTGTATGACACCACTGCCGGATGGCGTTCCATCAGTGACAAATGGTGGCTGGTCTCTTGTGGCTGGTATATTATCAGTCCCAGTAATTGGTAATGGTAAGTTCTTTGGCCATCTAGTAGCGCTACTCCAAACTTCTTGGTCCGGCATTGTTTGGATCACTTGGAAAGTCGTTACATGTTGTATATAGCCAGGTATACGCACCACTTCCTCTTCGAATGTCGTAGTCACCCACTCTCGATCCGGCTGGTTTTCTGATTCCTCCTCTTCAGGGTCACTCGCATTTTGAGGTTCGGGTTCGGCGTCCTCTTGATGGGAAGGTCCCTCATCTTCATTATTCACGCCGAAAGCCTGGTCATTTGGTTCAGTTGCATCGCTGTCCGCATTTGTCTCGTTTTGCAATTGGGTTTCTAAATTTTCTTCAGCCTCATTTCCCTTTTCGTCTGCCACGCTCTCTTCTGGTTGTGTTACCACCTCGTCCTCTTGCTCATGTAGTTCCACAAATATGACATCATCGGATGATGACGAGCACTCCTCCCTTGTAACTATTTGCTCAGTCTCCTTCCTTTCCAGTGGGGGCTCCAAAGGTGTTACACGACTGAGAATGATACGTTCGCCTCTTTGTCCCGGTACTCTTTTGGACTGCCATTCTTCTCCTAACATCTGTGTCCTTGGAATACGTTCTTCCTCTTCCATCATTCTCTCTCTAAATCTTTCTGCACTCCTCTTAAATTTCTTTTCACCTCTGCGGTCATCCATGTCTAGTGTCTGCGTTGAAGGTTCACTAATGACTGTAATCTATCGCGAATTAGTTTAATTGAGTTGAGGATTGACTACGGGTTGCCAATTTTTATTGAGTTGATCAATACTTTGCTAGCACTATGTACTTGGGATAGCTTATTGGGGAGCAAACTCTGATTCATTGTATAATTATGCTGCTCCCTACTTTCTTGTTCTGTAAATGCAGCTGAGTAAAAGTTTTTGAGGTCGCTAATATGGGCGGTTTTAGAAGTTCTCCCGTTGATTGGCTTGATACGTACAATTACTGGAGACACATATTTTTCAACTTTAAAAGGGCCTCCATATCGTGGTGCGAGTTTGGCCGCGAAGTTATCTGATGCTTTCGAGAGGTGGTGTAGTTTGACCATAACTAATTGTCCAATTTGGGGCTTCCATGGTCGGCGGCGGAGATTATAGTATTTGGCCTGTTTTTCTGACGCTAACCTCATGTTTTCTCTGGCAATTTGAAATACCATTTTGAGTCGATCGGCATGATTCTTTATTGTAAAACGTTCCGTTCCGGTGCCAAGTGTGAGCTTGTCGTAAATAGTGTTAGGTAAACGTGGCTCCCTTCCTTGTACAATATATGCTGGACTGAACCCTGTTGATTCCGACACACCTGTATTAATGGCTAAAGTGAGTTCGGGTAAAAGTTCATCCCAGGTAGTTTGCTTGTTCTCTGAAAATTGCGCGATCATGGTTTTTATCGTCCGGTTGGTACGTTCGGTGGGGTTTTCTTGTGGCGTGTAAGGGGCCGTATACTGATGACTTACTCCCATTTCATTAAGGAAGTCCTTGAAGGCCTTACTGGTAAACTGGGTGCCGTTATCTGATATGAACAGTTTAGGTACACCGAACCGTGCTAAGATCCGTTCTCTAAATGCTTTAATCAGATTTGTACTAGTAGCTTTCCGACACGGTACTAACTCCGTCCACTTAGAAAACTTGTCTGTAAAGACCATTAACGTGTTATTACCGTGAGTGGACCGAGGAAGAGGTCCCACAAAGTCGGCGCTAACGATTGCCCATGGTTCTTCTGCAAATGTTGTAAGCATCTCGCCTGCTGTTCGTTGTTGTGAAGGTTTGAATTTCTGGCAACTTTTACAAGATCGTACGTAGTAGCCGGCTTGTCTAAGCATACCTGGCCAGTAGTATCTCTTCGCTAATCGACTGCGGGTTTTGTGTACGCCCAGATGGCCGGCACTCGGGGCGTCATGGTTTTCCTTGATGATCTGCTCTCTTAAGTGGTCGGGCACACACATTTTCCATGGGAAGCAATCTGTGTTCCCACCTAACTGATGGCGATAGAGGTTTTTATTTTCGATGACGTAGTCGGGGAATTTCTCCGGATTATTTTCTACTTCTTTGTACTTGTTAGCATACCACGACTTTTCTTTGTTGGCTCCCACTTGTATACAACTGAGTGTTTCTATGGGTTGTCGGGACAACGCATCTGCAACAATATTTTGCTTACCCCTTCTGTACTTTATGTCATAAGTAAATTGCTGTAGCTCGAGAGCCCATCTGGCTATCCGACCTGAGGGACTTTCGATTGAATTAAGCCATTTTAAAGACATATGGTCAGTGACTATGGTGAACTCGTAACCTTCGAGATACGGTCGCATTTTCCTCACTGCCCATACAATGGCTAGGCACTCCTTCTCTGTGGAGGAATAGTTCTTTTCGGCATTGTTAAGGTGACGGCTAGCGTAAGCTATTACTCTTTCTTTTCCTTCTAATGTCTGAGTTAGTACAGCTCCGAGCCCATAGTCGCAGGCATCTGTTTGCAGAATGAATCGTTGGTTGAAATCGGGGCATGCTAGAATAGGTGCCTCCGTCAGCCTTCGTTTTAGAGCTTCAAAGGCTTCTTGTTGCTCCTGACACCATTTGAAATGTTTCCCCTTTTTTAATAGCGACGTTAAAGGATATGTAATTCTGGCGAATTCTGGTACAAATCGTCTATACCAGGACGCAATACCGAGATACTGACGAAGTTGGCGCACATTTTGTGGTGGTTTTAATTCCCTGATAGCTGCTATCTTTTCCGGATCCGTGTGTATTCCTTTCTCGCTCACCATGTGTCCTAGGTATTTTATTTCCTTCCTGAAGAATTTGCATTTATCTTTATTTATACGCAGCTTGGCTTGACGTAAACGTTTGAAAACTTCTTTAAGGTTTTGCATATGATCCTCCAACGTACTGCCAGTAACGACGATGTCGTCCAAATATGCAAATGCAAATGGTTCGAGGTCAGCACCAATCACACGGTCGAGGGCTCTCTGAAACGTTGCGGGGGCGGAATGAAGTCCGAAGGGCATGACTCGCCATTGAAACAGTCCGCGCCCTGGAACCGTAAATGCCGTATATGGTTTACTGGATTCCTCTAAAGGGATCTGCCAATAGCCGTTTTTCAGATCGATACTACTGATGTAATTAGCATTTTTCAAACGTTCCAAAATGTGATTCATTCGGGGAAGTGGGTATGCGTCGGGTACTGATTTTGCATTTAATTGGCGATAATCCACACATAGGCGCCATCGTCCATCCTTCTTCCTCACTAATACAATAGGCGCGCTGTATGGACTTTGTGATGGTTCAATACACCTCTTTTCCAATAGTTCCTCGATCTCTTGATCGATAATTTTTTTGCATTGCCGGATTACGCGGAAAATAGCGTTGCTTTATGGGTTGATCGTCCTTCATTATTATTCGATGCGCTGCTAAATCTGTTATCCCTTTAATGTTTGCGAATTGACTGAGCTCGTCTTGCAAGAATCGTTGTATGTGCTCCTCTTCTGTAAGGACGACTCCCTTCGAACTATTGCAGGAGACTTTTGCGTAACTTTGGTTTGTATTTCGTCTGTTTAATTTAACTGTGAGATTCCCGCATCTAATTTCGGTTTCAATGCCTGTCAAAAAGTCGAAGCCGAGAATAACATTATCCACTACTTCGGGTATTATTAGAAATGTGATATTAACGCTTCGGTTTCCTAGTGTTGCCTTAGTTGTAAATGTTTGACACACTTCTTGAGCGTGACCGTTCGCCATAGATACTTGCATCGTGGTAGGCTCGACTTTGCCTACACCACGGAGTTTTTCAGCCAAACATTTGCTCATGAAGCTACGGGTCGCGCCAGTATCGATTGTTGCCTCTATTGCCGTATTTCCCAATGATATGGTAGCAATAATGCGTTGGCCCTCCATTCGTAGTTGTTCTAATGGTTTCGAGGCTTTGGAATGTCCTGCTGACCGGCTCCTCGAACTGACGGCCAGCGACTCGCGTTTCCCTGCTCTCCACAGCATGCATTAGTGCGTATGTTTTTCCGGCCGCACTGCCAACAAAAAAGAACTTGAGTATTTCGGCAGCTTCCTGCGTAATGACCTTGCTGACTACATCTTCTACATGCAGAGCGTGCATTCGTGATGAATTGATCTTGCTTGTCCACCACTTGGCGATGAGTGTCTGATGTTACTTGGCGAATTTGAGAGTGTTTTGAGCCATGGGCATGTTGTGGTGGATGCGTGTCTATCCGTAAATTCTCCCAGTCACCTGCTAAACCGATTAATTCGTTTAATGTGGTGAATTCCTGACGCTTGATGTAAAGTTGAATCTCCCTTCTACTATTCTTGTATATTCGATTTAACCGCTCCGGATCTGACAGATTTGTGTGGCGCATGAGATTTTGGAGTGACAAAACATAATCTTTGAATTTCTCGTTTAGTCTTTGAGTTCTCTGCCGTATTTCGTCTTCGAGACATTCAAAATAGCGAGATGGTAGGAAAAATTCGAGGAGATCTTGTTTGAATGTATTCCAAGAGGTCCACCTTCGATTGTTATTTCTAAACCACTGTAGCGCCTGATCAGTTAGGAGCTGCGGCATTGTTCTTGGCAGCGAGTCTGGGTCAATACTGTATAACTGCGTAAGCTCCTCCACTCGTTCAATGAATGCTATTGCATCCTCTTTTCCGCTATAGGTTATATTCCACTTTCTTATGCGATCAATAATATACGGGCTCGGTAGAAACTGGTTGACTTGGGGCTGATAGGAGTAATTTCTTCCTATATCATTTGCTCTATCCATGTTAGAATTTGGTGAGCTTGGTTGTCCGGCTAATGACGATGCAGTGGTTTGCCCGTCAGGCCCTTCCAGGGTGATATTTATGTTCTCCTTGACGGGTTTACTTGACTTGGGCTTAACTTGAACTGGTAATGTGTCAAGCCCTGCTCCTGGTGATATGCTGCGGCGGTGTTCCGCCTCTAGCTCGTTTAGACGACTTACAATATTCTTGTCTAAGTTTTCGTCTCTTGCAAATGCAGCGAAATTTCTTCGAAGTTCATCTACTGTACCGCTGGTTTCTAGCTGAAATTCTTTCGCGTAGGTGAGAAGCTCTTCTCGACGAAGTTCGTGAATCCACCCTGTTCTCACCATTTTGATTCAAAGTATTCGGTAACTTACTAGGCTGAGAAATCACGATTTAATATTATTTCTAGAGGGTCCCTGCTCGGGCGCCACTGTAACGGGATCTTTCCCTAGTCCTGTGGTCTATAGCCAGGGCGTGGCTCGCCGGCCAGTGTCCAGTCACAGAAATTTATAAAACGCAAGTGGCCCTCTAGACTTGATGTTATTATTTTATTTTTGGGTATCAGATTTCTCGAGCTGTGTGTATCTCGGGGTCCAAAAGGCCCCGTAGAAGATGTGGTGAAGGTTTGGTGGTCACTCCAACTGGGCAAGATGATTTAAATGACTGCGCCGTGTGGCTGACTTAATCAAAATATATTAAATTTACAGGGGTGCGTTAAATAAGTGCCCCCCGCGAGAAGCAATCAGATAACGGGTAACTTATGTAGCCCTATATGACCTACGTTCCTTAAATTTCTCGACAAGATGATTAACTATAGTCAATTACCCTACTTGTCATTTTCCGTTTGCTCGTTTATCCCAGCAGTGAGTGATCGTCAAGATTGCACTCACCGAGTACGGCTTACTTAAATATATCCTACACTGCGTTCGATCGTCGAGATTACGATACGCAATGAAGGAGATATTTTCGCAGACCAGGGATCCTATGTAGCCTTGTAATCCTACTAGAATCTCCTAATTGTCTTTGTCCGTCTGCCCGTGTATCCCAGCAGTGAGTGATCGTCAAGATTGCACTCACCGAGTACGGTTTACTTAAATATATCCTACACTGCGTTCGATCGTCGAGATTACGAAACGCAATGAAAGAGATATTTTCGCAGACCAGGGATCCTATGTAGCCTTGTAATCCTACTAGAATCTCCTAATTGTCTTTGTCCGTCTGCCCGTTTATCCCAGCAGTGAGTGATCGTCAAGATTGCACTCACCGAGTACGGTTTACTTAAATATATCTTACACTGCGTTCGATCGTCGAGATTACGAAACGCAATGAAAGAGATATTTTCGCAGACCGGGGATCCTATGTAGCCTTGTAATCCTACTAGAATCTCCTAATTGTCTTTGTCCGTCTGCCCGTTTATCCCACTATCTGCTAAACCCTATGTCCTACTACCGAGCAATCCAATTATCCGACCGTCCAGCTTGCCTGTCCTCTACCAACTGACTTGTTGCTCTCCCGCGTTTATTTTTCAACCACTGCTTGCTTGTATGTTCTCTGTTCGTCGCTGCTTGCTTGCTTGCCACTCTTCTTTTCGATACCATTTGCTCGACTCCTCGCGCTGCCCAGCGTTGTTTGCCCGCTCGCCTGCTCTTATCTTCTCCACATCTTCTTCACAACAAGAGCCATATTGTCTCCCTCTCTTTTCTCTTAATCTAGCTACTCTTATTCTAATACAAGGTGTTTACGAACTATTTACTAACTATTCAAATAACATGTTGACAAATGTAAATTAATTTTAATTGTAATTCATTAATAATATATTAATTCATATAAAGAAATTAAAATATAAAATAAAATATCAAATTCAGTATGTTGTTGTGTTGTGTTTGTGTTCTTAGTTTTGTGTTGTGTGGACAAAATTTGCTCTCGCCGAATTTTGGTCGTCACAGTACTCATGCCTTCTGAGACAGTTGGCTCCCCCCTCTTGATCAAATGTAAAGAATTGCCTTCTCGGTTCTAATTTTTGTTTTAAAAGATCGAGCATCTCTTTGTCTTTTACTAAACTTTTATCATTTTCATCCAGAACTTGGATTTCATGGAAGTATATGAGCGAGAAAGCCAACACAAAGTTGAGTGTATGAGTACTCATGCCTTCTGAGACTGTTGGCCCCCCTCTTGGTCAAATGTAAAGAATTGCCTTCTCGGTTCTAATTTTTGTTTTAAAAGATCGAGCATCTCTTTGTCTTTTATTAAACTTTTATCATTTTCATCCAGAACTTGGATTTCATGGAAGTATATGAGCGAGAAAGCCAACACAAAGTTGAGTGTATGAGTACTCATGCCTTCTGAGACTGTTGGCCCCCCTCTTGGTCAAATGTAAAGAATTGCCTTCTCGGTTCTAATTTTTGTTTTAAAAGATCGAGCATCTCTTTGTCTTTTATTAAACTTTTATCATTTTCATCCAGAACTTGGATTTCATGGAAGTATATGAGCGAGAAAGCCAACACAAAGTTGAGTGTATGAGTACTCATGCCTTCTGAGACTGTTGGCCCCCCTCTTGGTCAAATGTAAAGAATTGCCTTCTCGGTTCTAATTTTTGTTTTAAAAGATCGAGCATCTCTTTGTCTTTTATTAAACTTTTATCATTTTCATCCAGAACTTGGATTTCATGGAAGTATATGAGCGAGAAAGCCAACACAAAGTTGAGTGTATGAGTACTCATGCCTTCTAAGACTGTTGGCCCCCCTCTTGGTCAAATGTAAAGAATTGCCTTCTTCTGAAATCCAGAACTTGGATTTCATGGAAGTATATGAGCGAGAAAGCCAACACAAAGTTGAGTGTATGAGTACTCATGCCTTCTGAGACTGTTGGCCCCCCTCTTGGTCAAATGTAAAGAATTGCCTTCTCGGTTCTAATTTTTGTTTTAAAAGATCGAGCATCTCTTTGTCTTTTATTAAACTTTTATCATTTTCATCCAGAACTTGGATTTCATCGAAGTATATGAGCGAGAAAGCCAACACAAAGTTGAGTGTATGAGTACTCATGCCTTCTGAGACTGTTGGCCCCCTCTTGGTCAAATGTAAAGAATTGCCTTCTCGGTTCTAATTTTTGTTTTAAAAGATCGAGCATCTCTTTGTCTTTTATTAAACTTTTATCATTTTCATCCAGAACTTGGATTTCATCGAAGTATATGAGCGAGAAAGCCAACACAAAGTTGAGTGTATGAGTACTCATGCCTTCTGAGACTGTTGGCCCCCCTCTTGGTCAAATGTAAAGAATTGCCTTCTCGGTTCTAATTTTTGTTTTAAAAGATCGAGCATCTCTTTGTCTTTTATTAAACTTTTATCATTTTCATCAAGAACTTGGATTTCATCGAAGTATATGAGCGAGAAAGCCAACACAAAGTTGAGTGTATGAGTACTCATGCCTTCTGAGACTGTTGGCCCCCTCTTGGTCAAATGTAAAGAATTGCCTTCTCGGTTCTAATTTTTGTTTTAAAAGATCGAGCATCTCTTTGTCTTTTATTAAACTTTTATCATTTTCATCCAGAACTTGGATTTCATCGAAGTATATGAGCGAGAAAGCCAACACAAAGTTGAGTGTATGAGTACTCATGCCTTCTGAGACTGTTGGCCCCCTCTTGGTCAAATGTAAAGAATTGCCTTCTCGGTTCTAATTTTTGTTTTAAAAGATCGAGCATCTCTTTGTCTTTTATTAAACTTTTATCATTTTCATCCAGAACTTGGATTTCATGGAAGTATATGAGCGAGAAAGCCAACACAAAGTTGAGTGTATGAGTACTCATGCCTTCTGAGACTGTTGGCCCCCTCTTGGTCAAATGTAAAGAATTGCCTTCTCGGTTCTAATTTTTGTTTTAAAAGATCGAGCATCTCTTTGTCTTTTATTAAACTTTTATCATTTTCATCCAGAACTTGGATTTCATGGAAGTATATGAGCGAGAAAGCCAACACAAAGTTGAGTGTATGAGTACTCATGCCTTCTGAGACAGTTGGCTCCCCCCTCTTGATCAAATGTAAAGAATTGCCTTCTCGGTTCTAATTTTTGTTTTAAAAGATTGAGCATCTCTTTGTCTTTTACTAAACTTTTATCATTTTCATCCAGAACTTGGATTTCATGGAAGTATATGAGCGAGAAAGCCAACACAAAGTTGAGTGTATGAGCACTCATGCCTTCTGAGACTGTTGGCCCCCCTCTTGGTCAAATGTAAAGAATTGCCTTCTCGGTTCTAATTTTTGTTTTAAAAGATCGAGCATCTCTTTGTCTTTTATTAAACTTTTATCATTTTCGTCCAGAACTTGGATTTCATGGAAGTATATGAGCGAGAAAGCCAACACAAAGTTGAGTGTATGAGTACTCATGCCTTCTGAGACTGTTGGCCCCCCTCTTGGTCAAATGTAAAGAATTGCCTTCTCGGTTCTAATTTTTGTTTTAAAAGATCGAGCATCTCTTTGTCTTTTATTAAACTTTTATCATTTTCATCCAGAACTTGGATTTCATGGAAGTATATGAGCGAGAAAGCCAACACAAAGTTGAGTGTATGAGTACTCATGCCTTCTGAGACTGTTGGGCCCCCCTCTTGGTCAAATGTAAAGAATTGCCTTCTCGGTTCTAATTTTTGTTTTAAAAGATCGAGCATCTCTTTGTCTTTTATTAAACTTTTATCATTTTCATCCAGAACTTGGATTTCATGGAAGTATATGAGCGAGAAAGCCAACACAAAGTTGAGTGTATGAGTACTCATGCCTTCTGAGACTGTTGGCCCCCCCTCTTGGTCAAATGTAAAGAATTGCCTTCTCGGTTCTAATTTTTGTTTTAAAAGATCGAGCATCTCTTTGTCTTTTATTAAACTTTTATCATTTTCATCCAGAACTTGGATTTCATGGAAGTATATGAGCGAGAAAGCCAACACAAAGTTGAGTGTATGAGTACTCATGCCTTCTGAGACTGTTGGCCCCCCCTCTTGGTCAAATGTAAAGAATTGGCTTCTCGGTTCTAATTTTTGTTTTAAAAGATCGAGCATCTCTTTGTCTTTTATTAAACTTTTATCATTTTCATCCAGAACTTGGATTTCATGGAAGTATATGAGCGAGAAAGCCAACACAAAGTTGAGTGTATGAGTACTCATGCCTTCTGAGACTGTTGGCCCCCCTCTTGGTCAAATGTAAAGAATTGCCTTCTCGGTTCTAATTTTTGTTTTAAAAGATCGAGAATCTCTTTGTCTTTTACTAAACTTTTATCATTTTCATCCAGAACTTGGATTTCATGGAAGTATATGAGCGAAAAAGCCAACACAAAGTTGAGTGTATGAGTACTCATGCCTTCTGAGACTGTTGGCCCCCCCTCTTGGTCAAATGTAAAGAATTGCCTTCTCGGTTCTAATTTTTGTTTTAAAAGATCGAGCATCTCTTTGTCTTTTATTAAACTTTTATCATTTTCATCCAGAACTTGGATTTCATGGAAGTATATGAGCGAGAAAGCCAACACAAAGTTGAGTGTATGAGTACTCATGCCTTCTGAGACTGTTGGCCCCCCCTCTTGGTCAAATGTAAAGAATTGCCTTCTCGGTTCTGATTTTTGTGTTAAAAGATCGAGCATCTCTTTGTCTTTTACTAAACTTTTATCATTTTCATCCAGAACTTGGATTTCATGGAAGTATATGAGCGAGAAAGCCAACACAAAGTTGAGTGTATGAGTACTCATGCCTTCTGAGACTGTTGGCCCCCCTCTTGGTCAAATGTAAAGAATTGCCTTCTCGGTTCTAATTTTTGTTTTAAAAGATCGAGCATCTCTTTGTCTTTTATTAAACTTTTATCATTTTCATCCAGAACTTGGATTTCATGGAAGTATATGAGCGAAAAAGCCAACACAAAGTTGAGTGTATGAGTACTCATGCCTTCTGAGACTGTTGGCCCCCCCTCTTGGTCAAATGTAAAGAATTGCCTTCTCGGTTCTAATTTTTGTTTTAAAAGATCGAGCATCTCTTTGTCTTTTATTAAACTTTTATCATTTTCATCCAGAACTTGGATTTCATGGAAGTATATGAGCGAGAAAGCCAACACAAAGTTGAGTGTATGAGTACTCATGCCTCCTGAGACTGTTGGCCCCCCTCTTGGTCAAATGTAAATAATTGCCTTCTCGGTTCTAATTTTTGTTTTAAAAGATCGAGCATCTCTTTGTCTTTTACTAAACTTTTATCATTTTCATCCAGAACTTGGATTTCATGGAAGTATATGAGCGAGAAAGCCAACACAAAGTTGAGTGTATGAGTACTCATGCCTTCTGAGACTGTTGGCCCCCCTCTTGGTCAAATGTAAAGAATTGCCTTCTCGGTTCTAATTTTTGTTTTAAAAGATCGAGCATCTCTTTGTCTTTTATTAAACTTTTATCATTTTCATCCAGAACTTGGATTTCATGGAAGTATATGAGCGAGAAAGCCAACACAAAGTTGAGTGTATGAGTACTCATGACTTCTGAGACTGTTGGCCCCCCTCTTGGTCAAATGTAAAGAATTGCCTTCTCAGTTCTAATTTTTGTTTTAAAAGATCGAGCATCTCTTTGTCTTTTATTAAACTTTTATCATTTTCATCCAGAACTTGGATTTCATGGAAGTATATGAGCGAGAAAGCCAACACAAAGTTGAGTGTATGAGTACTCATGCCTTCTGAGACTGTTGGCCCCCCTCTTGGTCAAATGTAAAGAATTGCCTTCTCAGTTCTAATTTTTGTTTTAAAAGATCGAGCACCTCTTTGTCTTTTATTAAACTTTTATCATTTTCATCCAGAACTTGGATTTCATGGAAGTATATGAGCGAGAAAGCCAACACAAAGTTGAGTGTATGAGTACTCATGCCTTCTGAGACTGTTGGCCCCCTCTTGGTCAAATGTAAAGAATTGCCTTCTCGGTTCTAATTTTTGTTTTAAAAGATCGAGCATCTCTTTGTCTTTTACTAAACTTTTATCATTTTCATCCAGAACTTGGATTTCATGGAAGTATATGAGCGAGAAAGCCAACACAAAGTTGAGTGTATGAGTACTCATGCCTTCTGAGACTGTTGGCCCCCCTCTTGGTCAAATGTAAAGAATTGCCTTCTCAGTTCTAATTTTTGTTTTAAAAGATCGAGCATCTCTTTGTCTTTTATTAAACTTTTATCATTTTCATCCAGAACTTGGATTTCATGGAAGTATATGAGCGAGAAAGCCAACACAAAGTTGAGTGTATGAGTACTCATGCCTTCTGAGACTGTTGGCCCCCTCTTGGTCAAATGTAAAGAATTGCCTTCTCGGTTCTAATTTTTGTTTTAAAAGATCGAGCATCTCTTTGTCTTTTACTAAACTTTTATCATTTTCATCCAGAACTTGGATTTCATGGAAGTATATGAGCGAGAAAGCCAACACAAAGTTGAGTGTATGAGTACTCATGCCTTCTGAGACTGTTGGCCCCCCTCTTGGTCAAATGTAAAGAATTGCCTTCTCGGTTCTAATTTTTGTTTTAAAAGATCGAGCATCTCTTTGTCTTTTATTAAACTTTTATCATTTTCATCCAGAACTTGGATTTCATGGAAGTATATGAGCGAGAAAGCCAACACAAAGTTGAGTGTATGAGTACTCATGACTTCTGAGACTGTTGGCCCCCCTCTTGGTCAAATGTAAAGAATTGCCTTCTCAGTTCTAATTTTTGTTTTAAAAGATCGAGCATCTCTTTGTCTTTTATTAAACTTTTATCATTTTCATCCAGAACTTGGATTTCATGGAAGTATATGAGCGAGAAAGCCAACACAAAGTTGAGTGTATGAGTACTCATGCCTTCTGAGACAGTTGGCTCCCCCCTCTTGATCAAATGTAAAGAATTGCCTTCTCGGTTCTAATTTTTGTTTTAAAAGATCGAGCATCTCTTTGTCTTTTACTAAACTTTTATCATTTTCATCCAGAACTTGGATTTCATGGAAGTATATGAGCGAGAAAGCCAACACAAAGTTGAGTGTATGAGTACTCATGCCTTCTGAGACTGTTGGCCCCCCTCTTGGTCAAATGTAAAGAATTGCCTTCTCGGTTCTAATTTTTGTTTTAAAAGATCGAGCATCTCTTTGTCTTTTATTAAACTTTTATCATTTTCATCCAGAACTTGGATTTCATGGAAGTATATGAGCGAGAAAGCCAACACAAAGTTGAGTGTATGAGTACTCATGCCTTCTAAGACTGTTGGCCCCCCTCTTGGTCAAATGTAAAGAATTGCCTTCTTCTGAAATCCAGAACTTGGATTTCATGGAAGTATATGAGCGAGAAAGCCAACACAAAGTTGAGTGTATGAGTACTCATGCCTTCTGAGACTGTTGGCCCCCCTCTTGGTCAAATGTAAAGAATTGCCTTCTCGGTTCTAATTTTTGTTTTAAAAGATCGAGCATCTCTTTGTCTTTTATTAAACTTTTATCATTTTCATCCAGAACTTGGATTTCATGGAAGTATATGAGCGAGAAAGCCAACACAAAGTTAAGTGTATGAGTACTCATGCCTTCTGAGACTGTTGGCCCCCCTCTTGGTCAAATGTAAAGAATTGCCTTCTCGGTTCTAATTTTTGTTTTAAAAGATCGAGCATCTCTTTGTCTTTTATTAAACTTTTATCATTTTCATCCAGAACTTGGATTTCATCGAAGTATATGAGCGAGAAAGCCAACACAAAGTTGAGTGTATGAGTACTCATGCCTTCTGAGACAGTTGGCTCCCCCCTCTTGATCAAATGTAAAGAATTGCCTTCTCGGTTCTAATTTTTGTTTTAAAAGATCGAGCATCTCTTTGTCTTTTACTAAACTTTTATCATTTTCATCCAGAACTTGGATTTCATGGAAGTATATGAGCGAGAAAGCCAACACAAAGTTGAGTGTATGAGTACTCATGCCTTCTGAGACTGTTGGCCCCCCTCTTGGTCAAATGTAAAGAATTGCCTTCTCAGTTCTAATTTTTGTTTTAAAAGATCGAGCATCTCTTTGTCTTTTATTAAACTTTTATCATTTTCATCCAGAACTTGGATTTCATGGAAGTATATGAGCGAGAAAGCCAACACAAAGTTGAGTGTATGAGTACTCATGCCTTCTGAGACTGTTGGCCCCCCCTCTTGGTCAAATGTAAAGAATTGCCTTCTCGGTTCTAATTTTTGTTTTAAAAGATCGAGCATCTCTTTGTCTTTTATTAAACTTTTATCATTTTCATCCAGAACTTGGATTTCATGGAAGTATATGAGCGAGAAAGCCAACACAAAGTTGAGTGTATGAGTACTCATGCCTTCTGAGACTGTTGGCCCCCTCTTGGTCAAATGTAAAGAATTGCCTTCTCAGTTCTAATTTTTGTTTTAAAAGGTCGAGCATCTCTTTGTCTTTTATTAAACTTTTATCATTTTCATCCAGAACTTGGATTTCATGGAAGTATATGAGCGAGAAAGCCAACACAAAGTTGAGTGTATGAGTACTCATGCCTTCTGAGACTGTTGGCCCCCTCTTGGTCAAATGTAAAGAATTGCCTTCTCGGTTCTAATTTTTGTTTTAAAAGATCGAGCATCTCTTTGTCTTTTATTAAACTTTTATCATTTTCATCCAGAACTTGGATTTCATGGAAGTATATGAGCGAGAAAGCCAACACAAAGTTGAGTGTATGAGTACTCATGCCTCCTGAGACCGTTGGCCCCCCTCTTGGTCAAATGTAAAGAATTGCCTTCTCGGTTCTAATTTTTGTTTTAAAAGATCGAGCATCTCTTTGTCTTTTATTAAACTTTTATCATTTTCATCCAGAACTTGGATTTCATGGAAGTATATGAGCGAGAAAGCCAACACAAAGTTAAGTGTATGAGTACTCATGCCTTCTGAGACTGTTGGCCCCCCTCTTGGTCAAATGTAAAGAATTGCCTTCTCGGTTCTAATTTTTGTTTTAAAAGATCGAGCATCTCTTTGTCTTTTATTAAACTTTTATCATTTTCATCCAGAACTTGGATTTCATGGAAGTATATGAGCGAGAAAGCCAACACAAAGTTGAGTGTATGAGTACTCATGACTTCTGAGACTGTTGGCCCCCCTCTTGGTCAAATGTAAAGAATTGCCTTCTCAGTTCTAATTTTTGTTTTAAAAGATCGAGCATCTCTTTGTCTTTTATTAAACTTTTATCATTTTCATCCAGAACTTGGATTTCATGGAAGTATATGAGCGAGAAAGCCAACACAAAGTTGAGTGTATGAGTACTCATGCCTTCTGAGACTGTTGGCCCCCCCTCTTGGTCAAATGTAAAGAATTGCCTTCTCGGTTCTAATTTTTGTTTTAAAAGATCGAGCATCTCTTTGTCTTTTATTAAACTTTTATCATTTTCATCCAGAACTTGGATTTCATGGAAGTATATGAGCGAGAAAGCCAACACAAAGTTGAGTGTATGAGTACTCATGCCTTCTGAGACTGTTGGCCCCCCCTCTTGGTCAAATGTAAAGAATTGCCTTCTCAGTTCTAATTTTTGTTTTAAAAGATCGAGCATCTCTTTGTCTTTTATTAAACTTTTATCATTTTCATCCAGAACTTGGATTTCATGGAAGTATATGAGCGAGAAAGCCAACACAAAGTTGAGTGTATGAGTACTCATGCCTTCTGAGACTGTTGGCCCCCCTCTTGGTCAAATGTAAAGAATTGCCTTCTCGGTTCTAATTTTTGTTTTAAAAGATCGAGCATCTCTTTGTCTTTTATTAAACTTTTATCATTTTCATCCAGAACTTGGATTTCATGGAAGTATATGAGCGAGAAAGCCAACACAAAGTTGAGTGTATGAGTACTCATGCCTTCTGAGACTGTTGGCCCCCTCTTGGTCAAATGTAAAGAATTGCCTTCTCGGTTCTAATTTTTGTTTTAAAAGATCGAGCATCTCTTTGTCTTTTATTAAACTTTTATCATTTTCATCCAGAACTTGGATTTCATGGAAGTATATGAGCGAGAAAGCCAACACAAAGTTGAGTGTATGAGTACTCATGCCTTCTGAGACAGTTGGCTCCCCCCTCTTGATCAAATGTAAAGAATTGCCTTCTCGGTTCTAATTTTTGTTTTAAAAGATCGAGCATCTCTTTGTCTTTTACTAAACTTTTATCATTTTCATCCAGAACTTGGATTTCATGGAAGTATATGAGCGAGAAAGCCAACACAAAGTTGAGTGTATGAGTACTCATGCCTTCTGAGACTGTTGGCCCCCCTCTTGGTCAAATGTAAAGAATTGCCTTCTCGGTTCTAATTTTTGTTTTAAAAGATCGAGCATCTCTTTGTCTTTTATTAAACTTTTATCATTTTCATCCAGAACTTGGATTTCATGGAAGTATATGAGCGAGAAAGCCAACACAAAGTTGAGTGTATGAGTACTCATGCCTTCTAAGACTGTTGGCCCCCCTCTTGGTCAAATGTAAAGAATTGCCTTCTTCTGAAATCCAGAACTTGGATTTCATGGAAGTATATGAGCGAGAAAGCCAACACAAAGTTGAGTGTATGAGTACTCATGCCTTCTGAGACTGTTGGCCCCCCTCTTGGTCAAATGTAAAGAATTGCCTTCTCGGTTCTAATTTTTGTTTTAAAAGATCGAGCATCTCTTTGTCTTTTATTAAACTTTTATCATTTTCATCCAGAACTTGGATTTCATGGAAGTATATGAGCGAGAAAGCCAACACAAAGTTAAGTGTATGAGTACTCATGCCTTCTGAGACTGTTGGCCCCCCTCTTGGTCAAATGTAAAGAATTGCCTTCTCGGTTCTAATTTTTGTTTTAAAAGATCGAGCATCTCTTTGTCTTTTATTAAACTTTTATCATTTTCATCCAGAACTTGGATTTCATCGAAGTATATGAGCGAGAAAGCCAACACAAAGTTGAGTGTATGAGTACTCATGCCTTCTGAGACTGTTGGCCCCCCTCTTGGTCAAATGTAAAGAATTGCCTTCTCGGTTCTAATTTTTGTTTTAAAAGATCGAGCATCTCTTTGTCTTTTATTAAACTTTTATCATTTTCATCCAGAACTTGGATTTCATCGAAGTATATGAGCGAGAAAGCCAACACAAAGTTGAGTGTATGAGTACTCATGCCTTCTGAGACTGTTGGCCCCCTCTTGGTCAAATGTAAAGAATTGCCTTCTCGGTTCTAATTTTTGTTTTAAAAGATCGAGCATCTCTTTGTCTTTTATTAAACTTTTATCATTTTCATCAAGAACTTGGATTTCATCGAAGTATATGAGCGAGAAAGCCAACACAAAGTTGAGTGTATGAGTACTCATGCCTTCTGAGACTGTTGGCCCCCTCTTGGTCAAATGTAAAGAATTGCCTTCTCGGTTCTAATTTTTGTTTTAAAAGATCGAGCATCTCTTTGTCTTTTATTAAACTTTTATCATTTTCATCCAGAACTTGGATTTCATCGAAGTATATGAGCGAGAAAGCCAACACAAAGTTGAGTGTATGAGTACTCATGCCTTCTGAGACTGTTGGCCCCCTCTTGGTCAAATGTAAAGAATTGCCTTCTCGGTTCTAATTTTTGTTTTAAAAGATCGAGCATCTCTTTGTCTTTTATTAAACTTTTATCATTTTCATCCAGAACTTGGATTTCATGGAAGTATATGAGCGAGAAAGCCAACACAAAGTTGAGTGTATGAGTACTCATGCCTTCTGAGACTGTTGGCCCCCTCTTGGTCAAATGTAAAGAATTGCCTTCTCGGTTCTAATTTTTGTTTTAAAAGATCGAGCATCTCTTTGTCTTTTATTAAACTTTTATCATTTTCATCCAGAACTTGGATTTCATGGAAGTATATGAGCGAGAAAGCCAACACAAAGTTGAGTGTATGAGTACTCATGCCTTCTGAGACAGTTGGCTCCCCCCTCTTGATCAAATGTAAAGAATTGCCTTCTCGGTTCTAATTTTTGTTTTAAAAGATTGAGCATCTCTTTGTCTTTTACTAAACTTTTATCATTTTCATCCAGAACTTGGATTTCATGGAAGTATATGAGCGAGAAAGCCAACACAAAGTTGAGTGTATGAGTACTCATGCCTTCTGAGACTGTTGGCCCCCCTCTTGGTCAAATGTAAAGAATTGCCTTCTCGGTTCTAATTTTTGTTTTAAAAGATCGAGCATCTCTTTGTCTTTTATTAAACTTTTATCATTTTCATCCAGAACTTGGATTTCATGGAAGTATATGAGCGAGAAAGCCAACACAAAGTTGAGTGTATGAGTACTCATGCCTTCTGAGACTGTTGGCCCCCCTCTTGGTCAAATGTAAAGAATTGCCTTCTCGGTTCTAATTTTTGTTTTAAAAGATCGAGCATCTCTTTGTCTTTTATTAAACTTTTATCATTTTCATCCAGAACTTGGATTTCATGGAAGTATATGAGCGAGAAAGCCAACACAAAGTTGAGTGTATGAGTACTCATGCCTTCTGAGACTGTTGGCCCCCCCTCTTGGTCAAATGTAAAGAATTGCCTTCTCGGTTCTGATTTTTGTGTTAAAAGATCGAGCATCTCTTTGTCTTTTATTAAACTTTTATCATTTTCATCCAGAACTTGGATTTCATGGAAGTATATGAGCGAGAAAGCCAACACAAAGTTGAGTGTATGAGTACTCATGCCTTCTGAGACTGTTGGCCCCCCTCTTGGTCAAATGTAAAGAATTGCCTTCTCGGTTCTAATTTTTGTTTTAAAAGATCGAGCATCTCTTTGTCTTTTATTAAACTTTTATCATTTTCATCCAGAACTTGGATTTCATCGAAGTATATGAGCGAGAAAGCCAACACAAAGTTGAGTGTATGAGTACTCATGCCTTCTGAGACAGTTGGCTCCCCCCTCTTGATCAAATGTAAAGAATTGCCTTCTCGGTTCTAATTTTTGTTTTAAAAGATCGAGCATCTCTTTGTCTTTTATTAAACTTTTATCATTTTCATCCAGAACTTGGATTTCATGGAAGTATATGAGCGAGAAAGCCAACACAAAGTTGAGTGTATGAGTACTCATGCCTTCTGAGACTGTTGGCCCCCCCTCTTGGTCAAATGTAAAGAATTGCCTTCTCGGTTCTGATTTTTGTGTTAAAAGATCGAGCATCTCTTTGTCTTTTATTAAACTTTTATCATTTTCATCCAGAACTTGGATTTCATGGAAGTATATGAGCGAGAAAGCCAACACAAAGTTGAGTGTATGAGTACTCATGCCTTCTGAGACTGTTGGCCCCCCCTCTTGGTCAAATGTAAAGAATTGCCTTCTCGGTTCTGATTTTTGTGTTAAAAGATCGAGCATCTCTTTGTCTTTTATTAAACTTTTATCATTTTCATCCAGAACTTGGATTTCATGGAAGTATATGAGCGAGAAAGCCAACACAAAGTTGAGTGTATGAGTACTCATGCCTTCTGAGACTGTTGGCCCCCCCTCTTGGTCAAATGTAAAGAATTGCCTTCTCGGTTCTGATTTTTGTGTTAAAAGATCGAGCATCTCTTTGTCTTTTATTAAACTTTTATCATTTTCATCCAGAACTTGGATTTCATGGAAGTATATGAGCGAGAAAGCCAACACAAAGTTGAGTGTATGAGTACTCATGCCTTCTGAGACTGTTGGCCCCCTCTTGGTCAAATGTAAAGAATTGCCTTCTCGGTTCTAATTTTTGTTTTAAAAGATCGAGCATCTCTTTGTCTTTTATTAAACTTTTATCATTTTCATCCAGAACTTGGATTTCATGGAAGTATATGAGCGAGAAAGCCAACACAAAGTTGAGTGTATGAGTACTCATGCCTTCTGAGACTGTTGGCCCCCCTCTTGGTCAAATGTAAAGAATTGCCTTCTCGGTTCTAATTTTTGTTTTAAAAGATCGAGCATCTCTTTGTCTTTTATTAAACTTTTATCATTTTCATCCAGAACTTGGATTTCATGGAAGTATATGAGCGAGAAAGCCAACACAAAGTTGAGTGTATGAGTACTCATGCCTTCTGAGACTGTTGGCCCCCCTCTTGGTCAAATGTAAAGAATTGCCTTCTCGGTTCTAATTTTTGTTTTAAAAGATCGAGCATCTCTTTGTCTTTTATATATGCCACTTGGTCAGAATATTTTTCTAAAGTTACGAAAAAAGGCACTGAAAACGCGCATTTTTAGATGCCTACACTGGCATGTTGAAGTGGCCACTGGCCACTCCATGGTCCGAGTGCGTTGATGAAACTTAGCATTATGAAAAATATTTTGGACAAGTTGCATATATCGGTGGAAAGGTGCTGCCATTAGCTTTCCAAAATGGTAAGTTTCATCAACGCACTCGGACCAAGGAGTGGGCAGTGGCCACTTCAACATGCCAGTATATGTGGATCATGTTGTGGATCCTGGGGCGGGTTGCGGTTCGTGTCTTTGCTAAACTAAATACGTATTTATCTTCTCAACTTAAATACGTATTTATCTTCACGCAGTTAATTTATTTTACTAAAATTTTATTGTTTTATTTTAAGCTGCAAACGCAGCTGCAATCACACAGATAATTTAAAAAACATGAAACTCATTGTTGCCCACCTGAAGTCATTGCGGAGAGAGAACAATAAAATTGCGCATTAAAAAAGCACACAATTCACTGCAACAAACTAAAGCGTCAACCAGGTGGGACAAAGACGGCTGACTCCGAAAAAGGTGCTGCTGTATTTGCAGGGTCACCGCAGTACACAGACAGATGAACAGACAGACAGTCAGACGGGCAGACGGACATTTAATTGTGGTTATAGAGGCAGAAAAGTGACTTGTTGCTGATGTCTGCCCACACCAAGCGAAACGCAACTCATACAGCGAACTGCACTTTGAACCCACGTTGTCATTTATTCAACTTGACTGACAGCTGCAAGAATGGCAGAGATTGTTGCTGCCACAAACAGAAATTAAGGTCAAAAACGTTAGCTGGAGAATGCAAGTTTTTAGCAGTTGAACCTTTTGTGAGTTTTTCCTCTCGCTTAAAATTCAAAAATGAATTCCAATCCACTCGATTTTTAACATACACTTCGGTTGTGTCTGAATTAACGTTTGCTTAATTTGAATGATAAAAGTCGAGTCCCCGTCTTTGTTGAAATAACAAGAAATCAAATAGAAAACTAGAAATAAAAAATTTATAACGAAGTAAAAATTAAAGCGATTTGTTTCTGCTGTAAGGGGAATTTTTCGCTTGATTTCAATTTTTTCAATGATTTCCAACAAATTTACTAACTCATGTTTTTAGCTTATATAGAATTTTAGTTAAAATTAATTTACAGAAAACAACAGCATCTCCGTTGAATTATGGCGGAAATTTCATTTAAAAAGTGACACATTTTGTGAATAAACATTGGCAAAATTTTTGCTGAAAATAAAATCGACGATTATTCATGTTTGCTTTAAATAAAACATCAAAAGTATCCAGCTGTCGGAAGCGCATGATATGATGCAACGACTTAAATAGCATTGAAAATCCTCAAATTCAAGGAATTTACATACTTTTGACATTCGTACTTTCTTCTGTAATTCAGTTGTGAGGCGAAAATAAAGCAAGAAATGCTTGAAAATGTCTTCTTAATCTGGTTTTCTTTATAAACAGAACGATTTTCATCCCTTTGAGAATTTATTTACTGTTCTTCCTCTTTTGGTTCTCTACAACGCAATTTGTTATTGCGTTCCCGGCGATACTTTTAATACATTTTTCGCACTTTTGCCCTTTTTATAAAAATATAAACACAATTATAGAATATTCAATCTTCTGCGTTAAGAAACTCGTTGTTGTTCATTTACTTCTGTCGTTACTTTACTTCAGTGCTGAAAATAAATACTTGCTGTGAAAATTGCAGCTTATTAAACAACACAAATTTATAAATAACATTCTGTATTCATATATTTCGAGATAATCGATGGTTTATTTTTGTAGTTATAAATTAAAAAGGGAAAAACAAATTACTTTTCTGTGTTGTTTCTTATCTGCTGAATAAATTGAATTAAAACTTGTAAAAGTGCGCTGGCTTTTATAATATTTAAAGAACGCGAGCCGCACCCACTTCAGGTATTTTATGCAGTAATTTTGTTCATTTTGTTTACAGCAAAAGTAATTTCCAGCAGGAATAACTACTTTGTATTTTATTGTCTACCCATCCTTGCTTTCTAGTGTTATTAAAATTCTCTTTTGTAGAACCCTGTTGTTGATGATGGCTTCAATTGTAAATCCCTGCAATTGTTTTAAAATTCGTAAGTTGTTGGTTGCTGCTGGTACTCAGCTGTATGGTGGCCACTTGAGTTGAGTCACAGCTGCAGTGAGCCGCAATTAATTAAGCGTCACTCTCAGCACCCTCCATCCATCAGTTAGCAAGCAAAAAATCGCCGAGCACTCACAACTCAACACCCACTAGCACACCAACAACACTACCCACCTTCGACTCGTATCTCACTTTCACCATTCGGCTCTCACCATTCAACTCTCACCATTCTCCGTCCAGCTCACACTATTCACCGTTCAGCTCTCACTATTCACCGTTCAGCTCTCACCACCCACCAGAGGCGAAACAAAGAAGGGCAACACCCGGTGTTTCAAAATGCCGTAGGAGTTAACATTTTTTGTTGTTTTCTAAAAACTGGTGTTTAATTTTAAATTTTTGTGTAATTTATAATATTTCTAGAACTAAAGCATTTTACAGAAACACAGCAAAATATATTCATTTTTTAAAATACAGGAAATTATTATTAATTTACGAATCAGATTTCGTGTTAAAAAATATTCCACTTTTCCTCACAAATTCTGCCTACGCCGATGAATTCCCTTGTTGATTCGTAGTTAAAGTTGGAAAAATCACAGTTTTCACCTTCCTACAAATTTCTGGATACGTCTCTGCCACCTGCTTGACCCAACTCCTCCGCCTTCACACCCGAAGGTGACATCAAAACGAAAACGTGCAACTAATTAGCGATGCTGCTACTTGCAACAACTACGAGCACTCATTGATAGCTGGTGGCCGCCTTTTCAGTGTTACTCAACCTCCCTCCTCACCCACTCACCACTCCCCCTCCCCTGAGCCGATGCAGCAATTTTAAATTAACATGTTGATTTTCTATGCCGCGTTCTTTTACTCCCTCTTAACTGCATGCAAGAGTACATAAAAAAGTGTTTTTGTTTGTTTAACAAGTTTTACACGCTCTCATCAGTTTCTCTCTACATCTCAACAGAAGTCTCATGACGGGTAGAGGGAGTGGGAAAGCTTGTGTTTCTTTTGTTTCTTCTTTCTATTTCCATGCAATTTTGTTTTTCTTTATCCTGCTTCATGCTGTTCATTAAAAATGCCACATCATGCTGTTGAGGGTGTTGCCAGCAGGGAATAATTTCTGCAATATATTTCTCAGCACGTTTCTTGGAAAGAGTGTTGCATTTTAATGCTTTTCTTTCTCTGTCTCAATTGTTACTCGTGTGTTTTTCTTTCTTAAGAAATCCTTTTCTTTTGTTACTGTTTGCGTTTAGTTTTTGCTTTTTCTGTTCCTTCTTGTGTTTTTCTTTTTTCGTCTGTCAGAAGATTGTTTATATTGTGATGTGTTCTTCTTTATCATGAGAGTCGGTTTATTTATTTACTTCACTCTTTTTTTTTGTTTCTCAGTTTTTGCATTTTATTTCCTTGACGAAGTTCAAATGCAATGATGCGCAGTTAAGCGGCAAATAGTAGCCAATGAGTGGGAGGGAAAGAGGCGACTTGGGGAGGGTGAAGAAGGAGAAGAGGGTTAAAAAACTGCTACTGGCGCTCCGTTGGGTGCATAAGAAGGTCAGACAGGTTAATGGCCTGTCTAAGGCTAATGAAGAAACGCGAGCTACCGGAATAATGAAAAAGAATTCTGACTTAAGGAAGTTTTCTATAAATAAAGGAAATTTTTAATTTCTAAAATGCAATTTAATTAATTTTTTAAATTTCTGATTTTTAGGTCTCTTTGAAAAATAAAAAAAAGAAATAGTTTTCGGCTATTCAGGCATTTCAAAACTAAGTGCACATCACTACATACGTTGCAGAAGAATGACAGACATCACTCACCACAGAACACACTCACCACAGAACACACTCACCACAGAACACACTCCCCACCACACTCACCAAACCACACACCACACCAACCCACACACCACACCAACCCACATTCACCACACCACACTCACTATACAGCACTTCACACTACTGCGCCCACAGACCAGATTGAAGCAGTTAGTTTTTTCTCTTATTGCTAAATCGTGCCGTTTCGTTCTCGAACTTTAGGTGAGAAGATTGAAAAAAGTAACACAACACCAAACCAGACAACATGAAATAACAATGGGAGTCGCAAACGCAAGCAATACTTGAAAAACGTCCGCAATAACTTTTAAATGCAAACAGCAACAATAAAAAGCAACGACAACCGGAGAGCAAAAAGCATGCAAAAATAAACAACTCAGAAAAGAGAAGAAATCTACTTTATTGCAACACCAGCAACAATGAAACTAAACAACACTAACAACACAAAAGCAGCAACGAAGCCAACAGCAACAATGCAACATTTATGCACATCAAATTTAAAAGCAATCCACTCGAGCCGGAGACCCACTTTCGTGTAAATAACTACAAAAGTTTTCTGTTTTCGGTTTTTGTTCGATGCACTTCAGTGAGTTGCAATTTACTACAAATGCAACGTTCTGCAATTCACACACACACACACACACACACACGTTTACGTACATTCACACACTTAAATGATTTTAATTTTTGAGGTTTTTTGCATATCTGCGAACTTTCGGGAAGAAGTTGATGCGTCATGAATGACTACGTATTGTAAACGATTTTGTAAACAATTTCCCTTGAGTATTTTTAGTATGCCTTCATTACTCAGCCTTCTACACTTTTTGTGATATAATCATCTACATCATTACTTGCATCACTTGATCGTTTGACCGTGTTTTTTTAATTGAGAAGAATAATATATGGTGACAAAGCGAAGGTTACTATGTAACACCATCGTTAGGATGGCATCGTATCATCACCGTCATCTAGTCTGTCATCACCGTCATCTAGTCTGTTATCACCGTCATCTGGTCTGTCATCACCGTCATCTAGTCTGTCATCACCGTCATCTAGTCTGTTATCACCGTCATCTGGTCTGTCATCACCGCCATCTGGTCTACCATCGTCATCTATTTTACCATCGTCATCTAGTCTACCATCGTCATCTGGTCTGTCATCACTGTCATCTGATCTATCATCAGCGTGATCTGGTCTACTATCAACGTCCTTTGCTTTATCACCGTGATCTGGTCTACCCACACCATAACCGGGTCTATCATCACCGTGATCTGGTCTACCTACACCATCACCGGGTCTATCATCACCGTGATCTGGTCTACCTACACCATCACCGGGTCTATCATCACCATGATCTGGTCTACCTACACCATCACCTGGTCTATTGTCACCGTCATCTGATCTACGATCACTGTCATTTGGTCTATCCTCACCGTCATCTGATCTATCACAGTCATCTGGTCTGTGATCATCTTCATCATGTTTATCATCACTGTCACCTATCTATCATCAGCGTGATCTGGTCTTCCATCACCAACATCAACTCTTTTATTACCGTCATCTGGTGCATCATCACCGTCGTCTGGTCTACCATCACAATCATTTGGTGTATCATCACCGTCGTACGCTATTAGCTCTGCTGGATATACGGCTGATATGGACATGAAATCGTAGCTCTCGGTCTAGGTCAACACCGAAATCATCAACGATTTGCGATCATTTCAACCTGTAATCCGCAGCGGAACAGTTAAGGTTTACATGGGATGAACGAGGAAATGCCATCTATTTACACTTCTCAGGATTCAAGTGCACCATGCAAGCAAATTATCCAAGTCAGGCATCAGTTCATGGAAGCATTAAATGACGTACATTTCGTATAATTGAGGACAGATTATTTATGAATCAACCAGAAACAAAAGAGGTCCCCACTGACATCCTTGCGGAACAAAAGTGTTGATTGAGAAAGTCTCATCTATTTAAAAGTGGTTCTCAAGATGTGTTGCAAGAAAAGGAAACTGTTAAGAAAAAGTTAACAGAAAATGGTAGCTGCAAACTTATCTTAAAACTCGAATGAACGTCGTTATTTTAAGGTAAAAGTTTCTGCAATTTTTTCTATGACTTCGTTTTCTTCTCAAGTTTTTTTCAGCTTCAGTGCTGCTCGTTTGCGAGTTCATTAGATACTCGCACTGACTCAACTCAATAACTTTCGATTTATTGGCCAGAGAAACTTGATTAATTGATTGAGGTCAAGTTTTCAGGCTTGAAAGCACGAACGTAAGTTGAAGAAGAGAAGAGGGGCTGCTGTGATCCCCTCAGAAATGCAAAGTAGAGTAAATAATGAAAGAGAGTAGCAAAGAGAGTATATAATGAATAAAATAATATTTAAATAATAGCAAATAAATGAGAATTGAAAGAAAATTATTTGTCCAAGTGGTAGAAAATCTGTTTTGCTTGCTTTTTGTCTACGAAAATTCACACCCTTAGCAGAGAAATAGTTCTGCGTACGCCTCTGATTTAAGACAAACGTCGACCGTCGCTAAATTAACACTCGTCGAAAATATATTGAGTTCGTAACGTATTCAAAAGGTTGGTGTTAATCTAATTTTATCGACGGCGCTAAATTAAAATAACTATTAAACTGGCAACGAGCATTTTGATGAAACGGTTGGATGACTGTAACGAGTTTTCAGAAACGGTTTTACTGATGTAGCGAATCACGTGATTGCGTAACGAGTTTGTTTTCATTACGAAAATAACTCGTGTATTTTATATTTTAAATATTGCCTGCGATATAAAATTATATACGGTAAACATTTACATTCTATATTTCAAATTCAGTTTAAGGTTATGTTTTGCACTTAAAAGTTGAATATAAAATATTTATTTAACAAGAAATTGAAACTAATGAATCGAAACTATTTCACTTTCGGCCGCCAGAGAGTAACGAAACCTCTTTTTCCAAGGTTAACCTGTTGCACTGGCTTCGGCGGCGCGCAATGTCAACGGTAGGCCGTCGCGGTGTTGCAGCGACAGCTTTTCCAGCCGCGTAATTTCATTTTTTCAATATCAATCTTATTTTGCTTTTGGTGGTTTTCAGTTTCTTTTTGATTTCGTGTTTTGGTTTATCTTGAATGCTGCTGAATTTGTTGCTTTTAGCGAAATTTTGCCATTACGCGCTGTATTGGAAATCCTTTGATTTTCATTATTTAAAGTATTTGTTTTTTAAAGTTTCATTTTGTTGTGTTATAAATTGTTGAAAATATTAACATGAAAAAAGCTTAAAACAAGAAATAACAATAAAATAAATGCAATAATTTTAAATAAAACAAAATAAATAAATTGAAAATGTAGAATCTCATTAAATAAATTTTCAAGCAGAAAAATGCAATGAAAATAAAAACGAAAAACAATAAATTTTTCTGCACGAGTGCTTTTCAGTATTGAAATTCTCAGAGAGAGAAGAATTTTTTCGAAAAAACCTGCAAACCAAAATAAACGCATTCGAAACATTACTTCAATGCTAAAAGTTCAGTGAATTTTTTCTTCCTCTTCAGTTTTCTCTTTATTTTGTAACAAACAAAAATTTCTTATTTTCCCTTTTTAGTTTTTCTTTATTTCCCATGTTTTTTATTTTTTGCAATATTGGCTCAAAGCCAAACCCGAAAAACCGGAAAAATACATAATAAAACGCGTTGAAACAATGAGTGGAATGAAGCCAACAAATGCGTTTGAGTTGTAATTGGCCAAAAAAAGGAATTCCTGATATTTTTCTTTTATCTCTACCGTGTTCTTCCGCCCAAACAATTCATTGTCGACTTCGGCTGAGAACTGAGAAATGGAGTTAAAATGTATTTTGAACTTCGTCAAATAAAAGAATTAACCTGGAAAAAGTTTTCGCTGAAAAAATTAGGCTTTGAAATGTAAAATTTCAAAAAAAAAAAAAAAATTAAAAAAAAAAAAAATTAAAAAAAATTTTAAAAAAAATTCAAGAAAAATGTAAAATTGTAAAATTTTTTTTTTCATTTCTAAATGTTTATTTTATTTTTTACGTTGATGATTGACCCAACCTATTTTTCGTCAATAAATTGTTTGCCACTTTAACAACGTTAATAATTTTCGTTGTTATTTTTAAAGTTGGCCAACTGGTTGACCGCTTATTCACTCTGCGGTTTCGCTCTTTTGGTTCTCTGCACGCCATGACAAAGTAGAGAGTAAGAAGAAGTAGAAAGCAAACGACATCTCCGCCGAGTAACTGAAGCTTGACCGATTGCTCGTTCCAGTTGTAACCACGCAATAAAGTGAATCCTGCGAACCACGAAACTTCGTTGGTCAACTTGGTTGTTGTACGAAACTTTCTCTCGTTTCGTGCATTGTGTTGCTGTAAAAGTAACTGCAACTTGCGACTTCGTTCACAACTTTTACAAGCTTCGAGGCTTCTTTTTCTTCTCATTCTCTCCCTCTCTCTCTGTCTCTCGCTCAATAAAATTTTCATGCTGCGGAATTCCACACCGAATTTACTTGCATTCAAGTTTCATCAGGTTCGCGTCTCAGACTTTTAAAAAAACTGAGCAATCTAAAACTTTAAATGCGATGATTTATTAAGTTTTTATTTTTGCTTTCATTTTGAATTTTTATTTTTATTTTTTTTTTCTACCAAAGAAGATAAAAACCAAAGTGGATAAAAAGGAAAGGAAATTTTTAAACTTGTATTGAGCGTTAGAAGAAACTTTAAAATTAAAAAAAAAGCTAAGCAAAAACCTTGAAAAATCAACGGGAAGTTTGACTTGATTTTTTCTCTACCACTTTTTGTGTTGGTTTTCGTTCGTCATCGTCAGCGTTGTCCGAAGACATAAAATGCAGTCATGCATGATTTTTACGCTTCTCTATCATGCGATTTTCTACGGCGATTTTCTCGCCGTGTTTACTTCTCATTCAGCGTTGATGTTCGGTCCTTCATGTTGATGTTGTCGGTTGTCAGGCGTTAAATTCAATTTCACTTGCACGCTGCACACACACACTCACAGCACACACACACACACATACACACAATAGAAAGGACGGAACGTCAAGTGAGCGGTGAATCCTGAGCGCTGAGAGACGTAGAGAATGCAAGAGTCTCCACTGAAGTCAAAGATTCAAAGAGGAAGTTGAATGAAAAATAAAATTTCTGCGATTTCTATTTATTTCATATAACTTTGTAAAAAGTTACATTAAAATTAATGAAGCACCCTGTATGGGCGTCTAAACTGACATCCGGCTACATTTTGTGAAATGTTTTGCCTGCCAACGACTTTCTTTTCCCGCGAGTGTTTTTGGATGAAAACATTTTTCTCTCTTCAAAATTGCGTCGGGAAACTAACGCGAGCAAAAAAAAAAGACACGCCGAGGACAAGAGCTCGCAATGGCATCTGAAGAACACCCGCCAACCCCGCGCCGCTGACTCTCTTCAGTCCCTTTCAGTACTCACAATCCCGAGCCACCCACCCACACACACACACATGCTAGTCATTCACACGTCGAGGTCGTTAACACATTAAAATGAAGTAAATTAAAAAAAAACGAATGGGAGTTGACGCCACAAAGCAACAAGGAATGAATAATGCAAAAAGTAAAAATGGAAATGAATAAAAACAAAAACTACAAAAGAAATGTAAGAAGAAAAAAGTGTGAAAGCAAATGTCAGGAGGAAAGAGAGAGAGAGAGAGAGAGAGAGGGAGTGATAAAAAACGAAAGAGAAATTTAAAACGAATATTATTTTTCCTCACTTAAAAGAAGATTTATTTGTGTTTTTTCTGTGTTTCTGTGGAATCTACTTAAAATTGTAAATACAAAAATAATTCAAGTATTTCTCAAAGATTTTTCCAGATTTTCATTCTAAATGTTTTCCATAACTTGGCGAACGAAATTTATTGTCAATTCGCATGACAAGCATTGGGAGGAGCAGCAGCTTCACTTCAGCGTTTTCGCGCCGAGTGTCTTTTTTTTAATGACTCCCCGAGGTACAGTTTTCATCACACTAAAAAGCACCGCATGACACGCAGCGCTCGAAAAAGTCGTTACTTTTCAAATGCTCCACATGCTTCCCGTGTACTGATTTGCGGTTTTACTTCATCCTGATCTGGAGAAGCTGGTTCTCCATTGTTTCGATGTGAAACAATGAAATGAAATATTTAGGAATCTCTCGGTCTTACAATTTTATCTCCGAATCCGCTAAACCGCAAAAAATATTGCATTCCCCCCGTCGTAGTTGAGGGGGGTGGGGGATGGAGGGGGAGTGGCTGTCCTTTGCGAAACTGATTTGAGAAGCACAAGTTTAATTAATTTGATAGTTCAAAATTAATTTCTATACATGTTCGCATTGATTTCAATTTTCAATTTAGTCATCAGATATTTCTCCGCTTTTTCAGATGCTTATCCTGGTTTTTTTTCATTTAAATCAGACTAATTAAATTAGAAGCGGATTTTGTGAAATTAAAAGCTTATTTAGTACTTCTGATTTTGTAAATGAAAATGCTAGAAAAGTCGTATTTTTTAAATACTTTTTCATACTACAATATAAAAAACAATACAATACAAAAAAAAACAAGCAAAAATCAAAGCTGAAAAATAAAGCTTAAAAAATGTTTAAAATTTCCAGAGTAATTCAAGATAAAAATTAAACAAAAATATCTCTGTGAAAATACGTTTATCTTTCTAAAATATCGCAATAAATGGAATTTGAAAGTTAGATATTTAAAATGATGCATTTCATGCACACAAACGTGCGTTTGTGTGTGTGTGTGTGTTCCTGAGGATTAACTGTAATTTGGTACAGTCACGTTCTTAGTTTGCTCAACACTTCGTTGAGTGCGCATCTCTGTGGCTTTCTAAACGCGTGTTGAAACGCGTTCATTGCGTACTTCATTTTGCTCGCAGACTCTACTTAAATGCTAATTAAGAGCTTAAAAAGTGTAATTACAGTTGTTGTTGTTGTTGTTGTTGTTGTTGTTGTTGTTGTTGTTGTTGTTGTTGGTGTTGTTGTCCCTTGCACTGTCATCGGTTAACCGTTTATATGCAGACAAGCAGCTGACTGGTCATCTGTATTTTTGTTGTGAATGTTTGTGGATTTATGCGGTTCTGCTTTGAATCCGCTGGCGAGTGGATGGCAAATCGAGTTATCGAATCATCTAACTGTGATGCAGTCGACTTTAAAATATATATGTGTGTGTGTGTGTGTGTGTGTGTGTGTGTGTGTGTGTGCGTTTAACATGCGATTTCCTGTCAAAACAACAACAACAAAAACTGCTCAAATTGATCTCTGAATTGCAGATATTTAAGCAAGAATTTTGTGAGTTTTCAAAAAAAAAAAAAAGAATAACTTTACTGAATTTAAAACACATTTGAAAAGGTTAGATGAAACTTTTTCCATATGATGTGAAATTTTTTGGATTTTTTTTTATCACATTAAACTAGGAAAATAAAATGAATTTTTTTTTCGAATTAAATTTCTAGATAAAATCTATTGTATGTAAGTTTGTAACTTGAAATGCAAACTGAAAAAACATCACAAGCCGCTGATTGCATCCGTGCTGCACTCACTCAACACGTACGAATACAGATGCTGTTAAATAACAATAATTGAATTATTCAATTTAAGAATTAAAGTCAAGATGCTTGACTGCGAGATTATGCGAGGCACACAATTACAATGGAATAAATTGCCAGCCTCTCTCTCTCCCGCTCCCACTCGAAATGGGAGCGGGAACTCACCACACACATGCAACTCACACCCACAACGCATCGCACCGACATGCGGCGCAGCGCAGCGCAGCGCAACAACGCTGCCTCAGTGCATAAATTGTGTTTCGTAATTAGATTTGACGTAAATTGTCGGAAAAAAATTGCATTTCTAATTCAAGGTTAACTAATCTGAACTTCATGCGATTTTAATGAGAAACAAAATGGTTTGTTTTTCTCACTTCATTTTTACTAATTTAGAATTAATTTGTGTTATTCTGTGAATTAATTTTATGCAGAAATTTAATAAACTCTTTAAAAATTACTTGTACTTTTTTTTTACAATATTTAAATGAAAATTTATTATACTTGTTATAATTGCTGTGTTGCAAAATCGTTGGGAAATTTTCAGCATTAACCAAATATTTGATAGTCGACTATTTCGGGAATTATTTAATGAATTTTTTTTCTCGGAAACGCGATGATACAGGCAAACTTTTATTTCGCCCGAAGTGACTCATGTGGCTGAAGTTTCGCTCGTTTCGCAATGAAAAGTTTGAAAAGTTTATTTTCGTTGCATGAAAACTTTATAGTGGCACTTAAAATAGATTTATTTTAACCGAAGAATTGCTAGCGTAACAATTTTATTAAGTTTCGGCCAATTTTAATGGCCGTTCCCGTTGTATTAACTTTTTTTCGAAATTTTGCAAAACTAAAATTTCATTATCGATTTCAGTTTAATTTTTGTTTCGTGGTTCTGTTTTACATCTGAATGCTTTTGTTATCTTTATTATTATTGTATTGGATGATTTTCTGGTTTTTTTAAATTCTATTTTTATTATTTTTTTTTACGATGTTTTCATTTTTCCTGCTGTCGCCAGCATTGCATGAAATTTATCTGAAATAACGATGTCAGTTGCGATGTAAAGGATTGAATGTGTAAAAATAACAGTAATAATAACGAGAACAGAGAGCCATTACACCACAACAACAACGAGCAAACAACAACAACCAAACAACAACGAGCAAACAACAACGAGCAAACAACAACGTAATCTACAGAAGCTCAATAACTGTTCGCTAACATGGTTGCCCTGCAGTGAAACGTTCTGAACCGCAACCGGAATATAATTAGTTACACGCTAGACTTCCATTTTCAGTTGTTCTTCTCTGATTCTCAGATGAAAATTCTAATTTCTAATTCTAATTTCACACGTTTCTTTCTTATATTCAAATAGGAAGTCTCATTTTCAATTGATTTATTCTCATTTTCAAGTGGATAATCGTGTTTTTACATGTTCTTTTCTCATTAAATCAAATTGAATTTCCATTTCGTCAACTTTTGACGAAAGGAAGCGAAGAATTCTGACGAAATTTTGTAGCAAAATATTTATTTCTGAAGTGAGCGCCCGGAAAATCATAAATCGTCAGCAAGAAAACGTCAACATAAATCAATTTTAATATCGACGCGTTTTAATATTCTTCTGCAAACACATTTGTATTTCACTGCAAACAGTGGATTTCTTTAAATTACTTAAAAATTTTGTGATTTTGTACTTATTTTCCAAAATTTACTGCTTTTTTAATTATTTCAATTTATCCCTCCCTTCACTGTTTCGGCGTTTATTTTCCTCTTAAAGCGTCTGGTTTCGTATTAATAATGCCTCTCATTGCATTAACATTTCGTCGTGTTGCAGCTATAAATTTCCGTGCATTTATTTTAATGGCCTTCATGACCTCCTCCAGCTTCAGCTGCGCGCTTCGCTTTTTTTTTTTCTTTGCTGATATCAGTAAGATTTTAATTCGTATCAATTTTTCTCCGAAAGCTTCATTTGGTTTACTTTTCCTGAAGTATAAACAAAAAAAAAACATGAAAATATAAATATAAAAAGCATCGATGAGCTTTATTTAATGTTGCTTCAGTATTTTGTCACTGCTGACGACATTTTTATAAACGTGTTCTTGTTTTTAAATGCGGATTTATTTATATTGGCTGTTATTTGTGCGCAAATTACTGCCAACATTCACTTGGAAACTGAAATAAAAGCAGTTTTTCTTCACACTTTTCTGAATAATTGTAATTTAAATAATAGAAAAGTCTTTTGAATTTCATTCTTTTGAAAACTTGTCGATTTTCCTGTAAATAGTGGAAAAGTAATTTCAATTTAATTATAAATGTTTGGTGGAAATTTTGTTGTTTTAATTATTTTTGGCACGACATTTAATATTTTCTACTTTTTTCAAAGGAATTTTAAAGAAAAATCGAACAACGAGACTCTGCAGCGTTGAATTGATTTCATTGCATATTTTCAGGCGCATTTTTCCTCTCGCAGAGAGAGGAACGAATGTGCGTGCGATTCCTCAATTTTCTCGAAAGTAATTTGAAGCCTCGACTCCGTGCGGTTTTCTTCGAAAGACTTTTTCATTTGTTCAGAACGGAATTTACATTTTAAAGCAGCTCAATTAAAACTTTTAACAAAATAGATGGAGTGCGGAGAGGAAATAACGCGAACAAGCAGCTACTTAATGTGCACAACAACAACTACAATTAGACAACAACAACAACAACAACAAGTGGTCGAGTGCACGATTGCAGTAGCATTTTTTTTACATGGAAAATACTTTAATTTTTACCGTTATTACTCTAGTCTACCCAGCGTTGATGCGTTTTTATTTTTATTTCTGTTTTTATTATTACAACTGAACATGCAACGTGGTGTGGCAGCGTGTCAGCGGACGAAGTCGGTGGTTGTATTTAAATTATGTGCGGGTTTTTAATTATTGTTCTTGTTATTTTCCTCTCTAAGTTTTTCTTTTTTGAAGTTTTTCAAAAAAGTATTGCAAATATGAAAATTAACAGAAGAATTCGATTGCGAATTCTCACTTGCTGCGAAGGTGGTAACTGCTGCCTCAGCTCCCACTTCCCTCTCTCACTCTCACTCTCTCTCACTCTCTCCCTCTCACTCTCCCTCTCACTCTCCCTCTCACTCTCTCTCTCCTCCTTCTCTCTACCTTTTCTCGTGTAAATTCAAGAGTAGAAGGAAAAAACGGCATGCTGTGGCTGCTGTAGATGACACCAGCGGCGCCCGCAACATACAAAACTCACGAACAATGGCAGCAGCAGCAGCATCACCAGCAGCAGCATCACCAGCAACAACATCACCAGCAACAACACCACCAGCAACAACATCACCAGCAACAACATCACCAGCAACAACACCAGCAGGAGCAGCAGCAGCAGCAGCAGAATTAATTTAGATTGTTAGCCACGCTTGCGAGTGTCAGTCAATGTTTCTGTGGATGTGTGTGCGTGTGGATGTGTGCGTGTGGATGTGTGCGTATGTGTGTGTGTGTGTGTGTGTGTGTGTGTGTGCGTTGTTGTGTGAAAAAGTGTGCATCCCTCTCTGGCTTTCAGCATCCTCTGCTCTCCTTGCAATGTCTGCAAAATCCACGCTTGCCTCTGAAATCACGCAACCAAAAGCCAGCAGCAGCAGCATTTCAGCCCCCCGCTATAGTGGGCGTGGCGGTCGCAGAGCATGCAGCGTGTTGCAGCTGTTGGCTGCTTTTGGCAAACGGCACGCGATTTCTTTGCTCTGGTTTTCGAGAGATTTACGTCGTTTATTTTATCAGGTTAAAAAGCCATTTAATTCAGCTGGAATTACATGTGAAGATCGAGTTTGAGGGGAGTGGGCGGCAGTGGGAGGACGGCGAGTGGATGGAACGAAGGGTGGGAGGAAGGGAGGTTTTCCGCTTTGCTTCCTTCCAATTTAATTTGTTTTAGGATTTCACTCGTAACTCGAAAAATCTTCCCAGAATGAAGAAATTATTTAATAAATGAAGGAATTATTTAATAAATGAAGGGAGAGGAATGAGAAATCGACACAATAATCGATTTTTATCGTACATCGAGTCGTTTCAGTGACTTTATTTCGGTGTAAATAATTTCATTGCATTTCATTTTATTCGTTTAATTGTTGCGATGTTTTTTGTTACTGGTTTTGTTGTTGTTTACAAAAAATAGACAATTTTTCAAATCTTCTTTATTCTTCTCGTCCTCTGCGAATTCTGCTGCCTCAAGCATTTCAAGCGGAATCTTTCATTCAACACGAGAAACATTCTTTGAGGACACTCGTGTCTGATTTCCATTCGCATTTGCAAGCTTTTTTGCTTATTATTTATTTTATATATATTATTTCACTGTAATCCACTTCGTTGGAATCTTCAGCTTCCTCGAATCTCCTTCTCCTGCAGTCGCTTTCGTTTCCTCATCGCCGAACGACTACTAAATGCTGTCATGTTGTCACGTTTTAAGTCATTTGTTGTTTTTGTCCGTCTTGCATTCTACGTGACTGACATGCGATATTCTGCTGGCTTCATGCGATTTTCTCTTTGCGAGTTTGCGTTTCTCTCTGCGAGTTTGCGTTTCATCTCGAAGCTCGCGCTCGCTGTCAGCATGCCAAGACTTCCTTCATCCTCCTGCTGAAATAGTAAAAACAGCGGAGTTCGTCATTTCATTTGCTGTGAAGAAAATCGTTTGTTATTAGATTTAAATTCATTTATTGTGCGTTTTGACAGCAAATGCGAAAACTACCAAGAAGTGAAGAGAAGAGAAGAGATGGCATTTCAAGAGAAAAAAGACATCTTCAAGAGAAGAGAAGACAGCCAGCGGCGTGAGTGTAAAACCTACAAATTCAATTAAAACTTTTCACGTGCACGCGACACATGTTTTGCTGCATTTCATGCGTTTCTTGCATGATATAAAAAAGTTTCACTTACACTTCTTTACAGAAATGCGATGAAATCGTGTTTTCTATGCTGTTGGGTGGTGATGTGTATGTGAGAATGTATGTGAGAATGTATGTGTGCGTTTAAATTGCGACGAAAATATTTTTCAAAGGTTTTGCTTAATTGTTCGCAGGCTTTCAATTATTACGAATTTATATGAATTCACACGCCAAAATCTGCTGACAATTCTTCTAGAAAAAGATAAAATAAGAAAACTCACGTTACAAGTGCAGAAAATGTATCTGCAGCTGACGAACGCAGACACGAATCTCTCAGCAACAATGTAACAAAATTCTCGCGGTTGCTGCAACAGCTGTTGTTGCAAGATTTCGGTTGTTAGAAATGCACAAACAGACGACTTGGAAGAATTAAATAAGACAACAGCAAGCACGACCGAGAAAGATTCCTTTAATTTAGTTTAAATTTCTTCATTTACAGGCTTTCAATTTTTTGAGTAATAAATTATAAATTAAAATCATTAATTGAAGTCATTAATGATTTTAATCGATATTCTATTCTTATAACTTTTTGCTTATTCAACTGTTTTCATAAAACTAATTTGTATTTTTTTTTTCTATAATTCTTCTTTGCAGACGACTTGAATTCATTAATCGGACCGCACAGAGTTTTACTGGTCAAAATGGTGAGTTTGCTCCGAAAGTTAACTGGCGGTCACAAGTTTGGTTCAATTTAGTTCAATTTATTGGATTCCCGCAACACGTTTTCATGTCAAATCTGTCAGCAGTCACAATCAGTAGCGGACCGGTATGAAGAAGAAAATGTCGTTAATTATCCGTAATCGCAAACGCCGAAAATTACCAAGCTAAAGAAAGAAAGAAAGAAAGAAAAAAAAAAAAAAAAAAAAAAAAAAAAAAAAAAAAATTACAGAATGTCTTTTGTACAGCTGCGTCACAATAAATTTTTAGCGAGTCTAAATATGATTTCTCAAACTGTATCGTAATTCGCTAAAAATCCCTAAAGAATTATTAAGAAATCTCACGGGTTTTTCCATACAAATAAATTGTTATAAAATTCACGCAAGAAAACCCACACCACAGAATGATTCATCATCATCATTAAATCAAAAACGTCATCAATCATCCTCGTCAAATCGCGCAGAAAATTGCCTCTTTTTCATTATTATAAACATTTTTTATTCTCCATTGATTCTCAATGGAAAACAAAAACTTTGAAAACTTCACATCACGCTTTCGTTTATATAAATCGGTTTTTGTATCTCACGGTTCTCACAAAATTAATGATTACTTGCGGTTCTCCTATCAATTCTTGCAACGACAATTTCAGTGAGTTGAGTGAAGCAAATTTTTTGCCGAATGCCGAATTTGAAAAACAAATCTATTCAAAATTATTATTAATATATGCGATAATTTAAATTTATTAAATTATTTTCAATTGTAAAATTCTTTTAAGTTTTCAGTGTGTAGTAATTTGAAATGTAAAATTTCTTTCTTTAATTTGTAGATTTTACCAAAATATCTGAACTTATTTCCTCATTTTCCGCAAAAGTTTAAAGGGAAGCGAAGGATTTTTAACAAAAAAAAAAAAAAAAAAAAAAAAAAAAAAAAACAAAAAAAAACAAAAAAAATTCTTTATCTGGTGCGAACTCCAGTGAATGTGAATTAATGTCGGAATAATCATTATCTACCGCGTAATAATCATCCTCTGTCCGCACTTCGAAGCTTCCTGGCAGAACTCTGTTGCCCCGCAAATCATTAATTTTCATTGCTTCGAAATCAAACGTTCCATTCTAGACACACGTAACTCGAAAACTAATGCTTGCTGTGGGTGTTGTTGGCTTCCTGTGGGTTTCTAGGGTTTTTTCTCCGCCGAGCAGAGGGTGGAGGACGGGGAAATCGCGTGTCTTCCGCTTGATTGATGCTTTCATTAATTCAGACGTAATCAGATATGCGAATTACACGCGAAACAAATTCTTCGCTTTCGTTCTTTTCAACTTCTCGCAGATGGAGTAACAAAAGAACAAAACAAGTGGAAGGAAAACCCAGAATAACACGTGAAAAACTGAAGAAGTGCGGGAAGAACGAGCCACACGTGCCTGGAAGGGAGGGGGAGGAGGGGGTGGGGCGGTTGTAATTAGAGTTCAGCGTGTTGTTGCTCAACTAAAAATGCCGTCTGTTTTGGTTAGTGAGACGCAATAAAGTGGACTGCTGGTCCCTCCCTCCCTCCCTCCCTCCCTCCCTCCCAAAAAAAAAAACACTTAAACAAAAAAGAAAATTATAATAATGAAGTGCTTTTCACCATCTACAGTTGGCAAGAGTGGGTTAATAAATTGTTTTCTTTTCCCCTCCCTTTCTTCTTTCTTTTCCCCTCCCTTTCTTTCTTCTTTCTTTTCCCCTCCCTTTCTTTCATTCGCCTCACCTCGTCCGATATTTTTTGGGGAGAATTTCACTTGAGAATTTCCATTATTTATTAGCTGATGACAAAAACATTGATAAAAATGCACAAACAGAAATCTTCTACTGCCAAGAAACATTTTCGTGTTTCTTTTGTGAGCTCTGTAGAAATAGGAAAAAAACAAAAAACGTACGGGGAAAACGTACGGGAAAAACGTACGGGAAAAGTCCACCTTCACGAATACGTCTAAATTTTTGTATACACTTGACATCGATAAATCATCATGTGGTGACGCTCGCTGTAAAGCAGCTCGCTGCCTGGAGAAATATGGAAAAATGACGACACACTTAGAAACTTATAAAACACGAAGAGAGCAACAACGGAGAGGAGAGTCGAGTCGTCCGATGTTGTTCTACTCAAATTAATAGTCTTTATGTGAATGTGTTTGGATTTCCATGATATTTAGCAAGGAGAGCTTCAAACTGTTCGGTCTCTTCAGCTGTTGCTCTCTGTGTTTTATAAACATCTACATAATTATATTCGTTGTCAGAACTGATGTCATTTCATGACATTAATGGCAACTTCGTCGAGTTTGACATTATTTTCAATTACTAAATGGAATTGTAAACAAGTTTTGCCGCACGAAACTTCGAAATAATCATCATCATCTGTTCACTCAGCGATTGCCACGACATCTGAATCACTTGCACTTCGTTTGGTGAGAGTTTTTCGATGCAATACTTTTTTACTCAGCAATCATTTCTCAGTGAGCGGATTGTCGTCGTTTGTTTTCTGGATTTTCATGTTCCCATTACAGGCTGACATGTGACAGCATGACTTTCCAGCTGGTTATCATCTCTCACTCTGCCAACCAGCAGCAAGCAACCACTCAACTTCCTCACCAACAACACTTTTATCCTCTCTTCCTTCGAGCAGTATAATCGCACTTTTCGAACTCCCCCTCTCCCGCTCTCAGGCATTCAGCAAGTATTTTTGTAATTCATAAAGTTGACATTTTTATTTTGGCGTTCAGTTCTTCCTTCCGAGCATTAAATTGCTCTCTCTCTCTCTCTCTCTCTCTCTGTTTTCACTTAGTGTTCCTTGTGATCCTCTTCGTTGTTGGCTTTCTGCGTTGTTCGGGATTTCTGGGTTTTCTTTACAGCACAACTAAATCCCTCGACTCGTCGTATTTCGCAAAATGACAAGAACATTATTTCCTCTTCTCTTTTTTCTCCTTTCGCGGAGATTTCTGGTTTTTGTCTCTTCAGCTTTCAGCTTTTTATTTAGCAAATTGAGGTCAACTGTTTGCGAGAGAGAGACGAGGAGAGACGTGAACGTTGAGTGATTTATTTTCCGTGCTTTCATATTTCTAATATGAAATAATTTCTATTTTTCTGCTCTCTTATAATTTTCCCATTTCTTTGGGTTTGACAAGAATTTTGTGGAGAATCTAAAACTTCATCGAATATCTTCGGTTGCGCGGAATTTAAGAACCAAATTATTTGTTTCAACTTGAATTTGTGACTGGAAGAAACCAACTTGTAATAATTCTGTTATAATTTGTCTTCTCTCTCTTTTTCTTCTCTCTCTCTCTCTCTTTTATAACAGACTCTCTTCACGATGTTGTCGCTCCCGTACGAATGCTTCTTCGCTGATGACATCAACAACCGCAATAACGGCAGCTGCGGAGATTTTCAGGCCGATGAATCTAACAATGAGGCCACCAATGCAAGCAGCAGGTTTGCAGCAACAGCATGATTACATTCAGCAGCAACATTATCACCAGCAACAGCAGCAACAGCAGCACCAACAGCAACACCAACAGCAACATCAAAGGCAATCCAGCGCGAAGCAGAAAGACATTTTGCTCGAGAGAACAAGCAACGTGCCAGCAACAACATTCGCTCATTTTGTGCCAAGCAACCTACCGAAAAAATATCATCAACAGAAGCAGCAACAACAACAGGAACGAGAGCAACAGCGAGATCAGCGAGAGAAGCGAGAGAAGCAAGAAAAGCAACAGAATTCGCTACCGCGGCCATTAGAACAACAACAACAAGGCCGACAGAAAGAACAACGACAGCAACAACAACAACAACACAGTTACCAACAACAAGAGAAAAAGCAACAACAACGACGACAGCAGCAGCAACAGCAACAACAACAGACACAAGAACAACATCATCATCAACAACAACACCAGGAAGAGCAAACAAACCAACAACAACAAGAACTACAGCAACGACAGCAGCAACAACAACTTCTCCCTCCTCAACAGCAGGAACAACAACACGAATCGCGCCACCACTACCAGCAACAACACCAAAAACGACAACACAGCCAGCAAACTTCCATCAACGACAACTTGAAGGACTCAATTCAGCTGGTTGATCTGAGGTGCTTGAAGGCACCAACGGATGTCTGGTCAGACGAGGCCACACCTCGTCGATCCCTCGCCCTGAAGGAGCATTCAAGCGTCGCAGTTGGTGCTTCCCGGCCGCTCTCGAGGTCACCATCCAGCCATGACTGCGGCTTCGTAGGTCGCGCTCCCAAACGCCATCCAACCTTCGATGATCCTGCTGAACACTTCGTCATCCACTTCCCGGCTGACGACTCACCCGCGCCCAATCGAGACGACTACGCTTGCGACAACGGCAAACGCGACAACGGCAAACGCGACAACGGCAAACGCGACAACGGCAAACGCGACAACGGCAAACGCGACAACGGCAAACACGACAACGACTTCATCATCAATGTGTCGCCCTCGGAAAGCCAACCACTGCTGACAGACGCCGAAGCAACGGCTGGTGACACCCAGCAACGCGGCACGATTCGCTTGAACAAAAACAGCGCTTCGCTGATATTCACGCGCAAAGATTTATCGCAGCAGCAACATCAGAAGCAGCAGCAGCAGCAGTGTAGCCAGCAACATCAGAAGCAGCAGCGCAAGCACAGCTACTGCCCGCCAACAACAAGAAATGGCAATAACAACGTCGTCCACTCATACAAACGCAACAGCGACAGCAACATAGAAGCGGCGACGTTGTTGACGGCAGCTGGTGGACAGTCGCAGCAACAGCAGAGGCAGCTCACCGTATTTTTGCAACAACATCAGCAACAACGTCGTAGCTTGCAACTAAACTACAGCAACAACAATTTAATTGGAACTGTTAGCAGCAAAGGCAACAGCAACAGCAACAGCAACAACAATCTTCGTTGCTCGTCCTTGACATCGAGCAAATCGAATCGCAATTGTGCAGCCGAGGATCTCACGTCCACCGCCGTCGCAGGCAAAACGGCTGCACCGACACGCAAGCAGCACGCGTACTCCTGGTACGCTCCGGTCTACAGTGCGCTGGAGGAGGAACTGGAACAGGATTCTAGGGTGAGTTTGTGGAGATTCTGAGTGTTTTGTTCTCGGGGCGAAGGGAGCTTTCGTCCAACATTTCGGGAGTTCACAGGAAACCAACCGGGGATTACGTAATGGGGCGGTGAAAAACCACGATTCGCGATGAACGTTAACGAGTCGAGAAAATCTTCTGTTTCAAAAAAAAAAGGAAACCCCTACTTACCTCACCTACCCACCCCTCTCTCTATCTCCTCACTCTCACCCCCTCACTCTCACTCACCCTCTCTCACTCTCTCTCTCTCTACCTCTCTCTCCCTCTATCTCCCTCTCTCTCTCCCTCTTTCTCGCACTCTTTTTCTCTCTTCCTCTTTCTCTCTTCCTCTTTCTCTCTCCCTCTTTCTCTCACTCTTTTTCTCTCTCCTTTTTCTCTCTTCCTCTTTCTCTCCCTCTTTCTCTCTCCGTCTCTCTCTCCCTCTTTCTCTCACCATCTCTCTCTCTATCCCTCGCTGTCTCCTCCTTTCGGCCGCCACAAGTACAAGAAGTAGAAGTAACTGTGAATTTTTGCCCATTTCCACTTCTTCCAGGATTCCTCACCAGTCCACAATCTGGCCAACACAAAGAAGCCGCATTCCCACCACTACCAACGTCGCTCGAATGCTGTCGACAAGGACACCGTTGCTCTGCTAGAGACCAACGAGCTAAAAATCCAAGCACAGCTTCACACCGTCGCGCACAGCAGAAGCAACGGCGCCGGAGTTCACGGTAGAGCGCACGGCTCAGCGGTACAACCGCCGAAGTCTCTACCTCTCCAGCATACGCTCACCAGCAAATTCAGCAACTCGGCCGCCGAACTCAGGAGCGGCTCGGCGGCACCCACATCCGGCGGCTATGACGGGGGCGAGGGCCCTCTGGCAGGCTCGCTGGGGCTTGCGGGGGGCCCACTGCCGCGGCTCAAGCGTTGGGAGAACTTCATCAAGAACTTCTTCATACGTCCGTCGTCGAGTGAGCGCGCAGGCGATGCGAAAGCGGCGACTCCCACTGCAGTCCTCGCCAGCGGGTTCTCTCAGCCACCGCCCACCTCGCATTTACACCCCGCTTCGCCCGGAACTCCCGAAATCTACATCACCCGCACGCCCTCCGAGCAGAATGTCGACGCGCCGCGCCACCCCGCCAGTCCGACCCGAACACCCACTCAGACGGAGGACGAGAAGGTAGCCAACGGCGGCTTGGTGCCGGGCAGCAACTCGTCCTTGAACGTGGTGCACCAGAAGCTGTGGAACATCATGCGGCGCGAGGGCAGCGCGGCCAGCCTGTACCACGAGAAGTCCAACTCGATCGTGCAGTACCGCGGCATGCGCAAGTGCGAGACGGTGCTGGCGCTGACGCGGCACACCACGTCGCTCTGTTCGCCCGTGCTGGGTGCGGCGCCGGGCCTGATCGGCGAGGCTGCTGCCGCGCAGCACACGGGCAGCGGCATCTTCAGCGCCACGGGCGTCGAGCAGATACGGCCACTCAACCGCTTGCGCAACAGTGTGTCCAGCATGAACGCGCCCTGCTCGCGGTGTTCTAGTCTTCTGTCGCTGGCCGCTTCAAGCTCGCGTTACTCGCTAAACGCTTCGGCGAACGGCGGCGTGGGAGTGGGCTTCGTCAGTACTGCGCCGGCTGCGGGAACAACGTTGCGGCATCCGCAGATGCCGTCACTCAGTCAGCAGCAGGAGCAGCAGCGGCGGCGAAATCCTAGCAACGTAAGCAGTAGCAATCTAAGTAATCGTAGTCGCAGCGACGTCACCGATTCGAAACAACATCCGCCGCACGTCAGTGGCGAGGATTCCCGCGAAAGTCGCGCGGCCAGCCGCAGCATCAGTCCACCGTCCAACATGACCACGGCAACGTCCACACCTCCGGCGTCGCCACCCAGCACACCCAGCACACCCAGCACACCCACCAACATCACCGGCACCAGCGCAGGCTGCATTAGAGCGGCGCATCGCAGCTCACGCCACAGGCAGCCGATTACCGTCACCTCACTGCTGTCCATTTCGTGCAGCGCCAGCTCCTCAGAGACTTCGCTGGCAGAGCCGAGCGAGAAGGGTCGCGCAGAGAAGCGGCCATCCACGCAAGACGCCACCTCACCACCTCTTTCGAGGTCACCTTCAGCTTCATTGATGTCCAATCGAATGGAAGGGAAAACAAGGCGGCAGCAGGGCGAGCTGCCACTGACTTCACAGCCGCTGCTTACACCACCAGCGGTCGTCAGGACATCGGATGCTCGGAGATCCTTCGAGATGTTTACGTGCAAACTGTGTTTGGTGGATGTCGAGGCCGAGGAGGAGGCAACTACTTTGCTGGAGTGCGGCTGTCAGTTCTGCACTGAGGTGAGTCCCTCCTTCGCTCCTCAGCCTTTTTGATCCATATGAAACTCCTTCAAGACGAACAAGAAGAAGAGAACGAATAGAAAAGAAAAGTTAGGCTTGAGTTGTATTTACTCTCACACTGATAAAAATATTTGGTTGTTTATTTAGCACTCGCCAGTTGAAACTTGTAAGGACTTCAATTCTTTTATTAAATTGGGTCTTACAGCCTAACTTATTTATGTAATCTTTTATTGTTTTACTATAACGAATTGCAGGCTTCCATTATTTTTATAAGATTGGCAATCTTACAACGGTTAGTAGTTTAAATAAATGAAACGAGGGTCGAGGGACTGGTGAATTTTTTAAAGCAGTCGAGGGACTGGTGAATTTTTTAAAGAACGCCGTATCAATCGGGGAATTGACCTCCCGAGAATTACTAATTTTCACCAAAGCGCTATCTTTGAGAATCGTTAGTGTCATCCTGTTGTGGCTATTTATTCACTTATCATACTTATAATTAGTAATTACATCAAAAAGAATTGAAATTATACAAGTTGAACTTTCTATGTAAGAAGTAGAAGAGTAGAGTAGAGATGTGTGTTCATACACAAAAACTAGAGATGTGTCTATTTTTAGAAGTACTCAATTACGCGGTTATAATACATCCTATCTAATGTGTGTCACTAAGGCGGAGTTCAGATTTACCTAGAACCAGGGGGACAGTGGAGGACATAATATAGTTAAGAAAGTAGACTTGGAGTGTTTTTGAGGTTGGAAAGACGGTCACGAGAAGCAAGTCTAGGCACCTCGTATTGAGATGTGGAAGTACTACTAGTGCAGGACAACCAGTTTAAGAAAGTTAAGCATTAATGAAGACCCATAAAACAGAGATACTTTGCGTGTTTGCGAGATACTTTTTTTTTTTTTTGTTTTTTTTTTTTTTTTTTTTTTTTTTTTACAACCAGTTTAAGAAAGTCAATCATTAATGAACACCCATAAAACAGAGATACTTTGCGTGTTTGCGAGATACTTTTTTTTTTTTTTTTTTTTTTTTTTTTTTTTTTTTTTTTTTTGACAACCAGTTTAAGAAAGTCAATCATTAATGAACACCCATAAAACAGAGATACTTTGCGTGTTTGCGAGATACTTTTTTTTTTTTTTTTTGGTTTTTTTTTTTTTACGAAACCTGAGTTTCGGAGTTTCGTAAGAACCCTGTAACCGGCGAGCCTTAACTCCATTGGCTCTGGTTCGTGAAAAACTCTTGACTCAACACATTATAAATGTGTTGGAGGCTACAATGTTAGTTTATCTTTCTCTACGTGTTAGTTTATCTCTACCTTATACGGGATTCAAACCCGCGAACTTGCATATGCAACCCGCGAGTAGGCAGAGTGCTACCCGCTGTACCACGGAGTTGAGGCATGCAGCATCTTGCTGTCCTGTCTGTCCTCTCTTAATTCATTCTCTTGCTTACTTACGAGGCTCTCGGCGTAACACTTTCTCAACAATAAGCTCTGTGAAGTCGTAATTCAAGCCATTCATAACGCGAAACAATGCAGGGAATGCAGCAGCCAATTTGTAAGCCAAACCCGAGCTCGTAAAACTACTTGAATACGCAAAAAGTTGTTTAATCCTTGGCAGCCAAGGCAGCACGATTCTCCAAGTGAAGCACAACTTTTAAGAGCAATAAAGTCTCGCCTGCTCTGGCAGTCCTTCGCTTTCCTGGCTGGGAGGGTTGCGGGTTTTAGGGGGGTTTTAAGAGGCCTGTAGAAGCGGAAGAAGCAGACTGAATGAGAGGGAGAATGCAATCATCTAAGTTTTAAATAAAAACAGCTAATCGATTCCTCGACTGTCAGCAATTTAATAATATTTCGTCGCCTCTCTATTCGAAGCGAAAGATCTCAATTTATTTAATGTAGACAAATTAATTTCCCCATGAATTATTCTCAGATGGCAACAAATAAATTTCAATTATTCAGTTGCATCTTCCGTTTTCCCTTTAACGTGAAACTCTTTCCAACTCTAATTAAGTTGAAACTTGGCTTCCTTCTGCTGCGAAGAAAGGATGCGAAGCCTGGCCGAAATTATCCTTCAGTATTATTTCGCATAATTTAGCCGATGCATTCGGCGGAAAGCACAACCGACAAAAGAAAACAAAGTCGACGAATTGCTGCGACGAAGAGAGTTGCGCTGGAAAGGCAAAATAAAGTGTAGCATGCAACACACAAGAAGCACTCGCAGCAGCTGCACAACAACTGAACTTAAAACAAAAACAAAACCAAAAACAAAAAAAAAAAAACAAACACCATCTCGCAATCCAACAGCTTGGCCGAGTCTACGGAATTTCATCGCCTCGCATAAAATTTCCTCCTTCCGTTCAGCTGTTCAGTTGAAGCACAACTGACTTCGGCGCTTCCCTACTTCCGACTTCCGGCGGAAGTGCGCGAAAGGCGTCTGGTGGGTGGAGCTCGTTGAGTTGGTTTGTTTTTTTTGTATGTGAAAATCATCAGCTAAAAATTCAATTAATGCTGATCGATGATTAAAAATTGAAGTAAATTCTGTCTCGGAAATTTTCGCAATTTTTTAAAATTAATTTTTTTATTCAGTTATTTAGTTTTACCAGGGAGTGAAAATGAGAAATAACTGAAAATAGTTGTTATTTGATTTTATTAAAAATTATAATTTTTAATAATCAGCAGTAATTAATTTGTGAACGATATAATTAATTGAATTTATACTTCAATAATTTTAAATTGTTCTGGAAAAAAACTTTTTATACGCGTGTAAATAAGTCATTAAATGCGAAAATCGTTCCATGAAATCCACTTAAAACTTCAACGAACTTCAATCAGCGCTTTCATTTCTCATTTTCACAGAGTTGCAGCGAAATAAGTTAAATTTATCGGCAGAAAACTCGAAAACCAGAGCAATTAGAAAACTGAGGTTCCAAAAGCAGCGCAGTTCTAAAATAGCTTCGTTCCTCCCTCCCTCACTGGCTGTCAAGAATTAGTTTGCACAAGCCGAAAAATCACTTCGAAACACATCGAATATTCAACTGCAATGAAATTCTGTTTTAAAATGGTGGAGAGAGAGAGGAAAGCGCAGGCAGGACCCCATCAGAATTAAAGGCGCGACCACAAAGTTACAGCCTTCTGTCCGCTCTAGAAATGTCAACTCGAAAAATGACTGCAAACTGTAGAGGAGACTGAAACTGCGGCATTTGATGGCTGAAAGCCGGATGCGGAAGTTCTGTCTAGCGGATGCACGCTGTTGCCGGATGTGACGTTGCGATCAAACGGTGGAGGCTTGAAATAGTTTTTCCTGAACACACACATTTGAAGTTGCATGATATTGCATTTCGGAAAATGTGCGTGTGTGTGTGTGTGTGTGTGTGTGTGTGATTAAGCTGCACGTGTTCGCAAAGAACAATCAAAATGTGTTGCCGCGATAGTTATAAAAATGAAGCAAAAGTTGATTCTCTCGTTTGCAATCACAACTGAAAAGTGTTGCAGCCACAAAACTAAATTTCTGCTGATTGCGTTGCCTGAGGGGTTGGGAAAAAAATAGAAGCTCTTCGGAATTTCCTGCTCCCGCCGCCACTCCTTCGCTGAAACTAAGCGAAGAAGGCAACTTGAACCTGAATCGCCGAGAGCTGGGGTTGCACGTGACCTGCTCGCGTTGCATGCAAATCGTGCAGAAATGCGCGAACAATCGTGGCCGCCAAAAAAGTTGCAGACCATTCGAATGCCAACCGAGTGGGCGTGGAATTTGAACGGGTGTGGGGGGGGGGGGGGGGTAAGAAATGCTAAAAGCAAAGAAGATGAAGAAAAATCAGACAGGAAATTTACATATTTAAATGAAATCTGCTAAGCAAATTCAAAGAAAAACACGTAAAACCAAGAAGAGCAAATAAAAGGCAACCATAAAAATGGAAGACACGAACTTCTCTTGGCGCCATTCTACTCCGCACTCACACAAGCAAGCAGCTGAGTGTAGCGTGTTTTATTGACACTCTTGTTGTTGTTATTGTTGTTCTTGGCTTGTCGCCAACTTAACTTCAACCCAAAGTCTCGAATGAGTCTCCTCGTCTCATTCGACGGTTAGATTGAAAAATGTATTTTCTACATGATTTTGTTAGACAATCCGGTTTCCTCATCCTTCCGCCAGAGTAACTGTAAAAATGACTGCTCACGGTCATCGTCGCCTGCGGCGCTGCTATCGCCAAATTCACCAACTACACTGACACCTCCCACCTCTCTCGCCATTCTACGCTCGCCTCTCGCCGCTCGCCCCTCACCCTTCAATCACTTTGAATTCTGCTGCACGCGCGCTCTGCGGTCGAGAGAAACGAGAGAAACTCGAAGTGGGTAACGAAGCGTTGCGTCATTTAATTAATTGCTTTCGTGGGAGAATACGTGGAAATTTGTTGCGTATCAGTTGTTGTTGTTGTTGTTGTTGTTGTTGTTTTTGTAACTGTAATCATTAAATTCGTGATTTCATGACTTTTAAGTGATTTTTTCAAATGATTCATCATCAAATGATGAAAATCGTTTAAAAATTATAAATTTATTATTTTTGAAAAATCATTAAATTTAAGAACACAACTATTTTGCGAAAATATTACGAAAATCGTAACGCAAACGAGTTGCAAGGGAGAAAGACTGCAGTTCTGCTTCATCTCGGTTCTTGCGGAATGGAATGGAATTGCGGAATTTTGTTACAGTATTTTTTTTTGTTTTAGAAAACTGCTGCGAGGTTCTGTAGAGAGGCAAAGAAATTCTTGCATGAAAGTGAAAAATTAACGCTCGAAAAACTCGTGTGTATGAGTGCGTTGACGTTGGTGTTTGTATAAATGTGTTGACGTTGCAACAATCGTAAACGTTTAACAAGCGATTGGCAACTCTTGACAATAACGAGAGTTTCGCCCAAAAAAATTTGTTCTTTTCACTTTTCCACTCTTCGTTATTTTCCGTTTTAGTTTTGTTATCAGACTCAATTAAAGAAAAAGTAACTCGAGTGCTAGAAAACTAAAGAAAAAACGGTGTGAATACTCGTGTCTCGGTGGCGAACAACAGAGAGGAGAGGAGAGGATTTTTAAAGCGAGCGTTTTTTTTTTTTGGTATGCTAAATTGATATTCAGCTCCAAACGCGAGATTTTCGCATCTCCTCTTGAGTTAGTTTAAAATTAAATTCCTGTTTTCACGTCTTTCACTTCACTGCAAAACCTTCCGTTGGCGTCAAAGTGTTTCTCTTCCAAACTCTTCTTCGCTTCTACCGATTTTGTGTGATTTTGTTTTTTGTAGTGAAAATCTACTTCCAGCTTTACTTGCAATTAACTGGAATTCAGTGAATGTTATTATTATGTTGCGAGTATTCAGCAAAAATTAGCTAAAACTTTGTTTGCAGTTGTGTACCAGTGTTGCCAACGCAAACGAAAATTCCACGAAAACGAAACAAAAGAGATGAGAGAAACTTAGAAATTTGCAGTATAATTTGAACATTTTCTGCATATTTAATTCAAAAGAATTTCTAGCACAGTGGAAATGAAAATTCTTGTGGTTGGAATTTTCTTCTTCTTTGCTGGCGGGCATTTGTGGCTTTTTGTGGTTGGTATTTCCTCGTTCTTGTTGGTTTTGTTGTTGTACTAGCAGGATTTTGTGTCTACGCTGTGTTGTTCGTTACGTTTCTCGTACCAGTAGGAAAAGCATTGCATCGTTTTAGGCGAGATGAAATTGCGACCCCGCGTGCTGTGAATGTTCTCTCCTCGGGATTTGTTTGTAGATTTGGTTTACATTCTTCCTAGTTGCATTTTTAAATCTTATCCGCGAAAAATAGAATATTACAATTGTAATTTTATAGCTTCAGGTTTCTAGCGATTTCATTGCATACTTCTAGGCTTGCTCGACATTTCCACGTTAAAGCCTGGAAGTATGCAATGAACTTTGTAGAGAAATGTGCCACGAGGCTTCTGAAAACTTCAATCCATTTCATAGAAATATAAGAGCACAAAGCAAATATTGTATCGCGCCCACACTCACACACACACACACACACACACACACATAGTCCTCTCAAGCAGCAATATCAGCACGATAAGTCGTAAATTCCTTCTCGTGCCCCTAACGTTGCATCAACGAAGAATGCGAACAAGAAAAATACGCTTCAACGAACAACACAAAATTGCACCTCACCAGCGCGTACAATTTTGACAAAATTTAACACAAATTTTCAGCAGTTTTTCATTGCACGTACTGGAAATTGAAAAAAAAGAGACAAAATAAATTTCACCCCACGATGAGAAGAAAATTGAAAAATATGCGTCATCCGAAGGGATGCGTTGTGATGTGAAAAATGTAGACGGCTTTCGGCGAAAAATGAGGTCATTTTAATATTTTTATCTACTTTTTGTGTTATTTATTTTATTTTTGCTTTATTTTGTATATATTTGCATAATAAAATAACAAACTACATTTTGCCAATATTTTGCTGATGGGAAAATTTGTTTTAAATTTTTTACAAGAACATTTGTTTTTGTTTACCTTCGATTTTCCTTGTGATTTCTTTATCACTTCTTCACAGAGTGATGGATTTTTCTGCAGCAACTATATATTGAAATTATAGAATTCTATTTTAAGCTGCATTTTTAAAAACTATTTGAAAACTGCAACGTTCGTTGTATTTCGCTGCCATCGCTATTAATGAAATGAACAGCCTGAAAATGTCTACAATTACATTTCAAAGAAAATAACGTTGCATATTTTCAGGCTGTTCGGTAAAAGGCTGCCAGTACGTGCTGCTGTGTATAACGGGATGCTCGTGCTAGAGTTGTTGTTGCTAAGCTAGTCTCTTTTATTTGGTTTTTCATTGAATTCGCTAACAAACTAAATTTTCCCATTAATTTAAAAGCCTATAATTCGTTATAAAAATTTAAAAGTCCCAGAAAAGCATGTAAAAAGCCAAAAAAAAGTAGTTAAAAGCTTTTCAGTAATGAAATTTATTTCTGTAATTTTTTTTACTGCGCTCTGTTGATGGGATCGACGCTGCATTATTTACTGAGTTTTAAATACTTTAATGCATTTAGCGGCACTGCAAATGTTTAAAATGATTGATTTGATGACACAAATAATGCGTTCAAACTTCTCATGAAGCATTTAATTGGAAATGCAAAATCAAACTAATCTCTCTTTGGCATTTATTGTGTAAAATTGTACTCGTGACTGAGTAAAGAAACCAAAAGCAGTCATATTTTTGAGGTTCTTTACCCGCACCCCCTGCATTGTTCTCGCACCCCCCTGCAAACCAGAACTCTGTCGTCGGTTTATTATCAGCTCTCCACTCGTTCATTCGCCTCGAAAGTGGTGGCAGAAGGATAAAAACTTTTCCACTTGTAATCCTCCGCTAAACAAAACTCTTGCAGGAGTTCAACATTTGAATGAAATCGGGCTGCGAGGTGTTTGCGCACATGAATGAATGAAGGAATGAATGAATGATGAGCGAAGTCACAGGAGCGGACGAATGAAGCCTCAGACGTGAGGGAATGAATAAATGGAGTGAAAGCACTTCGGGCTCACAAAGTGGGGAAACTTTGAATGCAATGAGTTGCGACAAAATACAAATTTATGACGAGAACTCGAAAGCATTCAGACGGTGGGGAAAATAAACGGATTCAGAAGGATTGACAAACTGTGAATTCATGTTCACAATTTAAATTTATAAAAGAATTTTTAAGAAAACTTTATTGCAAGGGAGAAATTTTGTTTTTTTATTGGAAAAGAAAAGATGTGGATGATATAAAAAGCTGAGTTCAGATATTTAAGTGAATAGAAAAATATGACAGAATTATAAACGAATTACATTATGTTGAAAAATCACTTCTTATGCTGAAAATCACTTCTTCGCTGGAAAGCAGAATGACAAACAAGGAATGACAAACACAGAATGACAAATAAAGAATGACAAACAAGGAATGACAAGCACAGAATGACAAACACAGAATGACGGTGAAAATCCCAGAGTTTAGAAACTCCGACCATAAATAAATGAATTGTTCTGCTAATCGAGTTTTCGAAGTTAACGTTGCTGTTTGTTTTTCTTCTGTTTGCTTACTTGATGGATTGAAAATAAAAATAAAAACACGTACGAAAAACTTAACCGGTCGGAAACCGATTTAGCCACGAAACCCTAAATAAAAAAAATTTCACACGGGAAAAATTAATTGCTGATTTTGCAAAATGTTTAATATTCACTTCTAAAACGAAAACAGATAAAAAATTCCAACAGAAGCTCAAACCACTCTAGCGATTCAGAGTGAAACCGCACCGCAGGCAGTCGATGTGAATCCGTAACACAAAAAGGAACAGCAGACTCCCCCCAACCACGCCCCCTCCACCTCCCCCTCCCCTCCCCTCCCCGTGGAAGGCCAGTGTGTTCAGGTTGCAGAATCAGAAGTCAGAAGTGTTCTGGTTGCAGCGTCATGCATCACCACGAGAGCTTCCGACTTCTGATTCGCATACATCACCGGAATCCGCATGCATATCTGCGGAAGTTTCTTTCATTCCCTTTCAGAAATGAGACGGAAGAAAGCAGAAATCAAATCCAGCTTCATAAAAATTGCAACTGAAGGAATCCAGTCCTGCTGCTGCCTCTGTTGCTCTTTCTTCCTCGTTGACATCAGCGTTCGCTGCAAAAAGTGAAACACAAACGAAATAAGAGACACAGAGACAGACAGACAGATAGACAGACAGACAGACAGACAATTTAGAGACAAAAACAGATCAAGCATAAACGAATGCAGCGACGAATGACACACAGCAAAAACGACAAAACTGACGAGAAATGCCGGATCTTTTTTTTATGATACAAAGATTTGATTTGCTCTAAAAGAAAAGATTTGCGACTCAGCAGAAAGTACAGCCGAGCACAAAACATGCGGAAATTTTTATATTACCAGAAAACTTCAGAAATGTGAGTTTTGGTTTGGGGTTTCGCAATTCTTGGAGAATTATCACAGTAATTCTTCTATAAAATAGATTGGCAAAAGCAGTGCTTTTTAAGCTCAGCGCTGCCGCATTTTTACACTACGTCAACTAAACGTTTCTCCCCACACGCATAATCATTTCTGAATGTCTGAACCCTAAACTGCATTTTTAATCTGTAATTCAAGATCTGGCTGGACTGGGGCTGCAGTGTGACTGCCATCTGCCGTGCGATAGCACACGTCGGCGGCAGCTTCAGCCTCCTTCAACCTCAGCCACCTTCCATGCGCCTCGTAAGCCTCCTGCTGCAACGTGGGTGGGACGTGGGTGGGAGTTACGAATCCAAGTGTCATCGGTTGCTGGTCGCTGTGCTGCAGCAGCCCTCTGCGTTGTGTCCTCAAATCGAGTTTCATTTACACACACAGTTGAACGAACTTGATAATTGGAAACGTGAAAATCTGTCATTTAATGCAGCCGCGTCCCGGTTATTCCCCGGCGCGCACTCTGTTTTTTCATTTCCATTTGAATTCCGGTCTAGACAACAACTTGTGTTCGCTAACAATTGGCGCAGCTCGATGACTCGAGGGTTTGTGGCAGCTGAGTGAGTTGGCTCTGTTCGTTGGCTCTTTTCTTCTGGTTGACTTAATTGTCTGGCCAGCGTATTGAATTAATGGTTTTTTTTTTTGTACTGAGTTAATGAAACGAATGCAGATTCCTATGAACGTAGAACATTCATTGCGAATGAAGAATCGAAGGACGAGGCATTCGTTTGCACTTTCAGGCTGACACTCAATTTGGAAACTTGTAGTTCTTTACGATAAACGCTTTTTATTTACGCTTTAATGAATCCCATCATTTAAAAGGTTCATGAAAACATTTAAAGCCAACCAGTTTCCGACTTCAATTCCTAAATGCGACCTTTAATGGTCACCTTTTAGCTCACTCTTCAGTTGACAGCTTTCAGGTAAAAAGAAATTTAATTTTGGAAATAAATAGTCAACTTGTTCAGAGGATTCCAATGCAAATCAAAAAATAATCCTTGAAAGCCAATTACGAAACCACTGAATCTTTTAACACTGTTATTGTAATTACTTGAAAACTTTAATAGCAAAAATGCGTCAAGTCGATCAGCCGATCGGTCGGTTGGCCGGCCAGGTTCGCGCCAGTATATTTCATTTCTCACAGTTTCTTCCCTTCACATCTTGACATTTCAATTAAAAAGATTTGCTTGAACGCATGCTCGACGCGCAGGCAACAAATCGTGGAATTTATCAGCAAGATTAACGTATGTCAAGTGAAAATTAAGTGCGCGTGGTGAAGGTAGCGAACGGTAGAGGCGAAGAGGAGGATGTGGAAGCAGAGTGGATACATCAGCTCGTTCAGCAGAGAGCAACCTTGCTCTGGGTTGGATAGTCACAGTCGCTCATCCTCAACAGGCGCTGCATTACGCTTCACCTTCTCGGTGGAGTGAGGTGGCTGCACTGTTCTTCAGCTTTGGGTTGAAATTGCTACAATTAATTTTAATTGAGTTTATTTTTTCCTGAAAAATTTAATAAGAGCATTAAATAAAACGTAGTTTCATTTAACTAATACAAAGTGAACAAAAATTTAAATATAAAATAGATAATTATATATATATGGAAAAGTAAAATATGAGTGATTCCATTAAGAAGATCTTAAGAAGATCCAGGGCATTAAAATCCTGCTATTCTATCGAATTTTTATAAGTGCAATTAAATGACCTCGTAATGAAAATTTTAGTAATGGCGCTATTTGTTCCGGAATAGAATTATGCCTCAATATCTCTCACACGATTTATGAGATATTTGTCTTGTAAAATTTTTTTAAACGAAGTACCTTTACATTCCGTATGTAAAGTAGGCTTGGTCGTTAACCGATTTCGCCCATTTTCAATACCAAACAGCTTATGATGACAGAGAATATTCGTGGCAAATTTCATGACGGTACCTCTATTCGTTCTCCTGTAATCGCGATTTCCACAGACATCCTGGGAATCCTACACGAGTCCAGGGTATTTCAGCGTCCAGATGCTAAGGTGTCTGAAATACTCTCAGGCCTCAACTTGCACGTGGCGACCGAGATCCGTATATCAATTTAGCGTATGGTGAAAAACCGCCCGAAGTGAGTTCGAAAATGTTTACAACATTCGACTCACTTGCTATGATCAATATATCGTCATTCCGAATGTCTATTTCCGAAATACTCCTGCACAGCATGATTATTAGATCTCATTTGATTTCTCTTTTAGTGTATGAAAGCCTACATTGAATTCGAAATCTCGGAGGGAGCCTACGAAATTTCGTGTCCTGATGCCCAATGTCCGGCCCAGGGTATCATAACGCTGGCCGAGATAGCTAACCTGACGACAGCCAATTTGCTGAAGAAGCATCATCGATATCGCCTGAATCGCGGTAAGTACAACCATTAAAAGAAATAAAATCACAGACCCAATTTCATCACGTTTTCTCGATACAGAAATTGAGTTGGACAAAACGCGCACCTGGTGTCCACGAGCTGGTTGTGAGACGGTTTGTGTGGTGGGCTCGAAACCTCATCATAACGATGCAGCTCCATCAACGTCCACCTCACACAACGCTGCCTCGGCAACCTCCACGACAACGACGACGACGACTCCCAGCTCGACCGGTGCCCAGCTGGCAGGTGAAGCCACCTCGACGACGCGTTCCTCGTGTGCCGTCCAGTGTCCATCGTGCAAGGATGAATTTTGTGCAGCGTGTAAAAAAGCGGTGAGTGGAGGAGCGTTGGAGAAAAATCGTTCTTTAATTTTCTCTCCCTTTCCTCAACCAGTGGCATCCGAATGTTAGCTGTGAGGAGAACAGTCGTCGCTTGGTGGCCGATGGTCAGGACGACATCGGCATCCCATTCGACAACGACCTCATCAAATGCTGCCCCATGTGCGCCGTGCCCATCGAGAAGGACGAAGGCTGCGCCCAGATGATGTGCAAGCGCTGCAAGCACGTCTTCTGCTGGTACTGCTTGGCCAGTTTGGATGTGAGTATGAAACGATTTCTTTGCTAGATCGCGACAAAAATGTTGACGGGTATCTAAATCAAATTTGATCATATTAACTCAGCACTTGAAAGACTTAAAATTCTCTTAAAATTACATTTATAATCCTGTAACTAAATACAAATTGTGAAAAATCTTATTTATCTTTTTAAGTTTCCCTTCAAATGAAAAATATTAATTTATCTGAACTAGAAATTCAATCCATTATTGCAGTAACTTTAAAAGCTTTCTAAATCACAGCTAATTTATATTAAGAAATTTTAAAATTGCTATTTGACTGATTAAAAAGAAAAACGAAATCTTTCTCAATTCCTTTCCTTTCAGGATGATTTCCTTCTGCGTCACTACGATAAAGGACCCTGCAAAAATAAGCTAGGACATTCCCGAGCCTCCGTCGTTTGGCACCGAGCTCAAGTAATCGGTATTTTTGCCGGCTTTGGCATTTTGCTGCTGCTTGCGTCGCCGCTGCTTCTGCTGGCAGCACCCTGTATTATTTGCTGCAAGTGTCGCATCTGCAGTGGATCCAAAGCAGATGAAGTCGATGGCGAAATGGAGGAGGCTGCAGCATTGCAAAGGTACGAATAAAACTGATTTGCTAAAATCCCTTTTAGGTCAGCAATTCAATTAAAAAATATTAATAAATTTTCATGCAGAGCAATTCACCGACAGCAATTTAAAATCCCATATTAATACAAATGAAAAACCCGCGAAAAGTCTTGTTTCTTTCATTTTTTCTTTTTTTTAACTTCAAATCGCTGAAATAATTTGTATTCATTTGAGGCTATTAAGTAATTTAAGCTATTAATCTTTAAAATTTAAAATCTTTAAATTCAGTGAATCTAAATGCTAAAAATCAATGTTAAATCAATGTTAAATCAATGTTAAATCATTTTAAATCAATGTTAAGACATTGCAGTGGTTTAAATTCACTGACGACTATTAACATAATTTTAAATCATTCCAAACCTTCGAAATTAGTTAAAATAATTCTCAATCTTCAAAATCTTCTAAACCTAAATTTAAAACAGTACTAATAAATTTTTCTTTCTGTTTATAGCTAATGAACAACTTGGGAACAGCTTAAGCTCGATTAATCGATCGCTAAAATTTGTATCTATTGTTGCACCACACGACTGCATTTTCTCCATAAATTCCACGAGTCTACTAATTTTTAAGTGTTTCTGATCCATCGAGCAGCAGGCGACTATTATGAAAATCAACAAATCAATTTTTTTCGCAGTGGACGCAGATATCCTGATAAATATTCCAGTACTTCGATAAATATTCAACGCAAATGAGCATACGCAAATAAATGTATGCGTACATGTAGAGAGTACAGTATAAATGTTGACTGGCTTCGCAGCAGCAGCTCTGCCAAGGCAAGGTACCTGAAAATCTTGCTCCGAGACTAACGAGTTAAAATGTTGGTTACTCTCTACATAATCGCTCTCTGGTTACTCTTAAGTCCACGGAAGAAAGAGAAAATAATGTGTTTATAATTTCAGTGTAGTTTTTTAACGTAGTTTCGTTAAGAATAATTTTATTTACTGTTGTATTCATTAATATTTTTTGAAGGGCAGATTTGGAACAAGAAAAAGATTTACCTTTTCGCTTTGAAATTAAGAATTGAAAATTGTATGTAGTAACGAGTTATTGCAAAATAATTATAAATTTCAGTGAATGTTATTTTTATTATGTGTTAACTAAATTGTGATATTTACAGTGATTCGATGGTAATGCATTTCATGCATAAAATCGATCTGTTAAGTGTGTATTTAGTATTCGATTATTACGCGTATTTAATTGCATCAGTAACATGATTTTTTAAGTTTGGTAATTGAAGTACGTTAGAGGAAATACTTTTTATAATTTTAAGACCTTCAATAAACTCTCCAGTTAAGAATTATATGTTCTACCTTCGTTGTTAACTAAAATGCTTCGATTTTCAAGTATTATATTCATTTACGCAAACTGCTTATAAATGCTTTTGAACTTAGAGTTTATATATAATATTAACATTTATATCTATTTAATTACTTGTAGTTAGTCGCGCATATATTACAATCTATAAAAACATTTTATCAAATTTAACAAACTTGTAAAATTAGCTACTGTATCTTGAAAATTAGTTACTTGTGTAAAATATATTCGCTATAGAAACGCCGTTGTGTACTCCACACTTATTAATTATTTAAAATAATATGGATAATGTATGAAAACCGCAATAAAACACTAAAAATGTTGAATAATTTCTCGTGTTTTTATTCACAACTACTTTTTCTTATTTTTCATACTTTCCGTAGTTCAGGATAAAAAATTTCGTGAACTAGCAAAACACTTAAACGGTACTGCAAACGGTTCTTATTTTTCTTTTCATTTCACTTTTACAGTTCACTTACTATTCTAATAATCTTACAAAGTTTATTTATTTGAAGTTATAAAGGAAAAATTTTGAAAATTCGCGCAGTCTAAACTAATCCTGTTCTCGGCAATTGAAGAAGGTTGCGATTTTATTTCAAGGGACACATGGTCACAGAATTGTCTTGAAGATAGGAATTCATTAAAATATGAAAATATAAAAGGCGTCTGCTACACTACTTGTTTAATATTTATTTAATTTTTTAAAACAGTTTTCAGTAAGTTCAAAAAATTAATTAAATAGGACCGTACTTCGAAATATAATAAGATTTTGTGACTTGGTAACTTCTTTATGGTAAAATGGAGTTGCTTTTCTATTCAATTGCCTAACTTTTTTACGCAGAAATAACTTTTAGTTTTGCAACTCCACTATGGCTCCTTGCATTTCTAGCGTGGCAGTTGACGTTGGAATAGGTTACAGTTTACATCCTGAATATGTTATCGCTTACCTAAATAATGGATAATTTATTGCAGTTATAGTCCAAAGCGAATATGCCTTCCGATATATAAGACTTCGCACACGTACCGATATGCAAAAAGCAGAGCAGCGTATCCACAGTAATCTCAGGGGTATCTAGAAATTGCTAGACATAACTTGTCGCAAAACAAAAAGAAAAGAGTTTCATCTAAACGTATAGATCCCGAAATATATTATTCTAATATACCGTGTAATTACTGATTGAAAACAACTGAATAACGTGTATCCATCCTATCTCCAAATCGTAATAGATCTACTTTAGAACAGCTGTTGGCTTGGACCGTCACCGGTAAATATTTTTTGCTGTCAAATTTTGACATTTTAATAAGAACTGCTTATGATAAAGATTTTGCAAAGAAGGCGCTTATATTTCCTAAACACGATTTTCCGTACAGTATTTTAAAATGGAGGATCAAGTATGTCCCCGTTGCAAAACCACCAAGTATCGAAATCCGTCGCTGAAGCTCATGGTAAACGTTTGCGGCCACACATTGTGTGAATCTTGCGTGGACCTGCTCTTCCTCAAAGGATCCGGCTCATGTCCAGAATGTCTGGTTCCTCTGCGTCGTAACAACTTCCGAGTACAGCTGTTCGAAGATCCCATGGTGGAGAAGGAGGTGGATATACGGAAACGCATTCTTCGGGACTACAACATGAAGGAAGAGGACTTCGCTACACTGCAGGAGTACAACGACTACCTGGAGGAGATTGAAACGATTGTGTACAACCTGTGCAACAACATCGATATAATCAATACCAACAAACGCATTGAGCAGTACAAGAAGGAGAATCGCGAGATTATCATGCGCAACAAAACTCGCGTAGGTCGGGAGGAATGCGAGCTGGAGGAAATGCTGGAGCTGGAGAAGTCACAGGAGGAAACCAGGCGTCAGGAATTGCTTGAGCTGGAGGCGGAGCAAAAAAAGAAAAAGGTGCGCGAGAAAGAGGCTCTCATCGACGAGCTGATGTGCAGCTATAAAGACGCTTCACAGATTGTCAGCGAGTTCGCAGAGAAGGTGGAGAAATTGCGCGAAGAAGAGAAGCAGCTGCCACCACCGAAACCGACGACACAGTTTTCGTCAGGTATCAAGTTTGGACGCGTTGCTGATAACAATTTCCTGCCGGTATCCAAACCAGATGAGGGTCCTCTGTACACTTACGAGAAGCCATTTCTGAATACCGAGGGTCCTGCGGCGCCCACAGCTGAAGACGTTGAAACCAAAGGTTTTATCACACACATACGACCGGAGAGCTCGCCCGAACGCGCTGGTGGATACAAGGCATCTCTAGCGTGCCAACGCGCTTTACAGGAGGCCATGCAGGGACTATTTCACGGCGCTCTGATGTAAATTCGAAGTGGCTTCAAAGGAGTTTCGTTGAACGAAATTGGAACTTCTTTCCTTTTTTTATGCTTTAATGCTGAAAACGGAAATGTAGGAAATCAAATGTTTATAAATGTAAGCAACCGAAGGTTATGTAAATATAATTTTTCCCAAAAATTAAACAAGAGGAAAACAGCACAAACTAATGATGTTGAAACGTTTAAAAATTTTGGATTAATTTCATTATATATTTATATCATATCATTTCGGGTAACGTATAGCGAAACCGAAGGAAGGCTTGTCAGGCTCTAAAAGGAGTCTTCGGTGTTTGTTTTCTGTCAATTATTTTAAAATGCTTGACACTATTTCGAAACTTAAAAATACTACAGAAATTCAAAAATACTATAATAAAATTTTATTTACAAATAGCTGGTGTTCGCGGCGTAGTTCGCGTGGTCTTTAATTGAATAGAATAACGTAATATTTATTTTTGTACTAATTACTTTCGTGTTACGATTACAAATGATCGAAAAAATTGTAAAGGTTTTTACTACTTTTTTATTATTTAAAATAGTATAAAATTAATTTATTTTTGATTATTTGAAAAACGAGCAAAAAATAATCTGAATTTCGTTGTTTGTATTATTTTTAGATTATTTTCAACAATTCAAAATTAACAATACTAAAATATATTTAGATTACTTTTTAATTATTTTCAGATATATATTGTGAAAATTAGTAAAATTTATTCCATAATAAAGAAGTAAATAAAACAGATATTTTGTAAATTTTAATAATAATGAAATAAACAGATTGAAGTATTTATATAACTTTTTTGCGTTTGTGTTCGTCATCTAAAATTTTAAATAATGGATGCATAGTAATCCTAATCAGCAAGTAATTGTACTCTAAATCTTACAATTACTAGCAATTGCCCGCAACTTTGTTTGCGTGGTCTTCAATTTAATGCGAGAATATATTTCTTTACAAAACCGCACTTGTATGAAGTCTGCAATAATTATGATTGTAATGGAATGCATCCAGATTTAAATTAGCGCGCAGAGCGTGTTCGCTAGATCGAGGAGATACAATAAATATTAGTATCGAAATCCACAGATGACCTGATTAATTTCTATGAAGAGCAAATTATCTTTCTATTTAAAATTGGGCAATATATTTTATTTTGCTTTGAATATTAGAAAATAAGCTTAGCGCAACTACATACATACAAAAAGGAGACATACTGACAGTAAAAGAAACCAGCGGTTTTAAATAGCGAAAGATGTTCTAGCAAAAGATTATTAATAAAATCTGAATGAGTTTTATGATTTAAGTCTAGAAATTATCTTTGGTTTTAAAATTTAAATTGAGATTTAATGAGGCAAGATATGAAAAAGTAAAAAGATAGAAAACAAGATTTCCAAGTAAGCAAGATTTGAAAGTAAATTTATCTCTTCTACACTTCTGCAGACTGATCGACTTAGAAAATACTGTCGGCCCTGTAAAAATACAGTCCAAATCTCACTTTTATTTTATAAACATTTTCGTGACGAAAGATTTGCATTTTTCATTCCTTCTATTATACTTGTATATCATATATAATTGACACTAAAACTAAAGAAATTAGAAGAAATAAATTTCAAGTTTATTGCTAGAGCAAAGCAAAGTCATCACTGAATGGTGTGCCGCCAAACCAACGAAGGTGTTGTGCCTTGAAATATACTGTCATTCGGGGGTTAATATTAAAAGATTTTGCAAGTTGATTCTATGATATCTTACCTCGTTTTTTTAATTTAATTACAATGTTTTCCATGTCTTTAATTTCTAAAGTTTCACTTAAAAATCGTATATTAAATTTATGCAAAATCTTATATTTTGTATTGTATGTTACTTAATAATATTTAATTTGTTGTTGTTTGCTTTTCCTTCTTGTTGATTTAGTGCAGCAAGCAGTTTGGAATGTTGCAACTTTTTGTTCTTACATTTTTATGTCGGAGTTCTTTCTCTTCGAGGGCCTAAATTTCCCAAGTTCCACATGTTTCTAGATTTTACGGGGTTTTCCGAGCATAATATACAACACAAATTTTAAAATGTTCTGAGTTCTCCATTATTTTATGTTTGCCGTGACTTAAGTCATATTTTAAGTATTTTTTTCTTTAACATTATTAAAATAATATTTGTAGAGTTGTATAATATTACTTAATAAATAGTATATCATAGTAATTTATATATCCTAAATATTACATATAGTATATATTTTAGTGCCGTTTAGCTTATTAAATCTCCGCTTGCACTTCTTGCGAAAATTCGTCATAGACAATTTTTTCAACTTATCAATTTTATTTTAAAAAATCTTGTTGTTACAGCTCGTGCCACAGCACCAGAAATGGTAACAGAAGATGAGCGATTAAACTGAATGACTCTCGCAGCCGCCTCTCCACGACTAATTGTAGTTCGCAGAGGAAGTGATGGCCGATGCGGAAGATAAGGATGAGCAGGCGACCGAGCAGAAGCCACAGCAGTGGGTTAACGTTGAAGAGGCTGCAGGAAATGCTGTGCACTAAACTGAATCATCTGCGGAGCGTCAGAAACAGAAAGTATTTGAATTCAAATAAAAATTGGGAGAAGGTCAGTTGTACTCCACTCACCATGATACCACCATTTGGTTTTCTTGGGGTTCCTGCTGCACGTCTTGACGTAGATCGTGTTGTCGGGCGGTCGTTTCTTCTCACGGCAGCTACTGAGCATCGACGCTATGCTCAGACACACAGACTGCACCGACAGCGCCGGCGACCAGTCTTCGGTGAGGATGGAGAGGCAGATGTGACCGTTGGAGTAGACATGCGGGTGCACTGGTATGTTGTCGCCAATGAAAGTTACCTGTGTTAATTATAAAGAAACGGATGATTGAAGGTTACAAGTCAAATGCAGAGAATGCTTAAGATTGCTATTATAAAGAATCGATTAAATTAGACCTACTAACCTCTGGCGAGTCAAATGGATATTTATTATTAAATTTGAACAGCAGTTGGAAGTTTTCACCCTCGTACAGTGTGCCCTCGAAGCCACCAATATTAATTTTCCACCTGCGGATTAGGAAAATGAGAAAATAACATACACGAAAAGACTCTTGATGTGGAAGTTGTGCTTACTCTGATAAGTTCTGGCCTATACTATCCGCGTCGACTGTTACGCCTGGTGGTGGTTCCTTAATTAATGACATCAACTCTTTATGCAGACGTCTCTGTAAAGAAGAAAGAAAAACTGAAACAGTTGAACAGCCGATCACAGTTTTGAGCCGATCAGGAAGGGAACTTTTTTATTCGAAAGCAAGTAGAGAGCAAAAGGACTGTTTTGAGAGTCTCAAGTGCTAAACGTAGAAAAGACTGCTCTTGTTTACATAAGCAACTTCTAGCAAGCGGTATAAATCTTTCGAGTTCAAACGTAGGTCGCTTTGATTCACTATAATTTAGAAGTGGAAAAAACAGGTAAAACAAGCTGATAAGTAGTGAAAACGTTGATTGTATTGGTTATCAATCATTTAAAATGACAGAATCATAATAAGCAATTTATACAAGATTAAAATTTTTAGAACCATTTTAAAAGTTATAAGAAATATACTAATTTTTTTGCACAGAATAAATCTGCAAATGATTTATTTAGTAAGAATGTCTTATTAATAGTTTGCTTCCCAATCAATAAGAGAAAACCAGAAGCCAGCAAATCAAAGTTTGCAGTGCAGAGTCGGGTAGCGTTCCATTCCTTCTTTGGTGACGTCAATGGCAGGTAGTGTTTTATAAATCACACCTCGATATCTCCGATTTACAGATAAGATAAAGAAAGCTGTTCCTTGTTTTCTACAAGTACAACAGGCTGTTGGCAAGTATTACCACACAAAAATTAGCAAATACTACAATTTGCAACAATGCAATGCAATAAATAATGACCAAGAAATGAGCAAGAATTGCGTTGTTCTGTCTTTCGCAATATTATAAAATAGACGTTTATTTTTCAAAGCACTGAATGGAAAGCGTTCGAAAAACCTTTCGTAAGTCTGGTAAACGCAGCTGTAAAAATAAAGTGACTCATTTTTAGTTGCAATTGTGGTGGATCACATCGGTTCTCGTCGCTGGCGCAGGCACTGATGATGATTGGTCTTGGTAGTTGGTTGTCATGGGGTTGTGATAAAGTGGTAATTATTAATGTAAAAAGTCCATTTTCCCATAACGCCAAAAATATCTAAGGAAGGCATGATGGTGTGATTACAGAGTCACTGTAAGTTACAGAGTCACCAAGAAACCCCAGGCGAGATGGCCCACCGTACGGTTAAGCCTTCACGTCAGGTATTTGTATTTTTACATTAGAATTTAGTAGCCATAAATGCGCTGAAAGATTCTAGAAATAACACAATCGTTTCCGTTGTATAAATGAGGGTATTGGCTCGATCCTTCCATTTCAATAGTGAAGTGATAGAGGTGTTTGTGTACCTGACTATAAAATCTCATCAAAATATCTTACCGCGTTGTCGAGTTATCGTGTAAACTACTGGACATTTGGACAATTTTCAGGAGATGGCGGTTATCACGATGATGCGTACAAGCTTTTCTGTACCTAGGACGCCGCCTCCTGAAAGCTGCACCCACTATTACGGAGTATTAATATGCACTGAATTTTCCTTTTTGTGTAGAGTATAAAAAGAAAGCAACAGACTTTAGAGCGAATGAACTATGCTTCACTTATGCCAGACAAACTCGAAATAGCAATGCACTTGTGCACAGTTGTTGTTGCACCGTTGCAACAACAACACCCGCCCCCTCCATACTTGCCTCCCATCGCGTATTATCCAACACCAATGGCTTTCCACTTTTGGTGACCGGTTCTTTCGGCTTCTTGGGTTCGGTGATGATTTCCGACTTGTGCGGCTTGTCTTTTTTATTTTTGAACAATTTTAGCATTTTGCTGCTGGTTTGATTTTGATATCCGTTTCCGCAAATCGAGTGAGTTTCTGTTTTTATTTTTCTTTGTCTGTTGAATGTTAGTTAATTTCAAATTACTGCAAAACATATTCTATGTATTAATCTATTGTTTTTTTTAAATAGTTTAATAGTTTTTCCGACCATAGTTCTTCAACTTAGTTTCTGCGAATTATGAATTTAATATTTTCGCTCCTCACTTGAGCGTTGCTCAGTTAACACTGACGACTATCAAGCAAGAGCTTCGCATTCGCAGCCGCTCTCGACGAATGGATTCGCTCGGAGCACCATGCAAAAGTCGAATGCAGCACGAAGGGCAGAGAAAAAACCGCTTTTTTCTGTCTGCCAAGTTTGCTACGACGAAAATCGTGCCTTTTTTAATGGGTGCACAAACTTTTTTTAATGTTTGATTTCTTGTTTCTCTCTATTCTTTGCTTAGAATGTAGCAGTTTTTAGTAAATAATAAAAAAGATAATTAAAAAATAGAGAAATTAGCGAAAGAAAAACAAAACGCCGGCACCGTTGCAACTACTTCAATTAATTAAAACCCATGAAACGTTTTTCAGGCTAGATTAGTTATGTATAGTAATAATTGTTGTGGTGGGTGTGATTAATTGACGTATTGACTGACTGATTGGACGACTGCCTGATTGAATGCTGCCTTAATTAAGTTTTCATTTAAATGAAGTCTTACCAGAAGTGTTGCTGAACTGTTAGAATTGATAACAAAAAACAAGGTCGTCACTAAGGCAAATAATGAAACTTCTAAAACATCTGTTAAAAAACAACAACAAAAAACAAACAAAGCCTTCCATACACAAATGTTGTTTGGAAAGAGAAAAAATGCAGTAAAAATGAAACTCATGATGGAAAAACAGCTTTAAAAAATAATATCAGCAATAAAAAATATGCAGATAACGAAACAAAGAATAGAAACTTAAAAGAATACAAGAAATTAATTAAGGTGAAGTAGAAAACAAAAAGTAAGAAAAAACTTAAAAAAAAGCGAAATAAGTTAGGAAATTACGAAAAATGTAATAAAATTAAATACAAATAAAGTAAAATAATACAAAGTAAGCATAAAATAAAACAACATAACATAAATTAATAAATCATAAAATTAAATAATTCTTATTACAGTTACGAACGAGAATTGGTTCGCTTTGCAAATACAAATTTTTCGCACTTCCTGAGGTCAATTTAATGACAGCCAAAGCAACATCTATCAAAATAAAACCGTGATAGAAGCCGAGATTTCAATCGACACATTTTAATAAAATATTTCAAGGCACCTCTGTGAGAATTTTTTCCAATTCAACTGCTGATTTTCTCGATGTCAAGATCAATTTACAAAAATACGAGGAAGAAAGACGTCTACAAATTAAAACTGCAAGGAAGAAATTAAGAAGTCTTCGTTTGTTATATTACATCAAAACAGTAAACAAATGCTCAAATACGGATGTTGGAATACGGAAATGCTTATTAAGCACGGATGGTATGGATGATATTTTAACTTTAAATCAACCATTTTCTTCGATTTGCAAAACTAACTAGTAAACCAGGTAATGTTAGCAGTTATCTATTCTAATTTCTTCTTAGAACTTAAAGTGTCTCATTGGCTTTTACTCCATTTTATTAGTGCACTAACGTTGCAACAAAAAATTGAGTCTGTTTGGTCTTTAGTTAATTAATTAATTGTACGAAAAAATGTAGATCTGAAGTATACAAAACTTTATACTTGAACATTGAAATTAATAACGAATTTGTTGATCATCCTCCTTATAGAGTCTGTCCACGTAGTACACTTTTCGTTCTGTTATGGCTCTGTTAGTGTTAATACATCTATTGCCGAATAACTCGTTTTGTGAAATATATCGCGTTTGGGAAATATATCGTGTTTGGGAAATATATCGCTTGTGAAATGCGGTTTCCCTTATGAATAAAATACTTAGGACATTATTTTAAATTCTTTAATGTAAACCAAAATATCTATCAAACACTTTTAAAACATCAGCACGATTTCTTGATTGCGCAAATTTCTTTATAAATCTTCATTACAAAGAAATTATCGTAGTTTTGCCATAGTTTGGCAACTTGCCTAATTTCAGCGTTTCATCTTTGCGAGGGACGAAATTTATCAGAACTTAATTAGTTCTAACTTATTTCGATATAAACTATGGCGTATATTTATAATTAACTAAGTTTACTCTTTCGAATCTGTTTTATGGAAACCTTTTTAATTTCTACTTTATCACTTTTAAATTATTTAGTATCACAAATTATTGCATATTTTTTTTTTAAATAGGAATGCCACAGTGTAGAGAGTATCTTTTGAAAAACCGTAAAACCCATTATTATTTAGCGTAAATGACCTCAAGAAAAACAAGTAGAAGAGAATCATAAGTGTGCCAGCAATAAAAATATTTCGCTAAGATGAAATACAGAAACCCGTAGTAACGATCCATAAGGGGCGTTTTTGGGATTTCGGATCCGCTCTCGTTAAATACAATAAATGAAGTGTATGCAATACATAATTGAATATTACTCGAAAATGATTTACTTTCTAATGGGAGAACTTGGCCTACAGTAAATCTTAATGAAATAAGAATTTACTATTATTTTTACCTATTTCAGTTGAAAATTTAGCCGGCGTCGTCAACAAACATAATTTATGTATACTTTTCATTGTTGTTTCTAAATTAGTAGAAGTTACTGTTAAAAGACACCCGTTCTAAAAATTTCGGAATCCGTTAATGCCACAAATGTTTATTTTCCGTATTTTTCGTCAGTTTCCCCGCTGCTATGCAGATTTTAGATTCAGCGTTGAAATTTCGAAGTAGAATTTTTATTGCCGAATATCTGATACACAGAATTAGTGTGATTATTCAAATCACCGCTCTATCGATGGAAATTCCATCCTCCCGTTTAAGTATTTACAGTATTCAAAAATGCCCAGTATATGCGAAACATATTTGGTCCATATTATTCTTAAAAAGGATAAAAATAAAAAAATGCAATATCAAAAAAACAAATATTTCCTGTCTTACTACGTGATTTCTCTACTTCATTGTAAATATTTTATCTTATTCGAACCTCTTTACTGTAAATATTGACGAAAGTCTGAGTTTGAAATTTATTTTTCCAACGTAATTAAATACAATACTTCTGAAACGTCATAAAGATTATTCTGAAAATGAAATAAATCAGTCCAAATATTTACTTTATTTAAGTCAAGGAATCGAATTTCAGTTTATAATAAATTTCCACATATTTGTTTATTTTATTTCCACATATTTCCATACGAACATTCAGTTCAGAACAGTTCTAAGCTATTTTTTTAGTTTGTGTTTATTAAGTTTGATTCATATTTCAATATTTCTTAGATTTATTTTTACGAGCGTATTTGTTTTGCATTCTGTCAGCACAGAACGCGACGATGTTTTGCATTCAGTTGCATTTCCATGCAGTGATCACGTGAACGAATGTAACTAAAAAAAATTTACAAGCTACAAGAAGCAAAGAAAAAATCTAGTTAATTAAATATATTGACTTATAAAAATATGTAAAAGCTTGCCATTTGAATACCCAGTGGAAAAAGAGTGCTTCAGTGTACTTAAGTAGCCAGAAGTTTAAAATAGAAACTTCGTTATTTTTAAAAGAAGTCAGAATTTATGAGTTCTTCCAAAGCTACTGCATTGAATGAATTTCTTAAAGCAAAATAACTTCTCATTATCTTGTATTATGTTTCCTCTACATTTCTAGTAGTTTTTTGTAAATGTTCCTTAGATGTCAATAGTCTAAAATTCTCATTTTACAAAACAGCAAATTTTAAATATATTTTTTTAAACTCGGTAAACTTTTATTGTTTGTTTCTAACTGGGTCGTTCATGTGATTTACCTAAATGAAGTTATATTTGTTTACATGCAAGCCATTATCTATTTATTTCCATTTTACGATTTATATTTCAATATTATATTTTCACTTACATTTTGCAAGTAAGTTTATATACTTCTCGATCTACGTTACAAAAAATTGGGAATTTAACTTTCAAATATGAGCTGTAAAGATTTATTTTTCAAAATACTTTATAATCAGCTGTTCACAACGTGACAATATCGCATACTACATGACGTACTTTGTGTTTTACTCATTACTGATTGCTCTGGTATAATATGTGACGTGTGGACTAATCATGATTGATTTTTCCACCGCACTCGGTAACAACATTGAGGCTTATTAGTCACCGCAGACCACAACTCAATAGATGATACCATTAGCATTTTTCCACCGCTGTCATTTCTTTTACTTCCCTTTCCTAATGGCTGAGTTCATGTGACAGTGTTAAGGTGGAGGTTTTCCACCATGTGAAGGTCTCAGTATAGGGCTTTTTGAATTTTATATTATGTAAGATGACGGAAATGAGCTAATGCCATTAGAAAAAGTGCTGAATTTCTTGCCTTCTGAAATGCTAAATGGACATTTCTTGCCTTTCTCTATCGAGAGCTTGCTCCTGACAATGTAAAAGAATTCGAAGAATGATGATTAAGATGAGTTTATCTTATTGTTTGTCTCTTGATATTTCACACATTAATTTTGATCGACTACTCTGATATATTTTGAAATTAAACTTCTAATTTTAATATTAAACTTTATTCCTGAATTTCACATTTCAGTTAAATTCTGTTTATCTACAGAAACTATTAGTTTAAACTCTAGAAAGTTACTAGTTAAAGATCAAAAATATTAAAGCTATTAAACTCAGGTCATTTCACATTTGAAAGCTTAGCGTTTCCCTTCTCATCTCTCAGGCCTCATGATATACACATTGAATTTCCAATGAATTATTGATTGTTTATATTACTCGGCCAACGATACGCAAATTTGCTACAGCTTAATAAGCAAAATCCAACACTTGGTGCCGCATGTCAACGACTTCTACTTGGAAATTCTGCAAAGCATGAAAGAATTATCAGTTTCACAGAAATTGAATCGAAATAAAAGAGATTCTCCCCCCACAACGTTTAGATGCGGGTGATAAGTAAAACAAAGGAAGCGCTATTCAAAAAAGGAAAGCCGTGCTCGTGTTAAGTAAATTAAAATGTATTAAAGCGCACGCCGCTTGATTGGATGAAATACCGCAGATAGGTTACGGCGCTGATTTACTATAGTTAGCAGTACTCTCAGCTATAGCTTGGAATCTTCATATTAAGCCATTGACCGAGCCACAGATAGAGGAGTCATCAAGCACAGCAGACGCAAATCTATTGTTCGTTGGATACACTATAAAGTGGGATGGGGATCGTGAAATTATGAGGCGTTTCGATTAATAGTAGTGTTTTTTAGCTGTGATATTGTTGAAAATGTAAAGAAGACATTTTAAAAGCTATGGGTATAATTCTGCTATAGAATTATCAGCGGAAGTCTTGTTCATTATCACTTGATTCTTCTATGAATTCTGGACTGTAACCTTCAAACGTTTACCCTCCCCTATCAAGCCTGAATTCAGCAGTGCATCAGGTTTCAGGAGTGAATTTAGTAATTTGGTTTAATAATACTTTTCTTTCCTTCTTTCGTATTTTTTGCACAAAATCTTTATTTATTACGTAGTTATTACAGAGAACCAAGAACCTTATTTCTTTTAAATTTATGAAAACTGTAATTTTCTTTCTTAAACTGATTTTAAGCACTTATTTCACGATACGTTGAAATGCACGTCAGTTGCCAATCGCAACTGATTCCAATCTAGCTGGCAATAAACGTTGTGAACCGTGCTGTGTAGAGACATCGTCGCCAGGAGGGAATGGCTACGAAGTCGAAGACCGCAAAAATGCTTGAGTTTGCATGCATTCGCGCGAGCAAAAGGGAACTGAAATCTTAGTGTGGGTTGAATGGGTGTCCGAAAATGAAAACTGAAATATTTTAAAATATTTCTACCCTCTATCATCCTTTTTTCTTTTTCACAGTGATTTGTTTCATTTGAACTTTTCATGTTTGAAAAGTATAAAGGATAATTTTTTTAGTTCACATTTAACAAGCAATTTACTGATCTATACTGAATTTATCAACTCTGATTTCAGTAGTAAGCAACTCGAACTCTAAAGGTATATTCGAATTCGATGTGATTAATTTCGAGTAGAATTATAATCAGTTCTTTCAGAGAATTCAAACTCAGTTTAAGCTCATAATTCCAACTAATAATATCCCACAAAATAACAATACGTTGCATGTGAGTTACAAGTTTATAACAGTTTCATAAAATAAAATATTTGTACAATCATAAAAAAATACAAATCTATATATATAAAAGAAAGTGTCCGAAGCGATGTAATCCCATAACTCGAGAGTGGCCGAACCGATTTTGATGATTTGTACTTTGATGGAAAGGTATTTTCTCAGTACGGGTTTTAAAAAAAAAAAAAAGAAAAAAAAAATCGAAAAAAAGGTCAAAAAATCATCATTTCAAAATGTGTTATTTTGACAACCAAGAGTGTTACGACAGGTTTTTTTCGATTTTTTAAAAAATTTTTTTTTCATTTTGTATTTATTTATTTTAAACAATTGAACTGTCAGATAGACACGCAAACTAACGCCATCTTTTCTCGATCAATGGAGAAGCCAATTTTGTTTCGTGTGTGGTGGCAGTGTCCACGTTGACTAAAAAATTGTTGACGTTGACGTTGTTGTCCATTTTACATGGACTTTACGTTTCGTTTCCCCTCTAATTTAGAGTGGAACTCCATAGCATGCATATGCGTGCGTTTGACATTTGGAGTTTTCGAACGTTTACGTGCGTGCCTAACTAGCAACTCCAGAGTATGCACGCGCGTGCGTTTGACAATCAGATGCCTAATATATATTGAATGATTGATTTTGTGAAAAAAGTAAAGTGTTTCCGGATATTGTTGTTAATTATTTGAATCACGATTGGTTAAGTGAACGCGCAATTTTGGCAGCGAAGAACAAGGATGTGAATGAGATTAATTTTAAAATTCAAAATCAAATTGGTGGTCCAATGCATTCATTCAAATCTGTTGATTGTGTGGTAAATGAAGATGAAGCTACGAATTACCCCACTGAATTTTTGAATTCTTTGGATTTGCCTGGTGTTCCGCAACACATTTTACACCTTAAAGTTGGTTCAGTAGTGATTATGCTTCGAAATTTGCAACCTCCTAAATTGTGTAACGGAACGCGTTTGATTGTAAAGCAAATCATGAACAATATCATTTACGCAACAATTCTCAAAGGCAAGTTTAAAGGAGAACAAGTTCTCATTCCGCGTATTCCTTTGATACCGACAGACATGCCTTTCGAATTCAAACGCATTCAATTCCCGGTTCGTCTTGCGTTCGCCATGACAATCAACAAGGCTCAAGGCCAATCATTGGATGTTTGTGGTCTAAATTTGGAAAATGAATGTTTTTCACATGGCCAACTGTATGTAGCCTGTTCACGTGTTGGTAAGCCATCTGCTTTGTTTGTGTTGGCACCGGAACAAAAAACCAAAAATATTGTGTATCACAAAGTACTAGAATAAAGATGATTTTTTGGAAAGAAAATTTTTTATTTAAAAAATGCAATAGTTTCGTTGTATTTTTGGGTGGGACAAAGTCCGCCGGGGCTGCTAGTTTAATATAAATCAGATTTAATATTGAATTAATCAAAGGCTCACGATGCAGTGAAGCATTTTATACATCTAACTTTAAATTTTATACATCTAATCTTAGTCAAATCCTCGAAATCAACGTTTTTTTAAGCAGTCATCATGTATTTAGCAGTACCAGTTGAATGGAAGGATACATCAGATCCCAATACCAATTCGATTTCTTGTTCGTCCTGAATTCCTTTGTATAGCGAAAAAACCACATACCACCCAAATGATTGAAGGATGATATTGAAGCCGAAGAAGAAGACGGAGAATTGCGTTAGGCACTTGTCTGTCACCAGGATGTAATACGTGGAGTACACAATGCTCACACATATCGAGAAGCAGTTGTAGATTAGCCAGGGTAAGAGGATTAAATGATTTTCTCGTATGATGCCAACAATGAGCAGAACTGATGCCAGCACACTGAATAGGTAGATCGTTATATAGACGCTGATTATCACTGCTAGGCCGGAGGCAACACTTGCTTCATCGATGGTGTGGTCACACGTCTGTTTGAAAATAGTTCTGGCTAAAGCTTTGAGATGCCACAGAGCGAGCACATAGAGTGTCATCGACAGAAATGCTATCGTTGCATTTATACAGCCGATGATGACGCCGACTGTGGCGAGACGTAAACAAAAGACGCGTCTTAACATGACAAAAGGTTCGAATAAAAATCGCCAGACTGACTGAAAAGTCACAAAAATCAAGTATTTTTACATAGTGAAATTATTTTATGATGATTCCTTTGTTCGCAGAAATGTCACACATTCCACAGTGCTTTGCTCTCAGAAATGATTAAGGAAGGAGTTTTATTAAGCTGAGAATTTTTATGAACAAATTACTAAAAAGGAAGAAACATGAAACTTAATTGTCGAAAACTACCATCACTTATGAATTTTAGGACTTTCGCTGGGTACAAAAATCTTTATTGATTTTATTTGGCGCATTATTATCAAACACGAAACAATATACACCGCTGATTGAAGGTAATATTTAAGTAGTGGCAGTTAGGAAAATTTCTTCAAACTTTCGCCATTTAAGAAACAAGAACAATTAATGATACATCAGGCAAATAAAGAATTTTCAGTTGCTTCTCGAGTGTTTAGAATTATTTAAAGCATTACTATTATTCATTTAAGAAAAACATGATAAAATTATAGGCAGTAAGTTTTTACAAGGCCGACAACGATGATAATTTAAATACGCTTTCATTGCTTGGCTTCCACATAAGCAAAAAGAGTTAACTCGTGTTTGCAATACTTTCATTTTCTTTTACAAAATAATAACAATCCTGTTAAACTGACACAGCGAACACAACTTCGCCCAAGCTGTGATTCTAAAGTTGACAAATTTTGAGGTCAACTCGAAACTCGAATAACAGTTGACAGATTTCATCACACTCATGTGTTATTAAACCATACGAAGATGTGGCTTGTAACAAAGATGTGCCTTGTTTCATAGTGAAAGTGTGGATTTGTCATTTGTATTGTGATTATTTTGTTTAACACACAACAATAATACGAAGAAAGGTGAAATTTCAATAAAAAACTAGCCATCTTTCAAAACGAGCTCTGTTGTTCAGAGAAAACTTTAAATTTTTGTTTCTAACAGAATTTTAACTCTATCGATCAATCTGAATTTGGCTGGAAACATTCAAAGGATTAACACATAAGAGCAATCTCAGACTGAAATACAGTTCTGACTCCTTATAAGTTAAAAATATCAAAAGAAAATTTATTACTACTTATGGTACTCTTAATAAATATTTACTGGTGGCCTAATTAACCTCCTTTTAGTGGAAAACTTAATGTTCGGCGTAGGAAAATCGTAATTTTTTTAAGATTCTTAAATTACTATTTGTAATGATGGTTGGATAGCCTCTCCTCTAGCTTCATTAATCTTAAGAGATTACTAACTTCGTACGTGAATATCAAACATTTTTAACTGGATTTAATTTTATAAAGGAAAATCGATAAATCTCTTGGCTTATCGAAGAGCTCTGCCCGTGGGACAGCAAATCCAACTAACGCTGACCAAGGTAAAACTTTTCTGAGAAATAAAATTTTTGCAGTGTAATTGAAAGAGGCCCATCAACAAAAGACCTAAGAGAACGCTGTATTTTCAATGTTAGTAAATTCAATGTTCTGGTGCACACAGCCACCAGAAGCAAGTAAGAACTGACATCATCCGTTGAGAAGCAGACTCTCAGAAGATAAGAATGCTAGCGACAGGGTGCAGACAACTAACATCCATCCATGCTGGGCATCTGCATACGTAGGAACAAAGCCACAAGAATATTTAGATAGTTTCTTTCCAAGTACTCCTCCATGCCACCCGAAACTTTTGTCAGAATATACAAAGCAGCCTTCATCACAAAACAGTATCTCGGCTGATTAAGTACTGCCGACTGAATAATCCGGAAAGCACTTACCTCACTCGGCGACATGGAGGACATTTTGACACAGATCTCAACTGCTGTATTTTTGAGAAAAATATTCCAATAATTTTTAATGGCTTTCTATACTTTTTCTCTCTTCATTGTTGACATTGCACGGAAAATTTATTAACTGACATTTCTTTTGTTGGTTGATTTTAGAATTCCAAATTGTTTACAACTGAATTTGACGGCAGAAAAATCCGAATTAAGTTCGTTGACTATCAAAAAAGTCTTAGCTAGTTCTTACAAGTCTTTAAGAGCGTTCGCTGACAAGAAAAAATTACTAGTAAATACTAACTGTTGACATTTGTACCCACAAGACTACTTTTAACAATATCGTATGATATATTAAGAAACAAGTAAAGGTGTTGTCTTCGGCCAGACCAAAGTCTAAGCACCTTACACCCGAGTATTAAAAAAATAATAATATCGCCAGTTGTCAACTTTTGTATGGGCGAACCGTGCTCACTTTTTGCAAACACTTTGTTAATGTCTCGATGTACACCGGAGTAAAATAACGTATTAATATCTCGCACCGCTTATGAACTTCTGTATGAGTGGGCGTGCAATTTTTGCCAAAAAGTAGGTAATGCCTTCACATGCGTCATGATAAAACTACATCTTAGTATCTTATACCATTTTTGAGATCTTATGCCTATTCTTAGATATAAATAATACACAAGATATATATTATGTGGTTTATAACTAATGATGACGGCTAAACATCAGGACTAATTATATACACAGTATTATACCATATATAATTAATAATATTAAATTACTACTTTTTAATTAAAGATCCATATGTTGCGAGTTAATTTTGTCTACTGCATCCATTCAGAAATATGTTTATTTTAAATTTTACAAGTAAGTATAAGTTCCGAATTTAACTTAAAAATTGGTACGTTCTATAAACTTCAGCTGCGGTAGCAACACTGGCATAACGACAAATTTCTCCTTTCTCAGCTGAAATTTGTAATAGATTTTTCCGTATTGATACAATCCTTACTCCATCAAATTTGTTTGTAAACAAAAGTCTTGTGTTCCATCATTTCTATCGTAGGATTGCCAGTACAAAACTTGTAACCTGGAAAGAAATTCGAGGAAAATTTTAAAGAAATGAAACCTGTAAACTGGGTGTGGATAGCAAGAATGGTTGTAGGCATTTTCGACAACTGGAAGAACAGCATCGCCTTACTAGACAATAAAATCGCTCACCACAGACGAAAGCGCCGGCGAGCCATGACCAATATATTAGCCTTGAGGAAGGAGCAAATGGCTATTTTGTCAACCCTCACACTTCCAAGGACCAAGCAGTGGGAAGTAGTAAGCAACGAAATTCTTTTGCGTCTGTTAATCCAAAGGAGAATAATTTCCATTCCCTAGAAACGTAAGAAGGTGTTTTGGGAGAACCAATGCCAGGTGCTCACTGAAGAAAAGTTCAAGCACTTCTTCCGTTTGAGCCGGAAAAGCTTTGCCACTTTGTGCGGGATTCTAAAGGAGCTGGAAAAGTTTGATACCAACATGCGTAAAGCAATTCCAGTGGAAAAGCGTGTGGCGGTGGCGCTCTACACCTTAGGCACAACAGCCGAATACCAAAAAATTGGCAACGTATTCGGAATCGGGAAGAGCACGGTGTGCAATATTCTGATAGAGTTCTGTAAGAGTGCTTGGAATGCACTACAACCACACTATCTCAATACGTTTCTTACTCGTGAGAAAATCGAAGAATGTGTTCAGGGATTTGAATCGCTTGGTTTCCCCCAATGCTTGGGTTTGCTTGGTAAGGTCTTTGCTTTGATGATGGATATGCGAAAGTATCTACTTATATTCTCGTTGTCTAGATTGTCGACATATAGAAGTACACATCAAAGGAGAGAACGATTCTGCTTACCGCAACTCAAAGCTTTGGCATTCAACCATCCTTTTGGCTTTAGTAGATTCAAGGTAATGGGTGTAAATTGAACTTTTTATTTACAATTTTCCAAAAGTCCATCTTCGAAGAACACACAAATAAAAAGTTTTTTAAAGAAATTTGAAATTTTTCGTAGAAAAACAATTTAGGTAAAATAGGCTTTAAAAATTATTGAAAAAACTTTTAATTGAAAGTTCTATTTAAATCGATTCTATCTTTAATGACTTTATAAGAAGTGAAATGAAATGAAACTCTGCTTTTCTTTCAGAAATCGTTTTCTGCATATAAATGTGGACTCTCCAGGTAGTCATAGCGATTCTTACGTTTACGAGCACTCATCTCTAAGTCAACTTATGCATTGCGATCTGCTGCGGGAAATGAGTAAAACAATATGCGATGTTGACGTCCCCGTATACATTTTGGGCGATGGAGCGTTCAGATTTTCTACGCACCTGATGAAACCCTATCCTTGCAGTCCTGGAAATACTTGGCAACAAAACTATTTTAACCACGTTGTGCAAAAATGCCGCCAAATTGTAACGGATACCTTCGAACAATTAAATGGGCGTTTCTTGCGCATTACAAAAGGCCTTGATAATAAGATCGAAAACACATCAGTAATTATAAAAGCTTGTTGTGCTCTGCACAATTTTCTCACCGAACGAAATGACCTGGGAAATGAGGAATGGTTGGCTACACGAAGAAAACGCAGGAGTGACGATCAACCGAATGAAATCGTTATAGTTAACGATGGTCGAATGGATGCGGAGAAAATAAGACATGCACTCGTTACACATTTCTGTAAGTTGTTAGTAAAATTCTACATTTCGATTATAGATGTACGGAGGAACTCTTCCAGCATTTGTCCCTCGAAAATTAAGCGAAAAAATGGTTTGACGGCGGAAGAACCTTCATTAAAACCGATCATTAAAATAACTCCGTTACGGGAATGGACGGTTCTTGGGAAATTTTGTATTCCTTTTTTCTTCTACAGTAGCAAGACAAATCTGATCAGAGATAATTATCTCGGGTTCTGACTTGTAAACACCGCACTTTTTCTTCCGTCCCTCATAATTTCATTAATTTTGTTGATATTAAGAACTTCCTTGTAGAAAAATAAATTGTTACTTAGGTCGTTAAATGCAATTGAGCTTGGAGCGAAAAAATCTCATTAAAACAACGCGATTACATATGTTGATATCTTTCCCAGAAGACGAACTTATTAAGATGTCATGGACCAAAACGTAGGTATTCGCTTATATAATTTTTTAAAAATTCGTCTTTACAACTTTACATTACTCTAATAGTTAAAGAATAGTATATTGGAATCTACATTATAGAGTTTACGACTTCGATTTCACCTAGAAACCTTAAAACTCCGTTCTTAAGTTCTGTACCATCGTTTACTTGTTGTCTCAGTAGCTCAACTTTTTCGCGCTCCAAAGCTATGAGCTCTTTGTCGGCCTCTTGCATGGCGGCCATGTGTTCCTCCATTTTTTTGTAGGACTTGTTGAATTTGACGAGTAGATACTTTTGAAAGTTTATATTATTCATTGCAGCACTTCTCCGCAAACGTGCTGCTGATGGCGCCGACGACACTTGCGACCGTAATGAGGCTGCCGGCGATGATGCGCGCTCATCGGATTGGCAGGAATACTTTGTCAGATGGGCGGACGCAAGTTCATCTTCGTCTAAGTAAAGTTTGACATAGAAGTTTTAATTAAATACATCTTGAGCAGTTTTAACCTACCGTAATCTAAAAGTTCATGAATTGTTCCTTCCTGTTTGCCATCCTTGTCTTGCTTTATATTTTCAATTTCAACGATTTCGTGAATCTTATGATATAGTGGCCACTTCGATGGCTCACCACCCGTAACCCACATTGCCGCCTTCTCCTTTCTGTGGAATAAAGCAAATTATAATGAGTTCGGAAGGGAGTTAAAGCGTGTGCTTCACTTGTATTTCGTCGTCAGATTGTTTATTTTTTGCTTGATTTCCATGACGGTCACTGATAGCCCATGCAGTCGACGCATTTCTTCAGACATCTCACGAAATGCGTTCATTTTTTTAAATGATCCCTCGGCCGCATTAACTTTTGCCTGCCACATATCGGTGATAATATCCTCAGCCTCCCTTGTCCATTTGAATCGCTTTTTATAATGCTTTTCCATGGCTTTTCGTTAAAGTACGTTCACACGACAATTTATTTATTAATAAAATCGATTTTGATTAAAATTATTTTCTGGTCTTTGCAATTGTTGGAAGGCCTCACTTTAAAAGGTATTGCCAGATATTTATTACAAAATAAATTTTCACAAATGTACCTATATGTTATCGAATTACACTAAAAGTAATGCAAGGGGAACTAAGGGATTTGATTTTTCTCTTTCACCACACATATTTCGCTTTTACCCTATTTTACTATTTCGTTAATGGCTATGAGAAACACCAATGCCTGCGTAAATTTGTTCTTAATTTCCTGGAAACCAAGTGTATACAAAAGTTGGGCGATAAACTACATGAAAAATGGCAACGTTTATGGAGAATACCTATCCTGTTGACAAACGTTCGTGCTGCAAATGTAACGTTAATGGCCCGCATTAATCTTTCTACTCGGCATGTATGTAATATTAAATATTAATGTCTCTTGCTATCTTAAGCTACCTAACGTTAATCCGGAAATTATTTAGATCTTCTGCCTTTAACTCTACGTACAGATCGAACTTCAAATCGTACACAATGCAAAAATTTCCTTTATTTTTTATACTAACAGTTCCTCTAAAACGTTAGAAGTTTTTGATGTTTAAAAATTCCCGGATAATAAAGTCCCGCATTTTGGCAACAGTATAACGATAGAGATAAAAATGTATTGTAATAGAATGGCAACAGGAGGTTCTGTACATTTTATTATCATTTTATAATGTTAACTGATTTAAGAAATATTGGTAATACCAGGTATGTATAAAGAGATGCGAAACTTCGCTTGACAGTTGTCAAAAACTCTGCATGTGTTAGTACAAAATTTTCATCCTCAACACATTGGTGAGCTAGTCAAGATTGCGGGTTGGGCTGCCGTGATAAAAGCCAACTTATTTTTATTTTTTTATTTGCAATATATATTACATAAATATATATTGCATTTGTGTTGAAATGTTCTTTTGAATTGATTTTTACACGAAATAACGTAAAGTAGATAAGAGGAGATGGGATTTTTTTAAACATCAGCCTCCAAAGCCAGTTTTCTGAACTATATTAATTAATTCCTGGTGTAAATTCTCTCTAGCGACTCTAATGCATAACGACCTTTCGTAGCATATATTTATTCGGGAAGTCCAAAGGCTGTCCGACATACGTTAATACGATACTATTTAACGTCTTTCATTAAACTATTGGTATTGCGTATTATTCGATATTAAGACAACACGGAAAAAATGTTTAGGTTAACAAAGTGTGGCATTACACATCTCTACTTTAATGATGGAATGTGCGAAAGACAAGTGCGTGGTAAAATCTACTTATCACCATAGGAAACGTTGTCTTCCAAAGCCAGTGAAGAGGAACAATGATGTATTTGTAACTGCTAAGTCGGATCTGAAGGCTCAGTGCAAAAAGTGCGATGATCTTTTGAACTCTGGCATCAAGAATATATATCTCCACTGCTCCGGAAAAGCTATCAACCGCGGCATTATTTTGGCACTCACTTTGGTCAACAACTCCAACGGAGCTCTCGGATACGTGGTCCAGACATCCACCATTCAAATCATTGACGAAAGGGAGCCGCTGTGCGACGATGATGAGATAATGTGCACACAGCGCTACAACTCGACAGTGCATATAAATATTTTCAGGAAGGAATCGTTCGAAATCGATCAAGAAACCATTTAGGAAGTAGTCAGCCGAGCAGCTCAACAATCGAGACGTCGTAATTCCATCAGGTCCTCAATGTTCAAGTTGTCCGAGTTGGTACGTTGGCTGGGGCTGACTGAATTCGAAATCTTCGTAAATCTATGTGGATTTTTCGTTTTCTCGATTACGCTGGCCTTCAAAATAAACTCTCTCGATAACTCGGATATAGACTGGTATTCCGTATTCAGTTCACTCTTCTGTGCGGATTTATGCAATGCATATTTCTGCGTTATCGTTGGGATCAGGATGTATAGCGATTCTGACAACAAAAGGAAGTCGCTGAATCGTTTGATGTGGAGCACATATTTTTTGGTTCTAATTGCCATCTTCAAGTATCTTCTCTGCCTAAAGCTGTCGGGTCAAACGGGATTGGAATACAGCGAAGTCTTTTCACCCATTTTTGTATTGCTTCAATTAGTTGCTGTGCGTGCTTGCCAGCTCCCTAATTCTGTATAAATATAAATTTTAATAGCACATCGCATTAATCATTTACTAACGCCGTTTAGGATAAGATTATGGTAAGAATTATTTAAAATATAGAGGAGAAAGAATTCGTTATGTGTTAATTAATTCGTTTACAATTCAATTCAAAAACTTCTAGCACTAGTAAATATTGCGAGGAAACTTTTTAAGGAACATCAATTTAACGAACAACTATATGTCTATTTAAATAACAACTTTGTTTTTCTTAGTAAAAAATTATTTTTATTGCTTATAATTTACTTTTCCCCATCAGCAACTCGTGAACCAACTTTACTGCATGTTTTGCAGTACCAGGTGCCGTCGTTACTCCATATCCACCGTGGCCATAATTGTGTACAATCTTCATTGTTCTTCCATTTGCACGTTCTAGAAGTTCTTTTTCCACACGTACCAGAGCACGATGTGGTCTCAAGCCAACCATTTCATTCACAACTTTGGCCTTCTTCAAACTTGGTAACATGTTGCAACAACGTTCCCTGATCGCCATGGAATCGTATTTGCAAATTTCCATGTTGTAGCTGTCGAACTGGCGACATCCACCCAATGTAACCGTGTTGAAACCGGGTATGATGTACGTATCGTAGTCACCGTAAAAGGCAGTTTTAATCCAGGGGGCTTTTACTTTAAGAACTTGACCGCGTATGGGTACCAATTGTAAGTCACCGCATAATTCTTTTGCACCGAAACCTGAACAGTTAATAAGAACATCGAAGTTTTGGTCGATATCTCCGAAATTAGTAATGTGTGTTCGGCGAATTTTTCCACCGGCGGCAAGAAATCTGTAGAGCATCAATAAGTGGTTAGGGATGAAATTATGAATTAAATTAGAATTTTATATTATTTCATATTGTAGATATGATGGAGCCGCTAACGAATTTCATGTGTTAAATGAAGTCTTACTTTTGGGTTGCGTAGGGCAAGAAAATTTTAGTTTCTGTTAGGATTGTCGTGAAAAACGATCCGTATTTCCAATCACCATGGCAAAGTCTTAATTCTTCTTCGGTGGTGGGGCGATAAACAGGCAAAAGATTCTCAAGGAAGTGATTCTGAAATGTTTTTTTAAGTTTTTTATATAAAATAGTGAATAAGAATGTTGTCGAATTTGTTGTCGAAATAAAACGTAAGAGTTCTTGGATAAGTGCAACTATTGGAAATTATTAGTAACGACGGTTTATCGCAATTTCTTTTCGTTTCGAGTTTTGAAAAGTTATCGTTGTGGATATAATATAGTTATCATATTTTGTGGGTCAATTTCGGGTAAGAAATTATCTTTATAATTGCTATTGTGTGGAGAGAATGAAATAAAGAGGTTGTCATCGTCTTTTAATAATCACTTATAATTATTTTTTTAACTTTATAGACTAGTGCAGTTTGCAAAATTTCCTCAGCTCTTGCTCACCCGAACAATCGACGGACTGGTCGAGGAGAAAATATAACCAGAAAGCTGTGTAACGCCCGCCAATGGGGCCTCACTCGAGCGGCGTATATCGTCCCAATGGTGGTAGGCATCCGCAATCCATTGTCTGACGGATTGTGTATTATAAAACAGGACTATGGCAGAATTTCTCTCTAATTCGTATGCAAACTCACTGTGTCAAATCTTGGTTGGGACCTGCAAAGCTGGTGCTAGGGCGGAACACGCCCGCCGCCACGTAACTAGTGGTGTCCTCTTTAAAGTGGTCTGCTAGGATCGAGACTTGTGCATTTGGAAACTGCGCTTGCAGCTCCAGGGCTGTAGTCAGGCCGACGACGCCGCATCCCAGAACTCCAAAATTCATACTGCAGTCGGCGGTGAGAGAAAATACCTCGCAATCTATTCGCCCCTCGGTGGTAGACTGATTGATAGCACTGCATTTTGATTGAATTGAAATGCTTTTTCCTTCTGGCTTCTTTTAATTGACTTCAGTTTATACTTAAAATATTTTGATAAGCTTTCGCTTTTTTGGAGTGCATCACATTTCAGTTCGTTCCAAGTGGTTCCCTTATCGACGTGATGTTTTCTTGGGTTATCAGTTTCTTGTCGAATATATCCCCATCCCTCCTATGCCTGTTACATGATCCACACTAAGCAATTTTTTATTATGCAAGAAATCATCTTTCAGCTATAATAAGCTTCGCCCCTTGAGAGCTTTCATTTTCCTCCCACAGCGAGTAGAGTTGCCAATTCATCCTTTTTGTTAAATTATTTAAGTTAATCTTTGTTTTATTCATTTGAAACAATATAATGGAAGACGGAAGTTGGCTTCAGTAAAGCTTACAAGAATTCTTTCGAAAAGCAAATATGGCGACAACAATGGCAACCAGCCGTTAAGCTTCAATCGTCACTTTAGCACTTAAGGGTAAAATCGCGCATGTCTGAGGCGAAATAAAAGTTACTCTTAAAGCTTTAATTAGCTGTAAGCTTGCATAATAAAATAACTGAAACTTTCTCTCACATCGATTTTCAAAGGCATTTGAGTGTTTCAAGAGCTTACTTACGTGTATTTCTCAGTCTTACCGTAAAGTTTACATAGTTATACAAACCAAAAAAGTGTCTTCTTCACATAGAAAGTTTTAGTCAATGAATAAATTCGCCACGTATTTCGCTGCAGTTTCGTGCTGAAGAGAGGACAGGAAAAAGTCGAATTCAGTATTCTTGCGAGGCGTGAAAAAATCACAACGATTTAGGAAATCTTGTTATTTATTGTTAGTAAGAAATTAAATAAATGAAGATTGAAAAGTGAAGTTAAGACAGTTAAATTATCTTCAAAAATTATAATAAGTAAACTTAATAGAGAAGAAAAATTGAGTTTTATTTAACTGTTTGTTTGTAATTGTAATAAAACTGTTAGTTTGTAATTATTAACAAAGCTGGTGTAAATTAACAAATTTGTTGGCCGTAACAATTAAATAATTATCTGAAGAGGAAGAAAAACAGCAAAATAAGGATTTGAAGCATCATCATTTGAGGAAACGCTCACCTGGCTGAAGCATCCTTGAGCGAGTACAAATAAAGACGCGGAGGTCCTGAGGCGCTTTTCTGCCTATATTTAGTTAGCAGTTATCGATTTTTACAGCTGTATACGTAGCACGTAAACGCGTGAGAAAATTAACAGTACTTTTTGCTGGCCAAACGCACACATAAACACACGTAGTCTTCGCAGCAGCATTTCATTTTATCACCGTTTTTCGAAATATAAAGTGAGGAATTTTTTAGTTGCAATGTGCAAATGATAAACAGTTTTTCAAAAATTGTGTTAAAAAGCAGTGACGAAAATTCTCAGTGGAGGAAAAAGCAAATAATATAACTTCTCCAATAGCAGAAATAGCCTAGTTTCTCTCTTCTTCTACTTCGTTTTTCAATAAAAACTTCAATCCATATCTGCTGGTGCAGCAACAGCAAACATTTTATTACAAAACCAGAACAGATACAACAACCTCCATACACACCAAAAGTAAGTACAGAACATTGAAAAATATTTAATTCTAATTTACTGCACTGAGAGAGAATTTTACCAAATTGGTATCCCTTTTTTTTAACTTTTGCCTCTTTGGTTTTTTTATGTGTACAGGAAAGAGAGGAACTGGGCCATAGTAAAAAAGCTGTGGAACCATTAATTTCTTCTTTCTTGGATTGCATGTGTTTGTGGGGTAGTCGGAGATGGGTCGTGGAACCATTGGGGGGAGCGAAAGGGTCGTATCACGTATCATTTCTCTGTAAATGTCTTAAGGGATGATCATTTATTGATGTCGGTTACTCAAGAGCTGTGGGCTGTAAGGCTTTTTAGCACACCATTATGTGAGTAATTAATTGCAATTTAATCGAAACCATTCGATTGCCTATTTTATCAGTGGATACGATTCGGTATTGACAGAAGAATGAACTAAATGAGAACATTTTAGTTCGCATTCCATTTAATACATTCAAATTTTTATTAAGAAATAATTTCTTTACTTAAAACAAAAATTCTCTTCATGAGTGGAAAATGATGTGGAAAATGCATTAAAATTGTTTTAAAACTTGAGGAGGTTAAATTCTTAGGCCTAAAAGTAGACAACGCGATATTGATATCGTCATTTATATATTTTGATAATAACACAACCAGTAAACAATTTTCCTAGCCAGTTATAAGAATGAGCTTACAATTGAAAGCACTCAATTCAATTATTATTTGCTAAAATAAAAACCGATATAAGCCTTTAATATTTAGTAAGACCTACTTATTAGTTTTTCATATTGTATTATCAGTTTTTTCAACATTATACAGGTTATTTGCAATTATGGAAGATAGCATAAAATTTTATTATTATTATGACAAATTTGTAAGTAATGACAAGCAAGTATTTTCAATTGTTCGTTTTTATATTTTTAATATTGTATTTTATTATAAATGAAGGGTTATTTCATTATGAACTTGCTTATCAATCCTGTTCCCCTTGTCGCTAGGAGATTTCAACGGAGCAATGGAAAAATTAACTTGGTAAAATAAGAAAAAGTGGAGTCATCATCAACATTTTTTGTTTGACACACATCTCAGCTTGGCGCCTCAGAGATGACTTGTCTCGTGAAAACTTTGTAACATGTAATCTGCATCACAAAGTTTGTCACACTCTCATCAACGTTTACCTCTTCCTCCCTTTTTAGGGTTCTTATTTATAAGAGAATCGCCAATATATTTGCTAACTAATGTTGTATTTGTAAAACTGCAACAAACGATAAAATGTAAAAAACTTTAAATATAATAACTAGAAAAAAATGAGAAAGTGAACAAAAGTAGAGAAAATAGAGAATTTTTTTTTAAGTAAACAGCAAAATTGTGTTCGCCTTTGGCAAAAATAAAAGAAGAATGAAGAAAAATGCTGAAAGAGTTAGCAAAGAATGAAGTGAAAAAAGAACTCTTAATTAAAAAGGAAAAGAAATGACATAATTATAAAAAATATCATATAAAACGATGAAGGCTTTGTTATTGACGTAAATGCGAAATCGCCGTTCTTTTCTCTGCCGTTGTAAGTGCAGTGAAAATTGTAATGTGTTAACTTTGTTGATTACATACTGCTGTTTCTGCTATCTTCTCACTAATGTAGAGTGCAAAGTGTATCAGAAATATCCTTAATTAAAGAGATAAAACAACGTAAATTATTGCGATGTAATAATAAATCACAAAAAAAATGAGGAATAATGATTAAAATGTAGTAAAATAAAATAAAGGGAAAATATCGAATATGTTCAAAAATAATCTAAAAAATGAACACAAAAGTGTTCATACTTTTTCCTCAAAAACTGTACTTCAAATATAAGCAGCGGAAATTCAGTTAAAAGCTTTTCTGAGTGTACGTGATCTACTCTTCTAGGTCATATTTTGCAACAAGTTTTCCCAACAACAGTTTTAAATAAACGTTGTATGTATTCCATAATCGACGAAACAAAGCACTCCGAAGTTAGAGGGTTGGATAGAATTTTGTTGACTTTAATTAAATTTGTCCTTTTAGTGAAGTCAGCGAAAACTTTCTATATTAATTTTTACGCCTGAAAGTCGTTCTTCATTGTGGATTTCAGCATCACCGGGGCGCGGTTGTTGTACCTGCTACATTATTTTGTGACATCTTCCAGGTTTTTGACAGATGAGCGTGTACAGGCTATGCAAACTCAATGCGAGTTTTAAAAAATTTGATATGTTGATCGTTTTCTAAAATTAACATGTACTTTCTGCGGAGGTCTTGACTGTTCGTAATCTGTTTCTAGTATTTAGCATACTCTGACTTCGACAGTATGTGAAATTGTAGTTAAAAAAGCTTGCAATTAAATCTGCGCTAAATCAGGTTTTCATTCCATTTCAGCCTCTAATTTCGAATATTTCTACTTGGAATTACGCAAACGAATTCAATTTCTCATGATATAATATAATTGTAATATAACGAATCAATATAATAAATTAGAAATTTCCTTCGAAGCTGCGAAAACTGCAACTTCGAAAAAATTGCAACTCAGGGTTTTTTCTTTTCTTTAAAACATAATAAATAACAGTTATATGTTGCGGTTAGCAAGTTAGTCCATCGGTGGCCTTCGTTGGAAGCAGGTTTGCATACAATCTGTGCATGTTGACCCGTATAGCTCATCATAAAGTCTGAGAGATGGAACAAACTAAAGAAATTTTCCTTAAAGTTAAGAGTAAAGAGGACTTCAAGTTGGTGAAATTAAAGAAAGTCATACGAAAGGGTTTCGCAACACTGGAACAAAAGGAGGTCATAAAGCCGAGTGTGTATTTGTCATAGTTACTCTAATGATTTTCAATGCCATTTCTCCATTTAGTCCTGCAGGAGTTCAAAATTAAAGATGAGCGATCAATAAACTTCAAGGATCCGGATGGCATTGCTATTCCGGCCGATGATATTCAGCATATAGTGTTGCAATATGAACGCTGTCACGATTTTTACATAGAAATATTTCACAACGGTATGTGACAAAGTTACTGAGTGAGCGACTAACACGTTGACCCACCGAGTTACCAAGTGACCGACCGCAGCAGTTATCGATCTGTCTGATTGACCGAATCGCTTTTAAAAGGTTTTTTGACATTATCAGCCACATTTTTGAGACTCACATTACTCACATTACTCACATTATTGAATTACAAGCGTGCTAAAATCGGTATAAGGTGACGTATACCGGCGTACGAGCGAAATTTTTCACAATAAAATTCGCGTTCTCAATTTATTGTCGAACGGTGTGAGAGTTCCTTCTCAGAGTTCCTTCTCATTTATTAGTAATCACAAGTCGTCTCTCGAGAGTGATGCCACCTTTAAGTTTACCATGTGCAGATGTAGGCAACGGATTTTCGCTCACATCATTATTTATAAACTAACTTGGCTTATTACATCAGTGTCACATTTGAATGAGTGCGCAAAATGCACACAAATGCTATTATATTATGAAAAGCTTACATTTTCAACGTAATTTGAAAAGTTCTTGTGACAAATTTCTCGCGGAAGTGATGACCATTACTGTGGCTCTCACGCTCTCTTTTCGAATGGTGAAAATACGAGAATACTGACGAGCTGGAGAATATAACTCCACTGTGACTTATGATGCAAAACTTGACTGAAATGTAGACTTTAAATTTCTGCTTATTTCTTGTCTAAAGTCTTGTTGTGCCATATGTGAAATTCAATTGCATATACGGTCAGATAAGGCAAAACGAATGGTCAATTAAAATTATTTTCATTTTGGAAAAATGGGTTTTTATATAAATCGATCTTCAAGTACTGGTTTCGACTTGGCAAATAAAGAGACATTTTGACATGAAACGCTAACACGGTGGCACATCATGTCAAATTAATTACACGTCCACCTGTGTCAAGTTGTGATATCATTCCAGAGGACTTATTGAAATATATCATTTTTATATAGAGAAAAACGAAAACGACACCGCCAATGACGATAAAAACAACAACAACAATAAGGAAACAAAAAAGAGTGATGCTGAATGTCAAATTCGTGTAAGTATAAACGAATTAAGAACAATCAATTATTACACTCGCACGAAGTTAAACCTGATGTCGTGCGCCATGCCATGCGTTTTATTTATGGTACCACTTGACTTATTATAGCTCATTTCCTCACAGAATGATATGGTACGATATGACTATTTTATAACATTTTCTATTTAATTGAGATCTAAGCTTTATATTTTACGCTTTATATTTTACCCATCCGACCCATTCGAGACACCCTACCCGTCCAATACATTCAGCACATTCTACCTATAAACGTCTCCGACTCGTTCAACCCATTAGCACATTTAAATCAAACAATCTTTTCAATTCAACTTTTCCGGATTATATCCAAGACTTCCGATCCATCCAAGCTTTACGGACTACCTATTCCATCCAACTTATTCATCCCACCCGACCCATTAAACCCATCCGAAATATGGTTGCGATGCATGCGAAAGATGTAACCTACGCGGATCATCCAACCATCACATCAGGAGGGTTCAATACTTACAGCCTTTTAAACCCATTTTTAGCTTCTAATCGATCCAAATTATCCGAACAGTCGATCCCATCCGACTTATTCTTTCCATTTAGCTCATACAATCCTGCCAACACATCTGACCCATTCAACCCTTATATCAGATCCATTCATGCCACTCGCCGCACCAACTCATTCCAATCATCCAGCTTTTCCGACCTACCTGACCAATTTAGCCAATCTAACTCGGGCAACCACCGCGATACCTGCAAGCTTTCCGATCAACCTTATTTATTCATTTGAATACTTCAGTAATTTTATATTTATATATAACTCACCCAACACTCATACATTTTCTGAACCCTTTTAATGGCACTATCGTCACTTAAACAAGTATTTGGTGACCCCTTTGATGTCAACCCACTTACCACTTGGTTGCATTGTTGTGGCACGTCAAGCGCAGACCACACCTGTTTTAATTAAACTCGACGTGGTCCTTCCTCTTCTCTTTAAGGTAACCACTTCTAGAATCAAACGTAATTTTCATTGTCTTGATTATCGACATGAGGACGATGGTCCTCATCCCCATCAGCATCACCCTCAGCCTTGCGATTATTATCATAGTCATCATAACGACTATTATCATCATCTTCATCATGTAATAACTGTCAGTGACATCGTGTGCCACGTCTTTTGAAATGAAAAGCCTGAAACGGATGAACGACGGCATTCATTAAAAAAGTGGGTGTCTGTGGTTGGTGTCAGGGAGCCGGAAGACGCATCTGAAACCCACCAAAACAATGCATTTCGTTTGTGTTCGGTGTTCGTGGGTTGCACCGGATGACATCTTCTAAGTCATTCAAAGGCGTATTCATTTCCTCGTTGCTTGGTTTCTGAATGAAGTGGAGACTGTTTTTTGGTTGCACTCAATCTCGCTTTACAAATTCCTATTAAATCTTGTTATTACTTCGGAAAGTGACGCCACTGCAGAGATAACCACCGTCTGGTGGCCTTGATGACATTTCATTTCAAGAATTTTTAAGTTAGTTAATCTGAGAGAAAATCCACTTTTTGAGTGATATGCCGTATTTTGTGTTGGTGTTCCTCATCGAGAAAGGACGTGAAAATTGGGGGAGCAGAATGAAGCAGAAATATGCATATCTCAGCAACGAAGTGACCAGTTTTGTTGGGTTTTTGACATTATATTGTCCATTCCATCCAGGTTAATAAAGGCTGTACTACGTTTTAAAAATTTTCCGCTTAAGGTCTCCGCGCATTTTTATAGGAGCAAAATTAAATATTAAGATACATTAAGATCTAAGCAGCGGTAGGACCATTTTAATGCGGTTTCCGCCGTTATATTGAATAAATTTCACAGAGACTCCAATATTTTTAGTAGAACTTTTTTAAAATTAATGGATAACTTAGAGATTTATCAAAACTTGAATATTGAATGATAGGTTTGTTAATTTTTTGCATATTTGAATGTTTATTGAAGTGTTAAGTTTTTGTTGAAATTTGAAAACTGTTTCAATTATCGATGTGTTTGGTTGTGAGTTTATTACGTCGAAATTATCGGTTATGAGTTTAATACGTCGAAAAAGATTGCAAAAAGCTTTCAGAAATCATTACAAACCCATTAGTCACTTCAAACAATTATAAAAATTAAAAGTTTGTTAATAAAATGGACGCTAGGATGTAAGACGACGCGGAACAAGCAACGAAACGAAGAGCAGCAATCAATCGCGTTTCCGTTCCATTAGCGATGAGCATCAAAAACTTTAAAACAGGACGGAAATGAGCGCATCGGCAGTAAACAATAAGGACGCCGCGGCGCGTAACGGGATCTCTCGACGATGGTGTGTGACGTCAAGGCAACAGCCACGGAGGCAGTGGCATTGAAAAGCACTTCATGCGTTGCGGTCGCAAGCCGACGAAGGACTGAGGAGCAGTGAGCGAAAGGACACCAGACGGAGGAACACAGAAACACGTGAAGGGATGGGAGCCACGACGTTAAAGTGGAGTTGTTAACACTGAGGAATGGTAACATTGAAGTGCCGAACCCCGAAGATGGCAGAAAGAAAGGTCCTTCAAATAGCTTGCGGGCTGGCGTTGTGCGTGTCTGGAGCTGTCATAATTCATGGCGGAGGGAGAGAAGCGACTAGAAAGATGAGGAAAGGATGGCTTAAAGGACATGCAAAAACCATGAGCACCTTCTGCATGACGAAGGAAAGAAAGGAGGGGGAAAGACGTTTTGCTTACGTGGCAAGAGAAGCGACTGGCAACTGTCAGTAGCAACCGACACAGCAACTGTAAGCCATCCCGAAGGACGTTGTTTTGTTGTGTAATCTTAGCAAACATCAGCGGCGGACTACGGATTTCGTTCTTCGTTCCTTCTCTTCATTTCTGTTCTTCATCCTCCGTTTCTTCTTCTTAGTCCTTGGCTTTTTCCAATTCGTTCTTCCGCTGTTTGCACTTTTCATTTATCCTGCCTTACATAAGTCGTGTCTGCTTTTGCGAGTCTCACCGTACACTCCGTGAAGCCATCATTTGCAAGGTCTGGCGTTGTCGAGTTAGCGGACAGTCTGAGCAACAAGTGTGTAAGGACACGTAGCCGAAAACTATGACACACGCAGGTAGAAAGAGAGAGAATTCTCGGGAGGGTACAAGAATTTAATAAAAAAAAATCTAAATCGCTTCTTAGTAGGTAATAAAAACTCACAATTTATTGGATTTTTTAGAAATGCAAAGCTATACAAAATTATAATATATAATTTGTAAGATTTCTTTATAACGCTTCGCATTTAATTTACTTGCAGATGGCCGGAACTGATCCCAAGTGGCAAAAGGATGCAGCCGACCAGAATTTCGATTATATGTTCAAACTGTTGATTATCGGCAACTCGAGCGTTGGCAAGACGAGTTTCCTTTTCCGCTATGCGGACGACAGCTTCACATCGGCCTTCGTATCAACAGTTGGTATCGATTTCAAAGTGAAAACCGTTTTTCGACACGACAAACGCGTCAAACTGCAGATATGGGTAAGCAAAGTCAATGAAGAGTGATTTAAAAAGTTCTAACGATAAAAGCGATAGTAAGCACGAGGTTCTGTCAGGGCAAGGGAATGAAAGGTAGCGTGGCACGTTATCATCATCGTGAGAACGAGTGGCTGGCGGACCGTTCAAATTTAATATCGGAATGATAGTAAATGTTTATGGCACATCGAAGGCCATTACATTAAAAATCGATACAAAGTTGTTGCAAAAAATTGTTAACGACCTGTTTGACTGAGTTTATGAGTCTGTGTAGTTTATGGAGGGGACAGTAGATGTCGCAAGTACAGCTAAAAACTTAGCAACAGTTTCAAAACCATGACGGCATTCGAACAAGATAATTGAGCCAGAGACTGTACGACTCTCAACGGCCTATCGTTACAAATTCGTATATAAATTGATTCTCCCAAACTACGATATATTTCTTCAATTTCAAATATACGAACAATTTCATCATAAAGTTTTTAGAGATTCTCACGCTCTCCCTCTTTGATTTGCTATCGCATTTATTGCAACGGAAACTTTTAAAATCGAGAAAGATAAAGTGATTTCCATAATATTCCCATCATCCCTCCAAAGCTAAATTGGTCTGAAATTCAAATAAAAAAAGTCAAAATAAAACGCGTTAGGATTTCTGAGGATAATCGGTTTCCCCAGAATCCTTGATGTGTTTGTCCCTGCAATCCTTGAAATGTCTGTCGCCTAATCCTTGTAATCCTTGAGATGTCTGTAGCTTGTAAAACAGCTCCTCCAGAGTGGAGGGGGCGGAGGATATGGCATCCTGAACCGATAAACTTTCGCAATGCAACGCAAATCAAACCATCAAATAAATTGGCACCCACTTGTGAGTCGCGAGCACTGCGACGCCAGAAAGATGAAGGATATCGAAATACCGAATGATGTCAGCGTTGTTTCGGTTGTAAAATGAAAACTCTTAAAATTCCTGTTGTTGTTTCGATAATCAAACTACAAGGAAATAAAAGATTTGGTATTCTTCTCTTCTGCTCCACAGGACACTGCTGGTCAGGAACGATACAGGACAATAACAACAGCCTACTATCGCGGTGCGATGGGTTTCATTCTGATGTACGACGTCACAAACGAGGACAGCTTCAATTCCGTGCAGGATTGGTGAGTCGGGGGGAGTAGCAGTTGCAGGAATGCGTTGAAAGTTAACATTCCTTCCACTCACCCACAGGGTGACCCAGATCAAGACCTACTCGTGGGACAACGCACAAGTCATACTCGTCGGCAACAAGTGCGACATGGAGGATCAGCGTGTCATCTCGTTCGAACGAGGCCGCCAGCTCGCCGAACAGCTGGGCGTGGAGTTCTTCGAGACGTCAGCCAAGGAGAACGTGAACGTTAAGGTGCGCGCTTGTAATTTGGCAACATTGGTTGCAACTACTCGTACTAGAATTTTGTTACTCTCCTCTACACTCGTTTGTTCGCAGGCTGTTTTCGAGCGACTCGTCGACATCATTTGCGACAAAATGTCGGAGAGCCTGGACTCGGACCCGACGCTGGTGGGCGCCGGCCAGAAAGGACAGCGACTGACAGATCAACCTCAAGGAACGCCCAACGCCAATTGCAGTTGTTAAAAGTTGTTGTTGGCGCCCTGCCATTGTTGGCATGCCTGCCTACTTATTAAATTTGCATTACATACTAACAGGCATACAAACATACATAGAAATACATATTATATATATATATATACACGCAAAGGCAGTTAGAGAGAAAAAACCAAAAACCAAAAACCAAAAACTAAAAACTAAAAACTAAAAAAAATATTAACATTAAAGTTATTGCAAGAATTGTAAGAATTATTTATTGTTTATGTTCATTAAGGTCGTTAGTTAAAGAAAGAAAAACGTAAAAATGTATTATTGTCAGTCAGTGTATTCATATGTGAGAGCTAAAAGGCAACCTAACAAGTAACCGCCAGAAATATCAGTAAATTTACATATTTAGCGTACGATTAGAATGCCAATGTTCGTTGATAACTTATATGTTAACCTTCAATTGTATTGTCAAAGAAGAGAATGTTGCGAGGAGAAGCCGGCCAGCAGAAGTACACACAACACAGAAACAGCAACAGAAATAACACAAAAGCCAACTTTATTTATTAACTTAAAAAGGTTTTTTACACTGTAATTTGTACTCAATATATTTGCATATTAAGCGTATTGATTAATAAACTTTTTTACTACCTTCCATGCTCAATACAGACATCCTTTCTTCACTCCTTACTATTTCATTCTTAACTAATCCACTCCACTCCACTCCGATTTACGCGCGGCTTCTTTACAAGCTTTACAAACTGAAAACACAAAAGAAAAGTAAAACGAAATCCTAAAATGTTTACAGTGTAGCATACACGCAGCAACATTTTCAGTTGCCTTGCAAATTATGATTTAAATACCGCTTACGTCAGGGCTTCCTGAGAAGAAGAAGAACAAGAATGCTAGAAAATATTCATTTTGTTATCTTTTATCAGCAACTTCTATTTTTTCGCTTAAAAAAAAAACTTAAGATTGCCATTAATTATATCAGCCTTATCAAGTTTTGCTACAAAAAGCATTTTAGGTTACGTCACGTAATTACGTAACATTACTTAGAATTTCTGATTAAATTTGAAATCCTCTATTCACGGCTGAATTAAAATTTCAAAGAAATTCAGACTGAATTTCGATTTCAAAGAAATTCAATTTCAAAATATTACGTAGAGGATTTTACAACGTAACTTGAAATACGTAACGACACGTCAAGTCTTGCAATACGTACGAGAATTATGTAGAATTATTGCACTCTTTGAAAGTCAGTACAACTATGTATGTATGTGTGTGTATAAACTGCGATAAACTACATCGGTTTCTGTAGAATTTTTAGAGTTACACTGACCTGCGTGCTTACGTAATTTTACGTAGTTTACTTATGAGTGAAATAAGTCGATTTTAGGTATAAAAATAATGTTACGTAATTGTGGTCGAAGTAGAAAAGTTTGCGTAGTCGACGTGATTCTGTTAATATTATAGCGTTTAATTTACGTATTTGACGTCAAGTTAAGTTCACGTGACGTAACTTCAAATTTCGTCGCAATAGAAAAGATTGCGTATTGCCGTTACGAAATTAACGCTATGCAGTTGATGTGAATTATTTGACTTTACGTAGTTAACGTGACGTAACCCAAGATTTGAAAATTTAAACACAATTTGGAGTAAAGTAACCTTAAAAGGAAGCCCTGAATTGGTAAGAAATTAAGTAATGTTGAAAATTGAAAATTGCATGTAAAACAAGATGAAAGAAATCAATTTATGGATGTATTATTAAAAGTTATTATTATAATTATAATTATTCTTATATATCATTCAACAAATTATATCTACATCAGAAATACATGAAATCGTTAGAAATAATAAAAAAAAGAAGATAAACAAAATGAAACATGAATGGAGGCAAAGAAGAGAAAAGAACTTAGAAAAATTTGTAGTAAAAATTGAATGTTGAATAAAAAATATATAATGAGTGATGAAAATAAATAAAGAAAAGCTCAGTTCAAAGCATAAAAAACAGGCGAACGCTCTTCTCAAATGGGGACAAAATGGGGGGGTTTTAGGGGGCAGCCTACATTTTATCGCTGATGTGAAGAGGAAATTGAAAATTTGGACAATTTTATATAATACATTCCGCCGCACGAATTTTTAAGACATCGATTTTTTTTTAAAAACAAACTTATTCCAAAAGTGGTTGTGAAAATATCTTATGTCGTATGTTATATCCAAATATCTTATCCACCATAAAAACAGTCTCGATTATTGATCCTCTCAACTTAAAACGCCGCTTTGGCCCCGATTATCATTTTAATCGAAAAAATTAAATTCGATTTGATGTTACTTGCAATGAATCTGTGTCGTCCTTCGTCAAATTTGTTTTGTGGAAGAAATGGTTTCCGTGATTTGCCATCTTCAGCGTGCTTTTTCGTTCGCTTTGGTTTATCATCTGGAATTCCAGAGTATGATAACGAAAATTACGATATTTCCTATATTGTACATAACTATGAAAGACGCTAAACATTTTAAAATAACTTGATAATTTCTAGAACTGTGGATAGACCGATTCTCACATATATGGCGAACAATTTCAATATCGTCAAAACGAACTTTATAAAAAAATTAATGAAAATTCACTGCCGCTTGAATAACGCAGGGAAATATTGACAATTATTATAAATGAGTGAAACTATGGGCCATCACTTAGTTTCTTTTTGAAATTGCTACCAAAAACTGCTTACTATTCTTAAAGGTCTTCTGCTTTTTGAAAAGAATGAACAACCGGATTATTAATGAACAAGTTTCGTGTAAAGTTTTAAGGATATTTTCAATGATTTGTGGATCTATGCCACGAATAACTCAATGGATATTTTGAGGGCCTAAATAAAGTTGGAGAATATAAATTCTTAGTAGCACCCACGCGAAAAAATCTACCAGCGCAAAATCACAGAAGAGAAACTAACTGATGGCCCACCACATATAAACTTGAGCAAAGTTTTTACATACAGTGAGTTAAAGATTTGTAAAATTGTTTTAGTTAACTACTTTATTGCTATTCGAATATTGTATTTAATAAGGAAATGTTCTCCCAAATATCCTTTATTATCAACAGAACTTACTTTTGAAATAAAACAAAATTTTAAATGTCGAATTTAATAGTTACACATTTATACATTTATTTGGAATTTATAATTGTGTCTCGCGTATTTGCAACATCTGTGTTTGTATCTCAATTCGATACGAACGCTTGTAATTCGTTCGATATACATCACAATTTCAATTTACTGTTTACATTTACAGATTTCCGTTTTTCGTAATTACGCACGAAGCTTTCTATTTTGTTTTTGTGTATATTTATTTGTTTTGTATTTTGTGTATTTTAATGCGGTTGTTTTTCTAAATGTACGGAGTTTTTATTTCAATCAACTGACGCTGCATTTTGGCGGAGATTTTAATACGAAGCAAGAGTCAGAACATCGCAAAGTGTTTTAAATTACGTTAGCGGTTTCGAGATTATTATATATTGCGTTGGTATTGGCGGAATTATTCTTGTATTTATGGTTGTGGTGGTATGAAGGCTTTAAACTACTTAATTTAATTCTTAGTTTATAGATCTGTTCAATTTGTGTCTTTTAGTCGCTTAGTAAATAAATGCTCAACATGGTTTCAGTTCGAATTTAAATTACAATCTCGTTATTTACTGCATAATATATAAAATGCAGGGAAATTGAATACGCAATTCAAACTAAAGTTAAACTTACAATTCGTGAAGCAGTGCAAAACAGCTTTTTGTTTAGAAATTACAAAATAGTTTCCGCTAAAATCACAATTTTATTTACATACAATATTTCATACCTTAATTTTGGAAATAATACAATAAATACAAATAAAGTTATCGAAAACAATCAAAAACAGCAATTAATACAAACTAAAGAGTAATAAAAACTAACTTTCAACATGAAAACGAATTTATTACAAGGAAGTAATTAAATTTTTTTAATGAAATTACAAAAAAAAGCACAAACAATTAGTTTGGAGCTAAATTACCGATTAAAATTAAAACTATTAAAGTTAAAAGACTTGAAGACTTCTACACTAAAAGATAAAAAAATATTGTATAAACTATTTCACAGAAATTCTACACAAAAGGGAACTTTAAACTGCAGTAAGGATTCTTAGATCAAGCGATTCTTGACGAAAAACAATAAAAATTACTTAGAAAACTTAATAGTAAAGATATGTTTGCGCATTTTGTTTATTTCGAACGTATTTATTGCATTTTTTTGTACACAATCTCTAAAATGTCCCTTGAAGTACTCATTTCATCTGAAATACTAATCACTGAGGCTATTAATAGTCGAGTTAATATGGAATGACATTGTTTCTCCTTCCCAAGCGAAATCCAAGCATTGCTTTTCTCATTTGAGTTGGTTTGTTTGTATATACAAATTTTGCAACAAGCGAGAACAATTTTAAATGTCAATTTTTCAATACTTTACGTTCGCTTCGTTAAATTTTTCGTTAAAACAATTTCAGTTCGTTTGAATTTGTGTGATGTAGTTTTGGTTTAAAATATCCTGTTTCCATAGTTTTACAAAAGTGTTTGCATTTGAAAACATTTAATCTTTCGCAATGAGCTCAATTAATTTAAAATATGAGAGGCACTCGCAATTAATTTTGAATGGTGTTAAAAAATTAGCTTTTCCAGCGTTTATTAACTATCATTGTTTTGAATGCTAATTGAAATTACTAATAAGTTTAATAAATTAAAGTTATTAGTTTAGTAAATTGATTTGTATATTTTTTAAAATTTTATTTATATTTTCTTATTCATAATTTAATTTAAATGGCAGTTTGATAAAAATAGTTGGGCGTTAAATTTCCCAATTACGTAAAAGAAAAACACGAATTCCTATTTGTAACAAACGAATCCTATTTACTCTGAATGATTCTAAAAATAGTGAAAATACTGCACGAAGTTCGCTGATTTCCGTAAGAAACGCGAAATGTTTAGCTTTTTATTTTTCATTTCTTGGCCAAACTTTATTAACATTTTTATATAATTAAGTTTCGTTTAGTTCCTCAAGTTTGCTTCTACTTTCCATTTTCAGCTTTTTATTTTATTACTTTAACTGATTTTAATAAATGCGATAAATTGGAATTACTTATAAATAATTCAATTTTAGCATGTAATGCGATTTTAAAGAGTAACCTAGATTTTTGAAACGACGAAAAAGAATGAAATGATTTCAGTCTGAAGCTTTCTCCTCCCTCAGCCTCCCCTTTCTTGCCAATTACACTTGATATATACAAACGCTTATTTCCATAATAGTTTTTTAATTTGTTATAGCGTATTATTTCGATTTTTTTATCCTTCCGCAGATTGCATGAATGAGATTCATTAACGAGTATTTTCTCTTTTTATATCTAATAGAATTCACATTGCCGATGACGAAAACCTTTAAGTTCAGTTGAAATTAAATCAGCGCGGTTTCGTCTAAACTTAGAATTAATAAATGCAGTTCGGTAGCATTCAAAATGTTTACATTATCCTTCCTAATCTTTAACATACACAAACTTTTTCCTTTTTCTTAAACTTAAGTATCCACAGGATATTCGAGTACGTTTTATGGAGAGTACTGTGAAATTTATCTTTATATGTTTTTTTCGTAAATCTACAAGTAACTCTTATATATAAATATAAATACAATCAATTCTATTAAGCTTAGTTTTGTGTTTCTGCTTTCTCTCACTGACTTCTTCTCGGCTTCTATTTTTTATTTGCATCGCGGGTTGTGATAACCATGAACACCTCGAATTGTTGCGTAACTCGGCAGCTCCATCTGCTCGCGCGGCAGTTGCTGCTGTCGTTGTGATTGTTGTTTCCGTCACACTGTTGTTTCATCATCATCAATATTCCTCCTGGATTGTGGCGAAATCGTGCAGCAACGATGTGTAGAGAAGTAGTAAAAGTAAAATAAATTGTTGTTAATTTTTGTCGTTAAAAAGACTTCAACTTGTTAGTGGTTAATATTTTAGCAAAAAAATTTAAGCTCTTTACAAGCAGAAAACAAGAGTATTGCACTCAAATGCTTTCAGTGTACTAGCATGCCATGCAGATAATAAAGAATTGCTAATTAAATAGTAAGTTGATTAGATTTGTGGAAAAATTACTCTAATAGCATTTTAGATGGTGATAATTTTCTGAGTGTTGTTAGTGAAAAACTAAAACTACTGGAAACTGTAAACGAAAAATATTATCTGTGTTTTAAACGGACCAAACAAGAGAGAAAAATTTAAATTTAAGTGGAAAGAGTAGCTGAAATGAGTGTTTTAAAAACTAAATTGTTCGTAGAAATTCACAATGTATGCACTAAATTTTTACAATGGATTTTCAAAATGCATACATAAATTTGCAAATGTATTTCAGGAGAAGATTGAATTTTCAATAGTTTAATTTTTCAGAACTAATTTTTGAATCCTTAATCGTTTTCTTGCATTGTAAAGCTTTACAATAATAATTAAGTGAATGAATTCAAAATGGAAAATTCACTTCATTAACAAATGGAAAAATAACTGATCATCATTAACGGTTTCAAAAGAAAGGCGGAAATTGAAAGAGAGAGAAGCGAGCTGCGCATAATGAAGCTTTCGGTAATGAAATTTAATGGTTACAATAAAAAATGCAAGAAAAAACATGTTCAAAGCCACAATTAATAGCTGAATTAATGCTAATTAGTGCGAAGCACATGAAGGACAAAATATGTTGTAACGTACAATAACATGCTGCAAAAATAATATTAATTAATACGTTTAATTGTAAAACCGAGAGGTATAAACTTCTGGTTACTTTTGGAATTATTATATCCCTGTACACACTCGTCTGCATGTGTGTGCGTTGGCTGATTTGTGCCTAAATGTTGTGTGCTGTTTTATTTATTGTAAATATTCAGCCTAAATTTGCTTACAATACTCCGCACTGAAACACGTCGAGTAATTCCTAAACTAGTCAGAATATAATGTTAAAAAATCAGTTCGGCTTCAAATTACAAGTTAACTTTCAGTCCTTAAAATGCGGACGTAAAATTGTGACTCACGAGAGAAGGCGTTAAATTTCGTAAGTAATGAAAATTTCACTCCAGATATTAAAGAAACTGAAACGACGTGAGTTTAGAAACGACATGAAAGTGAGTGGGAAGGTCACGAGAGGGAGAGCAAGGAGTGAGGATGAAAATGAAAATCTAAGGATCGGTTTGCAGCTACTAAATACTAAACTAGTAGCATCTAGAAAGCAAAATCTAGCAACTATAACGGCTTGGAATTTCAAGGAAGAATCAATTTGATTAGGTTTGGGCTTCGAGTTATCAATTCTAGAATTAAAGGTTCGCTTAATATTTTAGCTCTAAGTTTCGTTTCAACTTAATGTTTACTTGCAGAAATGTTTAAACTTTTTAAGCTACCAGATAGTCAAGGACCAAGGATAACGGCGCCTGCGATGAAGCCATATTATGTCAAACTGTAAGGCATACAATTTAAATATGAGTAGCTGTACATATGTTGTATATATATTGGTATGTAGACACGTATGCAGTGTATATAATGAGTACTTGTGTGTGTGTGTAAATTATTAATGGAAGAAATTAATAAAAACAAGGCCGGATTTTTAATTTGTCAACACAACTGCACCGAATTAATTACCTCTTTTTTGTTAAAATGCGCCAAATAAATATGTAGTTTTTACTCTATCAAATAATTGAGAGAAATTTTATAAATATTGTCGATGCGTGCAAATTAAAGAGAAGAAAATAATAAGTGTAAAATTAATGATACAGCAAAGCAATAAAAAAGTTAATATTGTTTTTTTGTTTTAATTTCAAACGCAAGAGCAAAGAATAAAATTAAATAAAGTTTAAATGTGTTTAATTACTTCAAGTTTTATAGTTACAAAAGTCATTCCTTCCATCATTGAAGTAAAAACCAAACAAACATGCATTGTGGACTTCAAAGAAAGTTAAATAAAAGTCCTTCAGAACTTTAAGGCGCAAATGTAGTAGTAAATTTAATTAAATAAATATTAAATTGTTTACAAAAATGCTGATTGAAAAATAAAATCAACTACTTGTAAGGCAGCTTTTTAGCAAAGCAGCTTTAAAGTGTATTTACAAGTTTTGTACAAATGCGGAAATTATTAGAACTAATTTACCTAAAAATTAGTTAATGAATTAGTTGATTTTCGTTTCACATACAAAAAATATACAGAAAAAATATTCCTTGTTTACCTCAGATCTGGATGAATAAAATGTGGCGATTGTTGTTGTTGGTGTTGTTGTTGTAATGAATACAAATTGTTGTTGTTGTTGTTGTTGTTGATGATGTGTTTTCAGAGATTAGTTTATATTAATTTTTTTATTACAAGATTTTTATCACAATTTTTGTTTAGAAATACAATTTACAAATTTTTTTTAATGCAATTATATGTTTATAAATGTTTACATTAATTGTTTGTTTGTTATTTTTCGGGTTTTGTTCGGCCAAAATTAATGCACGTTTGGAAAGAGAGAACAACAGAGACAAGATTTTCGATTAGATTTTCTTCAAACGCTCCCAAGAACACCTGTATTTTCTTGTTGTTGTTGGCGTAGTGGTTGTCGATGTTGTTGTTGCAAAAGTTTTACGAGACGGATGTGTAGGTTTGTGAGGATTGTACAGTGCAAGCGAGGTTGGATTGAGAGGTGGGACAGGCGTAGACGATCACAAGTTGGACGTTGATGGTTTTTTGATGGAATTTTGAGTTTAGATTTTGGTTTTTTGGTTTTGTTCGAATATATTTTGATTAAATAGATGATTGAATTTGCACCGAAATACGAAAAAGGAGAGAAAGAGTAAAACAAAAGACACCACATTAATTAGAGAGGATGATGGTTATATAGTGGTAGATATGAGAGCATAAGAGAGACATTCGGATTGTTGTAAAGCAGAAGAAATTTAATTAAAGGCATCGAAATAAATAAACCACACATATAGATAGATAAACACAGTTGGATGTATGTAAAGAAACCAAAGCAGTGAGAAGAGCGAGACTTTTCTTTAATATTCCTCAAATTAAAATAAAGACCTTTTAAAATGATGGCAACATCAACTGCGATGTCATCGAATGACAATTTGAAACTTTAAAGTTTAAAGACTTCGAACTTGAAGAAATCAAATTAAAACATCATGGATTGGCTTGCAAACCAACCCATGATGTTAAATTGAGAGAATACTGGAAATTTGGATAATTTTTTATGTAATGTAAATGAGGCTCTGTATCGAAAAGCAGTAAAAAATTTTAGTGGAAAGATTTACTAAATGCAAGATTTCATTAAAGCCTCGCTTTACAACACTGTCAACACCAAAGGAAAGATTTTAACTGCCGCTACAGAAAACAATACCAAAAAGCTCTTCATACAGCCCTGCCAACCGCTTTCGAATACTTACTCCGTGTCAGTGATGCTCGTCAGCGGCGCCAGCGGTTGCATCGGCGCTACAACGCCAGACGAGGGCGGTGTTGACGTCCGCGAGCTATGCCGCAGGCTCGCGTTTAACGTCCGACTACCGAACACGACCGGATTGTTTATATCGCTGATGAGATGAAGCGACGACCCGTTGTGCAGCTGCTGCTGTGACGCGTGGTGCGTTAGACTCTGATTCAGCTTGCGCGCTGACGTCAGGTGATCCTCCTCGGCGGTGTACGGGAAGTGGTAACCATTCTTGTCCGAGCCGTCCGACATGCGATCTGAATGGTAGTCTGCGTGTTGGTGAAGCTGTCGTTGATGCTGCTGTTGCTGGTGCTGTTGCTGCTGGTAGTCGCTCTTCAGTAGCGAGTGTACCGAATGCATCGAGTCGTTGTACAAAGCGTTCGCCTTGATGGCGTAGTGGTTGTCACGCGAACCGTAGATGTCCGGTGTTATGCGCTCCTTGCTCATGTAGGGGGAGTCCGTCTTGGCACCCATGTACGTGGCCGGCCGCTGCTTGTCGTAGATGCTGTCGCTCAGATACGCGTTGTCTGCGTGGAACGAACGCATGTGGTTAACGATTTGCGTGCCGCCGCCTCCACCGCCGCCGTTGGGTGGGTAGTCCTGCTCGCTGCCGTAGTGGCTGGGTGGTTTGTATCCGCCTGGAGCCGGCAAGCCGTCAAACTGGCCATAGTTTTCCTGGTAGTCCTTGCGGCCACGCCCGTGGCTGTACAGGCTGTCGCGTTCGATGGCGTCGTAGCCGTTGTCAGTGGTGCGGGTGGCGGCCTGCAGGTTCTCCAGTATAGAGGGCGGCATATTGACCTTGTTATGGTGCTGCTGCAGGTAGGTGGTGTCGGTGAGATCCGGGTTGGGCAGCGGGTTCGGCGAGGTGGTGCTGATTTTACCGTGCCTGACCTGCTCGTTGTCGGAGCCGATTTCCTGGGACCAGCGTGCCATATTCGAAGGTGTCTGGAGGTAGGAGTCGGGAAGCTGTGAAGACCAACGCGGCGCGTAAACCGGCTTGTTTACGCTCGGGAACAGCTGCGGGCTCTGCACCACGTTTAGTTCGGGCGGCGTGGTTGCCTGCACATGTTCGGTTATGTTGGGAAGGTACGCTGGCGCGTCGTTAACGCCGGCGCTGCGATGAGCTACTGTGGAAGAACGCGGTGTGCGCGAATCATCTTCGTCACTGGAATGGCTGGAGGCCAGCTCCAGAGAGCGACCGTCGGTTTCGGAGCCAGAGTCTGAATCTTTACGATGTCGACGTGGTTTGTCTTCACGCCGGTTCGAACTACCACCCGCACCGCTCACGCCCGTCGTTGATGAGTCGAAACCACGCAGGAAGCTGGGGGTTTCACTGGTGGAGTTGTAGTTCGTGGAAGTTGAGGTGGAAGTCTGACGCAGCTGACCGTCGCTGTTGATAGTTTACAAATGAGAAGTTAATAACAACTGCGGATATACCAGAAAAATCTCACCTGTACGGACTTGAGCTGGTCTTGGCCGTGCTTCGGGACGTCGTGCTGGAAGCACTGATGCCAATATTCCGTCGTGACGTGTCGTAGTTGCTGGACATGAAGGTCGTTGGTCGTGTGGTGGCGTTCACGTTGTGCGAACTGTTGCTGACGACCAGCGAAGAGTCCAGCAGCGGCACCTTGCGGCCCATGCAGCGTAGGAAGGTTCGATGCAGATTCTCGCGCACGCGCTTGTTGATAATGCAATAGCCGATAAGGCAGAAAATGGCGTGCAGCACCACGACTCCAGAGAGCAGAATGCTCAAAAGTTGTGAGTTCTCGGAGGCGGCAAGCACAGCCAACACCCACATGACGCCCATAAGTGGCAACGAGACCACCGAGAGCCAGAGAAGAGTGCGCAGATTGCCGAAACCCAGAACGTGATCCTTTAGGGTAAAGGCAGCCTTCACGGAGATAAAGAGAATCAAAAGATTGACGACAGACATGCCAGCGATGGGGCCAACAAGCCACCAGACCACCGGTTCGTAAACTGACAACCAGCAGCTAGAATTGGAAAAAAAGAACGAATTTAAAAATCTCCAGAAGGAAACCCACCAGACATATCATTCCCGCCAGCCAGCATCCCGGTGATACTTACAACAAACTGTTGCCGTATTCATGCGCCCGCACACCCACCGACAGCCCCACCACTATGGCCGGCGCACCGTAGCCCATTGCGAAGTAGAAACCCATCGGACCGTGATTGATATCGCGCATTTCCGTCAGCATGCGGTACAGGTGCACGCAATCCACTGTTGTCCATGCAAACGCGGCCAGCCAGAAATAATGCAGGCAGATGGCGATCAGTTTGCACGGGAACTCGCTGTCGAGCAGGTTCCGACGCGACTGCATGCTCGCGAAGAAGAGCAGCTCGGCGAAGAACACGCACAGGACGATGTTCTGGTGGATGGTGTTGGAGTTAGTCTGCTGGCCGCGCAGCAGCGCCAACGCAATCAGTACACTCAGCAGCACGGGCAGCGACAACATAAACGCCGAGTACGAGGTGATCTGTACGAGAAGCGACGGCTCGGGAATATCTTCGGGGTCGATGATGTCCACGATGACGGCGTAGTTGGAGATGTGTGTACACGTGCAGTTCACTATGATGGGTTGTCCCTCGCCGACAGTTTCGTCGTAGTCGGGTATCTCGGTCTGGCAGCCCAGGCGCGTCCACTGGTTGGCGAAGGAGTTCCAGCGCACGCACTGCGGGTTGGAGCGAGGACCGAAGCGAGTCAGTTCGATGTCCAGCCACATTTGCAGTTTGATAGGTTGCGAGAGGTGCGGAGATCCCAACGAGCGGTAACTCACATGCTGTCTGACTGCTACGTGTTTCTCTGATGGATAGATTACCTCAACCTGGCGCTTGACTAGTCGACGATTGCGGTAAATAGCTTCGTTTTCGGATTTCTTCTGTTCCGCGGAACTGTCGAAGTGAGGATTTGTTAGTTCGCCAGAGTCTACGACTTCTTCTCCCGAGTTGCCGTGGAACTCAATGTTGTCGTCGAAACGTACGCTCACGTGAGGCTCCTCAGGATCTACGACTTCAACTTCTTCGGCACTAACTTCGCTTTGCTCGCGAGAAGCCGGAATCTCATGAGCCGTGATGCGTATATTTTCAACAGGCTGCTCCTCACTTGATTTTGGTATGTCGAAAACTTCAACGGCATCGTTTTCGCTGGAACTTGGTGAATTTTTCGAGGAGATTTTTCGAAAAGGAATTTCTATTCGTTTCTCTTCACTCTCTGTCGAGGGTACAAGGATCGCCAGTGAGAAAATGGGAGAAGCTACGGCTATATCGACTCCCCAACGTCTTGTTATTGTTTCGTCGAACATATCGGGCAACAGATCACCGACATCCTTATACTGAGCATATGAAACTATGGCCCGGTGTTCGGTACTGCCTTCGACTACTTCGTTGCTATCAGGCGGATTGATGCCCAGCATCTCGAGTGGTACCAGCACTTTGGAGTATCTGTCAAACTTGCTTTTGTCTTGTATGTAATTGTTGTACTTCGGGAAGGTAATAACTGGCTTTTGCTTGGCCGAATGCTGTAGAAAGCTGCTCGTGTCCGGAAGCACCACGCTCTCCGTGGTGAAGGCGTTGGGTTTCAAATACTTCGTCTTGTGATATTCGCTCAACTGTTCCGGTTCGTAACCGAAGAGGGACTCAGTGGTAACAATATCCAAGCCGAAGACCATGTTGCGTTGCACTATCTCGAAGGGACTCGTGTAAGTGTCGTGTTGTGAGCGGGCCAAAACTACCATATACTTGTTGAAAGCGTCGACGAGGTCGTCAGGACCACGTTGAATCAACTCTGTAGCTCGTCTCCATTCAGTGACGTATTTTTTGTCCAAAATTACACTAGCAGCACTCACCAGATTTCGAATGTAGTATTTGTCTTGGCTATGAGACAAATTTAGACCACTTTGAGTCAGTTCGTAGTTGAGGAGTTCTTGCAGAATCCCCTCTGTTATCAGCAAATCGGCACCGTACAGGCGGTCGTGGGTGAATTTAATCTCATCAGAAAGGAAGTCCATTTCAATATCGTTCGACCAGAGGCTGTGGTCTGCATTCACTAAGAAGGATGATTCCATTTTATATCGCCTGCTCTCTTTGCTAACAGGTTTCTTAACAATACTGGTGCGGTCCACAGTCTCACAAGCGTGCTGTAGGTTCTCTGCTATTTTCACAGCCACGAAAGAATTTAACTCGAGCTCGAACTTCTCCAGTTGGGACAGTTGTTTCCGCAACTCTACAAACGGCTCCGAGGTACAGTTGAACATATCCGGCTGACTCCAGCCACCGGAAAAGCTGTCGCAAGTGCGCTGACCTTTACCGCGCGAGGGTGTGGGGCAGCTTTCGATAGTTGTACTGCCAAGAGGGGTACGTGGCCACCAGATGCCGGCTGCAAATGAACGCGGGCAAGCATCGTAAACGACTTCACAACCATTTAGTGTAACCTCAGCATACGGGTTGGAGCACGAGTCACAGCGGCGGCCAATGACGCCTTCGCGACACTCACACTGCCCCGTAAGGTGGTTGCAGGCGCTGCTGAACGAACCAATCGAGTAGCAGTCGCAGGAGATGCAGGCTGTCTCATTCGGAGGTTGATAGTGATTCGTTTTGCAGTAACACTGACCAGTCGTCTTGTTGCAGTCCGGGTGGTATCCCTGCTTCAGGTTGCACTTGCAGGGCCCGCAGCCCTTCTCTCCCCACCAGCCTCCCGGGCAGGGCTGCTGCACTTCCTTCTCGCAGTAATCGCCATGCTGCAAAGTGCTGTTGCATTCACACCTGTAGCCCCGTGATTCACTGATGTTGGCGCGACAAATACCCGCGGCGCATGGTTTTACTGTACAAATCGGCAAGCAGTCTGGACCCACATAGCCTGGTAGGCACTCGCAATGAGCCTCGTCCCAGGTTGTCACGCATGTCGAGTGCAATGAACAAGTTTCAGGACATTCAGCTCGGGACATACAACCATCCTCAACATTCTCACGAATTGTCGGCCGTGTTAGCACCGACTGCGTTCCACCGATGCGTACATCTTGGATACATCCTTCAAACGGCAGCATGTCGCCGACGGTACCAATGGAGCCATCAGCACTACCAATGACTATCTTTCCTACATAAAGACCTTGCACTTTCTGCGACATCGGCACCATACCAGTACGTTGTCCGTAGTCTACCGAAAATTGCACCTCTGCACCGAGCCACTTAATTTCGATGCGATGCCATGTACCATCCGAGAGGTAAGCACCAGCTAGAAACATCGGTTCGTTGTCGTAAATATAGTAAAGAATTCCACCTTTCAAACAAACCATCGCGGAGCTATTCTGGCCGATTTGGATCTGAATCAGGAAGGCATCCCTCTGAAGAGTTCGAACCGAGAGAGCTGTCAGCCATGGCAACTGTATTGGACGTAGCAACGGATTAAAACTTAGGCTTCCATCTCCCGAAAAACGCCATGGCGCTGGTATCGTTTCTTGGCAAGCGTTTCCCGCATAGCCTTCCGGACAATCGCACGTGTACGTGTTCCAGCCTTCACGACAAACTCCCCCATTAAAGCAAGGATCTGAAGAACAAAGCGGGGATTTCTGCGGACAGCCAGAAATGGTTCCGTTATCGGCTACGTATGAATTCAAATCTATGTAGCGCTCATCAATACGCAAATCCGAAATGCAACCTATGAAGTCATGGTTGTCAACGGGGAAGTGAGCCGGTATACGGGGCAGTCCACCAATTTGCAGAGGCCCCGTGAGATCCAAGAAGCGGTGACAAGTTTCCGTCAGTAAAGCGCAGCGTTTATCTAGTTTCAAAGTTGTCTGGTTAGCGCAGCTCCAGCGATCCCCAAGCCGACCAGCCAAAGCAATGGCTGTATCGCAATTATCAAGCACCAGCGTAACAGTACGATTTAGATATATCACCTCCACTTCGTGCCATCTACCGTCCGAGACTTTGGATTTGTGGACGATGCTCACACTTTGTATTCGATCTCCGAGAGAGTACGAGAAGCTTACATGACCCTGAAGTATTTCCAGAGCAATAAAGTCGTGCAGCTCGTTGTATCTGCCGTTGTAGAGCAACAAACCATTCTCGTTAACAGTAGCGAATCGGAGCTTCAGGTTGAAACGGTGGCGCTGCTTCAGACTCTCGAACGTGAGGAAGGAGTTACGGGAAAAAGAACGCGACCGAAGTTCGCAAGTGGCGGTGTATGGGGGAGGTTGAGAGCTTGTGAGGTAGTTATTCATACATGAGTAGCCGCCGTCACAAGCATCGGACATGCACGGCTTCAACTTGCTAATGTTCGTGTCGCAGTTCTGTCCCGTGAACAATGCCGGGCAAACACAAGTGTAGCCTCCTTCACGACGAATGCAGGTGCCACCATTTAAGCAGGGATCTGAGTAGCACAAATTTACTTCTGTATCACACAAGTAATGTTCTTTGCTTCCCGTGAATCCTTCGGGACATGAGCATGCGAATGTGTTGACTGGATAGATGGGCCGAAATAAAACTGTATCGCTGTGTATGAAGTCCGAAGCATTACCGAACTTCAATACCGTCAAACATTCTTCAAAATTAAGACACGGTTCGCGCACGCACAGGTTGTCATCAAAGGGTAACACTTCTACTGTGGCCAATCTGGCCAAAATGGCGCGATTCAAATAGACACGTTCTTGTAGATATTGCGGCGTATAGAACTCCTCATGAGATACGTCCGGACGCTTAGCTGAAAAGCTCACGTTGAGAATGCGTGATGTGACATCGGTGTCATCCTGTATGGAGAAGATGAAGATGTTTTCCTTAGGGCAGGGAATAATCGCAGCCAGGCCATCGAGGAAGAAGTTAAGCAGCGGTGAGAGAAATGCCTCTTCAGTCATTTCGTTTAATCGCACCGTTACTGAGTTAAAGAGCATGTCTTCAGTGATTAGACGTACAGAGAGCTGCATTATAGCTTTGGCTTCGTTGATACCATCGGTGACGGACACTTCCATTGTGGCGTGCTTTGGTACGTTTGTGTTCAGTTGAGGACTTAAAATCAAGCCACCCGAAGTAGCATTTAGTCGAATCAAGTTAGCATTGTTTCCCGACAGTATACGATATATTAGTTTGTCGGTAACATCAGCATCGAATGCGGGAATGCGTCCGATTTCGCCGCTAGGAAAATGATCGCGAAAGTTATTGAATATCACTTGGAAGTCGCGTAGGACTGGTGCGTTGTCATTCACATCCGTCACCAGGATTTCTACATGAGCGTCGTTGCGTAGCGGAGGACTAGCGGCTCGTATCACCAATTCGAAACGTTTGCGGGAGGACTCGTAGTCTAGTTCAGTCATGGTTAAAAGTTGAGCGCGTTCAGAACCAGGTCGGGTTACCAGAGAGAAGGAGTTCGAGTCATCGCCGCCAATAATAGAATAGTGAACGACTGCATTGACACCTTCATCAGGATCATGTGCATGAATTTCGCCGACCACCGAGCCAACGGGGGAATTTTCGGGAACGTAGAGTATAATTTTATCTGATGAAAAAGTAGGAGGGGAATCGTTTACATCCTCTAAGCGTATTTGTACTTCTACACTACTGGACAGAGGTGGAGACCCTTTGTCGATGGCAATTGCAGTTAAGTGGTATGTGGCTACACTCTCTCGGTCCAGTCCTTTGTTGGTGCGTATAGTTCCTGACGTAGGGTCTATCACAAATGATCCATCATCAACATCGCGATCGCTCAGAACGTATTTGATGCGGCCGTTAAGTCCAATATCTGGATCGGTGGCCGATACTTGTATAACCGAAGTTCCAACCAGTGCATCCTCCAAAATCGAGGCCTGATACAAAGGATTTTTGTAGGTAGGTGGGTTGTCATTGACATCAGTAATGCTTATTTCTACATCGGTTGTATCGCTTAAAGAAGGAGTTCCCCCATCTTTTGCAGTTACTGTCAATAGGTAACCACTTGTGGTCTCCCGATCAAGTAATGCACTGGTGACAATAGCGCCCGTCTGAGCATTAATTGAAAATGGATCTGAGCTGCCTAAGCCATTCATAGTATCTTCGTTTAACGAGTACGTAATCTGAGCGTTGATTCCCACATCACTATCGGTAGCAGACACCACTAGTACCGTTGTACCAATGGGTGCGTCCTCGAAAACGGACGCACTGTACGGTGCATTTTCAAAAATCGGTGCATAGTTATTAGCGTCCGTAATGTTGATGTGTATCGTAGCGGTGTCCGAACGGCCACCTGAATCCGTGGCTGTTACGGTGAGTAAGAAGCGTTTTTCCTGCTTGTAGTCAAGAGACTGTGCAATTGTTATTAAACCACGTCCATTCTGAGAAGTAATGGCGAATCTTCCCCTCGTGTTTCCGGTGGTAATCTCGTAATGCAGTCTCGAATCTTCGTCAGGATCAGTTGCGGTGACTGTTGTTACCGGTGTGCCGGGTGGTTGATCCTCACCTACGTTGGCTTCGTAATACTTCGGATTAAATGTCGGATCATTGTCATTAACATCCTGCACCGTTATAACGACGGAAGAACTGGCCGACTTTGGTGGAACACCGCCATCTTTTGCTACTACTTGGAAGGAGAAACGACTTTGTTCCTCACGGTCAAGTTGCTTTATCGTTTGTACCCAACCCGTACGGGAATCTACGGCGAGTGGAAAATTGTCATCTCTCTCAGAAATGCTATACACAATCTCCGAGTTGGCACCCTCATCGGAGTCGTAGGCCTGGACCCGTATAATGTTGTATCCCACAGGAACGTTCTCTAGTACAGACTCCTGAAATTGCGACGTATAAAAACGTGGAGAGTTGTCATTCGTATCGATCACGTTCACGAGCAATTGGGTTGTGTTACTGCGCGATGGACTGCCACCGTCTTGAGCACGTATGACAAGGCGGTAACTGCGTACACTTTCGTAATCTAAGGGCTTCACTAAACTAACATCACCGCTCATCGAATCGATAGAGAACTGGGACTGCGTGTTGCCGCCAATGATGGCGTAGCGAATGGCAGCATTGTTTCCCTGATCTGCATCGGTGGCTCTTATGTGAGCCACAACGTTATCGTCTCCCCATTGATCCTCAGGCACCTGTACGGAGTATGTGCGCTCGCTGAATTGCGGATAGTTATCATTGTCGTCCAGGATTTTTACTAAAACAGTAGCTGTGGCGGTTTTGCGCTCACTCTGGGGTGCAGCCATATCAGAAGCAGTAACAACCAGAGTGTAGCTGTCGGAAGTTTCACGATCGAGAGAACTGCGAGTGGCAACGACACCTGAGCGTCCATCTATGCGAAATATAGGCACTTCCTGATCTTGCATAGTACCAGTACTATCTGAAAGTTTAATGTTAAGATAACATAAAAAATTACAATGAAAGGGTCCATAATTAGCTCGAAATCATGTGGGGACAAATAAAAGTGTCAAAATAAGTCTACTTACCTATTACGCTCTCAATGCCGTATTCAATTTCTGCATTTTTCCCGATATCCTGATCAGTGGCACGCAAGGTTATTACCGTAGAACCCACGGTAGCACCTTCTCTAATACTCGCCTCGAATTGTTCTGCCTCAAAAGTCGGACTATGATCGTTGCAATCCAGTACATTCACTTGCAACGTTGTGGTACCCGAACGTGGTGGAAAACTGTCATCTGTAGCCACCACCCGGAAATAATGTACGTCCATAAGCTCCCGATCTAAGCTGGCTGAAGTTGTGACCACGCCAGATCTAGAATCTACTTTGAAGAGAGATTGTGACCGGGAATCCAACAACGAAACCATTGAGTAGACTACAGGCGAGTCCTCTGGGTCGCGAGCCCTTACAGTAGTGACCGTTGAAGAGGCCGGTTGCTCCTCCAGGACCGAAGCAACATATAAGGCCTGCTCAAAGTAGGGTGACTGATTACGCAACTCACGCCGCACTCTCCTAGCGATGTCGGTATCGTTAAACTCCTGATGATGGTACACGATTTTCAGACGATGATCGGAGTCTACGATATCATGGAGATTACAGCGTATGTTGAAGGTGATGCTGACCTTCCACATGGACTCATGAATGCAAACATCTCGACTGGCAACGAGATCGTTATTTTTGTGCTCTATAACAAAACGTTCGTCAGTGACATCGAGAAAATTTACTTTGCAATGTTGGCATATCGATTTCGGTAGGAAGGCGTTCAGATTATTGATGAACTGCGACCTGCGCAAGCAGATCTGATTCCACTTGTCAGTTGTATGTATGGCATATGAGGCGTAGGTCTCCGAGATCCATTGCTTTGCTTCACTGATGCGCCTATGTATGGAAGGTTCTAGCTGCAGGTCCTCTTTACCTCGGCGCTTGCGACTCAGAATACGGTGACGCATTTCGTTGTCATATTGGTTGCCGAATATCAAGTCGCCGTCGCGGAAATGCAAACGGCTGTTATTGTGGTTTTCAATCTTCAAATGGTTAGCCACAAACAACTCTACCGGCTTCTTCAAGCCAACCAAATAATTGTTATAATAGCGCAGATCTTCGCCATCACCATTCAACTGCACATATCTTCTCCGCCGCCTACGCTTTGAGTAACCTGTATCCTCTTCTTCATAATGACGCCCATGTATTTCCTCCTCAACTCGACGATCTTCATTGCACTTGTGGCCGGTGACAAAAATCCGCACCGGCAGACTATAGTAGTCGATGCTCCTTAGTCGACTGGATGTCGAGTCTACGTAGAACGTAAAGAGGTTGGGATAGTAGATGCCATCGCATTTCAGTGACTTCTTGAGCTGTATCTGACCATCCTTGTGATTGACAGCGACCAGATGATGGACGAAGTAAGCTGACTTGTGCGCGTTGATCTTGTAGTGCCGCTCGGAGCCCAATTTGTACACGGAGGCATTAAATATCACCGTGCCTGGTAAGGCCTCTTCGTGCACGATAAGTAGATAGGCGAGAGTAGTTTGTACTTGAAGGACTTGGAGAAGAATTAGGCTTAGAGATATGCTAACTAGTGGCGACTTAAGTGGGCGTCGGACTGTTAGAATTGAGGACAGCATTTTGCGCCTGATAGTGTTGAAAGTAGTGCAGCGAGCTAAGGCTGGTTGCTTTTATGAATAACCTCTACTTGTACCTTCTCAGGACGGAAGAAATTAATTTATTGGTCGCTGGAGTTATCTGGAAATAAGGAAATACATCAAAAAATAAGGATCATTCTAAAATATTTTCGTAAAGCTTTAAGAGTAAATTCGTAAAGCTTTAAGAGTACTTTCAATGGAAGCGGGAAACGTGGAGACTTGCAAAATAAGGTTTCCCTAAATAGTCTATGCAAGATCAGTAATTTATAATAATAAAACCCTGTCAATCGAGACATTTTGTTCGGTTTCATTATTTGAACTTTTAATGATGCGCATTCATCAGACTCTTCGAGATAGCGAGCTAATATAGAGATTTAGTTTCTATAAGGGAGACGACCGCGATTTCGAAACTTGACTCAGCAGAGAACATCATCTGAATCTGGATTCTTATCTTCACTGAAAAATCGATTACGATCACGATTCTTATCTCGAATTTGAGGATATCCAAGATGATGTGGAGAATTATTCCATACTACGAATTATGGGGAAAATTATCCCATAATACGCAGAAAGTATGATTAGGAAAATGTATTGTGAACACCCCATTATTTAGTTTAACATAATTTTCAGGTTTTTTCCAACATCATACTCTTCATGATTCGTCAACCTGAAAATTAATCTGTTAGATATAAAAACCGAGCAGAAAAAAAATTTCGCACACATAAAGTCGCAAAACAGGCAACTGATAATTGATGACGTCAGCATGTGCAGTGAATATACTGTAGTGGAGGAGTTGGAGAACACGAAGCGAAGAGAAGAGACGTATGTAGTTGTGAAAATACAAAATTAATAATATTTTTAAATATGACCTGTCAAAGTAGTTACTATTTTTGTTATCATTACCTTTGATACACGATTACAAATAAACTGAAAACTAATAAAAGAATTCTGCCTATTATTTTATAATATAATTAAAAAAAATCTAAAAATAATCTCTTTTTGTAATTTCTTTATTTATTTTACTGTGTTATTATTGAGATAAATCAAAAAGTATTTTAAATTTCAATATTTTAACTATTTGTGAACTATTTCAGGAATAATCAAAAGATTACCAAATCTCGTTATTTCGATTACTTTCCAATTACTCCTCTTAATTTTTTAATAGCATAGGAATATACTATTCACTTCATTAATTTATTTCAAAAAATAATCAAAACAGATTAAGTTTTGATTATAATAATTATGAAATAATCAATATGAAAGCAATCTAATTACTTTTTGCGTTTGTAAACGTAACCTAAAAAATTCAATCACGATTACTTAATTACAATTACTAAATATTTTATATTTTAAGCTTGAGAGATTTCAAATTTATGCACCCTTCGGAATTTCTAATACACCCTTATGAGATTCATACATACGCGTGCATGAGTTTCTTATACACGCTTGAAACACACACACTAGACGACACAACTACACTAAACTACGAGTGCACACGCTCTTAACAACGCCTCTTTGCTCCATATGATGGTGCCATATGTGCGGTTTAGCAAGTTAAATAAGCAAGGATTCTAAAGCAGGCACGAGTCGCATAAATCGCGACGCACTTGCAACTTCTCCAAGTGGCAACCACTGAAGGAATGATGAATGTGAGGTTTTTAGAGCAGCGTGAAGTCGTAAGCTGAGGATTATTAGATTTTTCTTTCTTAAGACGAGCTACGTAAGACTCAAGCTGATATGAAATTCTGAAGAGATGTAATGTAGAGAAAACACTTCGAACTTCTTAAGAATGTTTTTAAAGCAATATTTAAAAAAAAAAGAGCTCTCATTAATATTTTTATTAAGTAAAAGAAAACTGTTAGATATTTTAAAACAGGAATAAATAATGCTATTAGAAAACAGCAGAATATACAACTGAAATTCTTTTAAATAATCCTAATATCTGGCGTTAGATAATAATAATAAGGAGGCACACGATCGAGAAATTTGGAGAGTGGGGATATATTGACTCATATCTCGACTGCAAAACTTGTCTTTCCGTCTCGACTATTATCTCAAACAAAAAGTTGTCATTCTTCTTGACTGAAAACCCTCAATCTCGATTATTGAGGAGACAAAGGTCTTGTCGAATGCATAAAAGATGCTGTCCTGATATCGATTACCGTCCCGACTGACAAGGTCATATTGATCCCGGTAATCGCCATCTACACTGAAAAATACATTACGATTTTCGTAATATCGTTTCGTATGCGAGATACATTGAAGTCGCTCCAATATCGATTATCGTTTCGAAAACGAACGAAATAACCTCGGCTTTTCTCGAACGAATTATAACCTCGAAAAAAACTGTCTCGAACTTTATTAAAATGCTTGACCACAGAAGTCTCCTTAAATCGACTATAGACTCGACTGGACAACTGTCTCCATCTCGATTACTGTCCACATTTTAAAAGTGGCCTTAATATTTTCCTTCCTTTCAGAAACGTTTGGCTTCTTCCTTTTTCGAAATGATTAACCAAAATCTACTGTTTTAAATTATATCGCGAACTTCATCCTTCTTTTCCTTAGTTGTTTTTCTTTTCCTTTTTCCTTATTTCTTTATATCCTTGTGGTGCCGACTGGTGTTCAGCTAAGTGAATTAAGAATGAATGGCGAAGTATTCTTCAGATTGCATTCATTTATAGTAACCGAATTGTGTGTTTCGAGATACTACTCGAAATAATGATCTCATGCGTGAGTGCGGTGGATGTTGGGTGGTGGTATACATGCGGTGTTCGATGTAAGTTGTGGTGCACTGAGCGTTTAAAGGAAAATGACAAATTAAAATGTATCCCGAAGCCTTTTTGGCGAAGTGCTGGGTGTAGTCAAGCTGTGGGAGGGACGGGGTTAGTGATGGAGACAGGGAGAGAAGGCGGTGGTGCTTGAAAATACGTGCTTGAAAATAAGTTTTTTGCTGTGCTCTTCCAATATCATTGTTATCCACCTCCAGTCCCATGATATCAGCTAAAGACAGTGAAGGCTTCCCATTTTCCCGTCACTCGTTATTCGAGCGAAATTTCGTTTTCGAAATTTGAAATATGAAAATTTCGAAAACTCGTTTTTTCTTACAAATTATTTTACAATTTATTTTGCTCGTTAAGCGTGGTTCCACTGTATCCGTCCTGGAGGTCGTTACATTCCGTGTGGATGTTAGGACTGGATTGCCTTTGCCAAAAGCAAGTAAAAGATGCTGATAAAATCAAAGGTACTTTTGTATCTTGTAGATAATTATTGTTGCTTGTATTGTCCGTATTTTGTTCACATTAGGGGAGTAGCTTACCAAGAATATTTATAGGAATTTTGAAAAAAAACCAAATGATATTCCATCAAATTGGAATTCAATTCTCAGTAATATCTTCGATTTTCACTTGAATTTTTTTAAGAAACTCTATACTTGGAAATACATTGCCTGCACTTCTAAATTAATGCATTCGCATCGTTTAGGTACTTTGAAATCGCTGGAGTGATGGGTGCTTGTGGAGAATTCATTGCAGCAAACGCCGCAGATGTGTAGTGAATCGATATTCCACGCGTGCTTTGCGGGTATAAATTCTTGCAACAACAACAATCGCTACAACGACGCAAAGGAAAGGGATTGAATAAATGTGTTGCTTATCTCTAGCACTTTCTAACCTACACACACACACACATACACACATACACTTATCCAAATGTACTTTCGAATCCAACACGCACGCTTCGAGACGCATAAAAACCGCACAGTGCAGCTGCCGCTAGTCAACGCGGCTGCCAAGCGCTGCGTAGTTTTTTGTTGTTAATTCAGCGAATACGCTAGCAATGCTAAGCTTTACCGCTAGCTCACAGCGCTGCTCAAGCGTTGCCATACTTTTGCGATTCGCAACTTCCGTTTCCGGATGCCTATTGTCTCATTGTTAGCATCCTGCTACGAGGACTTCGTATATATAACTGAAGAAAGGACTCACACGGATATGGGAGCGAGTATGAGTGTGTCAGTGTGAGTGTGAGTGTGAGTGCGAGTGCCTGTGTGTGTAGCTTTATATGTGAAGCTTTATATGAGTGGAATATAAAAAGACAAGACATTAAATAGAATTCAACAGAAGCGCTTGCCATCACTATAATTGCATTTTGTGGATGAAACGCTTTGTAGATGTGTGTTCGTGCTTTTTGCGAACTTAAGAGTGTGTCTGTGTCTGTGTGCGTCTGTGTGTGGGTGTGTGTAGAAGCGGAACTGCATGAATGCCTTTTGTTAGCGGTGGTAATTGTTGAAAGTTAAGTTGGGTACAAAGTAAAACTTACAATGTTTCATTTTTAACGTTCATTTAAAAAGTACAAGTGAAAAATTTATTCCTGCAAAGCATTCAGTAATCAGTTCCACGAATACCCGAGTAGCCGGTTAGAAAAGTTCACCCAACAGCTAAAAATGTTACGTTTCAACATTCCTTTCTATAATTTTTATGAAAATGTCCGGTAACGCTTTCGTAAGTTTGTATGAATGCAATAAGCTGTTTTTAACTTTTATCTCTAAATGCTGATATTCAAAATTCGTGGATTATAATGTAATTAAATTTAGGAAATTCCTGTGCAACCCGTAAGAGGTTCAGTGGCATGCTTGGCTGTGAAAATGCGAGTTGAAATGGTCGGGAGATTTATAACATAAAGTTTGGACCAAACCAAGAATTTGATTTTAAAACTTGATGTTACAATACCAAGTTATAGAACGATACTAAACATAAAATATAAACATGCTGGCATTTTATCATTTTAACGAGTGTATCCGTAATAATGATGTGGATCTGAGAGACTGAACTCAGAAAATGATTGATACGTACCATGGTTGCTGGAATATCAGCGGTATTTCCGAAGCAGAAACTATTGAATGCACCTTTCATTGTGCGTTGTTGGAGAAGAAATTGCCTGAAAATAAAAGAACAAGAATTAGAGAGTTTGTAAAACCTTGATTTTTATATGTAAAACCTTATTATTATCATTGAATAGTGCTGAAAACTTAAAAACCCTCTGTTCTTCTAACTATTACTTTGTTTTAATATAGCAAAAAGTAATCCAGAACTCCGGAATATTCCTGGGATTTTATGCAGAACTACTTGCCAGGATGGGAAGCCCTAGTGTGCACCGCTCTTTATCCACGAGGATTTCATTCTTTCAACACAATTAAATTGTCTCCTCCACACGGCAGTGGAGAGCAAATACAACATTGTGTTGTTGTTGTTACATATGAGCGCGAATTAGACAGAATCCGTGATAATCGTCATTGCAAGGCTAAGCAGTCAAGCACAAATACAAATACGAACACAGGAAACACAGATTGCAGTCGTCTCTGTGAAGGCTGGCAAGTCATGGTGAAGTCAAATCAGTGCTTCCCAACTCATCACAGGGCACGAACCAAAAAAACTCCTCAATCTACACTAATTGAGTCCTCGGCTCACCGATTGAGAAACAATGTTTAGAATCGCAGTCTGTTAGCTTGAAACTTAAGCTTTTCCGTTTGAACCTGAGCATGAGTTGCCTCTTCGCTGGCATTTTACTTCGTTAGTAGCCGACTTACATCCGCTTCGGCGCTCAATTTCACTCCGCATGCTCAACAAACTCTTCCTGTGGCAACTAAGATGCCACGCCATCAGCAACGTGTACCACAAGCTAATTTAATTTATGCTTAAGTACATCTAAATCTTTAAAAAGAATTTCGTCTAACTTTCCTTAAAACTTTAAACTTTGTTAAGGTCTCAACTTTCGAAAAAAACCTCCTTCAGAAAGAAAAATTAAGCAATGCAGGATTCGTACTTCAAATGCAACCTTTTGCAATTCTAATTATCATCTGTAGTTTAAGCTTTAACTTTTAAAATTAAACTTTTTATAATAACTTAAATATGTCATAATAAGGTTCAACTTTTACGGAAGACATCAGCCATGTTTGTTGTAGAAAGTTCTATTCTAATTTAAGTTTTAAGTGAACTTATAATGAGTTTGAATATACAAACAAAAGAGGGATTTTCTTCTATTTTAAGAATAACTTTACGAAAAACTCTTGCTCTTGGACGATTTTTATTGCTAAAAGATTAAATTGATTTGTGAGAGATGAATGTAAAATGTAAGAGTAAGAACTCGATTTCAACCGACTCACAATTGCACTCTGGAAGACCTTAAAATGCAAATATTTCAACTGTAAGAAGCATTTCGAAAAAATTAAATGCAGAAAAGTTGGTCCAATTATACGAAGCTTTGTGCGAATTGTTAATGGGGAAATTAGTATTTTTGTTCATATTTTTTTTTGCTGCCGGAAAGGTGAAAATACAAGGGTACGGTACAACAACAACAAGCCACAAGCACTCCTAATTGCATCTCTGCATCAACAATTTATGCAATTATTTGCATAATCACGAGTTCTGTACTAAGCACGAGAGGAGTTTTTTGCGCCAGCACAACCACCTCGAACTGCGGTACGTTGGATGGGATTGGTTGCAACCTCAATGCCACCAGCGGTCGGAAGAGGTCTTCAATTTTAGGCAGCCCGAGAATGGCTTCACCTCTCATTTTGATATTTTTCCGCTTTATTATGTATTTTAATTGGGAAAGTTAGTTTTTTAGCGCTTCTTCGTTTCTTCAAGTGCAAAGTTTATTCCACTTGAACTTTTCAGCTTTTTAAAACAAAAATTATGACAAAATAAGAAGTCTCTAAAAAAGTCTCTAAAAATATACGGTATACGTTTGAAATTTTATAATGTTTCCACAAAAAAGGGAATTATAGTTTCAGCAGGTTTGACTATAAATTTCGTTATAAATAATTCGATATTTGCCACAGAACTATAAAAACAGACGTGGAAAAGTAAGGAACATTTCGAAATTTTGGTTTTCACCACCCAAAGCTTTTAATTTATAATACGAAGCAATTCTAAATCCTCTTACGGAGTGCAAAAGGGCAGAGGAATGGGCGGTATTTGCACGTTTAGACTAGTTTGTGAATGTAAGCTGATTAAAAGTCCTTCAAAAAGTATGCGTTGGATTCCATTGAAGTTGCGGAACAGAAAGAACTTTCATGCAGAAACATAATTAAGTATTGCAAAAAGCTTATGAAATATTGTAACAATTTAGCTATTATAATTCTTATTTTTAGTTACGATATTTAAGTAATAATAAAATATTTGAAGAAATTCAAAACTCGAAACTGTTTCGGAATATAAAATCATTCTCTTGGCTAAAATTAATGTCTCGACCGAAGAAGCTGTCTCAATTTCGGTCATCGTCCCGACTGAAAAAGCCGCCTCGATCTTGATTACTTCTCAGAGTGGAGACGAGGAAAAGGGAGCCTCAATCCCGATCATCGTCTCGATTGAGATAATTCGATTAATTACTAAATTACTTTCATATTCTGGAGAAAAGCTGGTGGTTATGATGACAATTAATTGAAAAAGAGAGAGGGAAAGGCAAAGGAAAAGGCAAGAGAAAGAAGGTATTTCGCCCATTTCGAGAACGCACGCCACTACTAATTTAATTAACTAATTTTGATGCCCCTCGAAGCGATTCGTTAATTAGAATAGCAAAAAATTTCATAGAATTTTCAATTTTCTCGCATGGAAGCAAACATTTAAACGATAAAGAAAAATTAATCCAACATAATGGCCGACAACAAATTGCTAACACAATTGTGTACCCAATAAAACCATAAAATGGAAGTCTTGAAATTAGGTGCCCCTCTCCCCCACACTCCTCGATCAGGATCTCAGAAAATGTGGGGGAAAAGTGTAGCGACTGCACAATTTTAATGCTGCTAAAATGTAAAGCGGGTAAAATTACTGCAACGCTATTAAGAAGCGGGCGAATAAGCAGAAAAAGGGGAGGAAAAAATAGAAGATTTAAAAAAGTAAGTGAGAATCGTAAAATGTAGAAGAAGAAGAAGTAGAAGTGGAAGGACGTCAACAACAAGGAAGGAGTAGGAAAAATCATCTTAAAATTCTTAACAAAATGGTTTCGCTCTGGGGGGGGGGGGGAAAGTCAAATGTAAGGCGAAAACTACTTAAAGTCCTCTCGGGTTTTCCCTTCGCCGTTCTTCCACACCTCACTCTTTCTCCATCACGCTACACTAAGTAGTCTCACCCTACTTAAATGCTTTTCCAAGCTCCGCGCAACGTGGTTTGAATGATAAAACGGCGAGCATTTTGCGCAAATTGCCGCACTGCTTTGGTGTGGCTGTGTTGACAGTGCTGCCAATGTTGCAACAACATGAAAACAAAGTGTTGCTTTTTCTTAAGTTTCGCCAACAACGAAGAGGCGGTCGTTTAGAATCCTTGAAGTGATTTTAAAGCGACGAATTAATAGGTAGGGACGACAAATAGGAACGGAAGAAACAGAAACGGAGGAAACAGAAACGGAGGAAACAGAAACGGAAGAAAGAAGAAGCGGAAGAAGAAGGAACAGAAAAAAGCAAGAACGTTGTGAATTTCATACCGTTATGATGTCAGAGTAGAGGATCCTCAATAGATTCTCCTGTTGAAAACACGGAAGAACGTCTGAAATTCCTGTATTTGTATATTAGTAAGCAATTAATTAACCGACTTAAAATATCGATATTATTTTAGTATAGAAAATATCGGTCCTTTATTCGTAATAGTTTCCGTATTAAATCAACAGCTTTCTACTCTTAATCGCTAACAAATACAAAACTTTGCATTATCGTCCTGACAGTCCGCAATCGGTCAACCAGCCTTGCTAAGCCGCCAACCAGCCTCCCTGAACCGCCACAACCAGCCCCTCAACCCACCACCAACCCCTCAACCCACCACCAGCTCCTCAACCCACCACCAGCCCCTCAACCCAACGAGGGAAAACAAGACAGCTCGCCAGCAAACAGTGTTGCCTACTGAAATAAATTTTGTGGTTTTGCCACATAAACACAACTGCGACTGCGAAAGCCACTTCATCATCATCGAGTCGTGCCAGGAGCTCCGCACGGAGATGCCAACTGCAAACCGTTTCTACGATAAACACGCTCGATAACACGGGAGTATGACGAATTTTTTCTATAGGGAGAGCAGGGTATTTCTGTATATAATTAAGCGAAGCATGGACAAAATTTTATTAAATACATATTTAATATAATTAAAAAAGGATATTCTTTTTTATATATAGCTTTTTGTTCATTCGAAAATTCTTTCTTTAATGAAATAACGCTTCAATTCGCCACCCCAGCAAACAGTTTTTTTAAAAACTATCATTTTGGTCTAAAATCCTTTAATATTTAGATGAGGATTTTAATTGATGAAAGTTTACCTTTTGCAAAGCCTGTTGCTTTACAATAAAAGCTTTGATTTGTAAAAGTTATGATTAATGAGACGCAATTCAGTATTAACTTTTAACGCCTTTTTTTTAGCTTTTGCCATTATAATGACGTTTTCTTGACGAAACGGGACACGTCAAGCTTGTTTTACAAACTATTAACTATTTAAACGCTCCAAATTCATCATCTAAACAGCCCACGAAACGAAGATTTATTTTGCTTTTAATTTCCAGAGGGAAAGCAGGCCGCGTTACCCCTTGTGAGCGCGTAGGACCGGCATGTTGTTGCTTGGGGAATTTTATTTTATTCTTTTAGACTTAATATTTACTTAGTTTATTTAGTATGCAAGTTCTTTTGCAATTCGCTCTACTCTTGATTGAAGTGTTTTCTATTTTTATTTTTTATTTTCAGCGCGTTTTATTTGCAACATTTTCAGGCTGATTTGTAGCCGCACTGCAGCCGGTTTGCATCTCTCGAGAAGCCTTTCTAGCCATGTTTTGCAAACCGGTCGCGCTCAGTTGATTGCATTTTGTAGCTGACAGTATGTAGTGGCCAACTCGTTCCCTCCCTTCCACTCCCCCCACCCCTCCTGCTTCCCGCAAACACAGTGGTTCGGATTCGTTTTTGCTTCAGCTGGACTTTTTAAAGGTTCGCAGATAATAAAGCAGTTTATGGTGAATGGAAAAATATGGCCACTGAAAAACACGATATCCACTCTTCTAAAACTAAAACTTTGAGCGAGCGTCGGCACGGACCGGGCGGGCGGCCCCTCGAAAACGGGGCGCGACGTGCACGATGAGCGCTCCTCGAAAGCTGCTGGGGTCGCCAAGGCTATTAAAAGTCACCGTTTGGCCGGCTCCAGAACAAAATGCTGCAGCTGCATCCAGATGCGACAGGTAGAGATAGAAAGAGAGAAAAAAAGAAATAAAACAAAGAAGGACGAAGAGGTGAAAACTTAAAAAAAGTTATTAAGAAATACGTGGAATGAATGACTTAATTTACTTTTATTTGATGAAATCTGTGCTTAGAAAATAGAGAAATAATCGTTCTTTGTAAAGCAATAAAAAACAGAAGTGAAGAAAGCAAAGTTAACAATGAAAATAAGTTAACGAAGACATTGTAAGTTTAACAAAAGTTTAAATATTAAAAATTCCAAGAGTATTGAAGAGCAATAAAGAAGAATAGAAATTAAATATTGTAGAATCCTTCACTTTTTTTAACTCTAAATAATGAATGTATGTGAAAATGGAACCTTAAATAAATAAATAAACACTAAAAAACACTAATTAAATTCTCAACTAAACTGAGTTGTAGTTTTCGTCTGCTCTCGAGCGTGGTTCTGACAACTTTAATGCAGAAACTAATTTTTAACATCAATTAATTTGGAATTCCAAATAATCGAACCACCGACCGCAGCCACCTTGCGGCAGAATTTGTCCACATTTTTCATCCATCAGCAAAAGTCGGGCGATTCGGTTCCACCTGCGCGAAGTCCGTAACTTTTTCTGTCACGTAAATAAACTCACTGAATTGTAATGAAACGCTTCAGAGTAGATAATTAATTTTGTGTTTTAGTGACGATAAATTTGATGGTATCATTAAAAGTTCTGAGCTCGAATTCTCAGGACGTTCAGTGGGCGAGAGGGACGCCATTTTCACGTGAAAACAGATTTTACGACTAAATCGTTCTTTCTGAACTTTCTTTATATTTTTATTTATATTTTGTTTCTTTATATTTGTTTCTATATTTTATAGTGAAGTTTCAAATTGTTTCGGAAGAGAATTTTTGTAATTTCATCGTATTTTTAAGGAAATAACTTTTGGTAACTCAATTTTCTCAATTTCCATCTACGAATTTAATTAACTTCTCACTGGCCGAGAAGACCATTTTAATCGACTTTGTTTAGTAAAAAAAAATAGTTTGAACACGCAATTCAAGCGGATAAAAAGTCGAAATCATCTCCTCTCTCTCTGACCGGTCGCAGCAGCGACTCCAGCGACTCTCCAGCGACTCTCAGAAGCGCGTATCGGGTCAGTGACCACTGGCGCGGAATTCGAAACAGTTAGCCGACGGGTAGCCAGCGCGGACGCGCTGCATCTTCGTGGTACTCGTGTACGCTGTTTACACTGCACAGCTTTGCAGTCAAACCGCATCTCAGCGCGGTTCGGCCTCTGCCGGCTTCGTGTGGCTACAGAAATGGGAGGCGTGTTTCGAAAAGTATTAAGAAGACTATAAGAAATTTTTCTGAATTGAAGGAGAGGAGAAGAAAAGACGTTCGAAATCGCTTAATCGAATATTTTTGGTAGGCGAAATTAATTCAAATAAGTGATCCAAATATTTTATAGCAGAGTGTCGATAATTATAATAAAAATAGATTAAAAATTATCTGATGGCCTTGACGATAATTCTTCATTCCTCTCCTTCTCCCTTCCTCTCCCTTTCATTCCTCCACTTCATCCGTGCTTTTGTTGGTTAAGCGAATGAGAGAAAATTAATATATGAGAAAACAAGAAAAACCGCACGCGCGACTGACGACTGCCTCTCATTTCAGCCGGAAAATACAAACCGCTGATGTGATCAGCACGCAAGGCTTTTCACAGACTGCTAAACTTTTCACAGATATTTAGCAAGAAGCGTGGGAAAAAAGGAGGGGAGGGAAAAAGCAGGGGAGGGAAAAAGAAGGGAGAGAAAAAAGGAGTGGAGGGAAAAAAGGCAGAAAAGAAGAGAGGCGCGGAAGGAAAGAAGGCAACGAGATGGACGAATAATAAACGAAGAATCTCAACACAATCGCGATCTTTACGGTGGAATCGCATTCTGGAAGACGAAGACTCGTTTTTTCGAAGGTCTACTAAACGAAATTCATGCAACGTTGCGTGTTCTCACGCCTCTCCTTCGTTGCGCTCCCTGTGCTTTTAATTGTTTCCACGCTGTTGAGTTGTAAATATTCGTAGTAGAAAAGAGTTACTCAGAGTAGTCAATTCTCAGTGTATTCCTCGGGCATCGCATGATGTGTGAGAGATGATGGTGGTGGAGAGAGGGAGAGAGGCGAAGAGAACAGTTAAGGTTGCTGAACATGTTAGGTTAGCATTTTTCAATTAGTTAAAACTCACTTCACAGAAACTGTTTGACTCCGAAGGGGGGGAGGAAGCGTAACTTCTGCTCTGCTTTGATTTGACCGCCTAGGAATGGAAAATAAAACACAAAATACAACCAATTTGTTAGCCAAGAGCGCTGAACTGATTGATTTACACACACCAACGCAGTTATAATACATCGCAGTTATCGACTGAAACAATTTAAATTTTTGAATCCATTTGCGGTATTTTTTCGAGCCGTGAACTCCTCTCAGTTTCATGAGCCGTGAAATCCTTGCCGTGAAATCAGGTAAATACGAGTAATAAAATTGAATTTGCATAACTTTTCAATTCACACTTTTCACTCGTACGCAAATAACTGCTTTTCATTTCCGTTACTTGTTCTTTTTTTTATCGACACAAACAATCGGCTTTCGTGTGCGCGAAGCCGACGTCAGCGTTGCAACAAAAACAAAAACACGAGAAAATAAGTACGCAAACAAACAAGTTTCGGAAATTGGCAAAACTGTGGCGAGGAATGGCTGTCACGCCGATTGTTTCGATATCCCTTCAATAACAAATCCTTGTTTTTCTTCACGCCACACTCACCTCACTCACCTCGCTCACCTCGCTCACCTCACGCTGATTTGGATGTGGAAATGAAACACAACTCGAACAAGTCGATTTGATTTTGCTTCTCTCTGCTGCGAGCGAGTTGCATGAGAGTTGATGTGTTTTACACATTTTGGCTTCGATTTCTATTTCGGTTTCTATTTCCTCCTCGAAACACATTCAATTCTACAATTTCGCTTTGATAAAATGAAAATAAAAGCAGAATTGGGATGAATTTCCAGGCAATTCGGAATCCCTACCAAGATTCGAAATTAATGAGCCGGAACACTGAATACAACGTTTTCTTTTATTTATAAAATGGCCACTCGACAGAGAATTCCTCTTGCATTGTTAAGCTTTTCAAATTAATTATCTGCAATTTCCACAATTAGATTTCCACAATGAGACTCGAGATGCACCAACATCGTCGCAGCAGCAAACACACGCTTGACATCGAGGATGATTAAAATGAGGACGTCACAACTTAACAACGCACACAACTTCACAACGACAACAGATGGCGCTTTGACGTTAAGTATCAAAGATGACAGCTGGAATGGCAGAGCGGAGGAGAGAATTTTTGAGTGTGAATGAAGGACCATCGAAGCAGATGCGAGCAGATGCTGAGAGCTGAGAGTAACAATGATGACAATGGAAGCCATCAGAGGCAACGAAATTAACAGCAATCGAAATCAAAGTTAAGTCGAGTGTTACAAATACACCGAGTTTAAGTGGAGAAAATGAGCAATTGAATGGAGGGAACAACAACAACAACAACAACAAGATAGGAAGAAATCTCACTCTCACAAGAGTTTTAACGGTAACCAGCGACTACTTTGAGTGTGACAAGAGAGAAGAAGAAGAAGATTTTGAGTGAGATGATAGAACGAATGAAATGATGATGAAATGATGAAGACAATGAATTCGTGATTATAAAATCATAAATGGAATTATTTAAAAAACCGAGGACTTGCCATTCCTGCTCCGCTGACTGAATCTTTTTTACTAACTGATATTAATTAAGCAATTTTCGGGATTTTCTAAAACAGTTTTTCACTAATTTCACCCGGTTTCATCCAACTTTTCCCGTTCAAAAGCTTTTTTGAGCTCGTATTAAGCCGTATTAAGCCTCTCAAAGGCTGGTATTAAATTTACTTTTGACTTCTTATTGCTTCCGCAAGAGCAAATTTATGGAGAGCAAAAAGTTGCTTGCGTTCTCTTTGACAAAACTAATTAGTTGGTGGATGTTTTTAACAGGTTTTTACAGCCCCACTTTTTCATTACTTTTTTTTTTCTTTTTTTTTCTATATCAGAGTTCAGGAGCTGCTAAGCTTCAAAGCTTTTTTTTGTGTGCTGATAGCAGGAGCAACCCTGTTAAGAGGGTTGATAGGGGGAGGGGAGTGGGAAGTTTTTTTTTTTTTTTTTTTTTTTTCATTACTAATATATTTTCATTTATAATAATTTTTCCGATTTTTCTTTGCGCCGATCGTGCAGTGCAAGTTTCTTCTATTTCACGTTAAATAAATGTAAATAATTAAAATCAGATTCTTCCGTAACAAGTAAAAAATTTTCGAAAAATAATGAAATCTCATCCGTTTTTCTAAACTGGATCTCAGATTAGACATCCACTTCATTTTCGCTCAATCCATTCAAGCTTCAAGCAGCACGTTTCACTCATTCGTTTTATCTGCTTTAAACAATTTTATTCAGCTCATCCTGAAAATGAGTGCCATTTTTCAACGCTATTTTCCTCTCTCACCTTTCCTCTCCCCGCTCGCGCATCACCTCGTCCTCTCTACAATCGCCGGTTCAGCACGAGAGCATTTTAAATTCGAAATGTGCTGAAACGTGCTGAAACGTGCTGAAACGTGCAAAAACAAAGAGATGACGCGCAACATCACGCAGAGCGCGCGCTGCGGAGAGAGAGAATTTCGCTAGAACGTCATTAACGTCAAACGATGCGATGCAGGGCAAAAATGTTCGCTTGAATATTTAAAATGTTTTAAAATATTTCTACTATTTTAATTTCAAAAGCGGAATGCAATTTAATTTAATTTTAAAATTTAAGCGCGCAAAATGGGGATTTTAGCATTTTTCAGATGGATGTGTAAAAGAAACGCGCCTTCCTTGCCACGCCTTCAAACGCGTCGATGCGGTCTCATTTTTCAGTGTTTCGTCCCTCGTTTGCGAAGACGCGTGTGTCTGTTGTTGGTTTTCGGCCGCCTGCCCGCCAACGGCCAGTTTTACGAACCCGTTTAACGCTCCGAAAATTGCGTTATTTATTTAAGCTTGCAATTAAATTAAATTCGTGCTTCGCCTGAAATTGTTTTTCACTAGAATTCATTTGGTATTCCAACACGTGTGTGGAAGATTACAGGAAAATAGTTTTCATTGCCTCCGAATTCGAAGGGAGGATTTGAAGCAGAGATCTAAAATTTCTCCGATTACATCAAAACTTCGTTGAATCTCCGTTGAAACTTTAAAGCACAAGTTTCAAAATTATATACAAATTAATCTCAAGAACTCCATATTTCGCGGATTTTCCTGTTTATCGTTATTTTAATTTTTCTGTGTAAATATTTTCTCTGATGACTCAGAATTTGCGTTAATAAATAGTTTTCTTGTTCTTCGCTTTTTTGATTGTTTAGGATATTTTTGACGAAAAGCAGGAAAGAATTTCCTCGCAGACTTAACACGCAACATAATGTATTCGAGAAAATAACAGCGGGCAGGACAAACAGCTGCAGGAGGCAACACGAGGAAGGATAACGAGGAAGGAATAACGAGCGAAGTTTATTTATGCGTCGATAACACGCAAGAGGACCTCTAAAAAATCGTCTATGAATCATCATTGCAAAATGAAAAAAAAGCAAAACGTGGAGGTGGAAAAAATTAAAATAAACAGCTGAAAATCGAAATCGAAATCGAAACGGAAAACTACTTTCACCTCAGACGAAGTCCTTGCTTTTTCCTTACAAAAGGGAGAGAAATACACACGCGTACACACACACACACACACACACACACACAGACACACCCACACACAGAGACACAGCCACTGTCAAAAACACAGACACAAAGAGTCACACACACACACATACAAAACACTGAGAAACACTCGGCCAAAAGCAGCCCAAAAATTCACCCTAGCAGTTGCTGGCCCATTCACATCAGATTGGCAGCCACATTGGAAGTCCGAAAATTAAGTTTTTTCGGGGGGAAGTTTCCCCCGATAATTCCCCTCCCTTCCCCCCGCTCTGGCTGGGTTAGCTAATCGCATTGAGGGTGGCAGCAAATAAACTTCAAGAGAAAGTGAGAGAGAGAGCGCGCGCATGCAGCGAACATGTGTCGCGCTGCCTCTGTATTGTTCATTGACCCGCCGCGCGCTCTGCACACCACCACGTCTACGTCAACGTGTACGTTTACGTTTACGTTTACGTTAGAGGAAAAAACCTGCCAAGGATTCCCGCTACGACGTCTCGCTCCGTTGCACACTCTTACTTTCCCATGTACGGCTGTTTGTTGTTGTTGTCTTCTTTCGTTTTGTTATGTTTTGAGAGTTGTGTGCAATTTTTACAGTTCCTACACCGAAAGAAAACATAGCGAGGAAAATTAAAAATCTCACTCCTTCGCATACACTTACACATCTTTCGCAGTGTGTGCGTGTGCGTGTGTGTGTGTGTTTTGGTTGCTCAACTGCGCTGCATTGCGACACACAACACGCGCGCATTACACGCGTCCCACAACAATTATTGGGAAATGAGCGAGCGGCGAACGGTTGTTGTAGAGAGGGGGAGAGGGGAGCGGAGGGGAGGGGAGCGCAGCGGGGCGAAGAAGTTATTGATTTTTTTCCCCAGGACTGCTGAAATGCCGCTCTCGGCCAGCTGGCGGGGGTTGATGTTTGCTGACTCGTTGTGAGGACTCAAGAGCAAGGCAAATGCAACAACAACCACAGCAATAACAACCATCACAACGACAACAACAACAACCACAGCAATAACAACCACCACAACCATCACAACAACAACAACAGTGAGTGTGTTGTTGTCGTGTGAACGCAGACATCGCACGCAGAAGTCAATGAATTCCATGCCGACGGAAGGCACGTGACGTCGAAATACACTGTGAAAATTTTCTGAATGTTTCCCCTTGAAATCAAAATAGTATTTAAAAATATTGTAGAATGAAGTTTTAGAGAAAAATAATAAATTATAAGGATTCGTGGTGTGTCAACTTAAACATTCACTTCCTCCGTTTTGAGATTCGAACCTGAGTTTTATTTTTATTTTTTTAGAAATAAAATATTTTATTTTTTTATTTTTTTTTTTAATTTTTTTAAAATTTTTTTATTTTTTTTTATTTTTTTTTTTATTTTTTTTTTTATTTTTTTTTTATTTATTTTTATTTTTGTTTTTTATTTATATTGAAATCTTGTTCTGAAAATTGAAATTTTTGCAAGAATTTGAAAAGTAAAAAATTCTAAAATTCCAAAATATTTCTCTCCGCGTATTAAAGACGTAGAAAGTTGGAAAAACAAATTAAAGAAAATCAGCAAAAGTAAATATTGCACATCAAAATACCGGCGTCCCTTCCCTGGTGCTGTGCACGCCCTCCACACCCCACATCTCCCCCCCCCAACGCCGACACCCTTCTTGCAATCGTTTCGTTGAACAACAAGAGGGTGGCTTTCGAAAACTCAGCGTGACGCTCCGCTCCGTCTTCCGAATTCGACAGAGAGGACGGCGATTTTGTAACGAGGAGGGCAGTGGAAAGCAAAGCCACCCCTAGCGCAGTCCAGCGGCACCGTGAGGCGCTTACAATTTTCAAGCACTACGTTTTCGTCATTAAATGCGCTGGAAATAAATTGGAATGTTCATGGATTTCATTGTCAGGCTCGGACGCCGCCGCTGAACACCTGAATGACTCACGCGGCCGAGGTGGGTGCCGTTCGAGGCACGTTGGCAACACTGATCGCGAGGAGAGAAACGCGAAAACACCCTTAAAATGTTGCCACCGACGTCAAGTTGTTTCGTTGAGCGTTCAAATAGAATTTATTTAAAACGCAACGCAACGCAACGCAACGCAAACTAAAAAAAAAAAAAAAACAAACTCATTGATGTTTGCTAGGGGAAAACAAAGGCAACAACAACAACAACAACAACGGCTTTTATTCTAGCATTTGCTGTTGCCTCTCTTCTTCTTCTTCTGCTTTCCCACAGGGGTTGTGAAAACCACCCTCATTCAAGCCGGTTGCCGCGTAGTATTTGCTGTTTATTTTATTTGGAAAAACGTAAAAACGTAGTAAAATTTTACGTGGTACAAAAAAAAGTACTCAAAATAGTAGCAAAAAAAGTAGCAATAATTTCTGTAAAAAAGTGTTCGCTTTACAATACTCACTCCACTTTATAGACAATGCCAGCAAATTTGAAACTTTTTATTAAAAAAACAAATCAGTGCTTTTTTGCTCCTTTTTTCTCTTTTCGTAAATATTTGAATTCGTATGAACGCAACTTTCGTTACTCCAGCTGCGTGTAGCCCGCTCGCAGCAACATTAGTTAGTGTTAGTGTTGCAACATGTTAATTTTACACAATGTTGCGGCTACATTTGAAATTTCAGCAATGTTGCTTCAACAATTCTTCCTAAACAATGTTGCTGCTGTGCTTCGCTGAATGCAGTGACAAGTGAATAAAATTGGAATTGGAATTGGAAAAGTTGCAAGAGCTAGACAGTCGGTTTTTTGTTTGTTTTTGTCTCTTTGTCTCTTCTTCTTCTTATCTGTATTAGTTTTGCTTGATTTGTGGTACGCTGCTGCTCTGCTTTTGTGAGATTTCATCGCATACTTCCGAGCCGGACAGACGGCAGCGCGTTCGTCTCGTCGATGAGGCGCCGCGCGACGCGTTTACTGATTTCATGTTTACAGTTAATGCGGCGATGATGGAGTCGCTCAGGATGATCTGAGTGTATTAAATGACCGGCGGGCATAACCGGCGGCGAACCTCGCTACGACGAGACAACTCGTAGTCGGAAAAATGTGAGAGCATTAAAAAATGGTTGTGGCAAATAAAAGTCGTTGCCTACTTCGAGGCGCCTGAGATGGAGTTTCTGTTTTATGGAATTCTGTTTTCGTGTTTTTTTTTGTTTCAATATAATAAAATTTTTATGCTGTAAAGTAGTAAATGATAACGGTGAAATTTAAAAGACTAAATATACAAAAAAGCAAACTAGATGAGGCAGCGAAATCAACCCTTGCATTCGTTTGCTTGCTTTTCTTCTGTTGAATTCGAGAATTCAACCCTCTCGAGGTTTTCTGCCACAGACGCGTGCTGCTAACAATAGCAACAACAACAGCAACAACAACAGCAACAACAACAGCAACAGCAACAACAACAGCTGTCACAACAAGTTTATCATTCGTTGCCAACCAACACATGCAGGCATTAAAATACCGCATGCTGAGCAAATGAGTGTCAAAACTTTTGTTTTAAATTTTTTCTCTCACTCTTCGCATCACTCATGTGTAAATTTCGTGCACAGTTGGCAACGCCGGCCGACACACGCACGCACGAAGAGGTGGGGGAAAGAAATCTCACTGAATGAGATTACAAGGAATTCGGGTAAAAATCTAACATGTGGTAATCACGAGCTGGCATCACGAGGATGCAGCGCCACTTGCTGTTCCGGAGATTAAGGAACTCCGAGCGGATTATGCGAGGACGCAAGCGGGGCAGCAGCTTGCGTTTTGCTGGGTAATCAAGTATTTTTCTCTTGTTGTTTCTCGGGTTTTTTTTTTATGTTTCTCAAGTATTTAGAGAACTTGAATATTTAGCAAAATTTCAAATATGTAACTTCTGTGGAGTTACACACTTTCATACAAAAACTGGAAGCGGAAAGGAATTCAGCTTGTTGAAAACTTCTTGCTAGGAAAGACGACTGCACGCCTTGCAACAAAATACAGAGAGTTCGAAGTGTCCTTGCTGGCCATCTGAAGTGTCCTTGCAGCGCTGAAAAGAATTCCTACAAGTGCTGAATGCGGTGGGAAAGTTCAGAGTGCGATCGGGAAGTCGGGTGACGAGCGACCCACCATATTAATTGCGATCTCAGGCGGGTGACAGCAGTTTAGTTAATTAGTTGGGACTGCATATTCAATTACTAAAATGTATTTACAACAACAACCAACCAACCAACAACAATACCAGCCAACCAACAACAACAACCAACCAACCAACCAACCAACCAACCAACAACAACATGATGACAACAACAACAATGGCTTTTTATTGTACTCTTACAGTTGTTCTTATTTCGCACAAAAAAAACAAAGAATATCGATGACATTCACTCGCGAGACATCGGAAAAATGGCAGCACTGGCAACAACAACCGTTTCGAGGCTGACATACACACTCGAGACTGACATACACACTCGAGACTGACATACACACTCGCACACATTCGCATATCAAGTTCACGGTGGAGCGTCCACTCCTTTTTGCCATTCCATCAGCGAGTCCCACTCTTTCTTCGCGTTTTAGGGTTTCCGTCAATTTTCAATTAAATATCGCATAGACCTCCTCACCAGCTTCTCTCTCTCCCTCTCTCTCTCTCTCTCTCTATCATTTCCGCCTCTCTGGCAACCCTTCCGAAGTCTCTTTTCCAATCCCCCCGCCAATCCTTTCGTATTTTTATCCTTCCCTTCTTTCTACTTCATTTTTCTTTCTATTTTCTAATGACTCACATATGGACACGATGTCTGTGTACGTGTGTGTGTACGTGTGTGTGTGTGTGTGTGTGTGTTGATGAGTTAGTGTGCGTGTGTTTGTGTGGGTGGCACAAATGACGCCTTTATTCGCATCATTATCCTCGTCACCGCCGGCAACGTTTATTCAGCAGCAGCAACGACAACAACAAGTTGCTGCTTCTCATCTCATCTCAGGCTTGTCTTTCCTTCCAGTTATCTCGTCATCGTTATTCACTCATATAATTTTCGCTATCGACAGCAAGATATAAAGTTTCTGCACTTTTTTTTATCCTCTCACACGAGAGCTTCTTTCTTAGTTTTCTCTTCTTTAGTTTTCGCTTTCAACTTAGTTGAGTTCTCTCAACTTTTCTTAGTCTTGAATTGAATTTTTAGTTTATATTTTTCATTCCATTATTTGTAGAAATTTTCTTATCTTAGAAAATGTGGAAAACTTTCTTGATTTCTATTTAGTTTACTTGTTGATTTTTAATTTTTTGAAAATATTTTAATGTCCCGTTTTCAAAGCAGGCATCGACGAGTGGCATCTTCAAGCGTCAACTTTAAATGTCATTTTCAATTAACACAACAAACTGAAATTGTTAATGTTTTTCTTTTCTGTTTTTCAGTAATTAGAAAGTCACTACCGGGCATCAAGAGCGCAAATGGACCGAGTTAATTAATTGAAAAAGTGCGGTACTTCTTAGAAAAGTACGAGTATTCTAAAATGAGAGAAAAGTTGAGTGTTGGTTGCGGGAGTGGGTAGTGCAAGTGTATGAGGATCTCCGAGCGGAAGTTGCATCACTTGAAGTCATTAACACGATCACTGGCATCACCGACGACGCCATTAGTGACACCATTTCGGCAATCGTGGTATTAATAGAGGAAAGTAACCACTACCAGTATCAGCAACATTACGTGCGATGCTATTGTCCTTACCATTCATTATAAAAAAAAAAATAAAAAAAAAAAAATTTTTAAAAATTTTAAAAAAATTAAAAAAAAAAAAAAATTAAAAAAAAAAAATTAAAAAATAAATAAAAAAAAATTTTAAAAAAATAAAAAAAAATATCTATTTTCGCTTTTATTTCCCGCATTCCAATTATCATCGCCACTAATATCGCATTTCGTAATTAGTAACGACCGTCATTAGCATTTCTGTTATTATCTGGCTCATTTAAAAGTGGTTTTCAGTTGGATTATCAAACAGATATTCTAATCGTTCTCGCGGCGGTCCATCCGTTGCTAGTCAGTCAACCAGCATTCTCTCCACAGCTTTGTGACCTCTGCCGCCGACCCATTAGCGCGGCCCACTTGCAACTCCGGCTCCACCACAATTAACGCACAATTAACAGTCAAACAGTTCAAAATGTCTAATAATTATTTTGCCCTGTTTTTGTGCCGTTTTAATCACGGATCTCGCATCATCAGAATCAGAAGTATGAAAAATTATTGCGCCATCGTGGGAAAGCTTCGATCCTGCCACCAAATTGTATTTCATGTCATTTATTCTAATGTTGTTCTAAAATTACACGAATTAGGACGAACTAATGCAGAGTTTTTGAATTGGAATGCAGTGACGACTTGATGTACAACGCGATACTCATTAAATGTGGGGTCAATTTAGTGTAGTGAATGGGGTTATTCGGGGGTCTTATGTGGGCTTTGAATCCTAATTTCCGATTTGGTACGTAAAATTCTCTATTTCTACGTGTTTGAAATGAGATGGAAAAGGTTAAAAATGCGAGATAAATCCATCTTTTCATCGAGCATTTGAAAATCTAAATATCGCTACACATTGTAAACATTCACAGACTCCACAGAAACTACGGAAACAAACAGAAATTCGAAGTTTCAGACCAACTGTCACTGAAATTTCATATTAACAACCGAATCAAAATTCACTTCGAGTGAATGTGTGGGCTTAAAAAGTGAGGTCAACCTTAATAAAAACACGCAAAATACAAATATCGTGTGTGAATGATGTTTCTCAGCCACATTAATAATTTTCTTATAATGAAAAGCCAACGAAAGAAAACAATCGCATGTGAAAACATCAACTGTTAGAAGTTCTTCAGACTCCACGAATTTTATCGAAATCAACTTGCATTTGTTTGAAATTTTCTTCCTCATAAAAATGCTCGTAAATTGTGTATTAAATTTTTAGATACTTTTAAAGCCTGAAGCTGATTAATGTGCTTCCCGGCGGAGAGAGAAAGAAAAAAAGAAAAAAAAAACAGGAATGCATACATTTAGAATGCATGAGAAAGATTTATTTAAAGATCCAAATAATAAAAATAAACAATAAAACTAACAAAAAACGAACGCTATTAAGTCAAAAAATAGAACACAACTAACAACTCAGAGTAACGCATAAACTTGGCTTGAAAAGCAGTTTAAGCAGGTCGTTGAAAGCTGGTTGGCCGAAATACCAGTTCGGCTTCGCGTACAATGACTTCAGCTTAGAATTGGATTTGGAGCTGAATGGAGGAATTTGAAGGCGAAAGAGGAGTTTCAACACGAAAGTCTGCGAATAAACGTGACGTCCCGTTCGACGACACGACATCGTCAACGATAACAATGACGACAGCGATGAGAATCGGAATGGATGAATCAAGGAAATTCTGTCATTCAAATTCAATGTCATTCAATTAAAATGCTTCGGAAATCGAAATCTGGATGCGATAGCGATGGCTGTTTTTTTAGTCGGCTTGTAGTTTTAATTCATTTTTCGTCATCAGTGACTGAGATGAAATTCGCTACTCTGATTATGAAAGAGAAAAAAAAGTGTAAAATGAGATGCCACTTTTTTCACCTGAAATTTATGATTTTTCAAATTTAATTACTTATTTTTAGAGTTAATTACTTTACTCATTTTAATTACTTTGCTCATTTTAGCCGGATCCATTAGAACGCCGAACCGAGAGGTTACGAAACTTCTTTACGCTCGGAATCTTGAGTCGGTCTTCGTCGCAAAGTGCTTCGGCAGCGAAGTCTAGAGTCTCGCGGAATTCATTCCGCTTTCAATCGACTTTACGGCCGAAGTGAAGAAGGCATTTAATACCCAACTGAATACAGCGGCAGATTAACTCGTAGCTGGTGTTAAGCTGCGTGAGGAACCGGCTCGGGCTCGTCGAGCAACTCGTAGTTGCAGCAAATGCTGTTGCTGCTGCTTTCTGCTTTCGCTGCAGACGACACACGGCGACGACGCGATTGCAACGCGATTTTGCTGAGGCTCAACTTTTGCTGAATTTTTTTCCTTTAACTTGCACAGCAAATGTGTGAAGTGTGTGTGTGTGAAGAATGTAATTCACAGGAGGCACAACAACGAGCCACACAAGAACGACGCATGAAAACGTCGGCTGCGTTTCACCTGCGCTGCCGCACGCTTACCAGGTGAAGAAGCGTTCCTGTATCTGTCCTGTGTATCTGTCCTGTGTATCTGTCCGTCCATCTGTCATCCGAAGCGAAGCCTCAAAAACTCGCCGAGCAACTTCTGATTGCCGCTAAATTTTCATAAGCCAAGCGATTCTCGACTCGTTGTAGCAACCAACGGAGAAGCGAACGTGTAAAAAACGAGTGCCAGCATTTTGCATTCGACCACAGAAACACAATCTGGCGTCTGCTGCGAGGTACACAGGCTGCCCTGCTGTACTCGAAGACTGCATATTCAGTTCGAAAAGAGGAAAATAAACTTGGCCATTTTATGTGTGGCATTTTATGTGTGGCATTTTATGTGAGGCAACAGAGACGCGGAGAAAACGCGTCCGCAGAAATATTAAAACTCGGCTGGGAAAACACTCGCGTGTGGAGTGGAGTGGACCGGGGACCGGTTTTCATTTCAACAACTACGAGTGCTCACTTGACCTCACGCTCCACGCTCCGCAGGCTTGTTTAACTCTTTCGGAGGTACGTCTGCCGTCTTCCGTCTGCCGTCTGCCACCGCTGGCTCTCTCTTTCTCGCCGACGCAATTCTGTGCCTGTTTGTCTTTACGACTCTCCTGAATTCTGCTGAAAGGAATTCGTTGCTGTGTGTCTTTGGGTTGCTTAAGATTTCATTAATATTTCCGCGGCGTACTTCGCGTTGAGACATAAAAGACGACAACTAAATTACAAATTCTAGTTGTTTTTTTTTTTTTGCAGTTTATCGCGGTTAGCGTAAACGATTTGCTACCGTCACTCTACGAATTCCTGAGAAAAGAGTGGGAAAAAAAAGCGATAAAGTTTTGTATCTCCACGGAAAACCTTCGTGCGGCTCTGCAAAATTCAGGAATTCACATTTTTAATGTCATTTAAATGTCACTCAATTCGAAGAAATTAAGTTGGTTCTTGTTTTCAAGAGACGATGATAAATTAAGGCCAAGATTTTTGTAACCAAAAAAAATTCAGGTAAACTATTGCAAGTGTTAGAGAAGCGAAAAAACTTCCTGCCTTTCGAGTTACCAGACAAAATCTTCAGAACTTTTCAAGTTCTATTAGAAACTCTCACAGATTTCGCGAATATTTGATGCGATGGTGAAGTACCGTCAACTCGTTACTCGTTACTTACCGATTACTTGAATAGACGATCGTCAGTGTAAAATAAGTCTTTTAAATCCATTTAAACAGGAATTTTTCTATGCTCACTAAATACTTTGTGTAAATTTTCGCAGCTACTTCAGACGAGAATGAGATCTTTTTTTACTCTGATCTTTTGATATCCGTGTTTATTCTCTAATTTTCACTTTTAATTTATGTTTAACCTTCAATGAATTCACTTTCTTATTTTCGTATTTTCGCAAACGAACTATTTAAACTCTTTTATTAAATCGCGTATTGATAATCCACTGATTTTCGTAAATTTTTAACATTTTAAAAAAAAAATTTCCAAATCACAATTCAGTAATAAGTCGCCATCGAGCGTTGTTGTTGCTTTTGATTGCTATTGTACTGCAACACTGACTTGCAACAATTTTGCCTCCCTTCTTGAATTTTCCTCTCTTGGACAGTCGGTGGCTTTTTTCACACAACAGCCAAAAGATCAAGAAACCACTTTGGGGCGAGACGTCGAAACCACTAACACACGCTCAGCGCTACACGCACGCACGCACAAACACTCAAACGCGATTTCTTCTGATGCCAACATCAACAGCACCGACAACAGCAGCGACAACAGCAGCGACAACAACAACGCGTCTGTTTGCTCGTTTTTATGTTGTCCCGGCAAGAGGAAGCCAACGTCGGACCAAAAAACCGGTAACTGAATTTGCTGCTTCTTTGCTTTGACTCCTCGAACACCTTTGTTTTGTTGTGTTTTGTCGTTATTTATTTACTCCACTTCTTTCGCTCACTCTCTCGGCCCCTCTCACTGCGCGCCCGTTACACCAAAATGCGTTAGCCAGAGCGACGTTCTTCGTCGACCAAAACACGTCTGAACCGCTTGAGCTGCTCCGCAGAACTGAAGCTTGTCTGCAAACCGCTTTGTCCTGCTGCTGCTGCTGCTGCTGCTGCTGCTGCTACTGCTGTTTTATGCTGCTTCATGTTGAACATCCACCACAGGAAGCCAGCAACCTACCGCCACCCAACACCCAACTACGTCAACAAGCTCAACATATTGCAGCAACAAATCGACGCCGGCCGGAATTGTTGCTGATTTGTTGATGGAAACATGAATCTCTACATCTTTAAACGTAATGTTGCTTGACATAAGGCAACATGTTTACATAGAACAGCTGGGTTCCTGCATTATATTTTACTTCATTTTCAGTTTATTCAGTTATTCCATTCTTTTCTCCCTAAATTGGTTTGAAATTTCTTTTCGGTGTAGACTGCGAAATTCAATGCCGCTGAGCGACGGAATAGAAGAACTCCGCCCAATTTTCTAGCTGTCACAAACATTTCTTCACTGCACTGCACACATTTTCATTTTCAATTTTTGTTGAAGCTCGTGTCAAATTTGCGAGCAAAACATTTTCCCTTACATTCCATCCGCTCGTAAATAATAACGGGTTCAGGTGCAGTTAAGAAACCCTCCGCCACTTAAAAAATTACCGTAATATCCGGCAACGCGTCGCTTCAAGGACGACGACTGCACTCGAGCTCGAGCTCACTCGCAGCGGCGGTTCGAACTTCACAGCCAGCCACACAAAGCCACACAAAGCCAGCTGCTCGCTTAAGCCTGCCCATTTGTTGACTTTTTGCTCCACCGTGCGATGTTGAGTGCGTGCAGAAGTTTTAGTTTTAGTGCATGCAAATGAAATGTCTGAACGACAAAAGTATTCAGCGCAGAAGACGCGCTCTTAAATTTATTTTGTTCTGCTTTTTCTCTTTTGCTCTTGCTTTTTCTTCTAAGTGAACGAATTTTGTGCTCACATTGGATGGCTTCTCTCACGCGATTATCGAGCGAGCAAATTCAATAAAATGGACATGGAAATAGAAATATAAATAGAGATGGAAATAGAGATAGAGATGGAAATACAGATAGAGATGGAAATATAGGTGGCGATGGAGATAAAGAAAGAGGTAGAGATAGAGAAAGAGAACGAGATGGAGAGCATCATCGAGAGAGCATCATCGACACGACACGATTGAAATCTTTCTGTTGCTCACTACACACACACACACATAAAATCAGTGAGAGTGCGAACGTAAGCGTGCAAATTAATTCGGATCAGTGAGTTGGAAACCTGGCAGCGAAGATGAGGCATCAAACGCGGTCGCTCATCTAACCGCGAATCATCAAGCAGTGAGGCACCGAGCGCGCTGAAATTGATCGGCAGCCACCAACGAAGCGAAGGATGGATGATTCACGTGCAACGTGGGGTCCGCTCGGGTGGCTCCGCGGGAACCACATGAAGTGGCCGAGAGGGTGAAGCGAAGCTGTACAACGATGCATTTATTTGAGCAGCTGGAATTGACGTACAAATTTGGGTGATTGCAGTCAATCTTTGCACTCGCTTCGAGTGTTTGCTGAATTGTATTGAATTAGTTATTCAATTGTGTTGAATGCAATCGATTTAACGAAGTTTATACGTGCATCATTTGAATTTTTTTGCAACCATCGCTACAAAGTTTAATAATTCGTCGTGTTCGTCGGTCGCAATGAATTCGTTTAATTTGTTTCTTGCCGCTGTCTGCTGCAGCAACACTCGCCACAAAGTGAGCCACTTGAAATACTAGCAAGTTCTTGCCTCGCATAATTAGAACTTTCGCAAGAGGTACACGAGACCCCGTCGGTCCAAGTAGTTCCGCCACAGATGATGGCAGCCGTAGCAACCGCCGTTGCAATCCCTGCCAACTCAAGTGGTCGCCATGAAAGCGGTGAAAACAGCGCGCCAGAGTAGCGAAGCACCGCTGCAAGTGGCTCAGTGGTGCGGCGCGTGCTGAAGTAGCGCCAGCAGGAGCGCGGAAGGATTCCACGCTGGCGCTGCTTACATCCTAATGAACTGCTTAAGCTTCAGCGGAAGGAAGACGCATTTTCTCTGCGAAGTTTGGCCTAATTCGCACAACACCACTGCCGCCTCAGCGACTCACGCACGTCGGCGGAAAGTAGTTGCCTCACTTCGGCGGAAAGTAGTTGCAGTTCGTGACTTCTGCGCGCCTCAAAGATTCAAATATGTTGGTCCTTCGCGTGGATCTTTAAGATGGGCGAACAATAGTTGTTCTCTCCGGTGTGGCGTCGGTGTTGTTGCGCGGAGTAACGACGGCTTCGGCCGCTCTTCGGCTGCTTGGACTGATGAGATCAATGGTCAGCCCAGACCGGGGGTTGAAACGGGTTTTCTCTGGCTGCATTTTAGTGATTTCGAACTCTCTTTAATGCTCTTCTCTCTCTTTAATTTTGCGCAAAACAGTTTGTCCAGAGAGGATTCCGGAGACGCCTCTTCATTTAAAATATTTATTTCACTTTACTTGTGCCGACAACAAAGCAACGATAGCAACATCAAAAGCAGCAGCAGCAGCAAGGACAGCAAGGACACGCAGAGATGGCACTGCACATTTCGCCATTCGTATCCTTTTAATTAAATTCGTCGTACAGCAGAAGCGGCAATCAACGGAAGCTGCCACGGCGTCCTTTACGTCGCGGCATCCTTCGTCGTGTTGATGCCGCCTCTCACATCAAATGAGTCGTGAAAATCAATAAAAAAATACTTGCACTCAAGCAAGGAATTAAATTATCCTTAAATCAGACGTGTCAAAAAAAGAGGAAACAAACGTGACGTCGCTGCTGACAACTTCAATTTACACCTGTGATGACGCTGCAGCACGAGAAGGACATCTCGCGACGACGAAGCTGCTGCAGCCGTCGATTTCGATGCTTCTCAATTAAGAAACACGTCGTCTGTCAATTAAAGGAGGAGAGGGACTTTTCCTCTCACGTGGGCGTGTGTGTGTGTGTGTGCTTGTGAATGAGTGCCTCTCTCCCTTAAGAGGCAATCGTGCCGCATGATGTTTTTATTGCCCGTTAAGGCCGCGTGATGACGCCTCTCTGATAAGTTGCCTCACACACAAAAAACTCATCGAAAGCTCAGAAAAAACTGCATGAAGAAAAAGAGCTCCACACTGAAGTACGCGACGCGCCCGCACAAGCCATCCAGATATTTCGTGCCGATTCGGGCCACCGTTTCACGCGGCCGCAACAGAGAGCGCGCGTCTCACCGCGACCGCTTTAGCGCGCCAATCGTGTGTACGACGAGCGCTCTCAATGCCACGTTTGAGAGCAGCTGATGCGAGCATCGTGTGCAGTGCAGAGGCTTGAACACGTTTTAACTAGCCGGGAGAGAGACAGAGAGAGAGAGAGGAGGCAGGCAGGCAGTCCTCCTCACAACGACGACTCATTCGTTTCCGTGTTCATTTGAAGTTATTAATTTCGTTTGCTGATGAAACGTTACGTTGGCAGTTTTTTTCGAAGTTAATCAAATCCCTCCACATGTGAAGGAAAATGAAAATGGTTTTCAAATGAAAAGAAGTCGGAAGTATTTATAAAAACTCTAGAAAACACAAAGAAACTGTTAATTTTTACAATGAAAAAAGTTTCTAATAGATTTTTTTCTCTTTTTCTCTTCTACTGCACGGTCACCGGTCACTTTTATAAAACGAGAAAGAGAATGACAAAGCAAGAGAGGAAGGAGAAGAAGACAGAAGATGTCTTTACACTCAGATGTCGGTGTCATATAAATATTCCTTCCTGGCCGTATATTTCTGTCGCTGCTTAGCCAATCGACTCGAAAGTCGTTCTGTTGGAAACTTTTTCGATTACCGGCTACCGTTGCAGCTGCAACGCGTGCCGCTGCCTCCCAATTTGCTGCAGGCGGCATCCGAACTCTTTCTCGCTGGCTAAAGCCGTCCAAATTGAAGCACCACGAACACCGACTGCAACGACATCGAAAAAGATGTCGACTTCTCACAGCGACAACTTTTTCTTGAGTTTGCTTTCCTCCCCGCTGCCCCACCACCCGGTGTTCCGAGCACCCCATCGAGACTCTCAGCGTTCTTCTGAGTAGTTTGACTCTTAGAGTTAAAATTCAGTGAGTTTATTTAAAGTTGCGCCAACTTTTCTTCTCACTTTTTTCGCAAAAAAGGAGGGAAAACTTGGTCAATGCAAACTTTGCGGAGAGATAAACTCAGGAGAACTTTAAAGCTTCGGCTGAAAATCTGCGGCGCGTGTTGACAGCCATGAAAAAAATGCATTTAATGAGCCTGACAAGCAACGCGGTGTGAAATCGTTCTGGCAGCCATTTTTTGCAGCCGAGTAGTCATCGGAGGCCAAGAAATCAGCTGTCGGGGGACGAGGAGTGCACGAGATCGTCGTCACGTCGACACCATCAGAAAGTTGAAAGCCGAGGTTGATCTGCGGCAAAGAAATTACACGAGCAGCAGCAGTGGAGAGGAGATTCTGATTCAAAGATCCCACGAGATTGAAAGACATTCAAAGATTCTGCAAAATCACAAATTGCAGCGTCAGCAATTTCAGTGATTGACCAAAATTTTGGAAAGTCCAGGAGTGGGGGGGGGGGGAGGAAATCTGATCCATCCTGCGAATAAAACAGAAATATTTCACTCTCCCAAAGTACGTTGAAATGGAAAATAATTTACAAATGTAGGTTGAATCAGTTTTCGATGGATTCTTAAATATTCTCTTCTAAAATCAACACATTTTATCGATGCATTTCAATCGATGAATTTAGAAATTTAGAAATTCAGCTGAAAGTTTTCGTTTGATTCATTCAATTGCTTGTTTTTCCTCGTCGAACTCGAACTCCTCGTCGAAATAGAAAACTGAATTTTTAATGCAGTCTTACAACGCAACCAAATTTTACTCCGGAACAATTGCGTGCTTCGCCCCGCCTGCCACTCCCCTCACCAGCAACACCAGGGGGGGGGAGGCAGCGTGCGAGTAATAAAATCTGGAAGCGAAGTTCAATTACGACAGAGCAGAAGAAACGTACGAGGAAATGCAGAAAATTCAGCATCATCTGCAAGGACACCCGCACCGAGTGCATCGTCTCTCTCTCTCTGTCTGTCTGTCTGTCACAGGATGCAGAAGACAAACACGCACAAGGATGCGTGCGAATATGTGAGCCGTTTGTGTGCTTGTGTGAGTTCGAGTGCGAAGAATATTCTACGCACGAGCATTCTGAAAATATTCATGACTTCAGCAACAACTAATTGCGATATCAACTCAAACATGAGACGACGTGTTGAAAGTTGTCACCACTTCCACTTGATGATGACGATGATGATGATGATGACGTTGATGATGATGACGTTGATGATGACGGACTTTATTATTATTATTAGTTGGTTTTAATCATGATGTGTCGTGAGGGGAAAACATGAAGAGCGGAAAACGATTTGAAGGATGTGAAAATTATTAAATTTCCACTCGCAATTTCAATTTCACTTTCAGTTTGGTAGAAAAGACAAGCATTTTCAGCATTTTTCGTTGTCACTTTGCAGTGTTCTCACTTCTCTTAGTGGAAATCTGAAATGTTTTTGCGGTTGCATATGAAATTCGTCGGTATTTCGTCGGCTTCCGGAAGCCGTTCGAGAACCAATTCAAATGCAAGCCGTCTCATTGTGGGAGAAGCGAAAATCCGCCCCCCGCCTCCCCTCGTTCACACACACGTCCGACACGTTTTCGCCTCTACAATCCAAACATGAAATTCGGTCGACCTCGTGCGAGTTCCCTCGAATCCCTCAGGCACCCCACTGCATACAGTAATCGAAAAAAAACTCACATGCAGTTTGTGAGGGGAATTATAACGATCTCTTTCTTCCCCCCACCCTCTTTCCACCACCCTCTTCCCCCTCGCACTCAACATTCCGAACTTCATCGGCTCATCTGTAGCTGCCACTGAGTGCAAAAAGAGTTCTCTGGGGCAGACGGTGTGAGTGGGGCTCGTGACTCGTCCGCAAGTGAATCTGTGTGATTCTAATTGAGATGAAACATTGCAATTGCAATGTTGCACGGCTTCACATGGTTTGGTTTGAATTTATTATTAGCTGGTACCCTCCAGGTTGCCATCCAGTCGTCCGACGCGTTCCCCTCGCAACAGACTGCCGAGTATCGGTCACAAATTGACACTCGTTGGAACCAATGAATTCCATTAAAATTTGAAGCATTCACTTGAGCGCATCGTTTACTGACAGCTTTTGCTCTGTGGAGTCCTTGGAGGCTCTTTTGGGGTGAATAACATTTTTAATTTTAATTTTCACAGCCCTCTAAATGTATGGCGAAGCTAAATATTTGTTAAGCTTTTTGTTTAAATTTCTTATTTACTTTCCTACTTCGAATCGTTTACGCAATAAAAAATGCCACTCGGTGCAGCTCGTTCAACTATAAATTTATTAATTAAAAATTATTTATAAGCAAAAAAATGCCCTCCCACTTGTTTACAAAAGCATTGAAAGCAATGAAAATTGCAATTTCTATGGCAAAAAAATTCATTAATTCCTCCAGCAATGACAAAATAACTCATTATTTCAAGTGGTTTCCACGTGGTGCGGTTGACCACAGTTACCGTAAGTTTTTCTGGTTACATAACTATTGACAATGAATGCAGCTTAAATGGAATTTAATTAAATTGTTGATTCAGGTGGAAAGAATGTATTTAAATCCCTTCTTTGATGATTGAATGTGCTTTTTTACTCGCTTTTTAATCGGTTCACCGAATCTGACCCGTTGTTTGGCCAGCTTTTTGACCCCATTTCCCCGTACGTCCATAAAATAACCCGTCATACATCCCGTCATACAGCTGAGGTCGTCATTCAGCTGAGATCGTCATACAGCTGAGATCGTCATTCAGTCGAGGTCGTCATTCAGCTGAGATCGTCATTCAGCTGAGATCGTCGTTAAACTGGGATCATATAAAATCGCCATTTATACAGAGTTAAGATCGTCATTCAACTGTGATCGTCATTCAGCCGAGATTGCCACTCTGGCAGTGAGTTCCGGATGAATTTCGTCATTCAGCTGAGATCGTCATTCAGCTGAGATCGTCATTCAGCTCAGATCGTCATTCAGCTGAGATCGGCATTCAACTGAGATCGTCATTCGGCCGAGATTGCCACTCTGGCAGTGAGTTCCGGATGAATTTCGTCATTCAGCTGAGATCGTCATTCAGCTGAGATCGTCATTCAGCTCAGATCGTCATTCAGCTGAGATCGGCATTCAACTGAGATCGTCATTCGGCCGAGATTGCCACTCTGGCAGTGAGTTCCGGATGAATTTCGTCATTCAGCTGAGATCGTCATTCAGCTGAGATCGTCATTCAGCTCAGATCGTCATTCAGCTGAGATCGGCATTCAACTGAGATCGTCATTCGGCCGAGATTGCCACTCTGGCAATGAGTTTCGGATGAATTTCGTCCTTCAGTTGAGATCGTCACATAAAAATGTCTTCCAGTTGGACTCACTATGAGATCAAAACTCACCTGTCACGCGCCTCGCCGCGTGCATCTTTTAGACTGTCGAATCCCAGATCCTGTTCGTCTAACGTTGTATCAACGACTTTCAGTCCCTCATTCGCATTGTCACGACATCTGTCGACCGATATCGTGATCTGGAGATGCGGAACGAAGTATTGTCATGGGTGGCCGAGAGTCGATGTCAGAGTTCATGCGGTGCCATGGCAAACGATTTGATGCATTCACCACTCAAAGCCTGCTGATGTTAGTTGCATCCCTCGGATGCACCGCACTGATTTGCGGGTTTGCGATGCGAGGACGCGGAGACCTTTGTGTCCCCTACACGCTTCTCCGCCAGTCTCTCCTCCTCCACCACATCGCTTGCCACTCGTGCCAGTGCATCAGGAAACTATTGTTTTTATTAGCATATAAAGTGAAGTTGCGATGAGATGAAAGTTGGCACAAAGGACGACAGCATTAGACGCCACCTTTCATGATGGAGGACGACCCTCTCTCTCTCTCTCTCTCTCTCTCTCTCTCTCTCTCTATCTCTTTGAGGTTGGTTGCCGGTGTGTCAGACGAATAAAATTGAGAATCCAGATGAGAAGTGAAGAAAACCTTCTAAAATTGATTTAAAACTTTTTTTAATTTCTTTAATTTTTTTTTAAATTGTAATTACGCACCCGACGCTTGAATCGAATGAAATCCTTAATCATCCAATCGTTGCAGTAATTTTTAAGTCGTCCTTAACTCCCAAAAGCTCATCGAAGTCTTTTGAAGTCTTCAGTTTTCCTCCTTCGCTCTTCCTTCTCCCACACATAGAAATCCTCCTTCCACTTCATTTCACTTGTCATTATTTAACTGTCATGCAACACTCATCGATGTCACAGCCAAAAATTGCATGCGTTATTTTATATTTGCTGAGAGTTGTTTTGTTGTAAGAATGTCAAAAAAATGAGCGCAAATAACTGAAATGAGAAAAAGTTTTGGCAGCCATGGAAAAGCTTGTTGTTGTAATTTTAACACAAAGAATTGCGTTGTAATTCTCACACAGCAATTGAGCAAAAATGCAAACGATTCAGCAAAATAACTCACACGTCGCTGCGAAACTGCAAAATGTATGAATGACACAATCGTCGGTCGGATTTATTTTCAACAAATATTTTCAGACCACAGAGAGGCAGCTGCATTCCTGTTGTTGTTGTTGTTGTTGTAGCAGTTTTGCGTGAACCGCAGAAGAACTTTTTTTAAAAAACTGCACTGATAGAAGAAATCTGTAGAATTTATAGTTGTTGTGCATTATTATTGTATTCGCGCGTGTGTGTGTTCACACAAAAAAAAAAACATGTTTGCTTTGCAAAAAAGTTGCACATCAGCATGAAAGCATAAAATTTTGCTCTCAACAGCAACAAGAGAGTTCAACGTTCAGATTTCGAGATGATTGACTGGACTGGTGTAAGAAGATATTTTTCTCTCTCTCTCTCTCTCTGAATTGAACTAATAATTTTAAAAGTTGTAGTTATCGTTTCAGTAATTAAATCTTCCCATTTCTCGCCACCATCCTCTCCTTCTCCTCCTCCTCTCCAGCCGCCTCTTCACTCAGGTGTGGCTTTCACGAGAACAGAAAAGTTGCAGAAACACTCGTCTGAACAAGGAAACTTTATTTATTCATTTAATTGCAGTCTAACAACTACACACGAAGTTGTTGCTCCACCAAGTCTCCTCATGACTGCAACAAGCTGGAGAACTTCTTGGTGGCGAAGCGAGCGCAGGCAGCTCGAAGTGATCCTCGTTGGTCGCCACTCGGGTTGAGCTGGAAAACGCAACCAGAAGATGCGACGCGACGCGCACTACAATGCAGTTTCATTTATTATTTCAAAGCTCAGCAACTTCAAAATAAGCTGGAAGTCGGACGCTGAAGTTGGTTCGCAGGTGCAGCAGTGGCGCGGCCTTCCTTCAGGGGCGGCACTGGGCGTGGCTTGTCATTACGCTTGTTGGCTTCGAGGAGACAAACTTTCGTTGAAAATGAATTTCCATGATTTTCTACAAGAATTCCGGAGGATTCTGCAAAGAAAGTTGAGTTCGTTTTTCAAAAATAAACTCATTTTAAAGCAACTTAAACCTGTACATAAATTTTATTTAATTTTATTGCCCTTTAATATATTTTATATTATTTTCTCTTCAGATTTCTTGACACCTGAAAACTTTCGGTTGCCAGTTTTTTTGTGCAATTTTCCGTTTATTTTATCAATATTTAAAAAACTATTTCATGGTTTGTAGAACGGAACTCATTTTTCGTAGCGTTTTATGCGGAAAGATAAAACGCAGAATGCACAGGCGTCGCACCAAAACCCACACACACACACACACACACGCACGCACACACACACACACACACACACACACACACACACAAATCTTGATGTTACACTTTGTAGTGCCGATGGCTGACTGCAACACTTAAGCGTTGCCACAGCGAGCGAGCGCGGCACGCGTAATAAAGCGAAACTCATAAATAGTTAACAGCGAAATTCTCCTCGGCTAATTAATGTGAGGGAGACGGAGAGCGGAGAGAGCGAGGAAGACCAGGTGCAGGAAAGGTTTGCAACTCCCGTTTTCACGAAGGTGTAAAGTTAAAAAGTTGGCTGTTTATTGTAGAGACGACGGCTTGTCGTGCTTGTTGTGGTTGTTGTTGTTGCTGTTGTTAAGTCAGGCATTTAGCTGCGATTTATGACGCCTCGCTTAATGGAGGAGAATTCGCATACTCAGTTCCGCGTTGGCTTCCTTGCTTGTACACCGCGACGTATTACAGGAAATTTTATTTGAGGAAATTGTTCAAAATTTGATGAAGAGCACAACAAACATTCGATTTTCTAAAACAAAAATTAACTGTAATAAATTGCGATTATATTTAGTATTGTTTAAGTGTTGAAATTAAATTACTGTTACTGATCTCTGACTCTCTCTCTCTGACTGATCTCTGGCTCTCACAACATTTTCTCTTGATAAACTGCTACCGTTGCTCTTTTGTTGTTTTATCTGCCCGTTAACAGTTACTCTGCAGCGTCACTTTCCAGAGCGTGAGAAAACGAGAGAGGGCAACTCGCCACCCTCGGTGGATAATAAAGAATTCTAAAATTTATGTTTTGAAACCCTTTCGAGTGACAAAAAGGGGCGTTGAAATTTTAGACTCTGACTCGTCTTTCAAATGCGACGTAAAGGCGGCCGCGGCCACCCTCGGCTACATTTTTGGGGGCGCCATTAAAAAGGGCGAAGCATAAAAAATCCCGAAAAGGTGCTCGAAACGGGTCTTCGCGTTTGCTAAACTCTCGCTTTTCAACTTTTTGGCAGAAAAGACGGTAACTAGAGACGTAACTGGCCTTAAATTTATACTGAAAGTGTGTGAAATATATTTCTCAACTCACATAAACACACACACACACACACACACACACATATAAATAAAGAGTAGATGATGATGAGACGCATCTACGTACAACCAAAAATAACTAAAGCAATCCACAACCGAGAGAACAGACGTGAGGAACGCAGGAATTTTCATACATATTTTCTTATCGTCTATCAAAAAAAAAAAAAAAAAAAAAAAAAAAACTTGACTTCAGCGATTTTCCAATTCCAACTCTTTGGTTTACTGAATTATGTTGAATTTTAATTTTTTGGATTACTGGATTAATTGAAAAAATCAAAATCTAATCTAAAATGCGCCGTTCTTTTTACTTTTTTTATTTCTTCCTTTTTCTAGATAATGTAAAATTGGTTGTACAAATAAAATCTATTTTTATCATTAAAAATCTCTTTGTGTTTCTCAAAAAAGAAAATTCTTTTATTGTTAAAATCATATAACTGGCTTAAGAATCCTTTTTTTTAATTAAATTATACCAAATTAAGTTTCTACAAGTTGACTTCCTTAATTTAGTTATCTTTCTAGTAAGTAAATTGAAGCTTCATTTTAACGCTCATAATAACAAATTTGCAGTTATTTGAAGTACTTTTCAGTGACACGCAATGGATTTCGTCTAGACAACGGGGAATTTTTTGGACGGCATGCAGACGAAAGTATGAAGCAGACAGACAAAAACAAGCAAACATACATCGGATGGACACTCTAATAAGGGGAATTTCATGTTGCCTCACTGCGCCGTCCTCAACGACAGCCACAGCTATTAAGTGTCATTAAAACGTCGTGGAAAATCCGATTGCCAGACAAGCATTTCAGTCACGCAACTTCTAGTGCGAGTAATACAAAAATTAAAATTAAATAGAAAGGATAATAAAAATCTCTAAATATACGACGTAATTTTTAAGAACTCTGATTTTTTACACTTAACAGCCTTACAAAAAAAGTGCACACACGGAATTCTAAGAACCCTCAAGCTTTAAAAATAAAAGTTTCTTTCACTGGAAATCTATTTTGCCGAAGGATTCTTTAAAAATGAGACTCGTCATTCACCTGCCGTACGTTTCAGGCGACCCGTCCCACTCACGGAAAGTCGATAAATTCTCAAACAAAAGGTTTCCACTTGAGTTCCAGCATAACAAACGCTGGAGTTATCGATGGTGCAAATGTGGAGCATCCCTGCTTTCACGTTTTCACATCTTTGAATGGAATGCAACAATGAAAGACAAAATGTTGCAACAAATGTAAAGCAACGGGATAGTTTGGTCATACAGGGCACAACAACACTGGCGGACGTGCAGGAAACTCTACAGATTCCGCATAGAAAGAGAAAGGAAAACTTCCGTCGAGCATATTGAAACAGCGAGGAGAAGCAGTGAAAATGTGGAAAAGCAGTGATATTGTGGGGAAAAGCAACACAAAAGAAAATGTTGTGCAAATGGAACAACAAAGTATCCGACACACAAAAGCCGTATAAATCGAATGGATTAAAATTAATGGCGGGCGACTCTTGTCGACCGAACAACAACTCGACTGCAAGTCCAGTTAAGTTCCGAACAACAACTCGACTGCAAGTCCAGCGAACGGTGCAGTTGAGCGGCGAGAGTTGAAAATGGCCGCACTCAGCAGCCCTCTCAGCGAAAAGCGCTGATTTGAGTATCATCGATAATTTAAGTATCGCTGGGTGGTTGTGTGGCGTTGGCCGTGAGAGAGTGCGGCGTTGGCCGTGAGAGAGTGCGGCGTTGGCTGTGAGAGAGTGCGGCGCGAAGTGATTAAAAATTATACTCGCTTGTTTGTCAACTAATTGCAACAACAGAAACTAATTACAATTAAGAAACATTGAAATTACAATTAAGAAACATTGAAATTAAGTGTTCATTTTATGGATGATTATGAAGTCTCATCTTTATATAAATTTTAATATTAATACACAGTGGATCCATGCGACCAACTACTTGTTAAAATTCATTTTCTACTCCTTTGATTGCAGCTGAAATTTATTTTTATTTTATTCATACGATTTATTTATACGAATTCTGTCTCAAGCGTTGAAGGGCTACAAAACCGGTCCTCAATTTACTGCAGTCGTCGTCACAAAACGTCCCTCTGGTGATTTATAAGTTTTGCCTCCACTGCTTTCATAGTTGAATGGGTAAAAGTTGCAATTAATTGAAAGTCCAGTCGTTGGCCGAAGGGACAGAAATGGAGGGAAACAAAACGCGGCAGGGGAAACCTGGGGCAGCTAGGGGAAAATCGTGACTAACCTGCGGAACACACCTGGAAAATACTTTCTTGTTGCTGTTCGTTAGTGTGATTATTGCGATATCGGTTTACTTGGGTTTTTCAGTTTGTTTGTGGCACATCCACACACATACATGCATATATAATAATAGATGAACATACATATATAATTAAAACTCTCCAATCTTGATAATTAACCAGAAATCAGGAATGAAATCGAAATGAAACATCTTCGAAAACGACTGTGAAGATGACACATCGGCGAGAGCGATCTCTCGTTATGACACCAAAACCAGTCATAACGAGAGACGATGGAAATTCGTCGCCAAAAAGCAAAAACGGGAAAATAACTCGCCCTTTATTTTGTCTATTTCAAGTAACTGTTGTAACGAATATTTTCGCGCTCAACGAATTAATGACTTGCTGGCAACGCGCTATCGCAACAACAAACGGGAGCGACACAAAATGTCACTCTTCGCAGCACTGGCCGCAGAGAGAGAGAGAGAGAGAGAGAGAGAAAGTTGAAGCAGATAAGAATACTTTGAATGTTCTTATCGCAAAATAAACAAGCCATGAAAAATTAGCCGACGTCACGACGAAACAATTTCACAAACATTTTCCTTCGAAACAGCAAACTTTTGAAATCTGACTGAAGAGGAGGACCTGGAGAGAAAACCGTGGTGGGATTCCATCTCAATATTAACAAAAAACAAGTAGCAGTTTTTTGTAGCTACTTTTCCGCCACTTCTCGCATTTTATCAAGCCAAGTAATAATTTCAGCGTCTGCCAGAGTTTTAAATTGGCGTCGCAAACACACAATTACTTCGTGGCCAATTTCACTTTTATATTCCTTTTCGGCGAGTTTTTTGCTGGCAGAAGCAGTATAATTTGGCAAAATTAAAGCCAGTTCTTCACTGCTTTTTTATTCGTCCTTCATTTTATTGCACACCCCACAGCACAGCGTGATCCGCGTGCTGATTTCGTGGACGATTTCTTCGTTTTAACAGGAGTTAAAGATGCAAATGACCGAAATGGCGAGCGATGCAATTTTTTCGAGAAAGCGTAAGCGCGGAAAAAATACAACTTGCAATGTTACTGATTTTATTCCACACAATTTTTATCACTCCGTAGTAAAAAGTAAAAATTTCTAGAAAGTTTTTCTAGCGAATATTGAATAAATCTGAACTTAAAAATCCTTTTTAAACTTCATGCTGTGGCGAAGGAAATCCTAGGCAAACCGCATGCAATAAATTTGTGACCTCAATTTAATTTGTTTGCCTTTTAATTTGTAAAAGAAAAACATTTTGAAATTAAATATCCAATAAGTTTATTGAACTTTGTTGCGCAAACATACACAAGTGTAATTGTAAATTTTAAACTTATCCCTCGCTACAAAAACACAGTAAAAAGCAGAATTGGCGCTCTTAAAAAACGCGTTCAAATAACACGCAGATAGGGAATCTGAATACATTTGCGATCACAGTCGTTACAAGCGAACCACAACTGGCAACACTGGCAAGTGGCCATGCTGCAATTTCACTGCGTTGCCACATGTGCAAAACGAGCAGAAATGCAAAGATAAAATGGGATTTCAGCTTGACTTGATTGCAACGTTGTATTTATTGTAAGTGGGTTACGAGGGTTAAGAATGAAAATCGAAAAGCGTGTGTTTGCGTGTGCGTGTGAGTGCTTGGTTTGTGCGAGTATTTGTGTTCATATATTCATAACTTTTTTTCAGTGCCGTACAAACTTTTGATGTGAAAATTAAAAAACTTTGCTGTGAAAATTAAAAATCTTTTTCAGTGTTTCTGTTTTAGAAAAAAAGTTCTCTTTCACCAAACATTTCTGTTACATCAACAACTAAATTCTACTTTTTGCTTGCTGCATTTTTTCATTTCTCACTGAAAGTAAGAGTTTCCAAAAAAAAACAAAAAACGTTGAGAACGAAAAACGACACTGAAGATGGCACAACGCCGAAACCAGTTTGTCTACAGACCAAATTTGACGAGGGATGACGGAAATTCGTTCCAAAATACATCATTTTCAAAATTAAAGTTTTACTCGTATTCCACACTTTAAGTTCATTATTAAAACTCTTTACAAAAATATTTATTCTAATCGAAACAAATAAATAACTCAACAAACTCGCGGACTTTGAAATTTTCACAACAAAGAAAAGCCTCTATATCCATCATTTTGGATATTAAAAATTCCTGAATCCCTATTCTATAACAACCGCATTAAAAAATCTCTAAAACACGCGATTCTAGCTTCTCTATATAATTTATAAACCCACGCGGAGGCTTTACAAAATGCAAATAATTCCCGAATTTCATACCTAACGTAAAAAGAAATTCTTCCGTCACGGTGTTATTGAGAAAATAAGGCGACGGATATAAGCAATCGTGAAGATTATGGAACTTTAAAAATAACCAACCGCAGACGTAAGCCAGAGCGTTTTCTTGAAGGAACCTAGTTTCGCCTATATTAATTTTGTCCTGAGCAATGGCGGAAGGTTGTCACCTCGGCAGACGGAATTGCTCCCGTGAACTATCCTGCACTAGCGAGTCATTACAACCATGTTTAAAAACTTCATCGTTTTTAAAATTCTGATCACTACTTTTTTCTCTCTAGCAATTCTCTCTAGCTAAAATCTCAACATAATTCAGCCCCCAGCACTTCTGAAAAACCCTGTAAACATATATGCGCTTACACCAGAGTATATGCGGTGATACCCGCCGCCACTCCTTCTAATCTGCCCAAAGAAATTTCCCAGGGAATCCTGGCAAAGTCTTCTAGTCATAAGATATGGGAATCCTTTCTGCGATAAAAATTCCCAAAGAAGACCTAGACTAGATATGTTTAGGAGCCAAGCCCTGATAAATGAAAACTGGTTTGTACTACTACGACCCCGTGAATTTGTAATTCGCAGTGAATTTAAAAGGGTTTTGGCTCTTCTTAAAAAAACCACCTGCTCATCGTTTCGGGAAAAAACTTTTTTGACGGACATTGGAAAAGAGGGGGTCACTGCTATTGAAAATATTAAATAGTTCATCAAAGAACAATAAAAACTCAGCAATATTGGGAGTTGTAGAGGCCTTAATAACATCAGTCCGTCCTGATGCATACAAGGCATTCATTCCACAAGCAATTTGCTAGCAACTGTGATGCTAAGAACCTGAGCAGCCAAAGGTAACCTCATTTGGTCGAAACAGTGTGAATAGATGTGAGACGCAGTCAATTTTGGCGCACATCTAATTGGCAATTTGGAATTAACATTATAAAAATTTACAATATCGTTCCAACTGACATTTTTATTATTAAATATAAATAAATTTTTGGAATTCTGCAAACAATTCGGGGTACCATTTAAAAGATGTGGTTGATCATGAAAAAAAAATTTTTTTTGTCATTGACGACGAAATAGGGGTAGATTTCTGATACCCCCATAATTCTAGCAAAGTTAAGAAAATTTTGTGACTGATCACAGACAAATTGGCAGGGGAAAAGTTTTATATCTTGAAGCTTGGAAATACATAGCTTCAATGACATATTTTTAAGTACTTCGGCTTTGCAACAGCCCTGAAAGAAATACTAAAGAAATGGTTGTTTCCAAGAGGTACCTCCAATCCCTTGAATCATCAGAGTACCATAACGTGGTCGACTATTTTACTCAAACGGTTCTCGTCGCCACAGTCTTCGAGACCAATGATTTTGTCGTCGTTTCTGCTGCAATGGAGATCACGTTCTAGCTGCATTTCGTCGCAAGAAATTGAAATAAAGCGTTGTTCAGCAGAAAAATCACGACTTTGAAATTCTAAAGCCTTGATGTTACTGATTGAATATCCGGGAGAATTTGGCCCGCCTGAGGTAATCTCTCGAAGAGTTCTCTCTTGACTTTAAGTGCTTTTAATAAAGCGATATGCCAACGGAGACACAAAGAAAGCACTCTACGCAAGTGTTTTTATTTTATGGTCATATTGACGTCCGTTTGGGTGGCGAGAAATGTTTTTTATTCCCTTCCACAATGTTTTTTTTTTTTTTCTTTTTCTATATCAGAGTTCAGGAGCTGCTAAACTTCAAAGCTTTTTTTTGTGCTGATAGCACAAGCTCCTGTTTTAAGAGGGTTGATAGCGGGAGGGAAGTGGAAAGTTCTTTTTTTTTTTTTTTTTAAATTGTAGAACTATTTTTTTTAGTTTTTGTAGAACTAATAGCGCTAGGCTAGGCCTTAAGTACGCTGAAAACAACACAGTTAACATCCATGCCCAAGGCGGGATTCGAACCCGCATCCCCGGAGCTCGCAGCGAGGTTATCACACACTGCGCCACCGAGGACGGCGCAGGTTTGCTGGGAGCGATTGAATAAATTCCCCCTATTTTGTCTACCTTGCTAATGGTCATTTTACACACACATAATATTGTGTTTCAGAAGCACATAGAATAGATTGTGCTTCAGAAGCACAGACAAGAAATTGTGCTTCAGAAGCACAGACAAGAAATTGTGCTTCAGAAGCACATACAAAAGATTGTGCTTCAGAAGCACACTCAAGAGATTGTGCTTCAGAAGCACACACAAGAGATTGTGCTTCAGAAGCACACACCAGAGCATACCATGCGGCAGCTACCAAAAGTCTATTGGAAGCGAGAGTTTTGCAAACCTTACCCAGGTAGCCACCTCAAAAGTAATTTCGGAATGTTTCCAAATTTTCGAAAGCAATTTTTGCGCGAAATGGATACGCTATCAAATGTCAGCAACAGAAATAATTGCGTCAAAGGAGCATTTTTACAGTAGATATGGCATTCCCGGGGTGATTGGATGTGTAGATGGTACTCACATCAGAATCAAATCCCCGCAAATTGATTCTTACTCTTCCTTTAAAGGACTAGACAATCTCACATCTTCTTTGCATTGAAAAGGATTTTATTGGGAGCATTTTCTATTTTCTCAATAACATTTACGTTGAATGCAAAACGTGTTCACTGCAAAATGTGTTGAATGTAAAATATGTGTGTGTGTGTGTGTAATTAAAGTGAACACACAACAAAATTCGAGTGTGTATCAAACACAACGATTGAAACAAATAAATAATCTCTTAATTGGAAAATTCAAGCCTTCCGGCAACAACCCGAGAGCAATTCTGTAAAAACAAAGATTAAGATTTACGTTTTAAATACGTTTTAAAATACTGCGAAAATTGCTAGCATTCCGAATTCAAATCTGGAGTGTATTTTTTAACTAAACAGAGAAATAAAGCCGTCGGAAATAGCGATTGCATTCATCACCAGACAAAAAAATATTTATTTTTGTGTAAACAGTAAACAATTTGCTATTTATTTAGAAACAACTCGGCATTATTTCTTGCTAGCAAGAAATTATCTAGAAAAACACCAAAATCTTCGAATTTTTAATGAGTGCCTAAAAGTATGCACTGAAAACTAGAACAGAAACTGATCTTCTATCGCACAGCGTCACAACAACAACAGGAATTTGTCGTTAGCGACGTCGTTAGTGTGCTCTTCTCAAGAACTGCTGAAAAATATGCAATGAATTGCGTCTTGCAAACGAGTACACAAAATCGTTGCATAACTTCAGGCGCTGCCAGATGTAAATACAGGAATACTTTCCACTAAAATACTTTATTTCAAACTTCCCTCTCCACTCCTCCCGCAAATCCATCAAACTCTTCACAAAAGATTTATTGTTGTTGTTGCTGTTATTGTTTTTTTTATTGTTGCTAATGTTGCTCTTGTAGTTTGTTAATAATAATTGTTTTGTTTTTCCTTCTTTGTTGCTGCTGCTGCTGTTACTGCTGTGCGTATCTGTGTATCGTTGTTGTTAGTTGTTGTTATTTCTGCTGTAGTTGTTGTTTTTTCTGCTGTGGTTGTTGTCTCGTTGTTGCTGTTGAGTTTACTGCTGCACTCATAACTGAAAAGGAAACAAAAACAAATCGTATCCGTATTTCGATTATAAGGGAATGAAGACGTAATATTCACATACACACACACACACACACATCCATACACACACACACACACAAACACACTCCAACAAGTGTGTGTGCGCGTGTGTAAACTTGGTATGCGTATTTGCAACAGGATGCGCTGCCTCAACTTGCCGCAATAATCGGCTGTACAAATTATTGATTTTCGTTGAGATCCTCCGTCGCCGTTGTCGCTGCAGACCGACGACTCTGCCACCGCCACCGCCAACACATTCAAAGGGATGAACGAAGACACGGCAGCAGACGTAGAATTCGCCGAATTCGTAGTGAAAAGCATGTTATTATTTTTTTGTGACACACTGAGAAGAAATTTACCAATTCTTGTAAATAAAAATCGAAAAACAGGGGGGGAAAACTAAGCAAAATTTTCAAATAAAAACTATTAAAAATAAAAACTTTGGTTTGGTAGTTGCAGCGAATTTCAATATTTAGTTTTTATTATTTGCGAGAGGAAATTCTTTCAGTGCAAGCGAAAGAACGAGACCCTCCGAGACAACGGCAAACAGGAAATGCATAAAATAAGCGAACATTGAAATCCAGTTATTTTATCACCCTCCAGCTGCCAAGTGATGGGCGATTCACGCCCAGCTCTCGCCTCCCCCCTCGCCAAAGACATGCATTCACACACACACAGAATGGAGACACAGCAACTTGAAGTAATGAAAGTGACTTGCAACTTTTTAGAAAAGCTGCAATGCCAGCCTAGCCTTCGCTTACCCATTCCCACCACCGCCCACCCCATCCCAGCGGCCTACTCGTGTCCCCCCCCCCCCAGGATACCGCTCGTCTCCTTCCCCATCCCGCTGGCCAACAGGTCTGCGCCACTGTTGCCGTCAGCTGCGCCACTCACACCAACCGACAGCTGCCGCGCTCATCGTATCGTCGTATCGCAGCTCATTTATTGAGTTACGCGGCGTGTGTCGTGTCGCTTCGTCATTTCATCTACGTTTGCTTACGTCATTCACTACGTGCTACGATTTCCGTAGCGCACGTCTGGCTTTTCGTAGCGTTGTGCTGCTCCAGGCAGCACACATCAACGCAGGACTCGACTACCACTTGGATGTGCAGCGAAGTGCATCAGAAGCACCTGCATGACTCACTCGAAACCCCAGCCAGCATTCAGCCCGCATGTGAGTTCTTTTCAACACGAAATAACCTTAATAAACAAGTAATGCGGCGTGGAATAAAATTTCCCTTGCCAGGATTAAAAGAGTTCGTCTGAGGCGGGAAGCTACCAGCCGCCGGCATCGAGGTACTACAAATTTACATGTATTTTTTTCCCCGTAAATGTGTTTCCAAATCAGTTTTGTAATGTATTTTGTTATTTTTCTCGTTTTTTAATTTTCTTCTGATTTTGTTGTATTTCTGCAAATGATTTTGATGCGTCTGCTTGATACGAAACGGCAAAGTTTTCTGTAAGAAATCTATAAATTTCGAAAAATTAGAGAGCAAAAAGAACAGCTCGAAAACCAACAACAATTCTTAGCAACAACCACTGACGGCAACATTCGGTCGTCATGTTGCTGAAACAAACGAGCGTGTTGACAAGAGTTGATGATATTATGTGAGAATCTAAGGAAAATTTAATTGTACTTAAATTGAAATTGTTGTGAAAAATAAATTTAATGTCAATTAAGACCATTTAAATTGTTAGTTACTTGTCAGTTCAAAATTCAATTTTTCATTTAATCCCACTTGACTTCAGTTTGACTATAAATAGAATTCGAGTCAACTTTCGAACTCAAGTCTTGTTATTTTCGAAGTCAAGACATTTTAAATCAATGAAATTATCTCAAAATGAAGAAGCTGCACAAATCTTTCGTTCTTTCGAATGCTTGACTTTCTTCAGTTCCAGCAATTTCAAAAAATCCAAACAAAGAACATAAAAAGAAAGCAAAGCGGATTTTAAATTTATAGCAGAGAAGAAAATGGGTTCGGAAGATCTTAATCGCTCCGCGTCCTCCACTGCACTCCGCCGCAGGTGCAAACGCAAACTTTTTTAATAACTCGGAATCCAGAATCAGCGCTGGTAATTGAACTGTTCTCAGCCTCAGTTCAGTGAAGCGAAGTTCGGACAGGACTTCAGAGACGGACTCGACTGCGCGCATATCTGGAAGTCCATTCCGATAGAAGAAGAAGGAGCAGAAAGAAACGAGCAATGAGAAGCGCGCAAGTTATTTCTATTGAATTCTTCTTATTTTCCACGAGAGGGCAGCAGCCTCCTCATCTCCCCAGACGCCCGGAGGTGGCAGCAAGAAACGGTGTCAAGTGACTGACTTCCTGCCATTTGTTGAGTGTCACAGGAACGGCGACTAACACGGTGTCGTTCACGGTGCTCTTCTTTCCTCAGCGAAGCGAAAAGAAGGCGAGAAGGAGCGGAATAAAATCGCAATTTATTTTATCAAAGCCCAATCAAAAAGTTGGAGAGCCTCTTCGACTTCTTTCAGGTTTTGTTTGTTTGTTTGGGAAAATAGAATTTTTCCGCTGATCTTTTTGCTTCAAAAGACGAATAAAAGTAAAAACTAAGAAAAAAAAAAACAAGGCAAATACGAGACAAAAATGCGACAGCCGCGAACAGGTAAAAAGCACGTTAATACGCAAAGCATCGGCCACCATTGGTGTCAAACTTACCGTAAAAATACAGAACCGCATCGATCATCCGGGTGATGAAATTTGCAGAATCTGGAAAAAGTGTGTGAGAAAGTTGGACTACAAAATACGCAAAAAGGAAGAGAAAATGGAACTCAGAAATACTTAAAACTCCAAATTCTAAACCCTAAATATTTACAAGAGCCAAAATTATTTCAAAATATAGAACTGCTAACTTTTTACTTTTTTTCACAAAAACTTTTTATTCAAGTTATAAATTGGAAATATAAATTTCTTCATAAATTTTATCTAATTTCTAATTGAATTTGAAATTATATAAAATATACAAAAAACCTCTTCTTCATTTTGCTGTAGCTGTTAGAATGCTGCGTGGATTTCTTTTGCACCGCCTACTGGAGCGGACCGCGACCCCTCTAATCCAACCCCAACTTAAGCCTTTCAACTTGTCGCTTCCTCTTCTTCATCGCAACAATGGCAACACTTAACAATAATTGCAGCAAATGCAACTTGATATTCCTTCCGGCGGTTTTCTCCGGTCTTTCTTGCCATTCCGACAGCAAAATTAAGTATTTAAACTGCAATTTCTTTTTCACTTGGCTCAGTTGTGTCTGTTTATGAGGGAAAACGTCTTGCTTTTTTCAATAATTGTTGCTCATTGTCACGATTTCTACTTCGCGTTATAATTCTTGTAATGATTGTTGTGTACTTGGCACCGATTCTCTTTAATTTAGTGGAAAATATAAGTGGTATTATAATCCCTCGACGAAATGAAGGGAAAAAAAACAAATAAATAAATAAAAACACGTGCAAAAAGTGCAAAAATAAATTTCAAATTCAATTTTCTCAGTTTCTCGCAAGCATTTTTATGATTTCCATAGAGAAACAAATTAAACTGGACTTTCAATAATAGGCAGAAAACTAAATAAGTCTCATTAAATAAAAATAAAACTCCTGTAATATGAATTCTCTTAAAAAGAAGAAACTCGAGAAGAAACTCGCGACCGAAACGTGTTCGAGTACCCAACAGTCGCCATTGAAGGTTCAAACTTGGCTTTTCAACTTACAAATACTCAGCTCCGGCTTTGCAAAGGGCAAAAACAACAACAGTGCGCAAACCTACTTCCTGGGTAAAACCTGCACTATCGCGGTGCCTACCAAGTCCACTTGGGAGTTCATGCGACGAGATGACTTTCCAGCCCCCCCCTGCCAACCCCCAATAACACACTCGACGAAACGCACGCTCTCACACGCGACGACGTTGTGTTTTTCCGGGAAATAACTTTGTCAGCTAATGGCTTCCCTGCGCTCTTTTGTTGCCTGACATTCCCAAGCATTCAATGCTATACGTCTGGCAGCTGGGCACTCGTAACCCTTCAACTGCTAATACGTCCCGCTCTCAGCATCGCTGTGCACAGCAATCTTTTGTTTTTGCACTGCTGCAAAGGGATTCATCACATTTGTACCACACACACACGCATGCAGACATACCCCACACGTTCCCACACTAAGTTATTCTTCCTTCCCGATTGACACCATCTTAATTAAAAGCCATCAAAGATGGCGTCTGGCTGCAGTGCGATATCACATGTCGCGCTCGATTGCAGATGCCAACTTGACCACAATGACGTGCAATAAAAACTACTTCAACTTAAATAGTTTAAGGCAGTCAGACGAAGTGTTACTTCCGGTGTGTGTTTGACTTGATTGGTGTCCATTTTGTTGATAACTTTTCAGTGATAAGAAATTTCACGAGAATAAATCTTAAATCTTTTTCTGAACACCAACCATGTAGAAATTCTAAATTTATTATATGGACACGAAAAACGATCTTTAAAAATATTCCACAAGGATTCTATAAGTTAAAGAATAAGAAATAATTAATTTATTTTGTTCTACAAACATTCAAGTTTATTCAATTATTGATCATTAGATATATTATATACGTACACGTATATGTATGTGTGTAAAGAAGGTCAAAGTTGAAATAATCCATATATTTCTCAATATACTCATATTTCTTTTCCTTATCCAAATTTTTGAAGTATTTTAGCTCTTGAAGTGGCTAAATCCAGTGTGTAACGCAAAGTAGGTTTCCATATCTCGAAAATGAAATTGTCCAACGATGAAAATGCGATGTAATTAAAAGTTGCGTGCATTATCTTTGCAATTAATATTCCAAGTTTAAGAAATGCTTGCCATGATGTATTTATATGCTCCTGCGATATTTTTAAATTCAAATTCTGTAAAAATCCAAATCGGCTGTAGGAAATAAAGTATAATTTTAAAAAATCAGAACTTTAAAATAAATTATTCTATGTCAAGTCTTTGTGACAAATTGCATACATCTGCCAGTCTAAACGACATGCAAAAATAATAAGTCTGCCTTCGGCCCAGCCTAAGTCTAAGAACCCTATATCCAAACAGATCTATTTCTACGAAGATCTCCCATGCTCTCAACATCCAATTCTATACGGATGACGGACGACTTTATAAATAGGCGTCCATCCATCAAACGCTTCCTGAGGGACTATATTTGTGAGTACAAGAGTGAGCAGACCACATTTGGAAAGACAACAGTGAGCAGACCACGTTTGGGAAGACAACAGTGAGCAGACCACGCTCAGTTTGGAAAGAGCGTATAGTGCTGCTCCAAAGAAATCACCAATTCAACATTATATATTGGTGTAAACACTAATATAAATGCATAATGTTTTAAAATAACCAGAAGTTAGAAGTCTTCCGTGGAGACCACTATAAAAACCAACTGGCAAGACTACTGGGCGAGCACCTTCATTATACGATATATGGGGTGCTTCAATAGTTCCATATTCGTACTTTGCAGCAAATACGAAATTAGAAAATTTTGGCTAATGCCATATAAAGCGAACCACAGCTATTTCTTTCCTTTAAGACAGTATTTGTTTCCATTTCTCTGGTATGAAATTTCTTTATCTAAACAAAAATTTGCTGTGTTGAGGCATTTTAGACAGAGATGCATCCACATTGGACAGCAAATAAATTGTTAACCGATACGGCCCGCTTTCACTCGCTTTCGTCCTTGGGAAGTTCCTCGTAAACGAGGACTAACGAAACAACTTTCAGAAATTGATTTTTTCAATTAATTTTAGTTGAGTTTAAGGCGATGCCTGAAAAAATTTAACTCATCAAGTATTTATCACCGCCAACATATAAAACATTATGTCGGCAAAACGCCGATATTGGCTTAAGCTCAAATTCGTTTTAAAGTTCAAGCTCTTCATTTTAATTTAGAAATACAAACTTTGCAGCTTCAAAGAAAGACAGTTTCAATATCTCTTACAGGCCGGCCACGCACTGTTTACGTGTTCGTCGATTTGTGTGCACAAAAAAATGCCCAGAAATCAGTAATTTTACACTTAAAATTCCTCCCAACTTGAAGCCGCAGTGGAGACTTTCCCCCCATTTCTTGCGCTTCTCCTCTCTCCAAAACAAAAAGAAACAATTGTACTTCAAGAGAAACAACGTCTGAACAGGCCCATGCATGTTATATCAAAAACCTGAAGACATTTTATATATTCCATTCGTCGGCGTAATAGTGTGAAATGAAATAATGTGAAATGACGAATACTTTTGAAGCGCGGACTACTTTTCACTGCAAAACAGCCAATTGTCACCAAATAATGTAATTAATGGCTCAAGCCGTCGACGATTCATAAATATTCCAAGTACACGATTCCGCCGACGAATGAAATACGAAGTAGGGAAGCCTATTACAATTTGACGACTTCATTTAACACTATCTAAGGGTGATGAGTGTAATTCAGCAACACTAGAGATTCTAGACCAGGGTCAGTATTGAACCGTGTACTATTATGAATGCAAAAGTACTATTATGAACGGTTCAGACCTCTGATTACAACAGGAAGAACGAACAAGTATGAGCGATGTTCATTGAGAACTCGAACGTATTAACTGAAACTACACTTAATGGATGAAGGGAATCACATCTATCCACACTATAAGCTCTTCCGAAGACTTAATATTAAATTTATCAAAGCCAATACATCGCTACAATACAGGTGAAAAGGCTCTTGTAAGAAAATTTATTTACCTTTTTTTTTATTAAAGTCTCCACAATTAGCAATTTGTGGACAAATTAAGAGTTGCATGTGCAGATGACTTCGGGCAATACGGAAGACGTGCCATTTGGAACTACTGACATGATGGTCTCTTAGCTATAAGACCATCACTCCAAAGTTAAAGACAAGTCTTCCCTACGCCGTAAAGTAACTTCTTAATTGGAATTTTCCCCTCTGCCGTCGAACTTCTTTTTCTTATTCTTCTTTCCACCACCAATGTCTTTACCAATTCGGAAGAATGCATTGGATGTCAAATAGAAGACGCGACCATTGGTTCTGTCCAAGTAATCTATGGTTTGCTGGTCAATGCCAACAATGAGGAGAACAGCGTCATCCCTCTCCTTTCTGTAAAAGACGTGCCAATTGCGGGTAGAGAGGCCGGCGTTTTGTCGCTCTAAAATGAGGAAGATATCCTCGGACTTGCGATCAATACCGCCCGATCGGAGGTAGATCGAGGCTTTAGTAAGCTTAACACGACCTTTGGCTGGCACCAAACGCAGGTTCGAGCCTGGCCAGAGGCTGGGCAAGTTGTCTACCAAATTCTGAAGCACTTCAGCGCAACGTCTGGATGCGACAGATATCTTGTAGGTATCCATGATGAAACGCGAAAATTTTATCTGTATTGGCGGAAATCTGCTGTCTGCTTTAAGGATAACTTCGGCCAACGCTTTGTTGAAAGCGTTCTTAAGCAATTCCTGCCGCTTTCCGGTAATCTTGCCGTTCGGCATGTTCATGTCCATGATGGCGAACTTCAGCTCATCAGGACTCTCGTCGTAAGCGGCATTGTTCGATTGATCGAAGTAATCACCCATGCCTCCCGCCTGCTCCTGCTCGTAGAAATTTGGGCCACCAGCATTTCTTGGATTGTCATTCCACATGGAGGTGGAAGAACCAGCATTTTTCACTGTGGACTGATTTCCGTTGCCCCAAACCGGGGGCGCAGGGCAGGGATCATTCCACTCCGCAGAGAAGGAATTAAAGTTTTGTGAAGAGCTATTGAAACCAGTGGATTGTACATTCGGGCCGTTATGGTTCATTTTGTTACTCCCAAACGAGTTGTTCCACCCTGATTGGGAGTTCCAACCCGATTGGGGGTTCGATGGACCCATATTTGAAGGACCCATGTTTGACAGACCCATATTTGATGAGCCCCTATTTGAAGGACCCATATTCGATGGGCCCATATTCGATGAACCCATATTCGATGAACCCCTATTCGATGGGCCCCTATTCGATGGGCCCATATTCGATGGGCCCATATTCGATGGACCCATGTTGGACGTGCCCATATTGGATAGACCCATATTCGATGGACCAGCATTGTTTCTATTGGTGCTGCTGTCCCAGGCTCGCATGAGGTCAGATGAAACCTGGTTCATATTATTGTTGCTGCACCAATCTGCTAACATCTTCAATAGGTTGTTGTTGGCGTTGTAGGGAACCAAAGCGCGCTGATTGTTATTGTTCCAGTTTCCTGAAGCATTGGTCTGAGGAAGTACTTGCATCAGTGTAGCTACCAATTTCTGCCTGACCAACTCAAATGCTTGGTTTGTAATTCCACGATCGTTTGGCATACGCTTCTGATCCTTTGCACTGGGCCCATTCTTTGGTCCCGGTGGATTCATTGCCTTTCGTGGAGCATTAGGATTGTTCCTTCCACTACTAGAAGGTCCCGGTGGATTCGTTCCCCTGCGCGAATCATTAGTATTGATCCTTCCACCATTAGAAGGTCCCGGTGGATTCATTCCCTTGCGTGGCTCATTAGAATTGTTCTTTCCAACACTAGATGACTTTACATAATTAGAATTGGATGGATCTGCTGCATCTGTTGCAGCCCTAAGAATTCTAGCTCGGGCACGCTTAGCAGCGCCAGACGACCTCTTCCTCTGGATCGAGGAACCTTGTGTTCCCCGAAGAGTTTCCATAGTGAATTTAAATATTTACCGAAGCAAAGTACTTTGTTTGAAGAAGATAACAGATGAAACCTGCAATGAGAAATGCATGATGAGTTTTAGGGCCAGATTCTGTAGTCACGGTGAGTGAGACCAAACTTTCGTCTCAAGTCACTACGTCATAGTCACGGCATTCTGTAAGACGAGCATTTCGTCTCGTCAGGGCTTTACGTAGCACTCACGCTGTCGTTAAACAGTTGCCGCTTGTCGGTAATAGATCTCAAATTTTCAGTGTTGTTAAAAGCATTTTTGTATATTGCAACTGCCGTGAATTAAGAATATTTAAGTGGAAATTTTTTATCACTCAATAAAAGTGTTTTTTTTTTGCAAATATCTAACGTAGGAGCAGAGCTAAACTGGAAAATTATCGAAACAAAAATTTTAAGATATAAATATACCCGATATCTTATTTTATTTCACTCAGTTTGAATTATCTAATATATTTTTATGTTCTACCTTCTCCAACACTGTGAAAACATCACAGTGATCAAAAATCAAAAATCAAAACAAACATCAATAAAAATTGACGCTTTAGCTGAATTTTTAATTGAGGAGGAAGGCAGTAATTATGCATGATCAATCGCCAATTGAGGGATGCAGCAAACATATTTGAGCTGCCGGAATATGAGTATGGTTTTCTTTATACGATTTCGGGTATATTTTAGTTACATATCTTGTTCGCAGATTTATTAAAAACTTCAGGATGAGCAAAGATTGCTTCATGCATTTATTAAATGAAGTTGGCCCGAAAATTAAAGTAACTTCTCGATCAACTGCCGTTCCACCTCAAATAAAATTGGCGACATTTTTGCGATTTCTGGCTAGTGGAAGTTACCAAAAATCCATTGGTAACGAGCACAGTGCGCCGATGTAGCAACCAGAGGTCTCAAAAGTGGTGTCCGAGTTATTGGACGTATTCGAAAATAGTGTGTGTGCAAAATGGATAAGAATGGAAATGACTGCGGAAGAAAGAAGCCCGAATGAAGAAGAAATTTTTTTCGAAATTTTCAATTCCCGGCGTGATTGGATGTGTTGATGGCACACACATCAAAACAAAATCCCCGGGAAATTCCTTGAGGCATCTTTATTATAATCGCAAAGATTATTACAGTATCAATGCGATGATGGTAATATTATTAATACTACTTTTGTTCAGCATTTAGTAACCCAATGTCTCATTGCAGATATGTGATATTAACATGATGATAAAATATGTTGACGCCACACACCTCGGAGCCAACCACGACGCTTATGTTTGGAAGATAAGTGCTGCGAATCAATGTTTGAAATCATGTTACAACGCTGGCAAACGAAATACGTTGCTATTGGGTGAGTAACAAATATTTTAAAAATAAGAAATATTTTATATATTATAAAATTTCAGGTGACTCTGGTTACCCCTTGCTGCCCTACCTGATGACACCCTTCCGTTATCATTCGCAGCGTCACGAAGCTGAATTTAATGAGAAATTGTGTAAGGCACGCAATGTGATTGAACGCTGTTTTGGCGTTTTAAAAAGAAGATTCCGTTGCATATCAGGAGAAAGGGTCCTTCACTACTCTCCTGAATGTGAAACGAGAATCATAAACGCTTGTTGTGCCTTACACAATTTATGCATATTTTACGGCAATGAGTGGACAAACCAAGCTCTCGAAATTTCGAGTAATGTAGAGGAGTACGTGGCTGTAGATCTTCCAGCGAGAGCAGGAGTAGCTATGCGGGATCAGCTGTCGCGAAGTATTGCGTGAAAAGTGAAGAAAACCCCCAATCGGTCCTTTTCAGGACCACCGAATTATAAACAAAGAGATGTGGCTGTGAGCTATAGGCTCTTCTTTAATGTTGCTTTTAAAAAACATTTTCTTAAAATAGAGTACATCTAAAAAAAAGAAATCAAATATTCTTAAAGTAATCACATCAAATATTCTTAAAGTAAAGTATTAGCATCACATGTCTTATAATCACTTTCATGACTTTATTTAAGATTTAATTCCAGCAAGGCCTCTGCTGCTACCTGGTCTGTTGGAGCCAGTCGCCTCTCATTGCCCACAAATATGCGTTCTAGGGCTAATACTGATCTCTCCATAGCTGCTGTACTTCGTTTTAGTGCAGCTGCACTTCGTTTTTCTGCAACTGCTTTTCTTTTTGCCGATGCAGCCAAGTTTTCCAAAGCATCAGAAGATTTTTTTCTGATTTTGAACTTGAGTTTGGAATAGGCTCAAATGCTCCTCTTGGAGCAAAGGAGGAGCTTCTGCTGCATGAAACTTTTTTGCCGATGGATCTGCTACAACTTCATCAAATTTGACGGTTTCTCTGCTTCTGTCACTTCCAGCCTTCTAATTGTTTTCCCTCCTAAACCGTAGGAGGGACCACTTGGTGAAGCTGATGTTTGTAATAGCAAAATATTTGCAACCGATTGCTCCAAAGTGGTGAGCGCATTTTGTTTGTAAGGGCCGCCACCCGTAGCCCGCTGCTCACCTAGATTTTCGGATAATTTTTTTTTCGTCCTGGCTTTTATATCGGACCATATCTGTGGATGTGACATTATTAATATTAACTGTTACGTTTAAAGCAATGTAAAATATCTCACCTTCTTCCATTCTGCCGTCGACTAATTGGAGAACCGTTAGAATTGAGTTTTCCTCCAATTCTTTCCCACTCGCCCTCCCATTGGATTCGTTTGGTACCAAACACAGGTGTCCCTCTCGCCAAATCAGGAAGTTTTTCCATTTCCTCCACCAATATGGAAAACTGTGTCGGCGTTGTTAATTTTAAATTGTAAAACAATAGATTAGCGAACTAAAATATAATAGTTTAATTTTCGTTATACTTCTTTTTCTGGGGAAGCTCCATCTTTTTATCACAATTTTTTTTAAAAATATTTTTTTCACTGCTTACGAAAACCTTCCTTGCACACAGCTGAAATGAAAGTCGTAACGCGAAATAATGCATGGCGACACAATGGCCCTTCTTCTAATTACATATCAATATGAAGGATCCCTGCATGTTTTCCTTACCTGCACCCTACAGGTAAGAAAGAAGAACCGTTCAAGAGAGTGAACACGAACCGAAAATACCGTTAGCACTTGCTCAAATTTTGACCAAGCTCGAGATCTGCGATACACATTCCACACATGAATTTCATTTCAGGTACCACACATTAATTTCGTTTCACTTACCGCACATTCAAAACAAAAAAACCTCCTGGCGGCAGCCTTTTCTTTACCGTCTCATTTATCAGCTGGGAACGCCAGCTTTCGTCTTTCGGAATACACATTTCTTACGACAAAAGACGAAAGCTCTTTGCAGAGACGTTAGTCTCGTCTTTCAGAATACCAAAAGACGAAAATCGGCTGATTTTAGAACGAAAGAAGACGAAAGTGACTTTGCAGAATCTGGCCCTTAGTTGTCCCTCTTTCTATCACCCCTTCTAACCAGAGATAACTTTCTAACTATGGATGACGCGAAATTTGTATGTGTGTACTCAATTATCTCAAGATATAATCGCAAATATTTGTTTTAGTGTGAAACGCAAGAAATACGTGAGCTCACACAACTCCCGTGATACGCGAAAGACTAAATCACGCGATTATAAATTCACCATTGACGAACATAAAACGAAGCCACAAACAGACGGCTTGGTTCAATCTTCGTAACACTCTTTCTAAGTGATAAAAAACCCATGGCTACGTACATACAATGTCCAGCTGAGCAGGAAAATTTTTTTAAAATAACTCAAATAGTACAGTTGTGCCATACTAAGGCACTGAGCGGCAAGTAAAAAATAAGAGCGGCTGAACGGAGCCGTTAACAAGAGAACCAATAATAAGAGAACAAATTATATTTCTTTGGTAACAAAGAAACAAATCAAATGATTGTATCGACATAAGTATTGAACAAATCTGTTAAGATATTTCTGAAAATACAGATGATAAAATTCTCCATATTGCCATCTATTTTCGTTAATTAAATCAACACTATATTTTCTGTTGCTTGAGCTTACAATTGTCAAAATTTGTATCGGCTAGCAAATAAATTATTTAGAAGCGAACGTATCAACGGTATTTTAAAAGCTAAACTGCCACTCATGAGTTGTTTTCTCTCAGCAAAAGTCCAGTTGTCGCTTAGACACATCGTTCAGCCGCTCACCACTCATTGTATGTCCGTAGCTAAGGAATCAAGTTTCCGAAAGAAAACTGGCTTTTAAGTCAAAAGCTGAGAAAAATTCTTCGGTACAATTTAATTCAATAATTTTTTCTGAGATCTCGAAGATTCCGGAATAAATAAAGAATACCTAATTTGTCTATTTTCTCCCGTGATTTTCTTTTCTACTATTTGAGATAAAAAATCGCACAGGGAAAATGTTAATGAAAAATTCTGTGGGCAATGCAGCCGATTCATTGTCTACTAGAGGTTGAAATCCCAGTATGCAGGATTTTTCGTCCTACATCGTCCACAGAATTTTTCATGTGCGATTTTTTATTGCGTAAGTCCCAAACTTGGACGAAAAAAGTTAAGTATACCTGAAGGTATCATACACAATTGGGAAGGTAAAATCAAAACTTCTTAAAATATATATATTCTATATCTGAACTCTTTGCACTCAATGCCTTTTTCGGTCGGCGAAACAAACTGCAAACGTTTCGCGTCATGTTTGGTCAATTGTTTATCTTTGACTTGGAATGGTTGCACATATAAGATAATCTAATTGCTACATGGAGGTGCATAATTTTATACTTCGAAAGGTTATAAATAATATAACGCATCCAGTTTCTAGGAAATGAAACGCAAATAAACACAGTCGTTGCTCGCATCAAACTAATCGGTAATGCGAGCCAGATTTCATCTAGTTATCTCGATTGGTTTTAGAGATATCGCTCTTTAATTTATGCCCCTTTCGAATTTGAACACTTATAACTCCTAAACCCGATAATACTGTTTGACAGCTCCAAATTCTGCAGCATGGACACTCTCGAAAAAAAAGCAAGTTAAATCGGGGCGAATGAGCTATTCTTCACTACTGATCATATATGTACATTGTATCCAAAGTTATAACAATAATATAATAAGTAGACAACTTGTTAGTCTCGGAGCAAGATTTTTGGGTACCTAGGCTTGGCAGAGCTAAGATAAGGTACTCGCAAATTTCGCAGACTAACGAGTTGTAACTTTGGATACTCTGTACATATACGCTGTCCTTACCTTTCTACCAAATATGGGCACAGCCTTTATCAAATTACAGCCAAAAATGTATATTAATTCGCCGCCATAAAGTACATCTCGGCTTGGTAATTTTGCAGCGGCGATTGAAAACTTCGCCGGAGTGATCTGGAGTACAGTTCCGCGGCCGCACCAATTTTAACAAATATTTTTTGCCACTTTCTGCTGTAGGGCAAAAGCTCTCTAAGCGTAAAGCCTAACGCAAGTAACCTATTACAAACTCTTTTCCAACCAAAGTAACACCGTGAAAAAAAAGTAAGAGGTTATCACGCCGCCATTTTCTAAACCGGCGTGATACACCACCACAGCGATTACTTATGTGTTATATTCTATTAACTAAATACGTTCCCTCGTATCTTAATACGTACCTCTCGTAAGATTTATTCTCACTAGTGAAGCTTTATAATTATTACTATTTATAATTCCACAAAACTCCTATTTATAATTCCACAAAACCCCTGGGAGGAAAAAACCACAGCGTAATATAAAGCCAGCAACGATGTTACCAGCTCAAATGAAAAATTTACCGACAGAGCGTATTAGACCGTATTTACATTTGATTGTAATAAATTTTTAAAAATGGAGACACGTGTAATTTTTCTTGCTTTAGGAAACCAACCAGTTAATTTGTTTTGACTCCGTAGTTTTTGGTGACTCCAGATATTGGGGGTAGTTACACTTGAGATATTTTAAAGATTTATAACGTTACTTTCTCTTTGTCAACTATTACATTTTTGTGTTTACACAAACACAAACAACTGCTTTTCCAACAACTGAAACTTGGAATTCTGACAACTATCAGTGAATTTTTCAGTGAGTTGAGGCGGAATTTTATTCAGTGTTGCTCTTCATTAAATAGTATGGACGTATTGTAGCAACACGCATGGAAAAGTACTATTTTAAGTATGAATATCCTATAATCATAGTTGTTTTTCACCATGAGAAGGCGTAATTTCTTAAGACGCCAAAAATTTTAGGTAAAATTCTCCGCAACACAATACAAATGGAGTGTTTGTTAATGAAAACGACAACAGGGTATAGTGAATAGTAGTAAATGATGCAGAGTCATAAGACTTAAAAGTAAACTCAAAAATTTATTCGATTTTGAAATTAAAGAAATCCCCCGTAAGTAAATTTTATTCTGACTGAAATGTAAGTACCACCTAATTTTCTTCTAGTATTAAACTGACTCTTTGTTGGTGCTACATGAGGAATTACTTCAAAATGTTTCCAAAAAATAGTACGTGTGTAACTTGTTTTAATATAAACAAGTATAAACGCGCCTGAAACAAAATTGCCAACACTAACATGTTGAATTTCAATTATACTGAAAATATCCAATGCTCCCAGGGTTGCAGTTTTGTAGGTTTTATAAATTTAAAATTTGAAGTAAATAAAATAAAATTGGAAATTAAAACCTTTTAATCTGAAAAGGATAAAACTATTTAACATTTAATTTTACAACATATGTTGTAATTTTCTATTTAGTATTTCGACAAAAACACTATAATAATTATTTTCTATAATATGCGTTAAGTATAAAATACCTTTAAATTTATACATTTAGAAAATTATATCTCAGTTGTTCGAGCGAAAATTTTTTTTTCTTTTAATTTTCTTACAGACAATTTTATCAACTATTTTATCAACTATTATTACAGACAATTTTATCAACTACATAGATATAACCTCATTTTATCAACTACATAGACTTAACCTCAGAAAAAAACGAAAAACCCCTAAATTGCGATTGAAAATTGAATTTAAAGGCTACAATTTAATTAGTTAAATTTAATTATTTCAATTAATTCGTATGTGTGTATTAATTTAAATCATATTTTTTTAACATATAAAGTATTTTTAACAACACGCACGAAAGTTAAATGGAGCAAAGAAAAGAGGCTTTTACATCTCGAGGTTTAATTAAATTGTACAATTGCAGCAATCATTCTTCAGTCAATTAAGTTACTCTTCCATTATGATGTTTTTTTACCTTAATTCGTCGAGAGGAGTTTAATGTAAAATTGCACAAAGAAAGAATCCTTTCTCCAGTGAAAAACCCATAAGTGTTTTTTCATAATAGGATGAATAAAGCAGTCTTAATTCTTTCCTTTATTAATATTAATGAGTTAAAAAATAGGTCAAGCAATTTTGCTTGTTCTACTCCTTTTTCGATAGGGCGAAAAAATTACGTGAGATGAAATAATGCAATAAAAGAAAATAATGATAAAATTCACCTCAATAGATATTTTATTGAGAAATTCAATAATCAAATAATTTGCACTCTAGAGTTCTTAATGCAAAGCATAATTTTAATTACTCGAATTTTAAATAATAATAATGAATAAAGCCTTAAATAATATCTATAAAAGTAACTTAGCTAATTACGTAAATTTTTTATTTTATTAAATCAAATTCAGTCAACTATTTTGTTTAGCGCGTTAACGCATTATTATTAGGATTGTCGGGTTTATTTCCGATATGAAATTGTTAGACTAAGCTAAACAACGAAGTTCGTAGCTGCTAATGAAATCTTTGGTCCAACGAACTGTTGTTATCGTCACATCCATAATTCTTGCCTTTGTCTGGCGGCACCCACCTCCTTTTCTATGCACCGGCCACTCTGTTGCAATGCGAGAGTTTTTTAAGTTTTCGCGTTTTCACTGCACTTGACAGTGAACTCTGCGGCAAGTCATGCTGAACAAATTCCGTAAAAATGAAAACATAGAGAAATGACGATCACAATTTTTGTATTGTGTTTTTTTAATCATGCTAATATTTAAATCAAGGTTGGTTAATGAAAAAGTCAAACACAGAAGTTTTTAATTACGAACAGTTGCAGTTAGATAGAAAAAAGTCCTGTGAAAATGGAATGGAAAACAGAAAAGCATGACATTTGCATTATTTTCCCCATGAACGTTTTTTCGGAAAGTAGTTAGAGGAATTGTAATTAGAGGAATTGTTATTAAAAAGATTTAGAAATGCTGCAATTTAAAGAACATATAAAGTATGGACTGAATGAATGTTAAATACGTTTAAATATTAAATATGTTAAAAATGCAAAATATTAGATAATATTAAATATTAAGGAGGAGAACGTATAAAATAACTCAAAGTAATTTGGATCGATTTAATATTTAGATGTAATTTTTGTTAAAATTTTGTTATTATCTGTAGAACACCTTGTAACCAAAACTGACGAAGCATAAATGATTCAAATTAGAACAAAAATGCATCAGTAGTCAAATCACAAATTAAAGAAAATAAATAAGTGTCGTTAAATTTTTCTCTTCTTCTATTGTAGAATAATATTGGTACGTGTTCAAGGACTTCTTTTGAAAACGCAGAGTATAAGCAATAAAGAGTTGCTTACGTAAGAGCTTGCGAGAAGGCAGTAGAAAAGGTGTTTCTGAAGAAATCCAAATGAGGACTAGAATGGAAAAGAGAATAAATGAAAAAGTTTCAGTTCTTTTTTCAGAAAATTCAATTAAATTCCGCAGTGATGCGTAATTTTATAGAGAAAATTGAGTTCGGAGTTCGGCCTTTTTTAATATAAATTTCGTTACGATGAGTAGAGTTTAACTAACTTCGCTTTATGTGGAAGAAGATTTCAGATTCATTTTTAATTGTAATTCTAAAGGACGAATTGATTTCATTCCCAACACAAAAGCTTATTCGAGGTTCTTAAACACAAAATCGACTGTCATACTCGTACTTAAATAAATTAATAAGAATTACAAAAATTCGAAATTATATTATATTAAACTTCCATAAGTTTATTCAACTCTTCAACGTCAAGGAAGTCTGGATGGAGGATATTTTATTCCATTTAATTTCAGCCTCCAGCACAATCAACGTTTGCGCTGCATAAAAATTTGTAAGGAACATCATTGTTGCAAGCATCTTTTTTGAAAAATGTTGTAGTAATATTTCAGCAATAAAAAGCAATATTTTAACATTTTGTGGGGAAAAACTTAAATCATTCAATCATTTTATGAGTTTTTATGAATGTGGCTTCAAATATGGAAGTTAAAGAACAACGTTTAGTTTTATTATTAAAATAAAGCCGGCGGTCCAACTTGGGCTCAAACTTTTTTTTAAGTAGCATTAGGAACATAAAATATTGTATATAATTTTTTTCATTCCAGATGTAAAATTCATCTAGATGGAAAAATGTATACAGTATTTTATTGTCTTGCAATGTATACCGGAATTTTAACTTCTTATTTGAACTTCTTTTTTGCTAACTTTAAAAATGTAGTTTCCCACTAATTTTTTGCCTTTTTGTATATCCGCTTTTTTTGCATGTCTGTTGTCAACTTTCGTCGCATCGTTTTCATTGTAAGCTTTTTAAATTTTTGCTGAGTGCTTGCTCCGTGTGGCTTTCTTCTAATGCAACTTAATGTTGCGCTATTTAAATGTTGCCATTTCCGCTTCCGGTAACGTTTATCTAGTTGCAAAACTTCACTTCACTGCAAGTAGTAGTCACATTCACACAAACATATTGTTGGTATTTAAAAGGCCTTTTGAAGCAACAATTATGTATGTACAAGAAAAGCACATTGCAACAGAAGGGTGGAATTTTGCCTTACCCAGCGCCCTGCTGTTGAACTAACTTTTATCATTTGTTCACCAAATTTGTCATTTGTTTGTTGGATTTAAAGAAATCTAGTTCGTTTTAATATTAAGGCAAAAAACGTTACCACAATGTTCTGTAATTTTCTAGTTTGATGTTGAAGTTATTTTGCTGCATACTTAACTTAAATTAAGTCTCTGCCTTTATCTGCGTACTGGTCAGCATTTATTTTAATATCCGCAAGGGGCACTTAAATCCACCAGAGCTTTTAAATCCACCAAGTGTCGTCCGCAGTAATTACATCTTTCTAAAGCAAAAGTCAGCCTATTAGTTCTCCTCCTCGTGATTCCTTTTGTCATCCGTGTGCGGAGAAGCATGCTTCTTCTATCTTTTCTGCCTCATTTCTCCATTTCTCTTCTGAAGAAATAATTAAAATTGCCTTTGTAAGGATTAGAGTTTTTTTTCTTTTATTCCTTTAAACGTAGCATAAGGTGATTTTTTCTTTGAATTTTACTGTCAGCTGGCAAAAACACTAGCAGATCTTTTTTCTCAATTCCTTACTGATTGCTGCTCGTTAATTTATTGCTTTATAAAGGCTGCGTCAGTATAATTAAGTACTTTTAAATGGTCAACCAGCCACGCAGCCGAAGTGCATTTAAATCATTGCATTAGTTTTCTGTTGCCTCTATTTAAAACTCATGCAATAAATTAAAACCCGCAAAATTTCAGGTTTGAAATTAAATTTCTGGTGTTTCTATTCAAAACGCATGCAATAAATTGAAACCTTCAAAATTTCATTTTAATGATTAAAACTTTTGCAAAGTCAAGTTGACTAATTAGGTGAATAGTAATTATAAATTAAAATATTTTCGAATATTTAGAAACTATCTCTTGTCTCATTATATAAAATGGTACGATAAATAAAACTCTAAAAGTTGTATAGACAAACATTTTTTATGTAAGGACTTTTTGTAGGTTTGATTAGACTACCGTCAATTCCGCGTGGCCAGTTTAACTTTTTCCTGTTGTCCCCTACTACCTTCTTTATGTTTAACACCCTGTTTAATGTGGAAATAACATAAATCATACGTTTTTGATAGAATTTGAATAAAGAACTCGCTGGTTATCATAACTGAAAACAGTGAAAATCAAAGCGAAAATGTGACGAACGACAAATTAAGTTTAATAAACCATTTATCAATCATTGTGATTTTCTGATTGATAATACGTGGACAATAAATTGTTTTAAGTCCCTTAAAAAATAAAACTTCAAGACAAGATAACTTTTTGTGATTAATACCTGCTGCTATAAAGTAGAGATTGTTTGCAAAATACATCAGAGTAACCCAAACTCTACATTAAAAAATTGTAGTCTTGTATTTTCTTGAGATCATTGATGTATGAAGAAGAACAACGTAATTATCTCCAGACTACTAGATTCCAAACCAAAGGATTGGAAGTGGAATTAAAAATTTCCATTCCTTTTTAAGAATTGAAGTATTTAGGAGTTTGATTCCAAATTCCAATTCCTTCAAAAAGGAATTGATTCTAAAGGAATTGAAGCTCTTCCAATTGAGCCTCTTTCTCTTTTCTATTAAGCCTTAGTTCCAAATTCTTAATTTCTGAAGAATTTACTTGGAATTGAAATTGATTTACTATAATTTTGCACAGCTCTGTATATCAGAAATGTTGTTCTAATCAGAATGTCCCTATATCTCGAAAAGTTTGTGGAATTCAGGGGTTTTCATAAAATATAATTCCTTACTTTATCCTCCCTTATTTTCCTTTGTAATTCCCTTTACCCGTTTGGTTGTTTCTTGAAGAAAATCCTGGATCGTTTTGTAACCTCTAATCGGTAAGTACGAAATTTACCAAACTTGCGTACCAAACAGACTCTAGCTGTAGGGTAAACAAGAACGGCACACCTTGATAATCTAAGCGAAATTTCTGCTTTCATAACAATCAAGTTGGTTTTAATCAGGCAAGTACAAAGTGCACCATTATGTGCTTTGCGGTGGCGGCGTGAGAGGAAAGGTATAGCTGGCCATTTGCGGCAGGTATGCCACAGCAGTTACTCTAAAATCAAAAATTCTCGATAGGATATCGCACAATTGAGGTGGCTTAAAACTTTATTTATAAGTCTCGCTAATTCCACCTGAAGGCACATGGTCACGGTGGTCATATAAAAACGCACTGTCATGTTGCGGTATCAGTCTTGCGCGGAGCACCCTCCAGATCGCAAGTTCAAAATGGCAAAAATTAAATTTCAACTCACAGGCTTTCTTTGCCAGTTGGCTCTCTACATAGTCCTAGTTGCCGTAGTAATTGAATCCTCTGAAATTGAACCCTACTCACCCATAAGATCGTGTGTGGAGCAGATCCCACTTAAGAATCTTACAACCTCGGTGAGTTTGTTCAATGACGATAAAACGAAATGAATTTTTCACTATACTTCTCCTGAGCAGGAAGACCGTATACGTGCACATGGCTACCCTGCGGAATCGCACCATGTCGAGACCAGTGACGGCTACATATTGAAACTTTTCCGCATGCCGTATTCGCACAAATTACAGAACCAGAAGGTTTACAGGCCGGTAATCCTGCTACAACACGGTTTACTCAGCAACTCAGACTGTTGGCTGAATAGTGGGCCCGACGACTCGTTGGCCTACAATCTGGTCGATGCTGGCTACGATGTCTGGCTAGGCAATGCACGTGGCAACACGTACTCGCGCAAAAACAGCCGCTTCTCGATAAAACATCCGAACTTCTGGCGGTTCAGCTGGCACGAGATCGGGGTGGTCGACGTAGCCGAAATGATCGACTACATACTGGAGGAGACCGGTCAGAAGGCGATACACTACGCTGGTCACTCTCAGGGCACTACAGTGTTCTTGGTATTGATGTCCATGCGTCCGGAATACAATCGAAAAATCAAATCGGCACACTTGTTAGCGCCCTGCGCTTTCTTCGAGCACGGCAAGTCGTTCGCGGCCAGATTGTTTATGCCTCTGGTAGGCGAGCCGGGAGGCATCTGGAATCAGGCATTTAGCAGCATGGAACTTTTTCCCGAGAACCCCCTTCTCAGTCGCGTGGTGGACACTAGTTGCGGTGAACGTCCTGCACTGGGAAGCTACTGTAAAAATATGTACCTGTGGGTGATGGGAGAAGGATACCAAAACATGAACATGGTACGTGGTATTAACACCATGCATATTATCAATAGAGTGCATATTATCAATATAATCGTCTTCATAATCGTCTCGACTAAAAAGACCTCGACTAGATTTTTCCTTCTTTTGCTACAATACTTGCGAAATCTGCCTTTCTTTTCCAGAGTTCGTTGCAGGTGCTTCTGGAAACTCATCCGGGCAGCATTTCAAGTGATCAGGCTATTCATTTCACCCAGTTGCACGCTTCGAATACCTTCCGTCAGTTCGACTTCGGCGAAAGACGTAACTTGAAGGTTTACAATCAAGAAACTCCGCCAGAATATGATCTGAGCAAAATCACCGCGCCCACTTACTTGTATTCGAGTGCCAATGATGGGCTTTGCATGCCCAAAGATGTGGACATTCTAGTTTCGAAACTAACGCATCTCTCGAATGATTACCGTATCCCCGATCCGAGTTGGAATCACCTGGACTTCATTGCTGCCATGCAAGTCAAAGAGGTGATCAATGATCGTGTTGTAGGAATATGCAATGAGTTCGAGGAGAAGTATTCGAGGAATAATTAGAATGTAACGAGTTTCTGACGTATCAAGTCACGTATTTCATATTTGAAATTGTTTATATTTAAGTTCAAACTTTTTTAACATAAATACAGTTACTAATTTTCCATCAGTTATCAATTTTTGAACAGAATTGGGTATTTCGTTGACGTCAACTTATTTAAGTACCTTTTTTTAAGTATTACTCATGAAGGCGGTTATTGTTCTGATAATAAATTATGTCTTCTCTAACTCTCCCCTTGGTAGAAAAACAATAAAGATACGCATGAGGTTTAAAACGCAATAATATTATAATTACTACCATTTACACCTACAGTGTAGGACAAGTTACGAGTAAAAGTGTTGTTGTCGGCCAGGCCGAAGGCTAAATACCCTACATCCGAATAGTTTAAAAAAGAATAGTTTCGCCAGTTAGCAATTTTTGTATAAGTAGACGGACCACGCCCATTGTTGGCAAACATTTTGGTAATGTCTCTAAGTACTCCAGGATAAAATCACGTATTAATATTTTGCAACGTTTATAAGATATTGACAACTTTTTTATGAGTGGGCGGGCCTCGCCCATTTCTGGCAAACAGATTCGTAATGCCTTCGAACATCTCGTCATATAACAGCTGATAATTGCAAAATTGCCCGAGGTTTTTGCAATAGAAATGTGATTTTTAAAAATATCCTAAATAAATTCGAATATTTTCCGAAAATTGTACGATCCATTGTATAATTAATTAAATTTCAATTTAACCAAAAATAATTCTTGTATCGTAAGTTGTAAGTTTTCCTATGTATCGATATCCGTATTACGTCGACTAAAAAATTCCGATTCGATCTCGATTCTCGTATGTACGCGAAAGAAAATCAAAATTTCTTTGGATAAACCATAGCATTTCATAAACAGTTTCTTGAGGTATGAAGTGTTTAGGTGAACAAAGTTCAATGTTTATCATATTTATCTTGAACTAAGTAGACGAGTTTTCATGGTCGACAATGATGCGCTATAAATTTTAAGCCGTATCCAGCCCAGTTTTGCGAAGCAAGGGTCATGATAAGTATTTTTGTTAAAAACCACATAATCTCCTTTGATAACACGTTTAATATTAATCTTGGTATTTTCAAACAATCTAATAAACTAATAAAAGTCTCAGAGGCATAAATGCACGGGGAAGGGGTTTCTATCTAATCTAAAAACGTAATGTAATGTGATCGTATGTTCGGTAAGTCTATAGAAACTCGCTACCTTAAATTAGCGCGATTTAGTTTAATGTGTTTGCGGCAGAAAGAAGCAATATCTGTTAAAGAATGTCGGTAAAAAATACTCTGTTTGCTCTAATACTAGTTCTCCAAATTTTAACTCTGCTTACAGCTGTAACGGCTAAAATATTAACAGGAAAACGAATAAACTCGGTACGATAGTTATGTGTTTGTGATTGATACAATTTGTATTCATAAATTCTCAAAAAAATGTTGAATTTAATTGTTTCTTTCTTTGGTCACGCAGGCTGAACGCATTTCCAGCTATGGGTTTCCCTCTGAAACTCACACAGTTGAGACTTCTGATGGCTATATATTGACTCTATTTCGTATTCCTCATTCACCGAAATTACGCAACCAGCACGAATACCGTCCAGCAATCCTTCTGCAGCATGGTCTCTTCAGTTGTTCCGATGCGTTTCTATTAAATGGACCTGACAATGCGTTAGCCTACCAGTTGGCCGACGCGGGCTACGATGTCTGGCTAGGCAACGCACGTGGCAATGTGTACTCACGCAAAAACCGAAAAATTTCCGTAAAACATCCATATTTTTGGCGATTCAGTTGGCACGAGATCGGTGTAATCGACATGGCTGCCATGATTGACTACATTTTGGACCAAACCGGGCAGACAGCATTACACTATGCCGGCCATTCTCAAGGCACTACGGTGTACTTGGTACTGACGTCTGTGCGTCCTGAATACAATAAGAAAATCAAAACGGCACACTTAATGGCGCCAGTGGCTTACGTGGGCAACATGACCGAATTTTTGATAACCCAATTGGCACCCATAGTGGGTGTGCCACGACTTTGGAGCCGTCTATTCGGTGATCAAGAATTCATGCCCAATAACCAGTATGTACAAAAGATTTTGGATTCGATTTGCGGTCGTAAAGTGCGATTTCCAAAATACTGCAAAAATATATTCCTCATGTATTCCGGAATGGATTCTGCTAATGTTAATGTGGTACGTCTGATTATACAAGTAAAAGAGTTGCACAAATCGGCTTCCTTGGATTTAGGAACATTATATTGTATTATTAAAAAAATACTTCAATACTTTCAGACTCTCCTACCTCAAGTGGCCGAGACTCACCCGGCCGGCATTTCCACCAATCAGATGCTTCATTATCTTCAAGAATTTATATCGACTGAATTTCAACAGTTTGATTTCGGCCCGAAAAAGAATAGAAGACTCTATGGTCAGAAAACACCGCCCAATTATGAAGTGGAGAATATCTCCTCAGAAGTCTATTTATATTACGGCGACGCTGATGACTCTGCTAATCCGCGCGATGTGAGTCGATTGGCCGCTCGGTTACCTAATCTCAAACTGTACCACCGTATGCCAATTGCCGCCTGGGCTCATTTGGATTTTCTCTTCGCTCTGAAGGTGAAGCCGCTCCTTTATGATTTGATTATAAATTCTTGTGATTTATACGAAAACAGAATAACAACCCTTGTATGATGCCTATGATAAATACAAAATACACAATTGTTTCGATTTATTTTAAAAATAAATAACTGATTTCGTGTTTGTGAAATCATGCATTCGACATAAGAAATTAAATATAATATTCAAACACCATCTCAAAGGTAATTTTGATACCCTACATCCAAAGCGAGGGGCTATTATAGATATACATAAATATCTAATAGAGATGTCGTAATATATAAAAAAATTTAAAACGTACATTCATTGTTATGCAGAGCAACTTGAAATTGAAAATAGGCGAAATCGGTTGATAAAAACGCCTGCTTTTTATAGCGAATATAAAGGCATCTCTTTTTCAAAAATGTTAATGAATTAAAATGTTAAAGAATTAACTAGTAACTTGTAATTATTCCGGACCACATGCCCAAAATGGGCGTGGTCCACCAACTTATACAAAAGGCGTCAACACAGAAGTTCTACACCGATGGAATTATGAAGCTACCCGAAAAATGCCAAAAGATCATAGATAATAATGGTTAATATGTATTTGATTAAAATTGACTTCAAATCAAGAAAACTTTTGTCCAAAAATGTACAAAAAACCCACGGAGACTTTTTATATATGTACAAATTGATTTCCACAGGTAGACAGACAGACGGACAGACAGACGGACAGACAGAGAGACAGGCAGAATCTACTCAGAAGTTCATTCTGAGCAAGAATATATATACTTTTCTTCACTACCACGCCTCCTGTAATGCGTTACAAACGGAAGAACAAAGTGAATAAATATAACCTCTCCCTTCGAGAGTAGGGTCGAATTAATTGTAATTTTTTGAGTTTATTGAACTTTTGTTATTTAAATCTTTATCACTTTTTCAGGATTTGTCATCACTGGCTTGCATTTTTCTGGAACATATATAGCTTGTCATCTGTAGTATAATTTAGTATTGTTTTACAAGGTTCTTATAAATCGAAAAATTTGTTTAATTTTTATAAATGAACCTTAATACCAGGTAATTTTTACACCCGGCAAAAGGTCATATTCACTTTGTTCTTCCGTTTGTAATGCGTTAAATGAGGCGTGGTAGTTATAAGAAAGTGTAAATATTCTTGCTAAGAATTACCTTCTGAGTCGCTTTAGCCATGTCCGACCGTCTGTCTGTTTGTCTGCCTGTCTGTGAATATCACGATTACAGGAGAACGAGAGGTATCGTCATGTAATTTAGCACGAATATTCTCTGTCATCATAGTCTGTTTAGGATTGAAAATCTGCCAAATATGTTAACAACCATTCCTACTTTACAAACGAAATGTAAAGGCACCTCGTTTTTAAAAATGTTATAAGGTAAATATCACATAAACATATTTTTATTCCGGAACATATAGCGCCATTAATAAAATGTTTGCCAAAAATGGGAGTGGATATTTAGACTTCGTAGGGTACTTACACTTCGGCCTGGCCGAAGACAACATTTTTACTTGTTTTTTTTTTTTTGTGATATGGAGAAAAAATTAAGATATTTAACTTATTTAAATCTGATTCATTATCACACCCCATAAAAATCGTCGAGTACACAAAAATTGTTTTTTTCGCTTTTTCTTTGCATTGTACCATTATCGTTTTATGATCCTTATAACGCTTATAATTACCCTCTAATTTGAAATCATGAAAACACTTTTATTTTCTGATGAAACTGTTTATACATATATAAAGGGATTTGCACGAAAATTTAACTTTCAGTTGTGGACCTGCACTCAGAAAAGTTATTCTTTAGTAGAACCATGGTATTTAAAATCTTACAAATCTTGGCTGTGCTGCAGCTGACATTCGCAACTCTATTGCCACCCAATATAGCCGGGTCCTTAAAAAATATAACCTCACGTATAACATCGGTAATTGAACTGATCTCATTTTAACGAAAATTTATATCTAACGATTTTTGGACAGGCGGATCGCATCGCCAGCCATGGCTACCCAGTAGAATCACACACTATTGAAACCCGAGATGGCTATATCCTGAATCTGTTTCGCATTCCATCCTCACCGAAATCACCAAACCAGTCGGAGCCCCGACCGGTAGTCCTCATGCAACACGGACAGTACAGCTGCTCGGATGTGTTCCTTGTAAATGGACCTGATAATGGACTGGCCTTTATGTTAGCTGACGCCGGCTACGATATCTGGTTGGGAAACGCTCGCGGCAACATATACTCCAGGAAGCACCGCAAACTTTCCGTGCTTAGCAGGCGTTTTTGGCACTTTAGTTTTCATGAGATCGGCACTATCGATATTGCCGCCATGATCGACTACATACTCGAGCAGACCAAGGAGAAGGCACTTCATTATGTAGCCCATTCGCAGGGATCCTCCGTGTTCCTGGTACTGACGTCTACACGTCCAGAATACAACAAGAAAATTAAGGGCGCTCATTTGCTGGCTCCAGCGGCGTTTATGGGCAACTCCAAAGACGTATGGTTAAGACTGGCAGCTCCACTGATAAGTACTCCTGGACTAATTGATATGTTTGTTGACCAAGAAATGTTACCCGGCAACCCGTACGTGCAATATGCAATAAACGAAAACTGTGGAGGTAACGTGCGGTATCCAGATTTCTGTAGAAATTTATTCATCATATATACGAATGGGCAATATGAGAACGTGAACATGGTAGAAGCGAATAAAGAAATTATTACTTCATAATAGCATTGGAATCTTTCAGACTCTCGCACCACTACTTGCTGAAACACATCCTGCTGGTGGCTCTTCGAACCAAGTTATACACTGTGCTCAGTTATATACATCGAAGAAATTCCGACAGTACGATTATGGCGTAATCAAGAATAAACTTCGTTATGGCCAGATAAATCCACCAGATTACACTTTGGAGAAAATCTCATCGCCTGTTTTTATATACTACAGTGATTACGATGATGTCTCAAGTCCTGAAGACGTGAAACAGCTAGCTTCGATGTTAAGGAACTTGGAACTCTTATACGGCGTACCCGTTTTGAATTGGTCTCATATGGACTTCTTGATAGGCTTCGACGTAAAGCGACAAATTAATGATTTGGTAGTGTTAGGTTGCAACGAAATTGAAAGAAGAGAGAAAAAATTAGAGGCAGAAGTTTTTCCACACAGAAAAAATTAGAGGCAGAAGTAGCATTAGAATCAGATCATATTCCGGTTCTGTAGTGTGATTCTGCGAATTGTCAAACAAGTGATTTAAAGCATGTAAATTCATTGTACTTAACTTTTTAATAAAATTAGAAAATTAGTAAGAAAAATATGTAAGATACTACATTATAGTAATAATTTTCAACTATAATTACTGAATAACTAAAATTATATTGAAGTACAGCTAAGTTAATTAAATTGTAAATATATACAAGTTTTCTTATGTAATCCTTCATTTGTCTCCGACCTACATGAATTTGAAAACTTGAAAATTTTCTTTTCCGTTGACAGATAGACAGAAGTTACGGAAGTCTTATAAGGCAAAAATTTGTTAAAACCTCCAGCGAAACTTCAGAAATTTGATTGAAAAATATAAACGAATATGGTGGAAATAATACATATAAGTAATTGTCGATGCACAAAATCGTCTCCAATTCGGGATAATAATGCAGATTGACGGATTTTTAGGTCGACAATAGTCGAGATTGAGATAGATTCGCTAATCGATCTTATAAGATAAGATGATAATAGTGATCAACACAGCTCCAACTTTTCCATCAACATGGTAATCGAGATGACGAGAGCATCTCCTACATTTCCACTAATGTACGTGGCTTGAGGGCGAATTTTTTCGCGGTCTATGCGCATATTTGTACCCACCAACCGCATATAATAGCACTAGGTGAGACCCAGGTGTCTGAAGGTGCAAATCCACTGGATTTTTACATGCCTGGTTACCATCTACTGCCATCGTTTTCACCACACAGAGGCCTCGCCTTATACATTCGCAGTGATGTTGCGTACCAATGTCAACAACACCTTTGCAAGACGGATGCGAATTTAGCTCCATGTGGATTAAGTTCAAAATCCAGTCGCACATCCTGCACTTCTTCTTCATTTATAGAAGACCGGGTCTAGAGAGGCTGCCAACTTTTGATAAACTGTACAGTCTCTCTGATTCGATTTCTAAAATCCTGGAATCATATCCGAACACTGAAATTGTTTTTGCTGGTGATTTCAATGTTCATAATTCCAATAGGCTACGTCATTCGGGTCACACCACACCCGAGGGTTTGTATGTTGAGTTATTTGCTGAGTCTAATAATTTGACTCAATTAGTGAAGGAACCAGCGCACTTTCCCTGCGTTGATGGGCAAAACCAAAATATTCTGGATCTTTTTCTAACTTCACATCACAGCAAGTATGATGTGAATGTTCTTGCACCTCTTGGTAATTCGGACCGCGCTACAATTGGCCGTTTCAATTGGCAATTGTGTTTCAAGGATAGAAACATAAATGCTGCAGCAAAATTGGAAGAAAATATAATTTTATTTGGTAAATAAAAACCTCATATAATTTTATGAGGTCTTTCATACCCAATAAAAGAATTTCCATTCAACCAAAAGACCATTCCTGGTTTAATACGACTTGCAGACAAGCAGTCAGGTCAAAAGAGGAAGCATTTAGGAATTGACGTTTAAACAAAACTGCTGATACTAAACCGCTGCGCAATCAGGCCAGAAATAGGTGCAATGCCACTCTAAGGCGCGAAAGAGTTCTCTACGAACAGCGCCTTAGACGTAAAGTTCTTGAATACCATAAGGGTAGTAAGAACTTTTGGTCGTTCGTGGGGAGAGTGAAGAATCTGACGCGATTGTCTATTCTTAACTCTCCTCAAGGATGATCAGTTCTTCACTCACTCGGTTGATAAGGCAAACTTATTAGCCAAAATGTTTGCTGAAAACTGCTCTCTTCCTGAGAGTAGCCAACCACTACCCGTGATCGATGGTGTGTCTCATATTATGCCTGAGATGCACTTTCGAACGCGGGCTGTTAAAAGAGTGCTTGTAAACCTCAACGTCAATAAATCCTCGGGACCGGAAGACATTTCAGCCCACGTGTTGTTTGGTACAGTCTCCGACACTTTTTCTTGCTTTCATCATTGACCTTCTGTCATTGACATCAAACGCCGTCTATTCGTTTGCTGATGACAGCAGCATTTGTCATTCATATTTGTTAACGCCAACTGCGGCTCGCCAGAGGTGCTCCCTCATCGATCGGTAGGTGTCAGGAGTGAGAACTGCAGTTCTCTCTCTTGTCAGCCTGCCGGTCATGAGATGCGCCTCTCTCTCGAGGCTCTCCCCGCGGCGACTGGCGCTGTTCTTCTGGCTTCCAGCGATCACGGCTGGATACGTTGGCGGCACTTTTCTGAGGGAGCTTGAAAGGATACCAACGAAATGCGCTTATTAAATATCATATTAAAAAGTGAGCAGTAATAGAAAAACTTCCTTTCATGTAAGAATTGTCGCAGTTTAAAAACTAGGGACACGACATTATTGGCGCAGCCGGTTATTGAACGAGCCGAAAATCGTTCGCGCAGGTGAGGTTGTATTAATATCAATAGTAAAACACAAAAAAAAAAAAGAAAGAATGGTTGAGAATTAAAATTTTAAAGTAAAAAGTAAAGGATTAGAAGATTAATAGAACAACAAGTAAAAGTGTTGTATTCGGCCTGGCCGAAATCGAAATACCCTACACCCGAGTAACTGAAAAAAATATAACTTCGCACTTAACAACTTTTGTATAAGTGGGCGGACCGCGTTAATTTTTTGTATACAAATTGGTAATACCTGTAGATACCTTGTGATAATTTCGTGTTAATATCTTATATCATTTACAAGATATTGACAACTTTTATATGAGTGGGCGTGGCACGCCCATTCTTAGCAAGCTTATTGGTAATGCCTCCCTATATATCCTGATAGAATTACATCTCAATATCTTATACCGGTCATGAGATATTGCGAACTTTGTTATCAGTGGGCGTAGTACGCTTATTTTTTTTGGAACGTTTTAGTAATGACGCTATACGTTCCGGAATAACTCACATGGTTTATGGTTATACCTTAATATCTTACACGGTTTATGAAATATTCAGATTATAACATTTTTTGAAACGAGGTGCCTTTAAATTCCGTATGTAAAGTAGGCGTGGCTGTTTACCGATCTTGCCCATTTTCAATCCCAAACAGCCCTACATAACAAAGAATATTTGTGCCAAATTTCATCGCGATATCTCTTTTCGTTCTCTCGTAATCGTGATTTCAACAGACAGACGGTCCCCGAAAATAACGGCAGCACCAAAACTTGAATTTTTGACGTTTGCTAATACGATCCGCACTCACACACAGAAGGTCTTAAAAGCTGCCTTCTGCTGAGTTCTCCCAATACGTTGCTTATTGTTTCGCGCTGTCCCGATTTTGCATAAAGTTACTTGGGAGCTCCGCAACTGTGCTCAGTGCAAAGCTAAAAACTACCACCTTTTTGCTGGTTGGTATTCGCGTGCACATTTTTCGAAGAACCAGTTTTTCTATCTGCACTCTCGCTTGTGATAGCAGCGTGGAATTTGGTATTCTGGAGTGATCCTGCAGTAAATACGTAAAGCTGCCTACCCAGTACGCAAACTGGTAGCGGCAACTAGTGAATTTTGAACTAGTTGCAAGTACTTCAGAGACAACACGTGGTCAACATTCTGCAGCAAGCTCCTCGAGCCTCAAAGCAATAGCGTAGCGACGCAAAGCATTTTTGGGACTTTTTTTTACAAATAGAATAAAAAGTTTTTCCGAAATAAGTTTTCGGTGGGTTTTCTTTTGGTTTTGCGACTTCCTTCGCCACCTCTAAGTGAACCCAATAAATATAATGGCTTCGCTCGACAAATTTATACGTGTCTCCGACGCGATCGTCGAATTCAAAGCCGACTTCGTAACCATCCCTGAGCAGGAGCACTCGGACTTTTCATTGGATGCTCATCTGGAAAAGCTAAAGTCGATGTGGAAGGCGACCAAGGAGGTTTCTGACACGTGCCTAGACCAGCTGAAGGCCTCCGAAGAATGTAGAAGTGATGAAGACCACTCCGGCTGATGTAGAAGTGATGAAACCAAGCAACGTAGCTGCTACCGAACTTATATTCGCTGCGCGACGAAAATCGGCGCATGCCGAAAAACTCGACCCACTTCTTCCGCACCCAATACAACAGCAGCTGAAATGCCAGCATCTCAAAAAAACTCTTCTCATGTCGCTTAGGCGAATGAAGGTTTCGCCTAAGCGTGGAAAAATCTGTCCCACAGATACGAGAACAGGCGCGTCCTCACCAACGCCCATTTAAAGAATCTCTTCGGCCTGTCCCCCCTCACGAAAGAAACCGGTAGCGCTATTAAAGACCTGCAGTGCGAAATAAATAATATTCTCGCTGCACTCGCGCTACAAGGGGTTGATACCTTCCATTGGGACGCGATAATCGTCTTTTTGTGTTTTTGAGAAAGCTCCCAAAAGCAACACTTTCCCTTTGAGAGCAATCTCAATCAAAATGGGCAGTTGTCAGCCTGCCGGTCATGAGATGCGCCTCTCTCTCGAGAGTAAGCTCGGCAGCGGGCTCTCCCCGCGGCGACTGGCGCTGTTCTTCTGGCTTCCAGCGATCACGGCTGGACCCGTTGGCGGCACTTTTCTGAGGGAGCTTGAAAGGATACCAACGAAACCCGCTTATTAAATATCATATTAAAAAGTGAGCACTAATAGAAAAACTTCATTACATTTAAGAATTGTCGCGGTTTAAAAATTATTTCAACTGTTTGGAAATATTAAAGTGAAGCGCGTTATTGCATAGAAATATATAAACATTGTGCTTCATTTACAAATATACAATATTCATTCTCCAGGCGTCCTTCTACTTTGGAGATCATTGAAAAACACAGAATTATGAGTGATTCACTCTAATCTGACCTCAATAAAATCCAAGAGTGGGGTCGAGTTTAATGCGCGAATCGGGTCGATTTTAATGCGCGCAAAACCCAACACACAAGCGTTTATCGGGTGACAAATTTCCACCTCTAAATATTGGTGGTGTGGATATTAATGAATCGGAGGCTCTTGATGTTCGGGGTATGTCAATCCAATGAGATTTTTGTTGGAACGATCACATTTTTGACGTGTCGAAAGAAGCAGCCAAGTGCTCAGGCTTTTTTAAGCAGTGTAAGAAATACTTCACTCCAACCGAACTTCGTTGTATCTACACCACCTATATCCGTCCGAAAATGGAGTACAATTCGCGTATATGGTCAGGAGCTTCGCGAACATATCTTCAGCTTCTAAAAAACGCCAATAAAAAACTCAACCCGCACCTTTAGTGTTCCTGAAGATTTCGCTGGCTAAACCTCGTTTTTGAAAGAGTATTGTCGCTTGGCGAACCTCAGTCAATGGACCGAATATTTCTTATTTAAGGGTTATGCCGACTCAGAGGTTTAGAATGAAATTTAAGTAACGATGATCCGAGAAGGAATGGGCATCTAATACATTCCAACTATCAACCAAATATACTAATGGCACTTGACACTAGAGTGATGTCAAGAACCTTCTTTCTATTCTTAACAATGAAATTGGGTTCATTACGCCAATTCCGGAAGAATGATGGAGGTTATATTGAGAGTTACCCACACAATAGAGTGTGTGGATGGTCCACCTTCTGCAAATTAACTTCCATCACTCTAGATATCTTAATAACAAGTAATTTTATACCCGAAGGGATAAGGGCATATTCACTTTGTTCTTCCGTTTGTAACGCGTTAAGTGAGGCGTTGTAGAAAAGTGTAAATATTCTTGTTTAGAATTACCTGCTGAGTCGCTTTAGCCATGTCCGACCGGTTGTCTGTCTGTGGAAATCAGGATTACTACTTTACAAACGGAATGTAAAGACACCTCGCTTTTAAAAATGTTATAAGGTAAATATCTCATAAATATATTTTTATTACGGAACATATAGCGCCATTACTAAAATGTTTGCCAAAAATGGAAGTGGGTATTTAGACTTCGGCCTGGCCGAAGACAACACTTTTACTTGTTTTTTGTTTTGTGATATGGAGAAGAAATTAAGATATTTAACTTATTTAAATATGATTCATTATCACACACCATAAAAATCGTTGAGTACATACAATTTGTTTTTTCACTTTTTCTTTGCATTGTACCATTATCGTTTTATGATCCTTATAACGCTTATAATTACCCTCTAATTTGAAATCATGAAAACACAATTATTTTCTCATGAAACTGTTTATACATATATAATGGGATTTGCACGAAAATTTAATTTTCAGTTGTGGACCTGCACTCAGAAAAGTTATTCTTTAGTAGAACCATGGTATTTAAAATCTTACAAATCTTGGCTGTGCTGCAGCTGACATTCGCAACTCTATTGCCACCCAATATAGCCGGGTCCTTAAAAAATATAACCTCACGTATAACATCGGTAATTGAACTGATCTCATTTTAACGAAAATTTATATCTAACGATTTTTGGACAGGCGGATCGCATCGCCAGCCATGGCTACCCAGTAGAATCACACACTATTGAAACCCGAGATGGCTATATTCTGAATCTGTTTCGCATTCCATCCTCACCGAAATCACCAAACCAATCGAAGCCCCGACCGGTAGTCCTCATGCAACACGGACAGTACAGCTGCTCGGATGTGTTCCTCCTAAATGGTCCTGATAATGGACTGGCCTTTATGCTAGCTGACGCCGGCTACGATATCTGGTTGGGAAACGCTCGCGGCAACATATACTCCAGGAAGCACCGAAAACTTTCCGTGCTTAGCAGGCGTTTTTGGCACTTTAGTTGGCATGAGATCGGCACTATCGATATTGCCGCCATGATCGACTACATACTCGAGCAGACCAAGCAGAACGCACTTCATTATGTAGGCTATTCGCAGGGAACCTCGGTGTACCTGGTACTGATGTCCACACGTCCAGAATATAACAAGAAAATTAAGGGCGCTCATTTGCTGGCTCCAGCGGCGTTTATGGGCAACACCAAAGACATAGGAATAAGAATGGCAGCTCCACTGATAAGTACTCCTGGGCCACTTCATATGTTCGTTGACCAAGAAATGTTACCCGGCAACACGTACGTGCAATATGTAATAAACGAAAACTGTGGAGGTAATGTGCGGTATCCAGATTTCTGTAGAAATTTGTTCATTTTATATACAAATGGGCAATATGAGAACGCGAACATGGTAGAAGCGAATGAAGAAATTACTACTTCATAATGGCATTCGAATTTTTCAGACTCTCGCACCACTAATTGCTGAAACACATCCTTCTGGTGGCTCTTCGAACCAAGTTATACACTGCGCTCAGTTATATACATCGAAGAAGTTCCGACAGTTCGATTATGGCGTAATCAAGAATAAACTTCGTTATGGCCAGATAAATCCACCAAATTACAATTTGGAGAATGTCTCATCGACTGTTTTTATATACTACAGTGATTACGATGACGTCTCAAGTCCTGAAGACGTGAAACAGCTAGCTTCGATGTTAAGGAACTTGAAACTCTTATACCGCGTACCCGTTTCGAATTGGTCTCATTTGGACTTCGTGATAGGCCTCGACATCAAGCGACGAATTAATGATTTGATAGTGTTAGTGTGCAACGAAATTGAAAGAAGAGAGTTCACCACTTCCAAACAGAAAAAATTGGAGGCAGAAGTAGCATTAGAATCAGATCATAATCCGGTTCTGTAGTGTGATTCTTGCGAATTGTCAAACAAGTGATTTATAGTAGAGCATGTAAATTTACTGTACTTAACTTTTTAATACAATTAGAAAATTAGTAAGAAAAATATATAAGAAACTACAGTATAGTATAATTTTCAACTATAATTTCTGAATAATTAAAATTATAAATAAAAATAATAATGAAGTACAACTAAGTTAATTGAATTGTAAATATATACAAACTTTCTTGTGTAAGCCTTCATTTGTCTCCGACCTACATGAATTTGAAAACTTGAAAATTTCCTTTTCCGTTGACAAATAGACAGAAGTTACGGAAGTCTCATAAGGCAAAAATTTGTTAAAACCTCCAGCGAAAATTGGGAAATATTATTGAAAAATATAAACGAATATGGTGGAAATAATACAAGTACAAGCAATTGTCGATGCACAAAACCGTTTCCAATTCGGAATAATAATGTAGATTGACGGATTTTTAGGCAATGCGACAATAGTCGAGATTGAGATAGATTCGCTAATCGTTCTTAAAATCTTAAAAGATAAGATGATAATGGTGATCAACACAGCTCCAACATTTCCAGTCGATATGATAATAGAGATGACAAACAAAGGTCGGAGGCAGACTTTTCTAGTTTATACGAAAATCGAAATAATAGAAATTTAGAATTGTCAAAAAGTCCTGATAGAGCGCATCACTATAGGTACTAAAATAAAAAGTCGACCAGAATTGAAAGTCGAGCGCATCACAAAAAGTTCTAAAATTTAAAGTTTGTTGAGTGAAGTGGGTTCTTCAGTTTATTAGAAGAAACCTAAGCTGAGTTAGGTTAGGTTACGCGGTAGCCCTTCTCCACCTTCTTCTTCCCCCATTCACCTTCCCCACTTGCACCTTACCACCTACCCCTTCCCAACATACGTTCTCCCCACAGCCACTCGTTCCTTCGTCTCCTCCTCTACCCAACCTTACCAAGCTCCTACCCTTACCCACCTTTACGGAAATTACGCTACATTCTACAATTACGTTCCTGAAGATTTCGCTGGCTAAAGCACGTTTTTGAAAGAGTATTCGCTTGACGCACCCCAGTCAATGGAGCTAACATTTCTTATTGAAGGGTTATGCCGACTCAGAGGTTTTGAATGAAGTCTAAGTAACGATGATCCGAGAAGGAATCTAATATCGTACATTCCAACCATCAACCAAATCTAACTAATGATACTTGACACCAGAGTGATGTCAAGGACCTCCTTTCTATTCTTAACAATGAAATTGGGTTCATTACGTCATTTGCAGAAGAATTATGGAGGTTATAGAGTGTGTGGATGGTCCACCTTCTGCAAATTAACTTCCATCACTCTAGAGCAGCTAGCCCTGCGCTTCTGTCCCGTCTAGGGTCAGACGCAACAGATGTCGTTCTTATCTAAGAACCCTGGGTTTGTAACGGACGAATTTTTATACTAAGAACACAAGGTTGTAGATTTATTGTCGACGAGAACATGCATTTTAGCACGGCAAGAATTAAACAAATTCTCTCTAATTACAGCGGGAGAGGGGGGAGCGGTAGAGCGTGAGATCCATATGCGCTCGTGGAAAAGGGTGATCGAGAGCTAGAAACACTACCTGAATTATACCTGAAAAATCAACTATAATTACACAGGTTAAATCTAGTGATTGTGGTTTACCATTGGTAGTCACTCCGAAACCAGATGGAGTGTGGACTAAAAGTTGGAGTAAATGAATGACTACGAGTCGTAATGCGTGATACTTTTGTCGGCTTGATCTATTAAAAGCTTACTTACATGTTCCAGTAAACGATAGTTCCACCATCGGAATTTAAACGAATTATAGATCGAATACTAAAGGATGCACCGAAGACTGAGTCATATTTCGACGACATTATTGTACACAGAGCTACAAAGGAGGAAAGAAAAGAAAACCTACGTAAATTCTTCGACCCACTGCGGAAATTCAACTTGCATTTATGCCGCAGGAAATTATCATATTTTCATTTATCATCATCGAAAACAATAAAATATTCAAGTCGACAGCGAAAGTTGTGGCAATTATTGATATGCCAACGCCAACATCGAATGATGAAGTCAGGCGATTGGAAGGTATACAAGCTTCAAGCTTCGGTTCTGAAGGAATTTGGGAAACATCGAACACATGTCGGCATGTCAAAAATTAAAAAGCTTGTTCGACGCTGTGTTTATTGGAAATAATCGATAACCGGCAGTAACAATAGAACTTTTTTCAGATTTTTTCGCCCGAAATTTATACCCAGATGTAATGGTATCTGATAACGCCACAATTTTTACTAGCGAAGAATCTCAATCGTTCCGCAAACAATCCAGTATCTTCCAAAAGTTCATAGCACCAGGTCATCCAGCAACAAACGTCTTAGCCGAAAAAATGTTCAAACACTGAAAAGATGACTTGGAACAATAAAAGGTGAGCCAGCATCTATACGTAAAAAGGTTAGGGGAAATACCTTTTCTTTTTCATCTTTTCGCTTTGTTTACTTGAAGATTTTTGCTATTTCATAAGATAAGATATTTTCAGCTGCTTTATCTTAATGGTGTTGTTACCCTGTATTATCTAAAATTAGTATCATTTACCGATAGCTTTAAGAGCACTTGAACATACCATTTTGTCAAAAATGTCATAAGATAGCTTTCTTGTAAAAAACCCATTAATGCTATGCATTTAATTCGTATATACTATATATGATCCGTTATCAAATTAAATAATTCAGTATATAAAAAGTCACAGACTTGTTTCCTCTACGATTGCTGATATATACAGGCCATGGAAACGAAAAAAAATATGGGAAAATATCCCCTCTTATGGGAAACGAAAAAAAATAATTTTAGTTCATCAGCGATAGATCTAATTATATTTTCATAGCGGCGTCGCTGCTCTTCTTCTTCTTTTTTTGTTGACAATGCCCGTCGCTCATCTCTATAGCTGCCATTGTGTTCAATCGCTGCCGTATGACACTCCAGTCGCTAGAGTCAAAATGTTACATGGGGCCACTTTACGAGTTGATTATAAATGCTAGCAATTAACACGAAACAGAATAATGACTTTTTATGATACCAATGTGTTTGTATGATGTGATTTAATGCATTCGTGATAAGATACGAAATATAATATTTAAACACCATCTTAGAGATAATTTTTTCTTTCTGATAGTTTGAACTTTAGTTATACCCCCGTATTGGCAGATCAAACTTTGGCTAATTCATTTTGATAGCTGTTTCACAAAGAAATTACAAGATTGGTGCAGTTTTTTTGACTTGGAATTAATGGGAAGTGCTTGACTATTTCCACGTAAGCTTTCATATCGATCAAAACTTTTGAAAATAAAGTTGAAAGCGGTATTTTGAGAGATTTATTTACATTCATTGCGTTCAATTTTTATGTGGTTGTTTTTATCGAATATATAAGGTCTTTGTTATATTTTTGTATTAATTTTCACATTTTTTATAAATACGATACAACAATTTTTACAAAATTTAGAAGACTTGTAAGAAAGCAGTCTTTGGCTAGGCCAAAGTCTAGATATACTGCATACGCAAGGTTGCCCTAGAAAGCACTTAAAGGCATTAAAATCCTTTACAAGCGTTAAACTGGGCAAGACACCACTATTTTGAGAAAGATATACTATACCGTCGTACATATATATACTCCTCGGATTGTAGGGTATACAAATGGACAAACCACGCCCATTCTTGGCAAATATTTTGGTAATGGCGCTATGATTACGAATGAAATTATGCTTTAATACCTCATACCGTTTATGAGAAATGCACTTTTTAACATTTCTGAGAAGGAAGTGTCTTACATTCGGTATAAGAAATAAGCGTGCTTATTAACCGCCCGATTTCAATCCCAAACTGCCGTACATAAAAAAAATATTTATTTCAAATTTTATCGTGATATCTTTTTTTTATTAGATTACTGGTGTTTTGTAACAAATTTAACAAAACGAAAACAAAGTAAATATGATGGATCTTTAAACTATAATGGGCTTATCAGTCGATCTTTTCGACCTCCCTTATAAATCCATCATGAAAGACTCAATCACTTCCACAAAGAGGAAGAAGTGCTTGAGTCAAAAATTTATCTAAAGTTTACATTAACTTTAAGCATTTTACTAATATATTATAATATTTACAATTTAAATTAAATTTCAAATGATTCGATATTACTTTAGATTCTCAGGTTTTCCGAAATTTTCTGTTATTTAATAACTTTTAAATATCTGTCTTTAAAATATTTCTTTTAAGCTCAATCATTCACAAATTTTTAATTCGTCACTTTTCATCTACATATTTTTTCTTAAATAAGTGTAACTTATTACAAATTGTTCTGTACCTTTCTGAAGATGTCTTACTGAATGTCTGGTGATTGTTATCGTTTATCTGGAATAAAAATAAAAGAATTCAACTCTGTAAATCTGATTCATTATCACAAACCATAAAAATTGTTGAGTACACACTTTGTCTTCTTCGCAATCATTAAAATTTTACGATCCTTACAGCGCTTATAATTGCCCTCTAATCTGACTCATAAAAACACTATCACACTATCATTTCTTCCGCAAATTTTTAAACATATAAAATACGTGAATTAAATAGAGAGGTTTCTTCGAAAATTTAACTTTCAGTTCAAGACATGTACTCAGAAAAGGTATTCTCTGGCAGAACCATGTTAATTTTAAAAATCCTGGCTGTACTGAAGCTGGCATGCGCAACTCTATTGCCTACCAATATAGTCCAGTCCTCAAAAAATATTACCTCACGTATATCAACGGTAACGAAAGTGGTTTCATTTTAAAGAAGTTTTATAACGAACTGTTTTTGGTCAGGCGGATCGCATCGCCAGTCATGGCTACCCAGTAGAATCACACATTATCGAAACCCGAGATGGCTATATCCTGAATCTGTTTCGCATTCCAGCCTCACCGAAATCACCAAACCAGTCGGAGCCCCGACCGGTAGTCCTCATGCAACACGGCATGTACAGCTGCTCGGATATGTTCCTTATAAATGGACCTGATAACGGACTGGCCTTTATGTTAGCTGACGCCGGCTACGATATCTGGTTGGGAAACGCTCGCGGCAACATATACTCCAGGAAGCACCGTAGACTTTCCGTGCTTAGCAGGCGTTTTTGGCACTTTAGTTGGCATGAGATCGGCACTATCGATATTGCCGCCATGATCGACTACATACTCGAGCAGACCAAGCAGAAGGCACTTCAATATGTAGCCCATTCGCAGGGAGCCACGGTGTATCTGGTGCTGATGTCCACACGTCCAGATTACAACAAGAAAATTAAGGGCTCTCATTTGCTGGCTCCAGTTGCATTTACGGAAAACACCGGAGACGTGGGCTTCAGAATGCTAGCTCCACTGATGGGTACCCCCGGACCAATTAGTGATATACTCGCTGACTTTGAAGTGTTACCCGGCAACCCGTACGTGCAAAATGCAATAAACGAAATCTGTGGAGGTAACGTGCGGTATCCAGAGTTCTGTAGAAATTTGTTCATCATATATACGAATGGGCAATATGAGAACGTGAACATGGTAGAAGCGAATGAAGAAATTACTACTTCATAATGGCATTCGAATTTTTCAGACTCTCGCACCACTACTTGCTGAAACACATCCTGCTGGAGGCTCTTCAAACCACGTTATACATTATGCTCAGGGATATATATCGAAGATATTCCGACAGTTCGACTATGGCGCGACGAAGAATAAACTTCGTTATGGCCAGATAAATCCACCAAATTACAATTTGGAGAATATCTCATCGCCCGTTTTTATATACTACAGCGATTACGATGCCATCTCAAGTCCCAAAGACGTAAAAAAGCTGGCTTCCATGTTAAGAAACTTGAAACTCTTATACCGCGTACCCGTTTCGAATTGGTCTCATTTAGATTTTTTGATAAGCCTCGACGTGAAGCGACAAATTAATGACTTGGTAATGAAAGGTTGCAACGAAAGTGAAAGAAAAGAATTCCATACAGAAAATATCAGAGTCTGAAACAGCATCACAATCAGATTATAATCCGTTCCTATAGTGTTTGATTCTTGCGAATCGTCAATCAAATTAAATAAATTTTTTAACTTTACTTCTTAACAATTAGAGAATTAGTATAATGTATTTAAAAATATAATAATTTTCTTACAACACGGCATATACAGCTCCTCGAAGGGGTAGGGAGCTCCCTTTTCATTTTATGGCTGGATAAGGAATAAACAACGTTAGGGCCAGCAAAATTCTCCGAAGTATATATAGTTAACTTAAAAAATTTTCAACATCAATATCACTATACTACAGCGAAATTCTCCAATCCACGAGACGTAAAAATGCTGGCATCGAAGTTATGCAAACTGCAACTCCTACACCGCGTTTCCGTTCCAAAATGGTTACATTTGTATTTTTTGAAAAGACTCCATGTCAAGCAACAAATCAGATATGACTTGGTTTTGAAAGACTGTAACGGATGAAAATAGTTGAAGACAGAATCAATATCGCGAACAGAAGCAGATCTTATATTTTTTTAAAACAATTATTTTCATGTTAATGTATGTAAATGTAATATTTATATATCTAGGGAATAAAAAGTTATTGAAGGAGAAACTTTCAATTTAATTGAAAATTTAGAATTAACTGGGCATTGATTCAGACGGAAATATTCGTACAAAAATATTATTGTGAATTTATTATTCTACTTGTAAATTGGCGTTCTTGGCGCAACGCTTGTTAGCGACATGAAGTACGTTACAGCAAGTGAAGCGAAAAATTCACTGATGCACAAATGCTTCCGGAAGTTTTGGCGGTTACACTTTGCTGCTGCCGGAAATTGAAAAGTGCGGCGAACACTTTTCTTCCGCTCCTACCAACGAAGGCGTATTTATAAGGATTAATGTATTTAATTAAATCTAAGAATGTTTCAGTACAGATCTTTGCTTATTATTTCTAGTCATTTCATACGGTTGCAGTTACTGTTGAAAAATTATCAATTAGTATCTGGTGAATAATTAATTAGTAGTTAGCAGGTAATTAAAAAGTAATTGTAATGCTATTAATTTGCCATTTGTAAATAACTAATAAATAACTAATAGGTGGTTCGTATAGTTGGCTATTATTTTATTGTTATTAATATTAAATAACATATATTATTATATTAATAATTTATCAATATTTTAATTGTTCCAATTCCTACTTGTAAGGGCGGCGATCGGGATACCTTGGTGTCGGCAACACCATGCCATTCTCAGCCTTGAAACCTGTAGAATGCTGCAGAAAGGGCTGAAAATGTTGCGGTTGAGGTTCGAAATCGGTATTCAATGGTTGCTCATTTTCCGTATTTTCGATATTAAATACCTCGGGTAAAGGACGTGGTGGAGTGCTATATATATATTGATCATGGACCGACGAGGGGGACGAGGTGTAAGTCTGTTGATGTGGACCTGATGGTGATGGTGGACCATGGATCTGTTCATGTTGCACAGATAATGGTGGTGGCGTATAGTTATGCTGTTTTTGCGTGGATGGTGGTGTCGGACGACGATTTGGGCCATTTTGAGCTGATGGCTGCGATTCCGGACGACGGTTTGATCCACCCTGTGCTGGTGGTTGCCGTGTTGGACGACGATTAGGTCTACTTTGATCTGGTGGTTGCGGTGCCGGACGACGATTAGGTCCACTTTGAACCAATGGTGGTTGTGGTCGGTAGTTCTGTTGATTTGAGGTGGACGGTCTGACTGGTCGTGGATGAGAGGGATGTTTTGGAGGCGATTTTATTACTGCAGGGCTCTGTCCATAATTTTCTAACCCTAGTCGCTGAAAATCTGTATCTTCAACATAGTCGACGGCGTTAATTCCAGCTGCCAGAAAATAAAGGAAAACTAAAACGATACCACGAAGCACGATTCTCATTGTCACCGTTCGTCTTCTGGTTCCAACTACTGCGCTTGAAATCAGAATTCGCCTTTTAAATACCTCAATGGGTATTGGAATGTGTTCAAATTCTTCTAATCAGACTTTCGAAATTACGAGCGTGTAGCTTGAGAAACCAATTAAGCATTTCCGGTATCTGACGAAAGTTTATCGACTTTATAATACTCAATTTAAGGAGCTCACTTACTCACTTAATTAGGTGTAAAGCATTTTTCACGATAAGATAAGATAAAAGAAAGAACTAATTTGTTTTACTCGTTCCACATCGACTAAAAAGTTGTTTCAAAAACTTTCGAATTGTTGATGGGATTCTTAAGCTGTAATAAAAAATTGATTTTAAACAGTTTACACGAAAACATTTATAACATTTGAAGACAATACGTTTTTAACAAATTGATACGAAATATTTTTCCTTTTGATTCTTGTTTTGTTTTTGAGAGCGAAAATACAAAAGATCCTGAAAACTGTTATGTGTGGTCTGTCAGTGTAAACGACAGATGATGAACAACAAAAATACCTTCCAAATAAAAATTATGACAAATATTAATATATTTTGTGTTACTTTTAAAAAAGATTTGGTTTTGTGTAAACCAACCCTTTTAGTTCAAGCAACAACTTGGAACTCGTGGTTGGTGTCTTTATTTTTGCTATAACTTCACCATTTGTCATCAGAGTTCCAAGCCGATATATGCAACAGCGGGGCTTTTGGAAGAAAAAATTTCAGTCTGTAGTAAAAAGTAAGTATGGAAAAAGTGTTAGAATTTTAAATTCTGGTAGTTTGGGACTGTAAAAAGCTTATAGGACTGTAAATAATAAAAATAATTTGGACTGTAAAAGAAAAAAATTAAAAAAAGAACGAATATGCTTTTAGCTGCTTCGAATTTGCGCGAACATGTGACTAAAGCAAACGTCTAAAACTATTACCTGATGTCTTGGTCTGAATGCGATCAATGGTAAACACATTTTAAATCAACCAATAATTTTAAAACAATTAAATAAAATGAAAGTTAAGAATGTTTACACCTCCATCGCCTGCAACCGCACTCCACAATGCGCTGACTGGGGCAATAACGGATGGATAATCTTTGGAGCCAATCACGCCATCGCTATTTATGACCCAAAGGTAGGCGAAGCAGTCGCTAGTCCAACCCATCGCATTACATTTCATTCATTTCTTGTCCATCATGTAGTACTTGAAGAGTTCAGGAAAGATTATTCACACCTACGTGCAACACAAGAGTCGCGTCAACACCGTGATTTGGTTACGCTGTCCCACGCAGACACGTGAAACTTGGTTCCTTTCTGGAGCCGACGATGGTCTGGCACTGTTGTGGGATATCGGGATTCCGGAGAAACCCCAGTGTTATACTATGAAAGGACACGAAAGTGGGGTTACTGCTGTCAGCGGTATCTACGGACGTAAGAATTGTGATCAGTTGCTTCTGGCCACAACAGCGGGGGATTCTACGATAAAATTGTGGCACTTTGATGCTAACTCAAGGACGCAGTGTGAATGCATTCAAACGATTTTACTAAATCGTGGCTTTTGCTTTGCTTTAAGTCTCGCTCATCTGCCTCAATCAGAGGACCAGGTGATGCTGGCCTGTAGTTCGGACGATGAAACTGTCTCGTTGTGGTCGAAACACTGGAGTGAAGCCGAACTGAAAAATGTGCACAAATTAACTGGTCACGAGGACTGGGTACGTGGATTGGATGTCGTGCAAGACGGCAACGATTTGCTGTTGGCGAGCTGCTCGCAGGACAGCTTTATTCGTCTATGGCGGATATCGCCACGTACGGAGGAGCAGGTACGCAACAATAAAGTGGACTTATTTAATCTCGAAGAGAGTACGGATGAGATACGCGTGGAGGAGAAGATTCTGCAGGTGAGCGAAAATTACCATTGTGCTGTTAGCTTGGAATCAGTTCTCTGCGGCCACGAGGGATGGGTGTATGGCATACAGTGGCGAAAAAGCGATGATGGTATGCATTAGTGAATAGGAGGCAGACTACTTGAGATCTAACCAAGACCTTTTTGCAGACCTCCGGTTGCTCTCAGCCTCTATCGATAAAACTCTGATCGTATGGGAGCCTGCAGAGGGCGGTGTTTGGATGGAAAAAGTGCGCGTCGGTGAGGTGGGAGGCAATTCGTTGGGATTTTTTGGTGGAAAATTTTCCAATGATGGCAAATCGATTTTTGGTCACAGTTATCAGGGTGGCTTCCACATATGGAATCAGTCGGCAGATAACGAAAAAGTCTGGACGCCGAACGTTATAGTGAGCGGACATTTCGGCGAAGTACGCGACATAGCATGGGAACCGCAGGGCGAGTATCTGATGTCTGTGTCAGCTGACCAGACTACAAGAATCCATGCACCTTGGGTTCGCGACGATTTAGTTGATGGAGAATCAACTTGGCACGAATTGGCGCGACCTCAAGTGCATGGTTACGATATGCAAGCGTTGGCAATTTTATCACGCTATAAATTTGCTAGTGGAGCTGAAGAAAAAATTGTGCGCACCTTTCAAGCTTCATCAAATTTTATTGAAAATTTCCGAAGAATAGCGAAAATCAGGACAGACAGTGAGGGTGACGCCTTGCTGACAAGTAAGTAGTTAATGAATAAATATTGTATGTTGATTCCATATCGAATCGCTTAGAAATATAATCGTTCATAAGTGTTAAGCAAATCACTGAAAATAAGAGGAATATAAAATTTGGTGCTTTGATTATTATAGTGGATATTCTTACTTTTTTCAGTAACTTATTTTTCTCCCTATATTCACAGAACTGCCGAAAGGTGCTTCAGTGCCATCGCTGGGATTATCCAACAAAGCGGTTTATAATGCAGAGGAACCAGCAGCAGAAACGAAACATATTAAAGACGAGTATCCGGAAAATTATTTTGTGCCGACGGATTTAAACGAACCGCCACAAGAAGAGATTCTCATGCAGAACACACTCTGGCCCGAAGTTCAAAAGCTCTACGGCCATGGCTATGAAGTGTACGCATTGACTGCCTCACCTGACGGCCTGCTGATAGCTTCCTCCTGCAAAGCGACTACGGCGCAACACGCACAAATAATACTCTGGTAATCGCATTCCTGCTTCTATGTGAAATAAAATAAAATATCAGTTTACATCGTTTTTCAATTCTTCCATTAGGAACACACGCACTTGGAAGCAAATTCAAAAACTCCCTTCTCATCAGCTTACTGTGACGCAGATGTGTTTTTCGCCGAACGGACATTATTTACTGTCCGTATCACGCGATCGACGCTGGACGCTATTTGAGAGACTTGATCCAACCGATGGCACTCAAACACCGACAATATTTGCACAAGCGGCTGCAACAGACAAGAGCAATGGCATTCACACGCGCATTATTTGGTCTTGCGATTGGTCCCATGACGGCAAATTGTTTGCAACCTCATCCAGAGAGGGCAAAGTTGTGATGTGGAGCAAGAGTACAACAGAAAGCGAAAACAAAGACTGCAAGGAAATAACAACGCTAAATGGTTGGGCCTCGTGCGAAATTCTGGAACTAAAGAATGAATCAGTTACAGCAGTTGCTTTTGCCAAGGAGTTTCTACCTGAGGGCGGTTATTTAGTGGCGCTGGGTTTAGAGTCTGGCCTCTTGAAAATGTTCAAATTTAGCACTAAACTAGAGCATTTACTTGATATTAATAATGAGTAAGTTCGACAGAAATATGATGCTGTTATACATCATATTCGTTGACCAGAGATGTAAAATTGTCATTTCGTCTGCAATTCTCAGCTTCGTGTTAAAGTTTTTTATCGGAATTTTGAATAATTTTATAATGGCTCCAGATTGCAAAATGGAGTCGGAAGAGCCAGTTGAAGTTGGTGAAGTCGGTATAAAAGTTATATTGTTCTTCATTGAAGTCGGTTGAGTTGTTTGAAGTCGGTTGAATTTACCAAAAAAACGAAACGTCTTCCGACGAAGGCAACTTTCGACTACAATCAGTCTGAAGTTGAATTACATTTTTCAGACACTAATATATTTTATTAGCTGCCGGTGAAGCTTAAAATCGCAACTAAATGCAATTTATTATTTTTCTCTTTCTAGCGACTCACATCACTTGGCTGTAAAACGTTTACGATTCAGACCGAATACAAATAAAATTCAACTGGCGAGTTGTGGAGACGATAATTTTGTAAGAATATATGAATTCCATCTGTAAAGAGAAAAAGCTTGAAACTTTTTAAAAACTGAGCATTTTTATGTTTAACTATAAAGTTTTATAAATAAAATATTTCATAGATGTAACTATTTAGACAAATCTAAAAGAAATACTTTAATTTATTCAGCATTTTTAAATCCACAGATTAACCGTATAAATGTTCCATTTTAAGTTTGTGATTTTTTCCGGTAACTTTTTGTGCTTTTCTGGAATCATAGAAATTAACCAGTTTACTGTTTATTACGAGTATCCTCGTCGTTTTATTTTGAGTCAAAATCGACATAAAACATCTCTCAAAACCCTTTTCCAAAAAATTCGAAACAGTTGACTGGTTAATTGTTTTTAGGGTTACCAGAAATTACCATCTTAGATGGCAGTTAATTCTTATTGTCCTGTTTAGCAAACTGTTTCGGGTTTTTCATACATATTTCACTTCAATGCAATGATTATTTCGCGTTATTTCTATATTGAATGTTAAAAATTTTGCTTTTAATAAATGTTTAAAAATTAAAAGTATTAGATATTCAATCTAAAACTATAGTAAAATATGTTGTATTATTACAAGTTTTTTGCAAGAATGAATTTGCAAAAAGTTCGACTCCATTCATAATAAAAGTTATTAAAAAGTAGTAATGAGAAACCTGCTCCCAATGAAATATTTACCAGTGTTGGTTTAAGACTTTTTTTATATAGGAAGTAAGAGTGCGGTTCTTGTCTCTGCTTTATAATACTACACAAATGTCTTTACTAAAACCAAAGCAAGGCAAGAACCGATAATAAACGATTACAATAAAACTAAACTATCAACTACTTCACACTAGAATGTAAAAGCAAAACAAGAAAACGTCAGAAGTAGCAGGTACAACAAATATTGAGAGAATGAAGGAAGGCGATTGCATTTTACTATACACTCTCATTCTAGTATCTGTCAGTTTTCATTGATGCATTACAACTGAATTGCGGGTGGGGCAAATGTTAAAGATATAAAAAGATAAGTTAAAATCAATTAAAAACTTTGAAAGTGCATCCTAATTATCTGTGTCGTAAGGGAGCGCAGCGTAATACATGCAAAGTCAACTTTTGGAATTACATTCTGAAAATATCCAGCTTTTCCGAGTGCCGAGTGATTTTGTTGTGATCACGCTGTAAACAGCGCCACCGTATGAATGTGTTTCGCCAGCAGCATCGTCGAGGCGCATAAGAAGCTATTTATAACCGCTCCAGGCACTTCGGCATCTGCAGCAGCGGGCTGTAGCGGCGCCACCTACGCAACTCCTTTCGCTGAAGTGAAATCAGCGGCGAAAGTGAAAGCGTCCACGAAAATGTCACGCAGCAAGTCGCGTCTGCAGACGGAAATCTGTGGGGACTGCGGAGCTTCAGGTGAGCGACAATCAAACTTCTCATCCATTCTGCTACCATTACACCAACTATATACCTGTGCAGATCCTTCATGGGCTTCAATAAACCGTGGTATTCTTCTGTGTGCCGACTGCTGTTCTGTGCATCGCAGCCTCGGGCGACACATCTCTATCGTGAAGTCATTACGTCAAGGTACTTGGGAGCCTCCGGTGCTGAATTTTGTCAATTCGCTGAATGCTCACGGAGCCAACAGTGTCTGGGAGCACCATCTTCTTGACGGTGCCTCCTCTATTGGAGGCAGCTCGAAGAGTGGAACTCGTCACCGCAAACCCACTCCAAAAGATCCTCTGCATCCGAATAAATCGGATTTCATCAAAGCAAAGCACGTTAATCTGGCCTTTGTGCTGAAACCAAATTTGCAGGATGACGATGTGGCCAGTGGTGGTGGTGGTAGCCTTGAGCATGAGCTCAGCAAGCAACTACATGCCAGCGTACGCACAAGCAATCTGGAGACTTCATTGCGTTTGCTGGTACAGGGTGCTGATCCGAATTTCTTCCACGAGGAAAAGCGTTCGACGCCGTTGCATGTGGCCGCCAAGTTTGGCCAGGCATCACAAATCGAGCTCTTGATTGTTTATGGCGGCGATGTTAATGCCATCGATGGGAATGGTTTAACGCCACTCGAGGTGGCCAAAGCCAACAATCACAACACGATTGCAGAGCGTTTGTTGGATGCTCTGTATGACGTCACTGATCGCATCATTATGTTTTTGGGTGGAAAAAAGCCAGACCATGCGGTGAGTCTTGAAAGAAGTTTTTGGCGTTCGATGAAACCATTTGGAAAATTTCTTACAGTCTGGACGCCACCTAATTATACCCGAATCTAACGTGGGTGAAATCAGTGAGCAGCTAAAAATCGCGCGCGGGCGCTTGCAACTTGTGCCGAATAAAATGTTCGAAGAGTTGGTGATGGATTTGTATGACGAAGTAGATCGACGTGAAAATGAAGCTAGTAAGTTAATTCGCAAAAATTAAAGTGAAACTTGTTTTAATATAAAATGTATTTCCTCAGTTTGGGCCACCTCAACGCTGAATTCCGAAAACGTTGCGGTTCCATTTTTGCCAGCCAATCCATTTTTAAGTGCGACACGCAATCAGGTATTTAATTCATCTGCATCTGAATATCAGCTACTAAAGCTACAAAACTACACTCACTTGAGTTTATATATTGAAATCGTAGCGGCTACTTAAACTGTTTGAACGAAATCATTCTGATTATAATCCGACTAGGGAACTCAGAATAATTTTCTGATGTCGGAGAATCCAATAATTTTCTCAAATCGTGCGAGTTAAATATTCTAATTTGTAGTTTGAAAACAGTGAATTGATTTTATGTACTGAAGCCAGTTGTAATCACTGAATTCTACTTTTCTTCAATAGGATATTCAGAAGGATAATTAAATTGATTACTATGACTTCAGAAAAGGACTTACGATTTCATTATACAATCTACTCAAATACGTTAACATCAAAGCAACGATATGTTTTCTCTAAGTGCCGACAAATATTTATATTATTTTGGTTATTTTTTGTCCGCAGGGTCGTCAAAAATTGGCACGTTTTAGTCGTGCTGAATTTGCTGGACTGCTAACGGATGTTTTAATTGACGCACGTCGTCGACAAAACATGGCTAATTTGCGTCCAATAGACACGAATACATCGACAACATTTTATAGTACTGCAGCAGCAACCACATCGTACAACAACGATCACGATCCCTACCTGTCAGATGACGAACCAATATACGATCCGGTAGCGAGTGATGATGATTATGCACCAGTTGCGCCCATCGCTCAGCAGGTAAATTATATGAGGCAGAAAATTTTAAAGTTAAACAATAGTTTCGGTTGAAGAGTTACATGTATTTACACATCAAAACAGCTTCAGTCGTAGATATCACAGTCTTGATATAATCAATTGTATTAAATTGCAATATATATTAAAAACTTTGGGGTATTCACAAATTTCACATATTAGTTTTTATTTAGATGACTTATCTGCATCATCACTACAGCATACAATATTCTCAATATAAAACAGTGAGAAATAAAAACAGCACGTATTAGCCAGAATATTTAATTAAAATAAAATATCATTAACTAGACACATAATCATTAAAGAATAATCGCGTAGTGTTACAAAAATCTTCTTAGAATGAATTATTCTTTGTATTACCAACGAATACAATTCTTTGCTTTCTAATCACCTCATTATAGTCGATTAAATATTAGTAGCTTAATGAGATATAAGAAGAAATAACTATAACTAATAATATATATTAGAATTTGAAATTAGAATTATAATTCGGATTCTAGAATTATAACGAAATATATAGATTCACATTAATTTTTAATACCATTCCATAGTATTTGGTGAATTTCGTACCACTGAATTTGGAAGACATAAACGAAATTTTAAAAATTATTGGGTAGATTTCTAAGTATCTGAATATAGAAAATCTTTATTTTGGCAGCAAAGACATTCTCACACATAAATATTATACATTCATACTTTTTTCCTTATTAATACTGAACTTTTATTACCACATTACACTTAATTCATTAGTAGAATGAATTAATAGAAACGATTAAACTACAAAGCTGTCCCAAATCCACTGAATCAGCAGAAATAGCTGTCGTAAGTCAGTGTATTGTATTATGTCAGACAGTGGTAGTTCTCACATCCAAGCCTAAAATACTACCGTTAGTAAGAAACCAATTTATACTGATAATAAAATAATACAATTTCTGAATTGCGAAAAAATGTAGTTTTAAAATGCAGTGATTTATTTTTTCTGTTCTTTAAAAGAAACAAATTTTTAATTAATAATTGAATTAATAATTTTTTAATTCTAATTATTTATAACCAAATTCTGAAAAAACTTTAATTTTCACATATTATGTAAACATGTCACGTTTTTATTTAGTTATTTATTTTTGTTTACTATTTTTATTTTTCCTTCGTTTATTTTTGCTCAGGAGTCCCAGCACGAGATGGAAACTTTACGCAAACAATTGAATGAATATAAATTCGAAATCAATCAACTGAAGACTGTTGTACAGAAGTTGTCGTCAGAGAATTCTGAGTTGAAGTCGAAATTCTCAAATGTTTCACAAGCAGCCTCCAACACTAGTGTCTACGATGAACCACTGTGAGCTTGGAATTGCATTTATAATTCCGTTTTACGAATTTCTGTTCTTCCTTTTAATTTTTTATTTTTATTTACGTTGGTTTTTATTTGGTTTTTGTTTACCGGTTTTTTTCACTCTGCACTTAATACCATCAATCCAAAGACGCATTGATTTGAATGGCAGCGAGAGCGCCGACGAGCCGCTGTCCTTGCCGGAAGGCTGTATCGGTGGAGGTGGTGACTCCAATTCGAATTCATCAGCTTCGTCGTCGACTACAAATTCTAATCAATCCACCATCAAGCGTCCGGCGAGCATGTACGAACGTCGTCTGGCGGGTGGTCCCGGTGGCTGTAAGACGAACGATGCCCGAACCACAACGAGCATGTATCAAATGACGGCCGATCGTCCTTTGGGCGAAGAAGTAAAACACCGCACCGATCTGGTGACACGTCGTCTGAAAGAGCTGATCATGACGATGCAGATGGAGACGCCTAATGGCGAGGCGTTTGTGCCGTGCGCGGAGCGCATACGTGTTGCTGTCATGGAGTTGATAGCTGCTTTTGCAACTGCTGTATGTTGAGACTTCCCGATTAGAATCGATTTAATAAATATTTGAATAAATATTTGCTATTTTTCCCGTTTACAGAATAACTGCAGTGAAATCGTCAAAGAGACACTGAAGCAACTAACACGCTACAATGTACTGCTGCAGCGAGAATGTGAGTATCTGCAGAGTGCTTACACTACTGAGGATAAGCAGAACATCGACAAGTACATCAAGGATGTGCGTGACTGCGCTTACTACATCGCTAGCTCCACCAAAACACTGGTTATGCAGTTCGACTGATGTGTTCGACAAAGAAGCTTATAATTGCTTGTTATTGCTGTATTTAAAGTTGAACATTTTACATATTCAAATTATAGAATTGATAGCATATTTTATGCTTTGTAGCAATATTTATGAAAATGTTTCACACAAAACTAACAGACGCTCTTCCAATAGACATAACTTATCATTACAATTGTATTTAATATTATATATTCAATTGTTTATTAACTAACAAATAGCATTTCTAGTTCATAGCTAATATAGGAAAAAATATGTTTTCTAAAGCTCTTAAAAAGTTTTAATAAATGACAAAAACTACATTACAAATACTCTTTCTTAGCTTTTTTTCTGTATTTTGAATCCATACTGCCATTTGTTCACTTTCTTATCAGCAATGTCTAAAAGCTGCAACAAACTAAATCAACTCGCAAGTCCCCCGCGATTCTTGAATCACTATAGAAATCTCATTATTTCAACTCGATAGAAAAGCGAGTCAGTCCGTAATATTCCGTTCAACTTCTTTAAGAGTTCAAGTACAAATACAGGATGTAATAGAAAAACGCTTGGACTGTTAATCTATAATGTGATTTTATTTACGAATTGCATATACTAGTACAATGTTATGGTTTAAATTTAAAGTTATTTTAAATTAGTCTCAAAGTACATAAAAAGACGATAACTGCCTTCAATAAATAACATAAAATTCTTTGGAGATTTGATTATTTAAAAGATATGATTGGAATTAAAGAAAAGGAAATTGTTAATATTAAATGGAAATATGAAGAATGTTAACTTGACTCAAAGTTTAACCCGAAATTATACAAGTTAAACTGTGGATATTAGAGAACAATCAAAATCTTTGACTGTGGATATTAGAGAACAATCAAAAGTTTTTATTTCTGTACATATCTAGAGTAATTTGTTGCTATATTTTTTCATATTTTCATTAAAAGTTTAAACATTAAATTGTTTTTTGTTATTCCTCATTGCATTAACAATCCTTAAAACACTTGTTGTTCAAGCCTAATAAAAATACACAAAATGCAGTGCTTTAAAAATAACTAATGAGATTTGTAATTAAAGCTCAATTAAAAGTCTTACAGACTTATAAAAAGTTGCTATAAAAAGTTGCTTGTCTTTTGTTTTGGAAGTAGAATTTTGTATGAAAAATATTGCTTGCATACACCATTTTAGGCAAACAAAATTCCTTTCCTCACTAAAGCCAATGTGTGTCATTAAATTGCAGATTTGAAGATTTCGAATACAATAGTTCCTCCACGAATATAAAAACCCTAAAGTAATTAATGAAGTAAATGAATAGATTAACAATTAGGTGCTTAACATTAAACTAATCAATTGTGCATTTAGAATATAAAGCTTTTCTTCAGTTCAAAGTTCGCATAGTTCTGTGTTTTACTGACACAGTCTTATAAAAGTGTAAGAATTGGCATTGCGTACTAATTTAAATAAATATTTCAATCTCCTTGACAGATTATAGTTATACATATAAGAGGTGGTAATTGGTAAACATTCAACAAATGCATTTCTAAAAATAATTTATACATTTAAAAATCGAAGAACTTATTTACGAGTGCTTTCTTGCTGTTGCCGCCTTAGCCATCAGCTTATTCATCTTCAGCCTCCGTAATGATTGCATTCTGTATTGAAGTCTCTTTCTTAATTAGCAGTTGATTATAATGCTGAAATGAGAAAAACGAAAGTATTTGAAGCATTGCAATTAACGATTACATATTTAAGAGTATAAAAATTTGAATGTTAATTTTCTATTATTGTATTTTACTGAAAATGATAAGCGAGAGACTATTTGCCATTGCATTTACCTGTAATAATGCGATATGTACGTGCAACTTGAATGGTGAAAGCACATTTCGCATAAGGAAATAAAAATGAAATCTTGTGAGTGAATACTGCATGTTGAACGTACTGCATCGGTTTAGAGTTCTTGTTGCTGACCTGCTGGCCACGCTGATGGCAACTGAGAACATAACAAAATTTCTTGCATACGCACGCGAATGCGATACAGGTCGATATTATTCTTGAGCGGCTTATCTAACAGCTCAGCAAAATCCTGAAGAGCGAGGAGCTTATTTTCATTTAGACGTTTAATCAGTTGCATGAGTGGCAAATCATCATTTGAAACCATCGTACGTGAGGATGGAGCAGTGGTTGGTATAACATTCGATCCAAACACGGGCCTGGCCTGCTCGCAGTTACAATGCGCATTGCTTGTGGGCTCATTCGAAACGGGACTATTATCGGTTGCCGCCAATACACTGGCAATGGAAGACGATTTAGTTTGGTCGTTATTGGATTGGCTTCTCATCCTCTTTTTCCTTGTCGCCTGCTTCGAGGCATCGAGTTTGTTGAAGACTGTATATGCACCACAACTTATAGTGCGAGCAACATTCGCTGCCACGCGCGGCAGACTCTTCAGACCCCATTCGTGTGTATTAAAATAGGTCGATTTCGAATTGAAAGCATACTCCACGTTGTTGACTGTATGCAGCGGAGAACGGTGTTCGTAGCTTGGCTTCGGGAGAAATAACCTACTGGCCGGGAGCTTGCGCGTAGTTGGAGTAAAGCAGAAGCCTTTGGAGACCTTTGGCAGAGTCTTAAAGCTGGCAATGCATTTAGCTGCCAACGCTAAAGCTCTTCCTTTTTTATCAGTAGGCGTAAGTTCTGAAAGTTCTTCAGAAACCAGAATTTCATTCAAATTTCTTTGTTTAGGAGTCCAACTTTCTTCACTCCGTGATAATTCACCTTCTTCGAGTGATTCTGCCTCCATCGGAACTGGGTATGGAAACTGAAATGAAATGTCTTCGTTGTTACTTGCTTCCGAAGCTGGTAGTCCGAATTCAGAATCATCCACATCTGCTGACAGATTAACGCTTTCAAGATAGCAGCGCTTGCGCTTATTTTTATGCCAATTTTCGCCATCTAAATCAAAATCTGCAAAAGAATCCTCTGTCCTCATTTCACTGCTTCTGCGCTTATGAGATGCCTTCATGAACTTGGATTTATCCTTTTCTACACCCCTTTCATCTTCTTCTTCTTCATGTAGTTGACGCAACTTTTCTCTCACGCTTTCTAGGTGTTCTAAATATTTTTTCTCTTGCGCTTCGTATGTCAGACGCTTTGAGCGATTCGCTACGTGATCTACAAGCACATCATCGAAGTCGCTGGAAATAGTCGTTAGCATTTGAGTGTCCTCTCCGGGTGCCATGTTAGTATCAAGGCCTGTCATTACGTTACCACTTTTGTTTAGGGGTGGAGGAGGAGGAGGAGGGGGTAGAAAAGAATGACGACGAGGGGTAGAAGCAGAAAGAGTCATGTTTTCAACTGTGTCTAAATCCAACAATTCGTCAAAATATTCATCTGGAATATCGTCCGTTATTTCACATGGTTCTGTCATGACGTTGTCACTTTTGTTTCGGAGAGGTGAAATAATAGGCGAAGGAGAAGGAGGAGGCGGAGTAGGAGGAGGAGGAGGAGTAGGAGGAGGTGGAGGTGGTAAAGAAGGTGGTTGAGGGGGAGAAGGAAGAAGAGTTGGGTATTTAACTATGTCTAAATCCAACAAATTATCAAAAAAGTCATCTGGAATATCGTCCGTTATTTCACATGGTTCTGTCATTATGTTGTCACTTTTTTTTTTTAGTGGAGCAATATTAGGCAAAGGAGGTGGTGGAGGGGATGAAGGAGGAGGGGGAAGAGGAAAAGATGGGATTTTAACTTTGTTTAAAACCAACAAATCGTCACAAAAGTCATCTGGAATGCCGTCCGTTATCTCACGTGGTTCTGTTATTACGGAGTCACTTTTGCCTTGGAGAGGAGCAATAGTATCTTTAGAATTTACCATTTCGATGGACGTCGTAGATTTTCCAGACCTTCTAGTGTACAATGGTACAAATACTGGGGTTATTACTCTATCTAGCTCATCACCAGCAGGTTCTGTCGATAACAAAGTTCCTTCACTCGTGTTTACATTAGAATCGATCATAAAGTTTGCGTCGCCAATAAAATTCTCCTCAGTGCAAGATTCTTGTGTACCACGTACAACTGGCAAGGATTCTGCAGACCGCACTCCTGTTGTGTTATCCTTATAGAAGTTAGGAACTTCGGCTCGGTTCAAATTAGCAGCTTCATCTGTTGCTGAAGATTTGTCCGGCGCAGCATGTCCGTCAGATCTTTTGTCTAGTTTTACTATTGTCATTGACTGGATCTTCGACTGTGTCGGCTGTGTATTCCTTTTAACGCCCACACTCCCACTTGATAAAGAATTGTTTGCATCTTTTACATGTGTGTGGATCACGCTGACGACTTTGTTTATTAGATCCGTGTTCAGCATACCTGCGCTATCCTGCATAAACAAATGAAATACAGAAAGTACTGAACCTCCTTCCGTAACTTTGCCAGGATTGGCGTCATCTAGAGATATTTCCCGAGGATCTTCTTCATTACTACTGCTTAGTTCCTGTTTTATCCTGATCGGCGAGTGAGGTTTAAGTTGTGTCGTATCTGCTGCACTCGCCGATCCACTCGCAACAGTTGAAGAAGAGTTCGGAGCTGCCATTGTAGTTCGTGTGACCACATCACGAGACAGTAGTTCTTGATTTACCCCTATCAGCGACGGTTGTTGCTTCGGCTGAAGTTCAGCTGTAGGTGTGTATATATTTTGTGAAATTTCTGTTGCCACGTTAGCGAGCAGGATCAAATTTGCATTTAGAAACTCAACGTCTTCCGTTTTTCTATTTAATGTAATTATCGACTGAGATTCAGGTTGCGTCCCAGCTGCTGAACTCTCCGTTCCACTCGCATCAGTTGGTAAAGAATTCATAGCTCCTGTGGTGGTTTGTTTCGAACACATTACGAGTCAGTAGTTCTTATTTTACGTTTGCCTTCGTCGATTGCCTCATTTATTTTCAGGAAGTTTAATTAATTTTTTCCGTTTTTATATATATAGTAATTTCACTGTTTTCTGCGATCAATTTTAGTCGATGTTAGCAGAATTCCACACCCAGATTATTCATTTTAAAGAAAATCACTTAATAGTTTTAACATAGTAATTGAAATTAAAATACTCACAACAGTATTTAATTTTTTTTAATCAAGTTCATAAAAAAATTAAAATTAATCTTTCAATTCTCAGCAAATTTTAAAATTTTTTATTCCGGCTTTGCAGCAAAAGTTGAAACAACGTTTTCATCAGCTTGTAAGTATTGTATTAAAAAATTCTCTCAAAATTCTAATTCAGGTGAAAATTCCAGCCTACTTTGAACTTGAACTGAAATTTTAGCCACAAGTGTTTTTTCAATGACAAATTGATTGAAAAAATTTTAATCTTTTGAGTGAATGTAGAACATACGTGTTAATTAATTCGAAACATCCTAATACTTTACAAAAACTTTAGATAATTGCTCCAAGAAATATCCTTTAACTTACCTCTTCATTTTGTATACGTATTATTCGATGTTGTACTTTTGGGGCCAGCTGACAGCTAGCTTGTTCTAGATCGTCCAAAGAAGCTCTTCGTAGCATCTGAAAACAGGAGAGTGAACTCATCAGACAGAACCTTAAGAAATCCAATTTTATCCTTATCTCACTACGTGTGACCGACCCTACCTTTGAAGCATTTGTATTGGTTAAATCAATGGATTTCGTCTGGTGTGCACCTGAAAGCTTTTTTATCGGTGAGGGACCGTCTAAATCTAGGTTATCTAACATTTGTACCATGCTGTGACGACGCGATAACGTCACTAACGATTGTCTATGCTTGGTATGATGGCCACCCTTGCCGGTACGTAAACTTATTGCTTTAAAGTGGTTTTGCACGGTCAAGCCTAACTCGGGACAGGAATCATCATCCATCTGGAAATAAGAGAAGGGTTGAAGAAGTCCAAAAGTATACAAAGGATTGCTTAACGCACCAACACTTTGGCATCCTTAAACATGGTAAATCCGTCACAACCATTATAAATGTAACTTTTAATACAGATCTTATATTTTTGTTCCAAATTAAGGTACTCGTCCGCCACTTGCACCAACTGCGGGTCGATACGTTGACCAGGCGGTTTGGATTGATCGAAAGCAAATATCACACCAGAAACCTGTTGTTTTGAAACATGAAAATATGAAAACAAATATGAAAATAATAATCAGCCAACCTGAGGAAATCTACCCTCTAGCTTCGGATAACTGGAGACAGCATTTTCCAACGCTTTCCACAAGCATTCCCCGGTGATCTCTAGCAATACTAAAGGATCACGCATTGGTATTATATTAACAAGATCGCGCATTGTAAATGGGCCGGGCGGATGTATTTGATCTGAACGAAAAGTTCCCGAATTGATAATCACAATATCGGCACCTGTGGCGGCCAATACAACATCACAAACCCAGTCACCCAAATTTGTTTCTTCCGTGCGTATGGCTGAGAAACGCCCATCCAACTCAACACAAAAATTACCCAGCACTTCGGTCATCTTGGATTCAATAACCTCTGAAAAAAGAAGATATTTCTTAGTAGATACAGTATATTCTTTGTAATAATAGCCTCATGTCTTTCCCCTACACCTGATGATAAAATGAGAATCCTATCTATTATTCAGTAAGCCTTACTCACCTGAATACTTTGCCAACTCTTCCTTTAGCGGCCGATCTTCTTCATAAGACGAGGTCACGTTTATTGGTTCCACCTCCACCTTAATTTTACCCATATCATCTCTCTCTTTGTTCAAGGTGATTTTTGAAAATTGCCGAAAATCGGTACCGGATTTAATAATTTTAATGCCATTTATTTCGCGTATCTCGTAGACATGGTCGTGCCCACCCAGTATCAGATCAATGCCACCACAATTTTCGGCCAATTTAATGTCATTTGGTGTACGCATATGCGTTAGCGCTATTATAATCTCACAACCTTCATTGCGAAGCTCAGCTGCCAGCTTGTTGCCCGCTTCCACATAATCGATGTACGTCACTTCTTTGGGATCAATGGTGGGCAAAGTCTCAAGCCACTCCCGTTCAACTAAACCAATCAAGCCGATCGAGATCTGATTATGGTAGATGAAATGCGAAATTTTGCCTCCGCCCAGTGGACGTCCGGTCTCATTATCGACCACATTTGACATCAGCCAAGGAAAGTTAGTTTTTTTTATAAGGTCAACAAGCACATCCAGACCATGATCTTTGGAGTGATGAGGGAGGAAGTGCAAAATTACTCTCATAATTTAAGTTGAAACCAAGCTCGTACTTACCGAAGTCATGATTACCGAACACTGCACAATGTGTACCAACAGTATTGAGTACCGGCACCATTTGCTCTCCCTGCGTAAACGTACTCACTGTAAATGGAGTAACCTTTATTCTCATGAGAATATGCGTACATATGTGATCTCACTCTTGAACTTACGCATGCTGGGCGAAAATATATCGCCGCTGAATAAAACCAGGGGATCCTCAGTTGCAAAAGATTTCATTGCTGTAGAGAAACGTGACGCTCCACCCACAGGTTCCACCTCAGAATTGGCATCCACATTGTAAACGTCATTATAGTGCAGTATTGTCAAGGGCTTCGGCTGATTGGGCATCTTCATCAGCGCTTTGGTCTTCTCCAGTTGTGAAATGATTGTTGAGGTGGATCTGATGTTGCTGGTGCTGGTGAAGTGATCGATGGAAGCTCGTGTCCTCGGGGACGGACTCTGCGGTTGGCTGAAGTAGGAACGCGCGAGACGCGGGGATTCTTGCAGTGACAGTGACTTGGTGTCGAAGTTGACGTCGTCCGCTGGCAGGAAGCCGCTCGCATCAACGTCAAATTCGTGTGAGAGAAAGTTAGGATTTGAGCTCTGTAGCTGTGAGACGGCGCGTTTGCCAGCCTCGCGTACCTCAATGGAAGCCTGTGTGTAAAAAGTGCGTTCAGTTAGTGAGGTTGGTTTTTCTACGGCAAATAATTTTCGTAGGAAAAAAGAAGAAATCTTAGAACATTTTCCTTGTGAGAAGAAAAGCATTTAATAAAAATTACGTTTCTAAAACTATTATTGACAGGTGGAGAAAAACTGAAAACCAAAATATTAACGCATAGCAAGGTGTATACACAGCCGAATATCTGAGTTGTTTTGCGATGAGTGAAACATTATTAAAGCAGAATTAGTGGGCGATTTATGGGGGAAAAATAAAACAAAGGGAAAACAATTAAAAGCAACATACTGAAACGAGAACTAATTAGGTACACACAACAGCGACTTTCTTCTTATTATATTGCAATAAAGTATGAATTTTGAACCTGTTTCAACCATCCGACCACATTTCGTAAACCTCTGCTGACCTCAGTGGCCTCATTCAGCGCTGTCGAACTGTTCTCAACAAGGTCACCCAATTTGGTACGCATTCCGGATTGTGATGTTGTTGTAATTTCTGCCATAATGCTGTGACTTGAAAATGTGACCAATTAATTAGAATGCTTTTCCTAATTTTGTACGCTGAATTCGGAAAAGAATTTTGTTTTTAATATTTTTATAAAATCCTTCTGAAATGTGCTATCTTTTTTATTTTTATAGCTTTATTTCAGGTCTGTATTGTAAAGTAATTTTAATTAGAAGTAACATATCACGAGTAATAAGAAAGGCGTACAAGATTTAGTGAGGGGAGGGTCTGAGTGTCAGAAGAAGAAAACTTAAAAAATAATTCTTAACAAAAGTGTTAATGTAGATTTATAGGTGGAGTTAATAATTAAAAATTAAAATTAGGTGAATAATATCACATGAATGATGCAAATGTGTTGTTTTCATGAAAAATCGGTAGAAAGGATATTTCAATTTTCCAACTTTGTTTCTATTAATTATCTACGTTACTGCACTTGGCACCTTGGCTAGAGGAATACTTGTGTATTTTTATATCTATAATCTTTATTATCCTGTTTGCTTAGAAATTGTAGAATATACAAGATACATATAAAATCTACTTAACTACGTAATGTAATTACCCATTGACGCAAACGACGGCTACAGCCGTCCATTTTTTGGCGATATGTCGGCAAATTACAGCTATAGCCGTCCTGCAAACTTTCATTTATAAAAAAGATCATTTTTAGTACGAACTGTACTAATGCATTTATTTGTTTATTCACATTGAACGAAAATTACGTAACAGTCTAGACAACATGCAAGTTGATTATGTGTGCGATTATGATTATGTGTTCTCTTTAAAAAGTCTGTTTCTGTAAGGATCAACTATTTATTCTGTAAGTATTTTTTCATAAATTAGTGGAAACTTTTGTTTTTACATTGCTGTGAGTGTTTGTGTATATATTTTCCACTTTCCACTTCCAAGCATATAACTGTCGCTCAATCCACTATTGCAGTAAGAAACAATTAAGAAACGAAAACTGCGTTTCTGGGCACGATTTTAAAAAATGAAAAGTGTGCCGCAATGAGTTAAATAATGTATTGTTTATTATTTTTGCAAGGCTTGCAAGTATTTTAAAATGTTTTTAACGAAAAGTAAATTATTAAAATATTAAAAACAAAATATATACTTGCACCACATAAAAAACTTACGAGAAGAATTTCCGCATTTTTAGCAAATAACTTCTGTGTTTTTTATTGAATTTATGCACTCGTATAATATAAACAATTGAATGTACTTTTTTTTTAAAAAATAACACAAGAGTTTTTAAGCACAAGTGGAAGATTTAGGAATTTTCTTAATATATTAAAACTTTCTCTGAACGTTTCTCACATGTTGACACTGACCTTTTAAATGAGGAAATTGAGAAATGAAATAAAATTACATTAACAAAGAATAATCGCAGGTAGACAATTCGTTGGCACAAATTTCAAGTGCATGAGCTTTAAATAGAAATACATTTCAAGTAAAGAAAGGTAAAGATGCAATTGTAACTGAAGAAACTCCTTCGAGGAAATCATATTTTTACACAATTTCTCCTTGAATTTTGAAAAAACTTAAAATAAGCTCGTTCGAAATCAAATAAAATCAGCGTGTTAATCAAAACGAAAAATCAGGCACCTGATCTGGCCACCGCGTCCACTTCAAGTGAATAGAAAACACAAATTTGCAAACAGCAAAATATTTGTTTATCTTAAAACAAATCATGAATAATTATTTGCATTCGCTCGTTCACTTTGGCATTGCATTCCTTTCATTATCACATTTTCCTCTTTTTCTATCGTGTTTATCGATACTTGCGCTATACACTCAAAATACAATTTAAAAATAATAATTTCATTGAAATGCAAAGAAAATAAAAATCAGAGGCAAGCGAAATAAGAAAAATTTAGTTAAACTGGATTGTGAGCGTCCTGTCAGATAATCAAAATTATGGGGTAACCAAATTCTATACTGCGAGTAACCATGCTCTCAGTATAATCAGAGAGCTTATATTTGGAGAGAGTCCAAAGTTATAACGATATAGGAACACTCGTTGACCGGCTTCGCAGCAGTTGCTCTGCCAACACAAAGTACCCGAAAAACTTGCTCCAAGATTAACGAATTATAACTTTGGATACTCTCTGTATAAAACCTCTCTGGCAGCAGTCGTTCTAACAAGACGAGTTACCCGGAAATCTTACTCGGAGAATAACGATTTATAGTTTTTGAATACTCTCTACATACACGCTCTTTGCTAGCACAACCTAAAACTCAAAAACAATTAGAAATTTATTATACTTAAAGTAGTAATAAAAAATAACTTAGCTACGCCACTGTAGATAAATTCAGCTTTGGATATATAATACTGTAGATAAATTCGGATAATACTGTAGATAAATACTTCAAGCCGCATACTACAGTCTCATATGTTGTACATACATATAAAGAGCTCGATTTTGTACGTAAAAAAATTATATACTCTGAAATTGTTGTTGGTATAAAAATTAGCTAATTTTTGACAAATTTATGGCCAGAAAAATAAGTCGCCACTCAGGAAAAAGCTTGTTTCATTATACGATATTTACTTATACAACTTCTTGACTACACATTCGCGATATACACGGAACAAAATTATACCAAATGTGAATTCATTCCTCTTCTTTTTTTATATGCTTAAAAATTGTACACTCATTCTTTTGATATTCACCCACAGTGTTGAGAGCTAAAATTGAAATCAATCTAAGAACAAACAAAAAATAAACCTGTGAACATAACTACAGATAACTAGAAAATTAGTTCAAGTTCAAGCAGACATTCAATTGATAAACACCTCAAAATCAACAGACAGACTTCAAATATACAAAAGAAAACAACAAACACATGTTCATCCAGCTGAGATCACTTAAAATGTTGCCTTGGCATTCAGAGTTTTAAAACGTCTTCCATTTATATAATTTCACCTGTTTTCTCTCTTTTGGTCCGGAAGCCTCGGGAAATACAGTTAGCTGACACTGAATAAGAGAAACTAAATAGAAATGAATGGAAAGAGATTTTTATACCCTACACACGAAGGGAGAGCGTATATTAACTTTATTCTTCTGTTTGTAACGCGAAGAACGAAACAAGAAATATAAACAAAAGTATTTTGCATATAGTGCTGGCTGCAACTTATTGCAATCTACATTTTTCTAACACAAAGTGTGTAAAAAGCTAAACGATCGAGAGACAGAAATCTAATGATAAGTAAATACCGACCGCTGCGCGCTTATCATAAGCATTGCAAAACTCGGCGGTAGGTCGTTAGCACCACACAGCCTTGAATACTATAAAAGCAACAGAGGGAAACTACTAAAAAATAAGTAGTGAATTAATTATAAACATCTAAGCTTGTGTATAAACAAAATTAAACGTATTCGTGGGAATCGCGTAAGGCTGGGCTGTCACAAAGTTGCTGGAACATTTCCAATTACTCGTTCGAAAATAAACAAATCGAGAAGTTTTTAATAACATCAACAAATATAATATTTTCCGCAGAGTGCATGAGTGCATCTTTTCAGCCACAAAGCTTGTAACCTTTTTAAAGCAACAAATAACCAGTTATAAGAGAGAACTAAAGCAGTGAAAATTTCACACATACATAAATAAGAGCTTAATTGGAATACGAAGAGCATTTGTTTACGAAGCACACATTGTAGTAACAACAATCAAAGCAGCAACATATCAAATTTTCAGAATTATAAAACGAATCCAAGCTTTGCGGAAATCAATAAACTTTTCGAAGTGCTCTTTTGTAGACGAATATAATATAGAATCTCGCCATCTCATAAGCAAAAAAGAATCTCATTAAAGAAAGAATCTTCTGGGTAAAAACGACTTTAAAAAAACCATTTAAATTCATGATTTTAATGGAATAAAGTTAAACTTTACTTAAGAATCAACTTAACAAAGAATTTAAGAATTTATAAGACGTTCCTAGTTCGCAATACCAATTGTAGTAATTATATTTGTAATCATTACTTTCGAATTTACAAATAATATATATAAATATTCAAATTATCGTAAATTCTTATAATTTTTGTTCTTTCCGATAATTTGAAAACAATTAAATAATAAAATTTTTTTAAAAACAATTCAATTATAAATTTAAAAAAGAATTAAAAAATACAATTTTATTTGCCAATTATTAAAAAATAATAAAAAAGTAATCCTAATTTTGTTATATTGAATATTTTCAGATTACATGTCTTACTTTAAAAATAAACTGCAAAATAATAAAATACCAACATTTAGGTAAATTTTAAGAGATTGTCTTCCATAATTTATTCCAGTAGTAAGTAATACAATAATTGATCAAATTATCATGATCAAATTATATTTCTTTATTACTTTTCAATAATAATGAAATAATCGACATTAAAACAAACCGCTTAATCGTAATCTAATTTTGTAGATTACTTAGTAATAAGTAATCATATTCTAAACTTTACAGCACTGGATTGAACCATAACTAAATTATAGAAATACAAAGCATTAAACTTTACTTCGAATTCATTACATCAAACCTTAATTGTAACTAAAAATAGCTAATAATTTATATAATACAATTGAATATCCTTTCGATTCATGGGTGTTATTTTGGAAAATATTGCAGATACATATATATGTATGCGCAGGTATGTATGTGAATATGAAAAAACACTGCAAAAACATGCATAAAATAAAGTTGCGAACTTTATTCTTTTGCACGCGAATACATTCATGCAAATTTTCAATCTCAAATAAGTTAGTTCATTTTTTCTGGGTCAAAGCTATCGAAGTAGCTGCGGAACTAAGTGAACGCTATTTAATTTTAGAAATTAGTTTTTCTAATTGTAAATTTAGAGATAAAACATACTGAACAAACCTTGCCAGTGGTGTGCCTTTTGTGAGTCCTTGGAAGGTTTATGCTTAACCCCGATCCACTGCTACGCTGTATTGATTGCAGGATTTTGTGACACGACCTGTTTGATTGAGGGTGGTTATGAGTGGGAAAGGAATGACAAGCGAAAGAATTTAATGAAAACAAGTGAATATTTGTGAAAAAAGTATGAAAGATGTTACTGAAGACTTATTTGCTCTTTTTATTGAATACTTCCATTCCTTGCTACTCTTGCTATATGAAATTATTGATTTTTGAAAGATCTTTGTTGTTCTTTCACGGGTATGTATTGAAAATGACGTCCGCACATACATACATACATACATATAGATTTATGGCACTCTTAAGTAGGTGTATCTCCTGTGTTTCATTTCTGAACGTTAGACATTCAAGTGTAAACAAAATGTATTATTTAACGCAATTTCATCTGTTTGTATTTTCGCCACACTCTTCACTTTAAAGGTGTCTCAATTTTCAGATTATTCTGACGGCCACAAGTCTGTTTCCACTATCCCGGCTTCTTATTAATTCTTCCAACGCATCCAAACCTTGCAAGCGCTCTTATCAAACTGAATGAAAAGTTTGCATGCATACCCGGAGTGAGTTTCAAGTCAAAATTACCTTTTGTTTAGCTGATGTTATTGCTGTTGTGGTTGTTGGTAATCCTATCAAATACTACAGATGGGATAGTAGAGAGCGAAGATTCTCAACGTTAACGAGCTCTATCGAATAAGAAAATTCTCTCTTGACTTTTAATTTGCTCTCTCCTCTTATTTCTAAACAAAATAAAGTAAAACGAAATAAAATCAAGTAAAATAAAGTAGAATACAATGCAAGAACATTGAAAATAAAGTAAAACGAAAAAAAATAAAAACAAATTAAATAAAATTAAAAAGAATAAAATAAAACAAACTAAAATAATATAAATCAAAATAAAATAAAATAAAACCAAATAAAATAATACTAAATAAAATACAATTAAGTAAAATAAAATCAAATTAAATAATTTAAAAAAAAAATAAATAAAATAAAGTAATTTAATAAATAAAAAAGCAATTAATAAAACAAATAAATTTAAATGAGGATCAAATGAGAAAAAAATAAAATCAAAATATATAAAATTAAACTAAGTAAAATGAAGTAATATAAAGGTTAATTAAATTAAATGAAAACAGATTAACTAATTAAAAACGAAGATGTCTCTCGCAATACAAAAACGCATATTATTTTTGCTTTTCTACCGAAATCTCCCACGGCTCACAAATTTACAAAAAAAAGGTATAAAAAGTTTCTGCAAAGAGCAGAAAATCTGTTTTGAATTGATTAACAAAATATACAATTTGTTATTTAACGAGGGGGATTTTAAATTGCTTTAATAATTTAATGTTGTGTCACTTTACTGTGTCCAGTTATATACGCAAAACTATTAAACTCCTAATTTAAACATCCAATTGCTTTTAAATAAAGCGCTACATAAATTGCTAATAATTTAAATTTGTTGTCAGACTTCAATAAATGTACTTTTTTTGCCCTTATGAAATCCAATAATAATGTTTTTCTTACTTTTCTTTGAAAATTAATAAGGAATACTTGTGCAAATCTGGTTAAATTAATTTAGCACTAACCGAATTGGCCGCAGGTGGTTAACCGGATAGTGTTTACAAAGCACAAATGGTCCCAAGGAGTTAATCAAACATGTCTATTACTCTTCGAGAAGGTGTTTTCCTCTCTTTGCGAAGAGCTCAGTGTTCAGAGAGAGAGAGAGAGAGAGAGAGAGAGCGCTGGATTCAAAGAGGAATTTTACAAGTTCTTACATTTAACCAGTTCTTACATTTGATTAAAATTCAAAACGCGTCCGTTGCTTTCAAAAAATTCAAACGACCACGATGCAGTTAGGTAATCCACTCAACATTCGATGTTAAAAAATTTTACTTGTCGCGACTGAAGGCTTTTGGAAGTAAAGAATAAATACAAAATTTAATGGCCTGCATTCATGCATTTTGAAAACAGGAAAAACCACAGTGAAAAAACGCCGTGTTTACTTATCAAAATTCCTGAAGTATTTCGAAGCATTTATAATGTGTATATTTATTTAGTATTATTTTAGAAGTTTTTCAGTAATTTCAAATATATGAAGCATTGAAATGTATTTAAGTTATTTAAGAACATTTCACGAATTTGTTCATATAAGAATTTCAAGGCATATACGAGTATTTAAAGATACCTACAAAAATTTGGCGTATTTTAGAAGTTTGAAAGATGTGGTTTTTTGAATCTGATAGTATTTGTAGTTTTTAAAGTACTTAAAAGTATTTAGAATGTTTGAAGTAAAAGTACTGCATTAGTACCGTGATAAGTCAGCATTAGCGTTTGAATACGTTTTAGACATTTGAAATCATTATAAGTTTATAAATGACTTGAAGAAAGGTTAAAATTATATAGCTTTTATTAAAAAATGTTGCTTTGTTACTATATACAGATCACATTTATTTAATATGTTATGGTTACTAATTAATTTGATATTAAACACTACCTTGTAATACCATTATTTACTTCTCTTATACAAGAAACGGCGCCACTTACGTCTTTACTGTGTGGATATAATATTTCTCATCTGTCGCACTGCGGTTACCAAACGCGGTTCGCATCCACTGCTCATGGACAAGTAACTCTCCGGTGATGCTTTCAGCAGTGTGCAAATCTGTGATAAATTCTGACTGATGGATAAGCCGAGTTCCTCAACCACGCTGGAAAGGTATTCGATATCCACCGCCAGCTGTTTAGCAGCGGCGGCATTGAGGTTTTTAATCTGCAAGATTTGCGACTGATACAGCACGCAGCACTGCTCCACCACCAGGGATAGCAATACGTCAGCGCAGGGTATCTGCTGCGTGTACTGCACGTTAGAAGCCTCCAGAGCTTGTCTCAGCAGCGCAGAGGGTGACAGCAATAAAGGCTCCAAGTGTTGCGGCAGCGTAAGCAAGTATTGGCCGATCTGTGTTATACATTCCTGCGGAGTGAAGCTAAAAGCAGGCATCTCCGCATCCAGAGCTACACCGCCAACTCCCTCCATGGTGTGCGGCGGCTGTATGCTGGATAGATGAGCTTCAATGGGTTGCAGCAGCACGCTCAGTGCCACGTCGTGTGTCTCACTGAAGTAGGAGCCCAGTGTAGAATAGATGGATGTAAAAATACCCAAAGAATTTTGTGACAGATCGGAGACATTGGCGCGCTGCGACTGGTATTCCTTTATAGTGTTGAGAAGACGTTGGACTTCAGCGCGATCGAAGACACTGAAAATGCAAACTCGCTGCCGCTTAGATGTAGCGCTCGTAAGCTGCTCTCCCAAAGCCGCCATACGTTCGTGGAGAGTCTGCTCGAACTTATTTAAGCGCGACTGAAAGTCCGAGAGGCTTCGAAGCAACGACAGGCAGTGCTGCAGCAGCGACCAGTCGGCACCGTCAACACCACCAACACTTAAGCTTAGCTGACGTTGAGTCTTTGCATAGCTCTCCAGCAGTCGCTTGAAAATGCCGCCCAGCAAGGCAATCAGTTTGCACAGAGCCAAATCATTGGTGATGAGGCTACAGCGTTCGCACGCCTCAGAAAGCCACATGAACACTTTGCGTGTGCTGTCGTCCAAATGACGCACAGCTTCCGCCGTAGACGACTGATTAATAACCAGTCGATCTATTTGGGTAGACAGATTAGTTTCTTCCAAGCGCGGATATTGCTGTATGAACTTGTAAAAGTACTCGTAGATGGACTCTGAAAGTCGCGTTAGTGTCTCCTCAGGTAACACGAGTCCCGACTGTTTTACAAACGTGTTGAGATGTGTCACGAAGGCATTCTGTGCTTGTGCAATGCGTTCTAAGAGTTCTAGGCGTTCATTTGAACTGCGTAGCATTTGCAATACATGCTGATCACGAGTTGGTTGCAGCGATGGCAGCAATTCGATTATCACTAGAAACGGTTGTTCTCCTCCAGCATCTACGCCGGATCCAAAGACCTGTTCACACCATCTGGACTGCTTCTGGCACACTTCGAGCAGCTGATCATAGAGCAGCGTCAGGAATTGTTGCGAATTTTCTGTACCAACGAGCTCCAGCGTCTCCTTCCAATACTGTTGCAAAGAGTTCTTTTGCACAGCGCGATAGTATTGCTTGAGCTGGGGCAGACGCTGTATACCAGTAAAAGTCACAATGAACTTGCGCGACTGCTCGATGTTTCCCTCTGCGAAAGCCTGCACCACACTGGGGCTGGCCAGCGCTTCCAAACGATTCTTGAAATCTTCCACCTGTGCTTGCCTCTCCGCATGTCCATCCAGCTTCTCCTGCGCCAATACCGATCTTTGCAGCGCCATCAGTTTCTCACAAACGCTCTACATAAAACAGAATTAAAGTAACAATCGTTATACGAAAAGAATACTAATTAGTTGAGTTTACCTGCAGCTCATTTCGTTCGAAGCAGTCTTCCAACTCTGCAATCAGGTTGCCCCACCCGTCAGACTCTTGCAAGCTTTCTTTCTCAGTTTGCAAATTCATCTGCAGCTTATACAATCGCTCCAGTGTTTCCATGCATTCGCCTGTTTCATCCTGCACTGCAGCGACTTCCTTGCGCATCTCGCTCATACGCTGCTGTAGAGCCTCCACGTCCTCGTGCAACGCTTTAACATCTTTGATGACACGCGGCATGTTTGCCACTAGCTGTTGACTTGTGTCCTCCAGCGCTAAGCTCACTTGCTGCACGTACAGCTGCAACTTGGACACGTAGCTGTTGATAAAAGCATTTTTTAGCTCGATATCGTCATCTGCAGCTTCAGCTCCATTGCCGCCGTTTTCCTCAGCAAACTTCTTGTAGTTACTATTAATCCATTCAATCGCATTGAAGTTTTCTTCGGAAAGCGCCGAGATATCCATGACTTGGATTGTATTAAAGTTCCGTGGATTAAATGGAAAACGTAATATTCCCAAAACTCCTCTTCAAAGAAAATTCCTTTATATACTGCAACCAGCTGTTTTTGATGTCGGTAAAAGAACACAAAATCAGAGGTGTTGCCAACTTAAAAAAACTGGACTTAATCAACTTCTAGCAGTGCTTCTCAACTAGTTTAGCCAGTGGTCTTGGACAAAGACAAGTTATTTATGGTCTTGGTTACGACGGAATATGCGCAGGTGTGGTAATCCCAATGAACAAACTCTCTCTCCTCTTTTCGTTTCTTCTTTCTAGATTTTGTTAATGAAAATATCACAGTTTCCTCACACTACTTGACAAGAAAACTGACAATGAATTGCTTTTTTCTGGAAGTCCGCAATTCCTTCATGATCTCCGACTAAAAAGTTACCACATTCAGGCCGCGCCGTTGGTTATAATTTGCGCAGCCGCGACCCGAACGCATTGCTGGAAATCTCGCTAAATTTTAAAACTAAAAATTAATTTTTATGTCGTCAACATAGGGGAAAACAAAACATATTACGGTGGTTCAACTACACGATTGAGTTTTCAAAAACTCTTTTGCGACCATTTGCGATATTTTCAAATTTCGACAGTTGCCACCAAGCTTAAATGAACCGCACATAAAAACTATCTTGCAAGTTTTTGTAAAAAAATTTACTACTGCTGTTCATTTCCGGAAAACTGGATAAAAGGATTTTTCAATTGAAAACTAGAACAGTCGAGATTTCTGTTCAGAAATGAATGAGAAGGCTTTTCAATTATATTTTTATTAAATAATAATTTATATTTCTCCTTTAAAACTCGTTTATTCCACAAATTTTTATTATAATTGTTATTATACGTATGAATGCATGTTAATGTATTACGCAAGTGTGTGTATGTGTGGATTGTTTGCCTGACTTGCTCTAATATTCTTACTTTATTTATAACGTGCTCACACTGTTGTTGTTATTGTTACTGCATTAAATTTAAGAGCTCTATTAAATTACTGTAAATATATATGTATATATTTTTAGACTACAGCTATTGTATGCCTGTATGTAGAATTCTACTTATTGTTGTTATTTTATTTTGAGACAGTAGATTTGTAATGCAATATTTAAAAAGTTTTGAATTTATAAACACTGATTCTTCTGCAAGTTAAAATTTTGTAGCTTAGAAATGTAAATTTCAATTGTATTATATAGTTATTTTTACATAATATGCTTTCTTCAACAAATTCTCTCCGTGTTGTCGAAGAAAAAAAAAAGTACTAAATTATCAGTTAACAGAGGATCGAAGGAAACTTAATTAAATTTAAAATATAAGTATAGGAAAAGTTAGACTTAAATGTAAAAAGCAAATGTGTATATCGTGTATAATTAACTACATAATGTATTTTTGCAAAATTATCGATCTTTCTCGTTTTATACATGATTGATTTGTCTGCCGCTGGCTTAAAAAAATTATAAACTGCAAACTTCTCAGCAGAGAAACAATTTTCAATTGAAATTTTAATTTAATCAATAAATCAATATTCTTCCTAAAACTTAATTCTGAACTCTTCTTTTCAGAGAAATACAATCTACTTTCGCAAAACGCGAAATCAAAACAAATTAAAATTAACCAAAATTCCAAATAATTCATGCGAGAGCGAAAAGAAAAACTTCAGCTAAAGCTAAATTATAAAAAAATGTACCAATTATTTCAAAAAAAATAATTTTAATCAAATTTCATATTTGAACAACTTTACCATTACTTGTTATTGTTGTTGTCGCCGTTTAATGTACATAAATCAATAATTTAAGGAAGCAGATTGTTGATTTTGGTCAGTCCGTTAACGCTCTCCTTCGAATTGTTTTGTTTGTTTTGCGTGTGGTTGTTGTTGACATAAAAGTTAATTTTTATATTTTTCTGTGTACAATTTTGAATTTAAAGAAAACCGATCGATTCTATCAGAGAAGCAGGAAGACGGAGAGCGCACACAGTGATTTAAGGAGAGGAAGGAAGAAAAACAAAAGCTCCCTAGAGCTAGAAGAGATTAATAACAGAGTCTGTGGTGATTCCAATTTGTTAATTCGAAAAAATTGCGTTTCTATTGTTTGAGAGAATATCGAGATTTATCGATAATGTAACTAATGACAATCCGAATCCGAATTTTCATAAAACGCTAGTCTTTCGGGTAAAAACATCCGACAATTTTCAACGAAAATTATCTACTCTTCTCTCTCGCTTTATTTCGCCTTCTCTCATCCTCTCTCTGTACATTTCCTTTCGACCTTCTCGATGTGGCGCTCTTCAACCCTAGAGAAAACCACTGTGTTAAAATATTCAACTAATTTAAAAATTAGTTTAAAAACTGTTTCATTTTCTGTCCTTCTGAATATACATTTTAATTATTAAAAGAATCATAAAGTAAAATAGAGTTGCATCATACATTAATAAATAGCAGTACGCTTGCGCCAGCTGCTGTATTATGAGCAAAACATTTAAACTAATAACTGCAATGATTAAATAATTCACTTCATAATGCTTATTTTTACTTCACAATTATTGGTATTCCTGTTATGATGATTCATCATTTCACAACGATTTAATTACAATATTCCGTATTCAGTGTGGGTTTACAGTATATTTTGTAGCCTTTAAACTAACGAAGACCAACTTAGATTTCTAATTAAGCCACCTTCTCCAAATTGGAGGCGAACGCATAAATTTAATTTTTAGGCAGCCGTTCTTAAAATATGATTTTTTATAAGCACAAACAATGATTTGCTTTTGGGGAAAAAACTACAGATAATAAAGAAAATGATAATTGCAAACGAAATTGATTTCAAGAAATTTAACGAGTTATTCTCTCTTCTTCGCTTTTTAAATTACAAGCTTTGCTCGCTTTTCTCTCTGTAAAAATTAGACGCTGTTGTTTTATTGATTTTTTTTTTGTTTTTTTTTTTTTGCTTCTGTGATTTTTCCTTTCTCCTATTTATGTTTCCTTATCTTACATTATTATTAAATTTAATTGATATTTAGTTCTATTAAAGATTACAACTATTTATTGAAATTATGAACTAATTTTCTAAAGCTAGTATTTAATATTGTTATCGAAGTAAATTTTTCAAGTCCGGGGTTTTTCCTCCTCATGCTGATTCTATTTAACATTATTTGCCCGTTGTTTTCGTTTTTATCAAAAATACATTTATCTTCTCGTTCTTCTCTATGTATTTCATGTGTTTTTTATAGTTAGTTCAAAAGAAATACATAGTTCTGATTTTCGCAATCGTTGATGTGTGAGAAATACATTCTATGTAAAATTTAAATACATACTTATTAATTACTTCTTCTCACATGATGTTGATACATAAATACATTAAATGTTATGTTGCTTTGTAGAAATATTGATTATTATTTCATAGAAGCTACGCATAAAGGGAGAGAGAGAGAGAGAGAGGGAGAGCAACGAAAGTTCGAAGCTTCTCTCTTCTCGATCACGCAAATACTAGTTTTGTATTTTCTTCTGAAAATGATAACATTAATAAAAGAAAATATTTATTCTTAATTCTTCGCATTAGTGGTTTTTATCCTATTTAAATTCAATGCAGCAGCAACAACTGCTGTATACGACGTTTTCGCTCCACTATCCTGTATTGTAACCCATTTTTACTCCCCCAAAATTTAACTCAATTTTGGGTTCCTAATCCTCTAGTTATACATGGATTTTTTTGTTATTTTTTTTTTTTTAATTTTTTCAGTAATGATTTCCCCTCTTCTTCTTGCATTTATGCTTCTAGTTCAACGTTTACTCTTCGCAGCTTTTTTCCTTTTGTTGCAGCCGCTCGTTGGATGAGGAGGAGCAGGAACGTGCACTGACTCTCAACTCCTCTCCGGTGTGCTGTGGTGATGGTAGATTTGCTGTATCTGCTGTCCGCTCGAGGTTGCATGTTGCTGCTGCTGCTGCTGTACCTGGCTGCTGGACGTCACCACATCCTGCTGATGTGCGATATGTTGTTGCTGTTGGTGGTGCTGCTGCTGCTGCTGTTGCTGTGGCGTTGATGTGTGTTGCGGTTGTTGAATGTGCACGACGTGTTGTATGTGCTGCGGTGTCTGTGGCTGGTGCTGCTGTTGTTGTTGCTGTTGCTGCTGTTGGTGCGGCGATGGGCTGTACTGGAACTGCTGCTGAAACATGTGCAACTTTGGAGGGGTGGGAGGAAAGGAGAGATAATTTCAAAACATTACTAAGGTATTTCAAAACTACAGAGCTCTCAGCCCTCTCTCTCTCTCTGCTTTACTTACCGAGTTCTCCTGACTGTGCTCGATGATTTCAATGCTGCCAGATGTGTTGCCGGAAGTATTGTTGATGGAGGTGCCGCTGGTGTTGCTGACGTCGTATTTGCCGCGTTTGAAGCGGCCGTAGAGTGAACTGTAAGGTAGGTTGTAATGTATAGCAGCCTGATTGATGGACATCTGGCCAACACTGTTGGAAGAAAGATCGAGAGAGAATAGATGAGAGTTTATTACTACATAAAATAATTTCTAAGCATTTCTAAGCTTTACTTGCTGATTCTTGTTTAATGCGTTAACAAATTAAGATGCCTGTTAAAAAAGAGAAAAAACACACACTTACCGCACAGAATTCAATGCCTCATTCATGGCATCCTCTGACCACGGCGTAGGATTCGAGCGAGACAACTCAATGCCTTCGCGTTTGCAACGTCCGTAAAGGGTTCCTGAAATCGTATAAAATCATACTTAGTAATTTTCTGTCAACTTCTACTAGTAGTCTCAAATTTTATTCAGTTTATCGTTTTATTTAATTTACTATTTATTGAAGTTACTCTTGTTTACTTTTCGATTTCTATTGAACTTATTAATTATATTTATAACACTGTTAATATTATTTAATTCTGCAGAATCAAAGGTTTCGAATTCTGCAAAATAATGTTTATATAAAAATGAAATTTTTGCCAAAGTAAAGCATTTTTTACTAAGTAAAGCATTTTCATTGCTTAAAAAAGTAAGAACAACAAATCATCAAATTGCAGTTGATTTCGTATAACATCAAACATGTTTCTGAATCAATTGTGATGCATTTGCTCAATAACGTTAATAATTTTTAAATTATTATATTTTAAATTTTCTGTGCCTTTTATCAGATTTATAAAATATTATTATACTTTATTATCGATTTTTATAATTTCCTTATTTTTAAATTATTATTATAATTTTATTATCGATTTTTATGATTTCCTTATTTACGGCTTTTTAATTTCAATTATTTTTAATCATGCTAATCCGACTTTAATATCAGATTCTTATTTCGAATTAAAATTCCACTTGTTTTTTCCTATTTAAAATATAGTTTCGAATATCCTGCCAAAAAATCTTAGATTATCTCCACTTTTACTTTCTGTAACGAATTTTTAGTCGTCCACAATCACAATTTTTTAAACACTGCATTTTTTTTTCTTTTTTAAGATGTGACATTTCCGGAATATTTTATTCGCTCTCATTACACTGGAACGGATAATCGCCACTTCTATTCACTTTTGTCACAAATCAATTTCCAAATCCTTCAAAAAATCCTTAATGCTTTCTTTCCGCTGTGTTTAGTTAGAATCAACTGAATTTTCATATACATTTTGGTCCCTTTATAATGCAGTCAGTCAATCGCCTCAGTTCACTTTATCCACTCCACTCATTATGTCACCATTATATACCTGTTGGTATGCCGAACTCAGCGCTCGCCTTCTGGACGGACGTATGACCGGCGCGTATTGCCTCGAGGGCTCTTTCTAAATCCTCGGGTGTCCATGTTGTGGGTGCCGCATTGAATGGTGCCGCCAAACGGATACCCTCGCGACGTGCGATCTTATATAGCGTCGAGGACGGAATACCGTACGCTTTGGACGCTTTATTCGCGGAAATCTGTCCCGTACGTAACGCTTCTAATGCACTGTTTAATGAATCCTCATTCCAGGATTTTGTACCGCCTTCCTTTTTGGGCGTTTCGATGCCCATGCGGTGTGCTCGTTGCCACAGCGTGGTCGATGGGATGCCGTACGTTACAGATGCTTTCGTCAGACTCATATTTTGATTCTTCAGTGCATCTAAAGCTGAATTCATATCATCTTGAGTCCAAGTTTTGGGACCATTAAACTGACCTTTGTTATCGCCACCACCGTGTTGTTGGTCCAAATTGGTATAATGCGGCTCATTATTGTCGTTGGGTGAACCGTTGGCGATCATCATTGAATCTTCACTGGTATCGGAGTTATACATATCTAAATTTTATTAGAGAATGGAAAAGGAGGAAAAAATTCACAAAATTTTATTAGTTAGTTAATCTCATCACGTAATTTTTGTTTTGTAAGTGCAAAGATAAAATTGCGATAAAAGTTCGATTGGCAAATATAAACCACTAAATAAATATGAGATGGACCATCGGTAAGTTTCTTTTTAAAAACGTGTTATTTTCATATAGTCGACACAAACAATCTTGAAAAATGATAGAAATTGCTTTGTCATAGTTTTATACATGGAATGGACCTATTCACGCTTGTATATGGCTGGTAAATATTGGAAAACTATTATTAAAGTGAGCATTGCAGAAACTGTGCGAAAATGAAGAAGAAATTTCAGTCGAAATACTGCAACAACTACGGCTAGTGTGAGGAAGTTTGTGAAGAAAATTTGAGGAACTGGAAGGTATGGCATGTTCGTTGACTTGAAAAATTATCCTCGTGTTCATTGTAGTCAAAAGTTTTTCATAAATAATCCAAAGATTCGTTCTTTTCAATAAAGGAAAGTACATTGAAAAACCGAATTCCATTAATTTAGCAAGTAATTTTTACTCCGAATTCCATTAATTTAGCAAGTAATTTTTACTTTATGAGTGATGAAAATGGAACCAAAATAAAACCTGCCGGAAAAATCATGAATGTAACTTTGAAAACACATTTCATCTTCACACCTCAAGCACTATCATCCAGAAATAAACTTGTTACTCACCCATATGACCAGTAGTCATCATGTTAACAATTTCTGGCGTTATAATCATTCCGGGTTCATGTTTTATTTGACTTGGATCGATTTCCATAACAGTCGCACCAGTGATTTCTTGATGCGAATGTTGTTGTTGTTGTTGTTGCTGCTGATGTTGTTGTTGCTGCTGTTGTTGGTGTTGCTGATGGAGTTGCTGCTGGTGTTGCTGCTGCTGATGCGGTGACTGTCCTTGTGTAATTTGCAATTGGTGTTGTGCTTGATGATGCTGCTGTTGCTGCTGCTGCTGTTGCTGTTGCTGCTTTACTTCAATCACCTCACTTTTAATGTGCTGCACCAAATTCGAATTACTTTCGTCGCCAGTTTGATGGTGTATGGTATGCATTGGTGACTGATCGAGCCTTTGTATCATATGCTGAGCCAAATGATTGTCGATATCGAGCGGTTCGGTGGGATCTGCGATGGGAGAGAAGAAATGCAAGCAGAAAGATGAGTAATGATCGAAATTTTTCGTGAGGTTTTGAGGAGACGTTCGTCGCGGGAAAAATTAAAATTAATATTTTTTATACGAAACTCAGAAATCAGTAACAGAAAACTGGGGGGGGGGGGGGGGGGAAAGAAGAAATCTGAAAAATGAGGACAAAACGTTGAAAGTAGTTGAAAGAAAGAAAGAAGTAAATTTCTCTCGCAATAGTATTGACTGATTTTTTTTATACAGCGTGAAATTTAAATTCCACCGAGCTTTCTCTTAATTAGTTTTTAAAGGTGAATTTGCGTCATTCAAAAAATTTGTTTTCGTTGGCACAAGTAACGTAAATAAACGCCATTTAAAATTGTATCTCTGTCTTGGTTCCTCCGGCGAGGAAAGTTTCTCCAGTCGCCAATGACGTTCAATTAAAAGGACTGAAATAAAGTTTTAGGATTCATCGCAAATTCTCCCTATTTCATCTGCTTTTCTATTTATATTTTCCGAACATAAATTCACGTTATTCTTCTCAATAATTTTATAATTTTCTGGTCATTGTCGATCTATTATTGTACATTCACGTAATTTTTTTTTATCTATTGTTATCGGCGACGTAAATTGGCGTCATTTCAAGTTCTCCTACTCTGATTACCGCTGAAGTTAACGTTATTTACGACGAGCTTTTGTTTTAAAAATACATTCTGATGTTGAAATATTTGCGTTACTCTAATTTCACTTCAACTAAGATTAAATTTTTCTAAATATCTCTTATGAAAACTTAGGTAATTTAAAATATTCTTCTTTTATTCTTCTGAAATCACGCAACTTAAAGTAGACGGAAATTCACATAATTTTAATTTCTAATCTAAAAATTTTTAATTCTAATTTTAAATTCTAATCCCGGTTGCCACTGACGTAATTAATGCTAATTAACCTTAATTAACGTAATTTCAAATAAGCAGAGCCGCGAATAATGATAGAGTACCAAAAAACTCACTTGATAGGTCTCTGGTGTCGGTGCTGGGATTGCAGGACAGATCGACGTGTTCCGTTACGGTTACAGGTGTCGCTGATGGTGCTGGTGGTTCGGGTGCAAAATCTAAAAATCCCATCGGCACACCAAGCAAGCCGCCATTCTGCAGTGAAGAGAGAGAGAGAGAGAGGGAGAAGTGCCTCGATTAGCAAATTTTTCTCGCGCACGGTCATTATTTTTGTCACTACTTACCATACCCATTCCTAAGCTCGTCATGTTCTTGTCTTTGCCGTCGCGCGAAACAACGATTTGTGTAACGATTGCTGTGCCGGGTGCTGAAACTGTTGTTACGCCGCCAGCATTATTCGACGACGATGCGGACGAACCCGGCGACGATGCTGCCGATGTTTCTGTCTTGCAGATCTTTTGCAGCGACGGCTTATCTGCGTCCGAGTCGCCCAGCTGCTGTTGGTGTTGTGCTTGTTGCTGATGGGCAGCGGTCGTCGCTAACGTCTGACCTCCACCACCAGAAATCGGTATATAGTTGCCGCTTGAAGTCTGCTGCAAACTAACGATAGAGGCTTGATTCTGATTCTGTATGAGAATTGTTTGCTGATGTTGCTGCTGCTGCTGTGGGTGCTGTTGATGGTGCTGCAAGTCAGGTGACCGGGAACGCTTGCGTATACGCGATTTACGTGCCAATTGCTGCTGCTGCTGCTGCGTGCTTACGGCGGTAGCGGTGATGACGTTTGCAATCGAGCCGCCGGCGGTTACTAATTGCTGCGCATTGGCTGCATTAACATTGGCGAGTGTGTGTGTCAGAACGGCATTGGCACCAGCTTGTTGATGTTGTTGCTGCTGCTGCTGCTGCTGCTGGTGGTGATGCTGCTGCTGGTGATGATGTACGGTTGAGGGTGAGGGTGGGCCTTGGGCTACCGTGGCATTGACAATGTTGCCGACCACTGCTTGTTGTATGTTTTCGGACACGGTGATGGTTGCTGTTGCAGCGTCTGCAATATCGTCTGTGGTTTCAGCGGTTTCGCACAGACCTTTAATTTTCAGCTGTTCGGCAGTACGCAACAAACCCTGCGGAGAGAAAAAGAGAGGGGAATGTAATAATTGTAAGAAAATAATGTAGGGAAAAATCGAGCATCGTGAGTAATTATTATATTAATTCTTAAAATGATTAAATTAAATTTAAAAACAAAACCGAATTGTATCATCTAGCGAGGTAATGAATAAATCTATAAAAATATTAATCTCACCGACCATTTGATGAGTTTATCGTTGCAAATCTTTCAATTATGTCAACTAATGGCAATGAAAAGTGAAATAACGTTTTTATTTACACTCGTATTTTTCCAAACAATGACAATAACGATTGAATGTCACGAGCGAGGAGTGGAATGGAGTGGATGATGGAGGACGCTTTAACTCTTTCTTACATAAGAATATTCACGAATTATAATCACTATAAGTAAATACATATTTTTTCCAGTTTCTGAAATCTTTTTCCGCACCTTATCTAACTGAATACACAAGAAGCGGCACTAATTAATCAACCGCACCCAAAATTTAGTGGTTGGCAAAAAGAACGCCTTCGGCCATTTAGCACCCGCGTAGAAAAAACCATAGCGAAAACAACAACAACCAGCCCATCACCATGATGATATAATTCATTTTCCATAGACAGCAACAACAACAACTTCAACTCTTACAACGAATAAGAAATTAAATTTCTTTACTTTACCAAAAAGCTACCCTTTCTCTTTTCTTGCCACACCTCTAACCAGCAAAACTGAACCCGCTTCTCTCCCGAAAACCACCCTTTATTCTCCTCACGCACGGCTAACTTCACTCTTACAAGATATTTAATTTTTTTTCTTAATGAACGAGCAAAAGTAACATTAATTTTGTGTTCATTTTTTCTTGGTTTTAATTTAAATAAAATATAAAACGCAGAAACTACAGCAGAGAATGTAAAAAAAAAAAGTGTACAGACCAAGAAGGAGTCAGCAGGCTCAAGAAAACCAAGGAAGGGCAGGATACACCATCATCAGCAGACCCCTGCTTGTTGTTTTAAATAACTTTGAGAAAAAAATTAAGAAATAATTTTCTCCATTTTTAGAAGGAAAAATTTTTTTACTTCTTCAAATAAAAAAGCTCTGAAGACAGCGGGAAAGAGAAAATGGTAAGAGTGCCATGCCATCGTAGAAGGGGAAAAAGAAGATGGCGAAGTATGAAGGCGGAGAAAACCGGGCTGGCTATCTGATCCACGTGGTGGGTGTGAAATGGTCAAAACAACGCAGAGAGAGAGAGGAAGAGAGAGAGAAGTGGGCGAATTCTTGGTCATCAACGACAAGTTGATAAATTTTATCCTTCTTTCGTTTGTTTATTTTTGCTGCAGCAGTCGTTTCACTCAGGATGAAGGAGTGAAAAAAGAAACCCCCAGAACAATAAGGACGAGATGACGATGAAGAAGGTAAAAAAAAAAAATCAACGAAAAACTAAACGCGTTATTGCCCGTGGAAGAGTTGGGACAGGCAGGGAAAAACTTTACAAGAACCTGAAAATAATTATTTCTTTAAAATTAGATATGGGGGAAAAAAGAAACTGAAATATATATACTTTTAAATGCAAGAAAAATTTCTCCACAATTTTTTCGAGTGAAAATATAATTAGAGTTCTTTTTACTTTTTACCCTTCCGACTAATTAAATATATTAATGAAATGATAAAGTTGAGAAAGATATGAAGGCGATTCCCGCCAAGCTAGACATTGTGGGTGTTTTTGGGTGTGTTCGTCATTTCAATTTGTTATAAGAAAAATTAAATAAAAGCTATAATTTCAGCTGTACTAAGAATTATGGGTTTGAGGAGGGTGGCGGTGACGGTAGTGAGATCTGAGGGTGTATGAAACGTTAACTTGAAACTCTACGAACCGGAAAGGGCATTGAGAGCTTTAAGAAACTCGGCAATGTGAAAAAACGACACATCAAAGGAAACCTTTTTTGGGAAAGAAATCCCCTTATACGAGTAATAATGTAGCTGCACATTCAATTAGTGTAATAAGTACAAATGAATAGAATGAGGCAGGGTGAGCATGTTAAAAAATTATATTACGTCCAGGAAACTCAGCAGATTTTTTTTTTGTTTTACCAGAAAATTGGTTCGAACTTTAACTGAGAGATTAGAAGTTGTAAAATTCAATTTCAACCATTTCTTCTGCAAAAATAAACAGCACAGCCAACAATTTTCTTAAGCAAACAAGAAGTTCAACACTGACACTTTGCTCGGCTCTTGTTTTGAGTTGTCATTTGGAACGCCCCTGCTCCTGGAAGTTGGAGCTTTATGGAAAAGCTAACAATAAAAGAGGAAAGCGGCGAACGATACATGAAGAGTATAAAAACATCATATTCTATCAATACCACAGTCACCATACCCTGTACAGTGTACACAATGGCACCGTAAAACCAGTAAGACTGTGTTTGGCCGAAAAATTTCGATTAGAATTTCGCCAGTTGACAATCGAATAATTAGCATGATGCCACGTAATGGTACACAATGACGAAGTAGGTGGAGTAAAACTTTAAGTTGTAAATGTATAAAAACTTTAAGTTGTAAACCTATTTAATTTCATTTTAGCAAGGTTTTCAGCGCTTATAATCGTAAAAATAGAACAGGTGGTACGATTTGAATGCGTTTTTTGGTATTTCCCTAATATTTCACTTTATAAAGAATATCTATTACAACTTTATAGAATCCCCTCATACAATACGTGGATCACGTGAATAATTGCACAACGCTAACTTTGTTCGAGATCCAAGCGAACGCCAAACGCTTGGAAGAAAGAATTGCTATGTTCATTACTAAGTGGGGACCAGTTATTTGGATACCGAATTGCAGATTATCGTAAAATAAATTTCATGTTAGGAAGTAAAATAATTTCAGTTAGTAGGCAACTGTTAAAAACTTCAACTGGATTAAGGAGGATCGACGCAGGGGTTATCAATGAGAATAAAGATTGAACTTTAGAACAATTGAAAACTTGAAATTTGAATAATGAAGGTTTTAACAAAAGTTGAATAACGGAAATTATCAAGTGCAGAAACTAAGTACGTTCAACCTTTAAGTGAAACCAAAGAAATGCAGATTCCAAGCTGACTGTCTGCATGCTGTCACCACAAGACCCAGCGGCCAGCCCTCCTAGTCAATCGAGCGTAATAATGAGTACTTCTGTGTTTTGGTGTTACTTTCTGTGTTTGACAGTTCATACCGAGAAGCACATGTGTATTTTCTGACAGTGAAGGAAATCAAGCCATTCCGAGAACTTGAGTTTGACAAGCAAAATAGGCACTCTAAAACAACAAAAAAATGGCCGAGCTAAGCTGAGTGATACCCTATAAATGCAGGGTTATATCTGAAAACGTGAATGGTACCTTTCGAATGAGGTAAAGGTACCTTTTTCGAAAAGTATTATCCTGAGTAAGGTAGTTGGCACGTAAAATAAGCGTGGGATAATGATCCCAACTATATAGTATATATATGTATAGAGGAACCGTTATTGTATTGGGTTGCCAAATAAATTCGTTCGCGTTTTGATTCAGTGTAAGTTTGCCATTATTTTATTGGTTTGGCAAATAAGTTCGTTCGGGTTTTGATTCAGTGTAAAATTTCGTCCAGATTCGTTTTTGTTTTGTCAATTCTAACGTGCAAAGCGAATACACATTTAGAAGGTTATGTTTCACTGTATATATTGTGCTGCGTTTGGTGTAGTTAATAGCATTATTGTGTACTGCATAGCTGTTAATTTGGACATAAGTGACGTGCATTATCGTTATTATTTTTAAAAAGGCAAACGAGCTGCGGATGCTAATAAAAATATATGCTGTGTGCATGGAGATGACGATTTAACAGAACACGCATGCCAAGTTACGTTCTGGAGATTTCGACATCAATGATACTGACGATGATGTCGTCCGACCGTGCACTCTAAACTCTAAAAACCGAATAAACTTATTTGCCAACTCAATATCAAAATGGAATCAAGTGTGAAGGTTAGACCTTTGAAAACATTAACATTATTTCATTAATTAACAATAACATAGTTAACAGTAACATAATTTCATGATGTCGACATCTACTGCAAATCAATAATGAATCTCCTTTCCTTTCCTTCGTAATTATGAATTCTTTCTTTCCTGCGTAAGCAATATAAAAAAAGCTTCAATAAAAACAATCGTGAATTTTGGAACAACAAAAGGAAAAACGGAAATTTGTGGCAACTCTGTCCCGTAGTAGCTGAAGGCATAAAGAATAATTGAGAAGAACGCAAATGCAACTAGAAATTGCACATTTTGAAATGTAATTAAAATGAAAAAACGGAAGTGCATGAAAAACTAAAGTAGAAAAAGGAGAATACCAGAAAAAATGCTTACAAAAACACTAAGAAAAAGGCAGGAAAAATATTGTAGAGAAAAATGTCAATATCCAATCTGACACCAAAATTAACTAATACAATTCGATAAGTTTTTGTTCTGAGTGAACGCAATTTTGCTCTCGACTTCTTTTCTTATTTGTCCCCGTAGAAATATCAGACAAAGAGGAAAATTTCATTGATCTGCATAATGGGGGTTTCAATATTCAAAGCTACTCGTAACAATGTTTGCATTTTTTCAGCCTACATTTAAAAATAACTTTTCAAACAGATATATTGAATATTTTTAATCCCTCGAAAAATCCTTCTCTAACCAAGATATTTCGATAAATTCGATATTTGTTGGACACTGATGGTGTCCTCGTAAGTTTTATTCCTCTATTTCCCCATTTCTCTTTCACATCTTTCTAAAGACAAAATCGTATACAATTGTGAGATTTTTAATGGGTTTAAGACTTCTGAGTATTCAAAATGTAAAAAACTTGATAAAAATAGAAGTACAGAATTTCTGGTTGTAACCAACTGACAGAAAAATAATTGCAATTTTTCTCTCTCTCTCTCTCTTGTGTTGCATGAAATTTGTAGCGTTAACCACTACAGAGAGAGGACAGCCGAGACAGATGCCGCGCCCACTTCTTCCACAAAGAGTTAAAAAGCCGAACGGAGAAGTTTTTCTGAAATTCTAACTAACGACATAAAATCAATAATTAGCAAAGCAACCCAACACCCATTCATCCACCAACCAACCCCCGCCACTTAACCTCCGGCAAGATAATACCGGCCAAGAAGGGGGGGGGGGCGAAAAAGGATCAACCGACCAGCCAAACGGACAGAAGTAGAAATTAAAAAATGGAATAAAGCGATGTTGGTAAAATAAAGCAACAAACTAAAAAACGCTTAACGTAGAATGCGGTAGAAAAAATTGTAAAATTAAGATGAGAAAAAAAAAAAAAAAAGAAATCCCTGACCGTGCTGCCAGCTTTGAAAACGAGTCCTGTCTGTGTCTCCTCGGCTATACATAAACCGACAAGTATAACGGTGCGCGGGAGAGGAGAAAAAGGTGTGACACTCAAGAGGTTCGGATGTCCACCAGTGTATTCTATTCGTTTTTTAGAACGGTTTGCAGTTTCTAAACTTTTTGTGCTGACATTCTCTTATTTTTTTACAAAATTAAAATCCTGTTACAATCAGTCAGTGCTTTGCAGAGAGGATAAAACCCTCCATCACCCAGTTAAGGAGGAACCGTTCCTTATTATCGCATTTCAGAGTTATCAGCATCCAGACGCAGCGCGGATACCCGTAGTTGCTGAGAATATAACAGAGTTGAGTAGAACAACAACAGGAGAAATATTTTAATACAAAAAAAAAAAAAAAAAAAAAAAATTAAAACTGAAAAAATTGCAAAGGGAGTAAAATTAGTGCGAGTTGCTCTGGGGAAAACAGCGGTTAGTGTTAAGTTTCAGCCCCGTCTACAAAAATACGATTTTTACTTGCTATTTTCTTATATTATTTATTTCATTTAACCTTCCCTATAAATGTGTATACCGAACAAACTATTATATACTCTCTCGAAAATAGAAAACTCGTCGTATCTAATGAGTATTTTTTGCATGGTTGGAAAAAATAATTATCTCTGACCACGAAGCAGGATTTTGGTGTAAAGTAGGGTGGGGCGGTGGTGGGATTAAAATCCCGTCACAGAGGAGCGTAATCTGGGTGGGTTTCGGACTGGTGGCAGACATTAAGAGTGCGAAAACGGCGACACTGACATTAGTGGAAGTATTAAATGGAATGGACTTTTTTTTTGTGGAAATCGCGAATGAAAAAGCGTGATTACGTTCTAGCATTAAGTGGCGGTGGAAAAGTCTACCATTGATAGGTTGGTTGCGTATACTGAGGTGGTTAAAAATCAATGAGGGCGTGTACACTAGATATTTAAAAAAAATTTATACAAAAAGAATTATATTAGTTACCAAAGTTAGTAAACTATCACTAATCTTCTGCCATTTTCTGCTCTTTCTAATCATATTCTTTCAAATCAAAGGTGCGTAAAAAAACTAATATTGTTAATAAAATCACATCTTCGATTCTGATTAAGTTATGATTAGAATCGGAGGTGTGATCTCGAAGTCTTATAGATTATAGTGTTCGTTAATAACCAAACTACTAATTCAAAATACTGGGGTTTCTCTAGAGGAGACACAACATCTAACATCCCTCTCCACGCAATACAGGACACTTTAGAGACCCTCAGTTCCCAGGCTTAAGTCTATGAATGATTTCCTTAAAACAAAAATTTAAAGAAGTCAGTCATTAAAGTTCTACATAATTCAGAAATATAATATATCTTTATCCGTCTATTTCTCGGTCTATCAAAATTACGATTACGAGAGAACGAAGAGATTTCGCAATAAATTAACACCAATATTTTTTATATAGAGCAGTTTTTTACTGAAAATGGGCGAAATCGGTTAATAACCACGCCCACTTTTATAACCAAATGTAAAAGCACGTCTTAAAAAAGTGAATAACCAACCTACAAACTGTCTGAGATATTGAGACAATTCTTGAGCATATAGCGCCATTGCAAAAATAGGTGCCCAAATGTTTGCGCCGCTTATTCATACAAAAGTTCTCAATATCTCATAAACGGTATAAGATATTAAGACGTAATTTTATCACGAAGTATCTGGAGATATTGCCAAAATGTTTGCCAAAAATGGTCCGCCTACTTATTTTGGCTATTCGAGTGTAGGGTTGGACTTAGACTTCGGCCTGGCCGAAGGCAACAATTTTAATTGCTTTATCTCTGCGGGTGTAGAGTGTTCAGACTTTGGCCTGTCCAAAGACGGCGTTACTACTAGCTTTTCTATATGAAAAGGTTATCTCGATTTCTATTATTATGGCAACAAAGAAAAAGCCGTATCGAGCGCGACTATTGTGACGACCGGAAAGGAAAGGCTGCCCCGATCGATGGAGACAGAGACACCACACCCTCAATCTCGTTTGTCGTCTCGAATGAAAAAGGCTGCCTTGTTCTCAATTATCATCTCGAAGGGGAAAAATCTGCTTTCAGTGACCCGACTGAGTCATCTCGATCTCGACTATCACCTCGATTTCGTCACAAAAAAAGGCTGTGTAGTCGAATTTCACTGGAGGAGTGTTTTTTCGACTAAAATATTCGTTGCGATTCCGATGATCTCCTCAAATTCGAGATGAGAAAAATAATGTCGATTTCAGTTATCATAATTATTAGAAAAGATGTCTCAGGCTTGATTAGAAAAGACTGCCTCGTCCGTCATTACCGTCTCAAGTGAAAGAGTCATCTATATCTCGACTATCGCCTCGAATTCGAGATACAATATTATTTAGAACTTAAAAACGTTATTTTTTTTCATTTTTCAAAACGTTTTGCCTTTTTCCAACTTGAAACAAATACCTCCGGGGAAAGACAGATGATATTTACCTGAAAAGAGAAAAAGAAAAGAATCTAATTATTATTTTGCTTTTGAGACAAAAATTTAATATATATTAGTATAAATTAAATAAGATTAATTAAAAAAACTAGTGGTAAGAAGTACAATATTAATAAAGAAAATCCATATAAAAAATTTAAATTCACATAAATACACAGAATTTGGCTAGAAATTTATACCGAAACAAAATTACTTAACAAAATCAGACAGATTAAAAGGGTGAGCGGGAGGAAATACCAGTCATAATAAAAATTATGAAATTCTGCCATCATCTGGCCGGTCGGCCGGCTGAATTACGACAGGTATATTTAATAAAAGCGAAGTCGACCGGCCGGTAATTCATGAGAATCACAATACTTAAAAAACTAAGAAAAGATTGCACAAGTAAGTAACTAACAACAGACTAATGACCCCCAGCAAGATTATCGGAAATATAGCGATTGTGTAAAAACGGCAACAACACCAACACCTCAAACTCGGCAAAGCTCCACTCAGTTCATTTGAAGTCAGTTTTTAGCTTATTTAAGTTCAGATGAGTAAAGTTGTGAGGTAAGTTAAGGCCAAATACAGGTAGAGAAGTAATGAAAACGAACGGGGAGATCAGAGTACAAGGGAACCATCATCGTTCCAACCAGTGTTGCCGTTCTGGGACTTTTCGAAGTCCAAAAGGAGCCTCTAAATTTGACTTAATATTTCTGACCGGTCTCGTGTACGATAGTCGACATTATGATATTTTTTTTAGCCAAGATTGCGAACTTCTGAAATCACTAAATGCAAAAATTCTCCAGGCGGTTTTTTCTTTAAATGCTCAACATGGCAACACTGGAAGATGAGAATTATGATGGCGATGACGACAACTGCGTCTTCAACGTCGAACAAACTGCTGTGTGCCAACTAAGAACAAGAAGAAGAGGAGGAAGAAGAAGAAGAGGAAGAAGAAGACAGGCAAGTGAAGAGTTTATTGAACTTCTTTTATTTTCTATATTGTATAAATTTGTATTTATTCTGGTTTTTCTTCTTATTCCCGATGGTGTTTTTGTCGTTATTGCGGTGGCAACAACCGCAGCAGCAGCAGCAGCAGCAGCAGCAGCATACTAATGAAAATTTCATTTGCGTAATAAATTAGCAAACGATTTCATGCACATGAAAGATAAGATTCTACATATACATTTATATAGAAGTACATTATGTGCCTTGTTCAGACATACATTCGAGCGTGTATGTGTGCATACCATTTCATACATGTGTGTGTGTGTGTGTGTGTGTGTGTGTGTGTGTGTATGATACGATAAAACCGTCAACCGACCACAAAACCACATCGCAGAAATGCAAAATAAGATATCCGGTGGTATTCATGCACTGGAATTTTCCCACTTTAATTAATTAAGTAGAGTTTAGTTGAAATTCCTTAATGAAAATCGTATTATCTAGCATTTTAGGATTAAATTAAGCCTTTTCCAAATTAAATTAATTAATTTAATCCCTGTTCAGATCATTAAACTCTTCGCAAGGTTTAAACGAAACTTTTCTTTAGCGAGTTAGATCACCTTAAATCGGTTTAAACTTTTTTTTATATCAAACGAAACTCTTCTCACATTAAAGAAAACTTTTTCAGGTGGAATGAAATCTTGTTCAGGTAAAATTGAACTTTTTTCAGATTAAGTGAAGCTTTTAAAATTAATCTTTTTCAGATTAATTCAACACTTTTTTGGAATGAATGAGAGTTTCTCAAATTACATGAAATCTTTTTTAAAATACCACCGCTACTCTAATGAGACGGATATCTACTTGGATATATTTTTTGTAGTTCAGACAATTGCAAAAAAACTATTTAATGTAAAGAAAGCTTTCAGCTTTTTTGTGGAATTTTAAGGAATTTCGTGTACTGGGATTTTAAAGAATTCGGGGTACTGGGATTTTAAAGAATTCCGGGTACTGCGAATTCAAGGATTGTAATGGAATTGATTTTAAAGTTGTCACAAGCAAGAAAAAGCGAAAGTGAAGAAATCACAGAAGAAGCAACTGAAACTTCACCTTATCTACAAAACATCAAACTCCATGTAAATGAAATTCCAACATAAAACGATACCAGAAGATAATAACAAAGAAAAAGCGAAAACTACGAAAGCTCCGTTAAAAAGGACATAAAACGACCTTCACTCTATTAACGAATCTGTAAGATAAATAAAAATAACGCACAGACAGCGATGGAAGGAAGCAAACAGAGAAGGAAGAAGGAAAAATGTTAAAGATGGGGAAAACTAGGTGCAAGAGGAAAGGGGGGGGGGGTGGGGGAGAGAGGGTGCTTGAATACTTATTCTAAACATATGTTACGTCTTACTACGAACCACACACACGAAAATACAACACACGTCGAGGAAAGGTGAAGGAGGCAATAAGAATACCAGGAACGTCTGCACCACCGTCTACGAGACGCGACTAACTTGGGTGAAGAAGAAACATGGGGAGAAAATAATAAAAATGAATGAATGAATATAAACGGTGCGAATAAAGATAAAAAAAAGAAAACAACAAAGGATATAATAAGTAAAATAACAACATCAAGGAAAAATGAACACATCTAAAGAGGAAAATAGTTGAAAATAGAATTGAAAAAGAAAAAAAGTAAATATGGAGTTGATTGGCTGACAACAAAATCGAGGAAAAACAACCGAAAACATGTTAAAATGAGGAGAAAATAAATAAACATAAAAGTACACACGATTCAAGAAAAGCAGGAGCAAAACAAAGTAATGGAAACTAAAGAAATTCTTGACTTTTTATAGTCTGCTGATAAAAAGCAATAATTTAGAAAAAGGAAACACGGTTATCTCCCAAATAGGAATAACAATAAAGATATCCAGCAAAACAAAGGTGAGGAACTGGTATAACACGAAGAATAAACTTGTGAAGAAGAATATTAAAATTAGAGCAGGAAGGTTGAATATGGAAGAATTAGGAAAAAGTAAAAGTTATCATTTTCCAAATACAGTCCCTCCAAGCCAAACTCGGACATCTTAAAAATAATAATGGAAAAATCTGACCTAAAAGCCACATGAACCGAAATGTAAGAGTTTTTAAATATTATATAATATTTATTGTACTCTTAAAAACAAAAAACAGAACATAAACAATGTAATTCAATGTTTTAAAAAATTCTGAAGAAAACAAAAGAAAGGATGAAAATAATGGGCAAACCAAACTCGAACAGATAAGATTTTTAAAATCGAAGAACACTAAAACTGCTTCAATTTGTTATCTGTAAATAAGCTAATATTTTGCGTGAAGTTTTTCCATTGTTTTATATTCTCTTTTCAAATCGGTTAGGCCTTCTTACCAAAAATCGTTCATCCGCTTCTGTAAAAATCTTGTTATGGGATGTTTTGGGTTTATTTTCCCACATGTTTGCTGGTTTTAAAGTGTTTTATAATGTCATGGATTTTTTGGAGAATATATAAAAACAAGGTAATTACGGAATTCCCCGAAATAAGGAAAATTAAGCCATGAAGTTGACTGTAATCCCTACAAAATGCTAACACTATTTTCCGCATGGTTGCCATGTGTCCGTGTTCGGCTTACGCGATATTTTTCTCCTAATTTAGATTTTTTGGCAATTTTTTTTCAAATGGATAAACTTGCGTTCTATTTTTTGCTTTTAAGAGGGCAGTAAATACAATATTAAATAAGCTAATTTGAACGTTTTTCTAATTTAGTTTCATTGATTTTTTTGCATAAGTAATTTTCTTATTATAGAAGTCAGATCGAGGAGTTCGTATTGAAAGCCACAGAATGAATATCCTTCAATTAACCACAAGCCTTAGTTAGAGGGGTGGAAATACACATGGACGGTTGCTAATAATGAGGGCTGACCTCGAATATGACGGACAGATTATAGGGTTTCTTCCCTTCATACTGACAAGGGGAAATCTACTCGGGATACATAGAAATATTGATGAGTTCCATGAATCTCTTAATATAAAATGAACCCTAAAAGTTCGGTTTGGCATTTTGAGTTAACTTTCGAAGAAATTCACGACATTCTGTATTACGCAATTATTACTCCAAATCCGTTAAAGTTGGTTAATTCTTAACCGATCCACCTCAATTCATGGATTAACCTGAAGTTTGTTAATTCCTAGCCGATCGTAAAGTACATTTACGACTGTGTATCAGATCATTCTGAAGTTAACTAGGGAAAAGTTTTTGTTGATTTAGTCCTACTATAATTCTAAAACGGCAAATTCGTCTTTTTGAAAACCGGGAATTCGAATCCGTCGGCTTGGGAAGCCCTAGCTGATGGTATCGATGTTGCCCTGTTTGTTGTCAAGGGGCAGAGAAGCTGACTGTACTAATTGACTGGCGGACGAACTCGATGACTGAGTGATGGACTGCCTCCTGCCTGTCTCACTACTTAACCGACCGGCAGAAGCTTCACGTATTTAAATGTAGCGGAGAAAACATACAACTGAATGCATGAATACAGAAACTAAATCGTGAACAAGTAGCTTAGTACGCATGAGTAAATCGTCGATCGGGAATGTTGATGATGGCGGTCGGAGACGACGACGACGACGACAATGACGATGACGATGGCGATGGCGAGAACCAACCAGGGTACCTAAAAACAACAAATAAAAGCACTAATAAAGAAGCTCAAGCAGCGAAACCACCTCGGCATCGAGCGTGGCAGGGATTTCGCGGGGGGGGGGGGGTGCTGCAGACGACCAAGGGCCTCCTGGCTTTAATTTGTGATTTTTATGGTTTCAAGTCACACAGCAAAAGCCGATACTGGCGTCGAAGCAAAAACCACGGGAAGAAATATACGCGAAAAATGGATGTATAAGTTTGCAGCAGACTGCCACAATATTAAATATACTCGACATGCATATGTATATGAAAATCCATATATAGAGAATATAAATGTATTTGTACACATTTAAGAAATGATATTGAAATTCCAACGGAAATTCAGCTGCATAAATTTGCAATCTTTTATTTTACATCCGCAATCTGTTGTCAGGCTAAACCATTAAAAATTTCAAGTAGTTAGATTTGCAAATGAATTTTGATTTTATTCACAAACATCTCTTTGGAAAACTTTCTCCAAACATTTCACCAACTCAGCAACAAACTGAGAAAAAACTGAAGCAACTTTAAGATTCAAAACAAACAAAAGATATCAAGGAACATCTGTAAGTTTACTGAGTTTGTTTCCAAGAAAATATCCCGTGTCTCCTCCTCAACTTAGAGTCCCGTCAACATTCTTGAAAGTACATTTTAAATTTTCGGAATATTTTTTATCTATTTAAGCAGACGACAGTTTTTCAGCTGAAGTCTGCCTGCCTGCCAATCATTTCCGTTGCATAAACAAGGAGTTTCATTGTCCGCAACGGAAGTGGACGACATCACTTGTTGTATGAAACTTGAAAATTGCAACATCAGTAAATAAAACAACACAAATGATGATAAAGCTTATCAACGACGACTTGTTGCTCAAATATTATTTTTCATTCCTTCTTTAAATTTGTTTTTAATTATATTTCGCACTGTTTATATTTATCGATAAAAATTGTCTTAGCAGAGATTTAGGTAAAAATATTTTTAACTTTCGATTTGTATTGAACAATTTGAGGATAGAGTACTGAAAGTTATCTGGATTCAAATCCTACCGATGAATAACGAAATTTCTATAGAATATTTCGCTTACTAATTATCATAGTATCGATAAATAGGTTTTCTTTGCTACGAAATCGATAAATATCGATTTGCTGATGATATTTCACTTCGATAAATAAAAAACTCATTAAAGGATTCATTTTCTTGCCAGCTATTTAAGATGTTTTGATGACGACGACAAGAAGGAGTCATCAAAACTAGGAATAAAAATACAGAAATATATAAGTAAAGCTATGAATTTAAGTATTCAAAAAGGTTGCGAAATATTAAGGAATTTTATTTGTACTTCCTGGTTTTGGAAATTAAAGACGCCATGCAAGAAAATCAATATCTGGATGTAGGAAAAGGGCTTTTCATCCATCAAGAAAAAGCGGAAAAAGAAGTTAATGACATATCGGCATAGCACACCATGAAAACCTCTATGAGTTTGTGTGAGAAAGAGAGAATAATTGTCAGACGGAAAGCTTTCAAGAGAATGAGAGTAGGTTACTGCGACCCAGCAGGAAAAAGGGAAACGGATTACATTCACTTAAAAATTCGTAACTGGACGCAATTATTCAACACAATGCGTATTTACAGTGTAAGTGTGCTATTATTGTTACTGTTGTTATTATTATACTTATAATTTTTCCCCACTTGTTTCACAATTACAAAAGCCAATGGCAAAAAATATTCCGAAAATATGAAAAACTAAAATTTCAAAATGAACATACAAAATTAGGTAAAAAAATGCTAACGTTTTTAATCTCATATTCTCAAAAAACCAGAATAATGCTTTAAAACTAAACAACTTTCATAAATATCCATCAAAAATAGGAAATGGCACTGACTCGACGTTTAGATTAATCGAACTGAATTGGATTCCCTCCCTGGCATTCAGTAGAGCTTCCCATTAATTCCTTTACCAACACAAAAAATCATCTATATACGGATATTAGAGATGGTAAAGGTAAAACATAAAATGACAATGAAAAAGAAAAGATTGCTAAAAAACTTCGTATGCATATAATTTTCCTGCTGGGGAGGCTAACTATAGTAACAACAAAAGCAATAACAAAAACTCAAACCTGAAGCGAATGTGGAGAAAACCCGTTTCAAATACCTACAACAACACAACGTCGATGATGAGGAAATTTTTTCTTAGCGTTCCCAGCTGTTTGTTGACCTCTGAGCAAGTCACGGTTATGGCCACCAAGAAACGCCAGAATAAACACAAAATTGGCGAAGCAGTAAAAACCGAAAGGTATGAGAAAGAAAAAAGTAACTGCTGTGGAAAAATGGGAGTTTTACTCAAAAATCAGAAGCGATAGAAGAAATCGAAGTGAGTGGATAAGTTAAAGTGCTCCCTACGCCCCCTCTTTCTCCTTGTTAAACCAGCACCATCATTGCATGCTCAATTAACTCAACGTACTTTAAAATTTGCTGTTGTGCGAAAAACAAACACACTGAGAATTCACGCGCATATCAAGAGAGCAAAGGAATTGCAAACACATATAATGAGTGTTTGCACACTCACACACTCATTCCTCAACCACCACACCACCTTCACCTTCCAAAACATTCTTTGATTCATTCCATTCCGTAATTAAAATTAGATTCGGAGACCAGAATAAGAATTCAGATTTTTTTTTTTCAAGCAAACACGAAAAACCCCCCTTCGTGACTGACTGCCACCACCCACCTCGTTAAAATTACTAAATTATATTAGTTAAGTCATCAGATAACTGGAAGAGGTAATTTTTGAAATCATCTAATCGTTTTAGTACGGAACATTTCATTACTGATTATTTACTATCCTGCGTACGTAGCAAGACTTCCTTTTTTACCAGTTGTATGGTGAGGAATCACTACGAATTACTTTAGTGAACATGTGTTCAATATATCGATGGTAGCTTACAATCTGAATGCGAAATTCCGAGAAAACTTCTCAAGGACGAATAAAAATAAAATTCTACTCAGAGGAAACTGGATTACTAAGGAAAATTATTGTGGAAGCAGGCAAAAAGGCAGCAGACTACGCAAGTGAAAAGTCAAGGCCATCCATCCAGCGTGGAAATACGTAGTTGAAAACAGGCTGTACGAGATTAATTATGAGTAAATTACGACAACGGCAACAACAACAACACCACTAAAGAGCAACAAAACCATCAAAGAACATCAGCTACACACATTTCCAGTGGCAAAATTTCTTTGCATAAGAAAAAAACCCACAATAAAATACAAAACACGTCGATAAAAAACAACTTTGGCAAGGGAATCCGTTTGGTTTTTTCTTCGAATGGGTTACGTATACCGTAACGTATTTCTCTCCTCTCCATTAGAGGCTCAACACGTTACGTTCAACCAGCCTACAGAAATTTAATCCTCTTTTAAGCGCTGCTATAACTCTAAAAAAAAAAAAAAAAGAAGTTCCTACAAAAAGCAGGTCGGCTGTTCGTAGACGAATCCGTGAAAAAATATAGGTGGCCACATGCTTATGAAATAGCAGGAGATACAAACTGGACAGCAGAAGCCTGCTGGACGAGTGCACACGGATGATACATACGAAAAGTGAAAAAGATGGACAAGATAGTCAAGGCTGAAAAACTTGTTCCTCATTGGTGTACAATGGAATCTTTTTTTTTTTTTGTTTTCGGAAAACTAGTGGGGAGTTGAAAAAAGCAATACAATTTTGAAGGTTATGCAGATACTGGATGAAGGGGAAGAAATCCAGCCGCGTGGAGTGTTGGTGGTGAGGGAGGGAACGGAGGAGAGGTTGTTTCACTATTACTATACTCGTTACTATTCTTGTTGCTGTAATAGAACAGCAACGTCCATCTTATTTTCTCAACCGGTCGCCAGATTGTGTAATGCATCAACATGAAGGAGCAGGTAAGACGCCTGCCCGCCAAACCGACAGAAAGACAGGCCGGACCAGACGTACGGACAGACGGATACGAACGGTATAGACAGTCCGCTAGACATGCGCGTTCAATTAAACCTGTAAATACGAGAGGCTTCTGCAGTCAGTTGCTAGAGAATCCAGTTTGTATGAATATCGAAAGAAAACAAGTATCGCATGAGGAAAAAGTCAAGCTCTTACCAAGTCTAGAGAGAAAAACAGGTTCTACCAGGGTAAACATTATAATTTTCTTCCTATACATTTTTTGTAATATACATCCTGATTATGTACAAAATAACTCTCCCTAACTCTCCTCTGCCTACACAGTTTTCGTCCGAATCGAGTTTATTAAAAAGAAACAGAAAACCTATAAAAATTACTTCACAAATATGGGCGGTGGTATTTGCTTGTTACCTGCTTTTGCCTCTTTTTGAACGGAAATTTAAGAGCCCGTAAAAACTGAAAGTCATTTAGATGGTGGTTGCGTTTTCGAGAGCTCGTCAGAGTTTTCAGGTGTACGCGATGGTCATGAAATGTAGTGATTACAGTGATTAAGTCTGTTATTGAGTGCGTGTGTTGGTATTGGTGGTGGTAGTGGTGGTGGTATTGGTGGTGATAGTGGTGGCGGTAGTGGTGGCGGTAGTGGTGGTGGTAGTGGTGGTGGTATTGGTGATGGTGCGGCTATGGGGGAAAACTGTAGTGTTGTGAATTCAGGAGCAGCACTAGCATTTTCTGAAATTTTAGAAGACATTTAACTTGGTTCTCAATATTTTAGAACGTTTAAAAAGTTCATGAACTAGTAAAGATGTTGGAGGTGACAATTACTTCCATTATTGTCCAGTTATGGACGGTTGACTACAGATGCGAGTTGGGCTTAACATGATTATCTGCCTTCTGGTCTAACCGTACGGTGTTTATTATGGGAAAAATTAAACTCCCGATGGTGTGACAACCTGTAATCACATCATCATGTCTTCCTTAGAAGTTTTGGTATCATGGTTAAAACAGACCTAAGCATGAATACCATTATTTAACAACCTCAGAATATGAGGAATTGCCGCCAATCAAGATCATCAGTACCTGTTTTCAGTCTTATGTCTGTATGGGACAACCCGACCGCCAGGTTACGGCCAGCATAAGCAACCACAACTCCCACGAGTCCGACACCAATGACGAGAAGCGTTGTGATCCACCACAAGAGGCGGTCCGGTGGGTCAGGGGCGACTTGGTCTAATCTCCGAGGCTTGGTAGACTCCTTAGAACGTCTATGATCATTTACTCGTCGTCGTACTTTCTTTCGTTTCATAGTGTATTCCATCGCTTACTTTATACATTTTTGACAAATATTTAAAACAGTCTGCATTACTCAGCTTTTATAAGAATGTCATGTGTGTTGTGAATACCATATGGGTATTACAAGTAGGTATTAATAACAACAATGACCACGAGAACCAAACAAACAATTTTTCTTCTTCGTCAAAATACTTTCTGTCTGCTTTTTTTAAAGGCAACGCAAGAACAGACCGCGCACAATCGGGTTCAATGATTTCCTGCATTCTGGCGGTATCTGGTTACACATGAAGGTATGGTCTTCGAATATTTCAAGGTCTAATAAGTTTATAACTAAGCAAATGACAGCAGGTTTGAGCAACAATTAACTAGTTTTTTTTCTAATTTTGCCATAAATCCACACAGTTCCAGTTCTGACAGTCCAGTTTTGATGGCACTACATCATGTTTCTACCTGCCTCACAAATGATGAAATAATAGCTTCGCGTATCTGGGCAACATCAACAATGGATGGAAAAATACAAATTGTAATTAGTGCCACAGTAACTAGTAATGGAGTCAACCAAGCAATAAATTAGATGGCAACAAAGATGGGTGAACGAAGTTCAAGGTTAGAATTACAAAACGTAATTAAAGATTCCTTTTAAATATCATGTCACCAAGTTTTCTTAGAACTGCAGACTTCCATAACTGAAGAAAATTGTCTGACAAAGTTCAGTTTTTTAAAAGATATAAAAGGCCTACAGGTTGAAAATACGTGTCCATCATCGCGAATAATATCAAGAAAACGTGGCCAAAATACTGAAATATCTCTCAAAGGGTTTTAAAAAATGGTTCGTCGTTTATTTATAATTAATCGAAATTTGCACAGAATACAATTTTAACAGAAATTTTGATCTAAGCTCAAGCAAAGTTTTCCAAAGTAACTCCACTGACGACACACGTTATCGATGTTTCGACTTTAATTTGCTGCCGACTTCCCCTCTCTAACGACTCAACACGACTTGGCATCGAATTAATACAAATTTTCAATTTTAATTGAATTGAAAAGATGGATATAAAAATGATTTTGCGTGGCATGATTTCGTAATTGATTTTAGCCATGTTTTCATGCGATCTTAATTTATTTTCATTTTATCAAATTGCGTTTGGTTACACCAGCAATCCGATGTGGAGAGAAAACAACGTTGTGCCGATTTTTATATGCATCCGATATGAATGTAGATAGCAAGAACTGCACGTACCTGAAAGTGTTAATTGCGCAGATTGTTTCGCTGTTTGCGGTACTGAAAAAAAAAAGAAGAAAAAAACTCATATTGTTGTGGTAGCTGGTTGGCTGAGTGCAAAAATATTACAATCACGAAACCAAGAAATCTGGAGAGCTCGCCGCACTGGTACTGCGTACCATATTCCACATGGTGGACGCGCAGTGGCACCATTTCAACGCCTTTGGTCAATCCGTCGACCGCCCGGCATACTTAATCACAGTCTGTGTTCAGTAAAATAAGCACGACGGAGAAGAGCGCGAGGGAAGAAGACGCTCTAGAGGTTGCTAGAGAGGCCGTTTGCACGGGGGAATCTGGCTCGAATGGACCGGACGTAACCACCGTTTTTCGTCGTTACTATAGATCAACGATCGGTGGACGTATCGATGTTCGTAATGGCGAAATCATTTTCATCAGGATGTAATGAGTCAGGTTGAGATTGGTTTTATTTTAGAACGTCAAATTCACGTAAAAATAAATTCACGTAAAAATAAATTCACGTAAATTCTCTTGAAAACGTATCGATTCTAAAGTTTATCGACTTTAAAATCAACACAAAGGTTTTGTTATCGGGTGTACAAAAATATTTCCAACTTCATTCCAATGTAAAGCCTTACAGCAAATTTTTATTTTATTTTATAACTTTTTAATGAAATTTATTGATTTTAAAAAAGAAATTAATACAGAATCAAGTGAATTAGTAAAAATATTGGAATCGCTTGTTGCGCAGATATGTTTAGTAAATAAATCGATAGACTCGATCGAGAGTTTCGATCAGTCGTTTATCCATGCATATACGATGTTGTTTTTGAATCTCTGATTATTTTCTGATCTCACAATCGATGGCAAGCGCACAAAATGACAAAAAAAAACAGGCAATCAATCGGTTGATCACATACATAAAATCATACGATTGATCTCCGTAAGCTTAATAAGAAGAGGGAGAGTGACACGAAAGGGCGAGAGAGATAGTGGCAGGGAAGGGTGAGGAAGAACGACAGAGGGGGGAGGAAGATCGACAGAAGGAAGGAAAGCGAGAGGATCTCGCCGACGAAATCAGCTTGTGTAAAGATGACTTTAGTAAATAAATCGGATTAAAAATACACCGGCCGCTGCTGCTGACGAACTCAATATGAGTGTAACCGGACCAGTTTTTATGTATGCGTCGTCCGCGTTCTCTTCACATGTGTCGGTGTTGGTATTCGCTCATTTTTGCCTCTGAAATATCGGTTCGCATGAATACACAACGCGTACGCGCCGAAAATAATTAATCAAAAATAATTATTACAATCATGGAAGGGGGAGGGGGGGGGTCCCGCCGAAAATAAAATTCAGCTAAAAAATGGCAGAAACAAAAGCAACAACAACAAAACCCCATGATGGAAAATAAAATGGCAGATGGTCCACAACTGTATAGTGGGTCATTCACATCCGATGTAATTAAAATTCAATTGATTGAAGCCAATATTCGTGACTCAATAAATTAAAACTGAAACGATAATGTCAGCAATAATAGAAACTTTTTCTATTGACAGATGTAAGAAAATTATATGAAAACACGTGAATCTTAATATTAGAAATATAGACACAAATGCAAAAAATTTAACTTATGTTTTATTAGAGTGATTCGAACGAGGTACGACATCAATGTTCGTTATGTTTTTGAACTGAACTTGAATTCAAGACGACAATCAAGAGTGTCTTGTGTGCAGAGGTGAAAATAACCAGGACGCCGTTCATTCATTACGCGAACAAAATGCTCCAAAATAGTCCAGGACTATAAATTCAAAGTCACTTATCAATGTGTGACAACGTTTAATTCTTAGCATGTCCATTCCTGGAAATAGGGATGGGAAGTACGAGAATTTTTGCACGTAAATGTAAATGAAGATTGCACGAGTCTATTTCAACAAAAATACTGCAACAGGTTGCAGTAGTCGTAGATATCTTTTGTCATAAAAAATTAAAAAAAAAAAATAATATATAATTTTGTGATTTTTATAAAATCCCGGTTTCATTGTATATAAAATCCCGGTATTCAACTCGTTGAAATTGAGCTTTACTCGTTGCTCGCCACTTGCCACGCGTTGCGCATGCGTCAGACGCTACAGATTCCAATATGGACGCCGATTTATTACCTTTTATACTTTATTGCTTGGAAATTTCACTCGGTGGTATTGGAGTTCTTCTTCACTTTTAATTTGAAAATTTCAATTTTTACACCTCTATTGAAATTTGTTCACTTTTTCGGCCTCCAATAATTTTACTCCAATAAATAAAACGGGTTCAGTGCGTTCTGATCGAACAGCTATAAAAATCCACGTACCGGCGAATTTCCTTTTCTCTTTTTTTTTTTTTATATCCAAACAAGATATTTCTTTCTTTAGATTTCTAGGAAACAAAAGTAACAAGAAATTGAGAAAAATCACACTAAACACAAAACTAGAAAAGAAGCAACAAACTGAAGCACAGTGACGACGATATTGGACGACCGGAGTGTGACACAGACAGAGACGACGACTGATGAAAATCGTACTGAGAAAAGCAAAAGAAATGCAAGAAGCAAAAACCGAACCACCAAGAGCGGCCTGTGAAGACTTCAGGTATTGAATTCCCGGACTTGTAAAGGCGTCGCCGTCGTCACACAGTGAGCGACGTCTTGACTACTCATTTATTGGTGTGTTTAGGTGGAAAGCAACAACAATAAGAGCAATACAATCGAATGTACAGAGTATATGTGAGTATTTTTAAAGATGTATTTCACTCTATACGAGTTGGTATTGGTATTCAGCGGTTCGGTTGTGTCGGTGTAAGCCGTGGTCTTTTCTCCTCGACTGGCAGTCACATCAGGGGCGACCGAACAAACCATCGACAGGTAACTTCGTTCCATGTATTCATCAAAGTCTGCTTCTGGTCACTCACACACAGGTAAAAAAAAGCAACAGGCAAGAAGAAATGAGGAACAAATTTAGGTTTCCGATGGGTTTGTTCTTGTGAGTTTGTTGTTGTTAACAATGGTGCTAATGGCGCTTTTTATACGGGCTGCACACTCAACGTGTTGCCAGACTAAAAAACTAAAAATGTGTTTAAAATTCTAAATTGATTTAACACGAACCACCTTCATAGCTTCTTAATTAGTATTGCTCAATATTAATATTTGAGGGAATCCGGACTTTGGTCTCGACGACCAAAATCCGCCTCAGTACAATGAACAAAGTCTGTCTCAATAAAAGTGGGCCGAGTATTCAGATACAAATATTGAAACCGAAAAAAATGGCAACACTATTATTGCGTTTTTTCAAAAACATTATTGTTCCCTAACTCAATTAGCAAATCAATACATCAACAAGGCAGACACACACACACAGAAATGAAAACCAACCACACACACACACATACACGGCATACAAATTTGTCTTGTTAAATACAACACATAAACCTGCAACAACACAAGCAACAACGGCAACACTGAAATTATATCCACAATTTATATGCTAGAATGGTGCTACGGTTTTGCTCATCAACAATCGGTGAACGAAATGAAGAGGGGCTGGCTGGTTGTTAAGAGATAAGGTAAGGCGAACAGGCAGTCAGGCAGGCAGTCAGGCAGGCAGGCAGTCAGGCAGACGACTTGAAGCACCATAAATACAACTGCAGGTATGCTTCACCAACCGTGAATGTAGAAAACATATGGATGTACTATACATGCTTATTATTTAGCCGTGTCTACCTATAGTATGTCAAACCACGTTCAGTGATTTTTTAATGATGATATCAACACCGGCTTTGTTTGTGTAAAGAAGAACAGTGAAATGTCTGTGAGGGAATCAATGTGTTGAAAAGATCCATCACATTCTCACGGTCAAACAGGCCCAAGCACACACTTCACCATATATAGTTGCCAACCTCCATTTCCATGGCAGATCACCTGTTCCCGTGGTTTCAAGTAAAAATGACCACAAAATTTATGGCCCTTGGCGCTGATTGAAAACTTTCCCCATGAAGTTCAAAATACAACTTAGAAATCCCACTAAGAATTTCGAGGAATTTTGAGAACTCCAAAGAATGTATTTATTACCAGTTAAGCGGAATAGAGGAGGAGGAGGCGCTGTTACACAAAATAAATGTTTTATAATTCAAGCACACAATTGCAAACCTTTCAAGGTGAACTTGCTCTGAATGCTTCTTATAAATAGTTAATTGAAGTAACCGGGTTTCTTATGCCAAAACCGAAAGGATAAAAATAACGTAACAAAACTCATTCATAAGGGAAACAGTACGGGTTGGCTGGCTGCACAACTTCTATGTGAATAAAAGCTATACGATAAAATAGAATGCGGTTCATAAGGGAGTCTGACATATTCTTATTATCTCGAAGAAAAGCAGAAGTAAACATTAATGTGGAATAATGCAAAAGCAAAAGTGTAAAAAGAGTAGAGCTGGCAAAAGGATGGTAAAAGTAGGACATGAAAAAGGCAAAAAGCGAGAAGGTACAAAAAGCAACAAGTGTATGTAAAGTCAGAAGACTAAGATTTCAAAAAAGGATACAGAAATATGAAAGGTTTTTCAGGAACACATTTAGTTCTTGATAAAATTCACAGTTGAATTAAAAAACATGTAAAAATAATCAACAACTTAAACAATCTCGATAGACTAGTGAAAATATTCACATCATTTCATACACTTGTCAGAAGTGGTTGTGTTATATTAATAAGAAACTGATTTATTCTATTTCTAATATCTGGGCGCACCAAGTCCATTTTTGGAAATATTTTGGCAATATAGCGAGATATTCTGGAATAAAATTACGTCTTAATACCAATCGTGATTTTAACAGAAAAGGAGAAAAACGGATGGAGAGGGATATATCGATTTAGGAGGTGACGCTGAGAAAGAATAAATATATTTTTCCATATCTATGTTGTCTCCTTCTACGTTACAAACGGAAGAACAAAGTGAATATCTCACGGATAACTCTAAAGTCTCAGCCATAATAAAATTAATAAACTTTAAGCTAATCTCAAAACTCAACGATAATAATGAAGCTTAATTTTTGTCAAATTGTTAATTTGTCTATAATGGACTCAGCAAAACTTAACAAAACGTAGCTAGCAAATATTCATTGTGGGTTTTGTGTTTTCGCCCGATTTTATATCACATTACGTTGGTGGGGTTTTATATAAATGTGGGAAAATTTTAGCTGGCAACACTGGATCCGCCCACGTTAATTCTTGTGCGACCAGTTTCGCTGTTACATTAAAGTTCCTTAATGAAATTTTGACGAAACTTCACTTTATGCATTACATTTTTTAAGATAAGATTTGCGTGTATTCGCTTGTTTCTTTAATTTTTGTTAAGTTCGGCTAATTTCATTATGGTTGAGCTTTAACTTTCATGGCTAAAATCATACACGAGCATCTATGAAGTTTTCTGCTGGGTTTTTATAGGAATTATTTTGCATATCCTTCAAATTATAACTCTATAATTTTGTATTATTTCTAAATTACTTACAAATGCAATATTGATGGAATGTAAATTTTCAGTTTAAATACATACCTGCAATAAAAAGAAAATGATAATAGATTAGTTGACGAATTTTTAATTGAATTAAACAGAAATACAAGAACTTCCAAAGAGATTTATTCAAATCTGATGCAAACGGAACGGAATCAAACGAGATATATACGAGTACTTATATATAGTGAATAAATGGAATCCAAGACTTATTGGATTACAGAAGGTGCAGTATATTTTCTGCGAATTCGATTTTCCACCAGCAATTGTAATTAAGTCGAAAGAGTTGTGAGATTGTTAGAAGAGGACGAGAAAAAGGGGTAAATAAAACAGAAACTACAAGAGGGGGTGCCAACTTTAACCCTCACCCAACCAGCAAACGTTGTAAATGAAAATTCGATCGCGCTGGACAGGGACAGTTGATATTTAAGGGGAAGGAATTAAAAATGGAGCGAGTAGATTTCAGTATTTCTGTTAACAAAATGTGTGAGTAGTAACCAAGTTTTGTGTATATAAATCCGATGGAAAAAAAAAGGTAAAGAAATACTAACGACCACTTTTTAGAGGAAATGTAAATTTCTGCGCATAAATGGGTGTGGGCCAAGAATGGAACCGAAAGAACAAAGCTTTCATTAGTGGACACTCGGACAGTTTCTCTCTACGTACACATCTCGTATATAGATTATGTAATAAATAATATATCACTTTTGCACAACGGAACCAATGGGATATGGAGCGGACCGAGCCTCCAACACTTTCTTCGTAAGGGCATAAGGGTAGTTAAACACCTTAACCCTCTCTTTAACACCTCAACTCTCAACTCTCTTGATTGCTTTTTTCTCTAAGAGAGAAAAGAACAATCGTGAAAATAGTGAAAAATAGTTTTTTCTGACACGGAAAACGGCGATGTGGAGAAATGGGTGGCATGAAGGGTCCAACAAAATGGGTTGAGATTTGTAAAGTCCAGAGCAGTTGTGGGACACCAACACTTAACGAAGACCACCAGCATCAGCAACAACAACACCAACAACAACAACAACAGCAACAACAACAATAAGAACAACAACAACAACAATTCAGCGACGCTTGTAAAAGGAAAAACTTAAAATTGAGAAAAAATCGCCAACCAGAGCGAAAAAATCAGTAAATTGCTGAAGAGAGAAAAAAAAAGGCGGGAAAAGGAGAGGAAAAACGAGAAATGTGACAGCAGAGAGGGCCTGAGAGAGAGAGAGAGAGAGAGAGAGAGGAAACAAAGGAAAGAAAAGCGGAAGGAAGGATGGTTGAAATGGTTTGTACGAGTATGGAAAAGATGTACGTGAAGGCAGGAGAAAAGCTCAGATGGCAGTAAAATACTAAATAACGACGAACAAACGAACGAATACAAAAGAAATTAATTCCATTTTTTTAACATGTGCGCCGCTTTCCAATACGCTGATTGTGGCAATGAGAAGAATGAATGTGTGGTTGGGGGGGGGGAGGTGTTGGCTCCTCCAGGCCCTCCGAGCAAAGCTCGTTCTGCTGCCCCTCCTTTTACTTGCCAGCGAAAATGGGAGATACAAAGAAGCTTCACCGACTCAATATTTTCCTCACTCCAGACCACCTCACAGCTCTGCGGACTAAGGAGGCCACTTGAAGAGGACAGCGAAAAATGGGAGCGCTATTGTCCGAGAGGGCGAAGGGAGGAAATGAGTATGAGTATATGAGGACAATATGGGAGACTCGATGGGTTTCAGTGTAGCATCACGACAGTGAAGTTGAGAAAAATCGGTTGCGGTGGTAGGAAGAAGTCGGCGGCAAAAATCCGACAAGAGGCTCCATCGGGATCCGAAACAAAAAAACCCTTTCAATGTGACGGAAATGAGACCTCACGACGAGTGGAGAAGAAAATAGAAGACGTGATGCGAATCAAGAGGTTGGAAACGCGACTCAATGAAGGGAGCGCAGAAAGAAAAAGAAAGAGAGAGAGAGAGAGAGAGAGAGTCTAAAAACTATTCAAGAGAGAAGGAGATAGAATTAGTTGAGCAGGAAGTTGAGGTTAAATACAACGAAATGTAGCGGCAACTCAGAAAAAATTCGACGTGGTGGGGTTTGGTGTGGGTTGGAACGAGTTAAGTTGGGTTGTATGTAGCTGGGTGAATATGGCCCTCAGATACGGTGGGTGAGAAGAGAATAACAAAAAGTGGAAATATAAAAAAATTGCTTTTTTTCTTCAACTTCCGGTTTTGCTTGCATTTTTCACTTCTTGTGTTCTTACATGTTATACGGGTTTGCTCTCACCCTTCGCTCTCTCTCTCTCTCTCTTCCTTCTTCCCTCCTTTTCTCACGCTCTCTCTCTTCCTTCCTCCCTTCCTTTTTCACGCTCTCTCTCTACCTCTCTATCTATCTCTTTATTTTAAGAAAACAACAATATAAGCATTAAATACCGTTTTTTCTCATCCAGTATTTTTGTGAGCAAGTGCAACAACAACAACACAACAATTATTTTCCATCTTTTTTCTTATTGTTGTAATTGTGTATTCTTCCAGAATCTTTGCTGTTGATACAAAAACCCATTCTATTTGTGATTCCTTTTCCTGACACGCTTGAAAAACTTGAAAACTACTTCGACCAATTCAGTGAAGAAATTATTTTACAATTTTGTAATTAAATTGTTAATGGGGCTACCAACGGGTTAAATAGATGAAGAAAGTAAGAGAATGTCATTTGAAAAAGTTTGTATTTTAAGCGGAGTTTAAAAATATGAAGACATTTTTTTCGAATTCTTGATTATTATTCGGAAGTTTTTTTCGTTTTTTTTTTCAAAGTGTAGCATAATTAAAAAGTGTTACTAAAATTTTTGGTAAAAATATTTATTTTGCTTCATATCCGTAATCAGTAAATTCAGCAATTTTATGTCCGCTTTTGTCCTCGATACAAAAACATTTTTAACTGGTTTGGCTAATGCGGCGAATAAACCTTCATTATTTAATATATTTTAAATAATAGAACAGTGAAAAATTAATCATGTCGATCTCAATTAATTCACTAAATAAAAATGAGATCAATTAAGAAATTAAAGAAAAAAACCACGACGAATTACCTCTCTAGAAGAGTGATTAAGATGCAAGGGAGAGACCGACAGAGAGAGAGAGAGAGGGGGAGAGGAAGAGTAGGTTATAAACTGAGTATCTAATTATTTTCCTCATTTTATTAACTGGCAGGACACACAGAAAACCAACTACAAATTTATAAACGAATAAAAAATCAGCAAAATTTCCACTCATATTTGTAACCCTCACTTCTGAAGTAAATAAAATAACTGGAAGCTAATTGGAATATATTTTCAATTCCAATTTGTAAACTCCTTCAAATATTGACTAGTTACGAAACACTAGTTAGTGTAGACATAAACCAGTAATAGGTCGGCATAAAATGTAGGCCGAATTCTTCATTAAAACTACGAGGAATTCGAGAAACTATGCAAGAAAAGAGTTTCAAAAACTAATTCTCATTTATCTACTGTCGCCTGCCTATCTTCCTTCTCCGTCTTCTCTTCCTCTTCGACATCCAGCCATTATTATATAATATTATCGCAGCGCACCTTGCACGGTGCACGCAACGTGCAAACATAATTTTTCAAGTATTTTCCAAAAGCCGGTTACTGTCGCAATTGCTTTTCGGTCCTCATCCTTGGCAACTTTAATGTGGAAAGTCTTCTGCAGACTGCATGTAAAAATAAACATGTCTGGCGGGTAGGAAGGAAGGGAGTGTGAGGAGCGGGCAAAGTATGGGGAGGGAATGGGGGTGCGCAATCCAGGATGATGGGGAAATCCACGTCCACGACATGTGTGTGTCTAGGAATCACGTTGAAGTAACAATGCTCGGCGCGGCCCTGTTAAGAGCTGGGGATGCGGAGGGGGATGCGCAGGGGGTGATGGCATCTCGGTAGTTGGCGCTGTAATGTGGAAGAAAACGAGGAACCGGCAACTCTTTTTTTTTTTTATTTTCATACGTTGCTATTCGGTCTCTCGGTCAATAGCTTTCTTCTATTTGTCTGTGCCTTTCTTACCATTTTATTTTGATTATTTATTCCGTTTTGATGAGACGGCAACGGAGTCATTGAAAGTCGTGGATCTTTATTTTGATAAAATAGACAAAAGCAAGACGCGAAGGAGGAGAAAAATGGTTTTGTTTACATCTTAAACGTTCACTTTTTCGCTGCAATTCTCTTCTGTACCTTTAAAATTATGGCTAATCTACCGGTTTGAAAACCTCTTGATCTAGTTTAGACTTGGTTGATATTTGTTAAGTTTTTGGTTGAAAGGTTTTTGTTTATTCAATAACTTTGTTTAATTTTTAAATAATTTGTTCATTTTTGTGATTTTTCAGAGAGGAGAGAGAGAGGAACACAAGAATTATTACGGTAGAGTTTAGGTAGAGTAAAAGTTATTATGGTAGAATTTAGAAAATCTGGTCAAAAGGATCCGCCAAAACTCACTCATAATGGGAAGTTCGCAATATAAGAAACCAAAGTCGTTTGTAATTTTTAACAGCTTGATAGATAGAATGGGATAAAAAATAGTTTGACGGCGCATGAATTCATATTTTTCAACATAACTTTTGCGATTCTCAAGGTATCGGAAAATTCAAAATATCGAAATTTTTCTCGCAATTTTTAGCAAAAACGAATTCCTTGATGTTTTCACATTGGATATCTCAATTATTGTGCTTGCAGTACAGAACTGAAACTATAACTGACAAGAAAAAACAATACAGGGGTCGTAGATAATTTGTTGTCGGGGTGACAATGATGGCTACACCACTGAATTGAGAAAAAACCGCTTTTCCTTCATGCAATTAGATCCAAGTGGTCTAGAAGACTTGAAGAGGAATGGGCTGATTGCTCACATGGGGCGCCCAAGGGTCAGTATGGCGATGGTAATGGTGTATTTAAAGGAAGCTTTTTTCAGCTAGCTATGGATGGGTGGTGCTCGAGAGAACAGTTGACGTGGTATGGGCTGAGAAAGGGTGGTGGGGGTGGGGGGGGCGCATCTACCAATATATATGTACACTCAAGTTCTTCGCTCACAGAGAGCCGATACACTAGTCAATTGTTCAGTGAGCAATGATAGACGCAGACAGCAGCTGGTGAACAAAGACAACTACTTTCTGCAGTTGGCAAACTAACAACGCAACCAAAAAAAAACAAAAAAAAAAGTAAGAGGATGCGAGCCTCCAATAGGGGTGGCGTAATTGACGACCAGTAAATGGCTGGAGTGAGTGGGAGGTAATACAGGGTGTGGCGGGCGGGGGGGGGGGGGGGTGAATCCATATTTTTTTTCCACTGTGTTGTTGTCTTTGTTTGTCGTCTCCGTATAGATTTTGTCTTAACAGTGGGTGGTGAGTGAGGTGATGGATGGATGGATGGATGGATGGATGGATGGGTGGGCGAGTGTTGGGTCGGTAATTGGCTGGGGACACCGGGTGGTTTCTGGGTGTTCGAGAGCCCATCTTAGCAGGCATGTGCTGGTGTGTCGTCGGCACATAATCCTTCAGCTCCTCCACAGCTAACAACTAACTAATACATTTAAGCCGTAAGCCTTCGCCTTTGTGTGCACTTTTTCCCATGATTTTTTAGGACGTTTCAACCTCCGTATGCACCCCCCCCCCACCCCCGGTTTTAACACCCCATTCCCAATGGAGATTTGGTGGCAGCGTATTTTTTATGCTCTTTGTAAATTTTCCCCTCCACTTTTTTCTGAAGCAATTTTTGCATTTTTATGCAATGGCACGCAGCAACGAAGGCTGCCGGAGCTCCTGTGAATATGCAACGTTTCTGCGTTTTTTACTCAACTTTCCTTTCCTTTTAATGATTCCTCTCCGCCGTCGGACAATAGAAAGCCGTCGAGATTGGCAACAAAGACAAAAACTAAAGGAAGCGTAAGGAAAACCTCACATTAAAATGCAGGATTCATTATCCCCTTCGCTGCAACTACAAACGTGGTTGCTGCGTCAGCAATGTTAATTTGCATTCCACTCCGTGGGTTGAGCAACAAATAGGGAAGAATGGAAAAAATTGCAAATTTCTAAAATACAAAACAACAATTAACTGCGTATTAATTTTTCACACAAACTTCACACATATACTTTCTGCATTAAAGTGTATGCATGAAAAACACATCAGTACACTTATATGCTTCCAGTCCACTATGCGATCGTGGAATTCGGCAAACGAGTTTTCATTATCAACTTCAAGTTGAGTATCTATAGCTGAGCATATGCCGCGGAGCCCAAAATAAATTAAAAATCCATTAAAAGTCTCACTCAAAATTGGAGCTACATGCAATTTTTTCGTTCATACATACATGACACACATGCAGCATGACAAACCCACACACACACGCAGAGGCCACACCACTCGTAAGAACTGCATTCAAAAGGCTTCATTATAAAATCTGTTTGTTTGATTGTATGCATTCGATTAAACAGTATGCAGTCTGTGTATTCTGCAGTGGGCCAGTATGCAAAAATATGAGAAAAAACCAGTAATAGTAGGAGAAAAAACCAGTATAAGTAGGAGAAAAAACAAGTACAAATTTAACGAAAATTATAAGAAGTACAAAAGATAAAAATCCGTAATTAAAATTAAATAATAACAAGAAATGCTTTCTGCATAAATTATATTTTTCACAAATAAGGTAAACAAAGAGCGCTTGCTCGATATGTTTTGCGACATAATTTCTCAAGAATCCTAACAACTTCCACATACTAATTATTTAAAATGAAAACATAAGTCAGAAATTAGAATAAAAATTAATTTCTTCATTGCCATACTTGATACAAAATTAAAATAAAAATTTTGTGGAAGTAATCTATCGATCCCACTGTAGGAGCGCCAAATGAAGCCCCAGGAAAGCACAAAAAAATTGTATTTGTGGCCAACTGAGTTCGAAAAAGTTTGGGATTTTTTTTAGAGATTTTTTTGTTTTAAACTTTAATAAATGAATGAAGAAAATGGCACACACATGTGCAAAAAGACTGAACACACAAACAAAAACCCAACTAAGAAAAGACGACATCAAGTAAAAAAAAAGATGCCGATTTAAACAAAAAAGCTGTCATCACCGCATGGCTGAGACGAGTTTGTGAAAGAAAAGGATGTGCTGGAGCCGAAGGCCGGGAAGGGGGGGGCTGCAGAATAACCACTGGAGTACAGCGAGTGAGGAGGGGACAAGCGTACAGGGCAGAGGTCTAGTGAGACCAAAAGAAAGGGCACAGGCGCACAAAGAAAAGAGGGTCAGAGAGGCACTTTTCTTTTTTTCAAGCCAGCATCCTGCGTCGTCATTATCTCTCGCTACTGCCGCCTATAATCATTCCTATTCATTCTCAGGAGAGCCGTCAGCCGGGGGGGGGGGGGGAATAAAGGGTTTAACTCCACCCTGAGAGTTTGTTTTAAATTATTGTAATAAGAATTTCTGCAAAATTTATAAAATATAAGTTTCAGGAAGACACGAAAACCTCAACAAAAAACCGATCCAAATTTTGACAAATGCATATTTGAGAACAGTTAATATTTTATTTAAGATTTTGTTAATGAACTCCCAATGATTTTGTTTCACGTCGACAAAAAAATCGAGAAAAGGCTGAGTCAGATAGACAGGCGGGCTGAACCAGAGACAGACGGGCTGAACCAGGGAGACACACGGGCTGAAACAGAGAGACACACGGGCTGAGTATCATATAGACAGATGGGCTCATCGAGAAACGGGTGAAGAAACGCAAAATATCCAAGTGACAGAGAGAGAAAATGCCGTCTATTGATTGATTAAGGAAGCCCTGCAGTTTTTTTTATAATTATTTCTATTTTAATGGCTTATGCGTTAATTTTTTTAAAGTGTAAGGTTTCTCTTTTTGCAGATATAAATGCACAAGGTATGAAAAAGATAGAGAACTAAAAAAGTGAGAAGGAAAAAATCAGAGCTCGGGAACTCGCTGATTGTAGTGCTGGTCATCCACGGCATGTGTGGGCAGTGAAGACGGTGGGGGCTCAAAATGCAGCGAAGGAAGAGCGGGACGAAAGGAAGAGCGCGACGGAAGGTAGAGCGGTACGGGAGGGAAAGCGAGACGGAAGGTAGAGCGGTACGGGATGGAGAGCGGGACTGAAGGGAGAGCGGGACGGTGTAAAGGTGGTTTCTTCAGCCAAGCCGAAGTCTGAGTACCCTACACCCGGGTAGCTAAAAAAAATAATAATTTCTCCAGTTGACAACTTTTGTACGGGTGGACCATGACCATTTTTGGCAAACAATTTGCTAATGTCTATAGGTACCTCGGGGTAAAATAACGTATTAATATATAACGCTTAAGAAGGAGAGAGGGAAGAGGCGTAAAAAAGATAGAGGGAGAGAAGGCGGAAGAGGGGGCCGAACGGGAAGAAATAAGGAGGGCGAGAAGGCGAAAAAAGGAGAAATAGAGATCGAAGGGAGAGAGAGAAAGAGAGGGAGAGAGAAAAAACAGGAAGATATAGCGAGAGGGAGTGAGATAAAAAAGAGGGAGAGACATAGCGAGAGACAGATAGTGAAAGAGAGCGAGAGAGATAGCAAAGGAAAGAGAGCGAGGCCGAAAGGAGAGCGACAGGGCGAAAAAGAGCGATAGGGCGAAAGAAAGAGAGCGAGGTGAAAAAAGAGAGCGAAATAAAGAGCGGAAAAAGAGAGAGAAAGAAAGAGAGCGAAAAAGAAAGCGAAATAAAGAGCGGAAAAAGAGAGAGAAAGAGAGCGATAGGGCGAAAAAGAGAGAGAAAGAGAGCGATAGGGCGAAAGAAAGAGAGCGAGAGAGCGAAAGAAAGAGAGCGAGGTGAAAAAGGGAGCGAAATAAAGAACGGAAAAAGAGAGCGAAAGAGAGAAAGAGAAGGAGCGAAATAAAATGCAAAAGAGAGCTAAAGAGAGTGAAATAAAGATATGAACGGTGAAAGGGAGAGAGAGAGAGAGAGAGAAGGGAGAGAGAGAGAGAGAGAGAGAAAGAAGGAGAGAGAGAACAATATGATCAAACCATGGCTTAAAATAATCATTAAAAATAACTGTCATTATTCAAAAAGTTTTTAATTCTAATTTCGTTTTTTTGCAGCCTTAGAATTAGATTTTCTTTATATCGAAGTTAGGATCGGACAGCTTTTCGCCTTTCACGAAGACTGAGGTAAAGCAGGCTGCAAAGGCAAGAATCGATATCAAGACATTAATCGAAAAAGAAAGAGACTTTCAGGTAAGAATTGAGATCGAGACAACCTTTTTAAACGGAGCGAATTCGAAATCAAGATTGAGTACATCAAAACTCTATTTTGCGCATCGCCACTTGTGAACCCATTAGAAAAAAAGTTACTTAAAGAGAAACAAAGAAATTAAATTTCTGAAATTGAATTAATAAAAGAGAAAAGCTTTTTCAATTATTATTTACAGCTAAAGCTGACCACAATTGTCTCGAATGTGCGAACGCAAAGGGGGCGCAAAGCAATGTGGCAATACAAGGCAAGAAAAGAGAAACTGGGTTGGTCAGAAGCCATGCTGGTGGCATGCCAGGAAAATAAATGTTCGCCATGCTTCGATTTCGCGATTGACTGAAGTGCGTGTTTGTTCTGCTGCTGCTGCTGCTGCTGGTACTGCTGCTGCTTCTTCTTCTTCTTCTTCTTCTTCTTCTATAACATCTCTCCACAGCTTATGCGTTTATTTCTCTTTTTCTATTGATTAGTTGAACTTTGTTACTTGTTGTTGATAACTTTTACCTCCACGGTTAGCGATTGGGTGTGTCCAACGCCTAAATGGCGATTGTAATGAGAATTTGTATTTGTAGTTTCTACAGATATTCGTAAAACCGAACTATATAATCGGGTAATCAAGTTATTTGTTGAACTATAAGGATTTAGTAGTTAATAACAAATAATTAAGTTTACGATTTAGAAGACCGATTGTGCCAAAATTTGAATTGACTAAATTTGTCAACAATAATCTTAGGAATCTTTATATCGCCTCCAAGTTTTCGAATAACGAATTGAAGCTTCTCACTCTCACTAGACGTGATACGATTTGATCGTACGATGAAGTCGTGGGGGAAAAATATCGATTCTGTTGCGATCACATGACGGATTACGGGACAGAATTTATATTTCGATTCGGTAGAATTGCACACCGTACGACGGTAGCACGAAGCTTGCAAACGAAGTTTTACTCGCATCGTATAAATGACTAATCGCATAAAATTAAAAAAAAACAGTAAAAAGAAAATACTTTCAGTCTGTTAATAATAAGTTCAAATAACTATTTAGAACTCACCTTTTTCTCTTTTTTTGTTTTTTAAAAATTAATTCTAATAAGTGTTCGATGATATCCAACAACAACACCAACAAATTGCAGAAGACGCGTTCGAAAACGAATACTTTCGCCCGAGAGCGGAGTCACACACACTCTTGCGATGATTTCAATGCTAAACTCTTGAAAATACTCGTATATTAAAAACTAATTCAATTTATTTTTATTCATATTATATAACTGTTGTTTATATCATGTATTTAAACAGCTTTTTGGAAGATTTAAAAATTATCAATAATATAAGGGAAGTGAAAAAAATGCAAATTTTTTTTTAAATACCAAATATTCCTAATTTATTATGATTCTAATAATAGAGACTTTAATTTTAAGATTTATTCATTAAGTCATTAATTATTATAATAAATAAATTGAGAAACTATTTAATCTGATGTAAATATTGAATTTTTAATTAATTCTAAAACTCTGAAAAGTCATTTTAAAATCCAGTGAAGTGTTAAAATTTTAACGATTCCACGCTACGTGTATCGTTATTGGAATAATACCGTTATTTGTGTTTTGATATATTTGATTATTACTAATGTAGATTTTTTTCGCAAGTATTGGGTTATTTAACTTTTACACATTTTGTTCATTAAGAATTGAGTTTGTTTTATTAAAAATTTTTCTAATATTTCTAATTGTTTTCACACTCGCCGTTTATAGAATTCTTAAATTATTAATAACTTTTTTGCCGATTGGAAGGCAATTAAATGTGGAAGAACAAATTATATTAAAAATCACGACGTCACACACGAAGTCATTGGCGAAGATAGACGCGGAAGGATCTTACAACCGACCGGTTACTGAAGGACCGATAAGGAAACTAACCCACAACAACAATCGCAGTCAGCAACACAGGTGAAAGGCTGCCTTGCCTGGCTAGATGTAGACGAGGACGAAGGACGGAAGCAGTGCAGGAGACCGGCGACGAACACGTCTCGTCGTAAGTGAGCTTTAAAAATTCTAGTTGAACCAGAAACCGGAATAAAAAACGACGATAACAAGTTAGTATAGCGGAATGTAACGCAATGTAAAGTAATGCCGTAACATGTGTAACGGCAACGATGAACGACGTAACGACAATGCCGCGACGTCAACATAAAATACAAGTAAAACGTCTGCCGAACTTGAAATTGGAAGAATAATATAAATGGAAAAATACGGTTGCGGAGGAGGCGGAGGAGGGGCAGAGAAAAGTGCGCGAGAGAGGTGCAAGCGAAGAGCTGAATAAAAGCGGTATAAAAATCAACCACAAACGGAATAAAAATGAGTAGCAAAGGAAAAGCAAACCAGAGAGAATATTTAAGAACAACTTTTGCAGAGAGAATAAAAGCAGCCGTAAGAAGAGCAAATGGAACGGGAGGAAAAAAAATCTACAAAGGAGTTTTCCAAAGGGGAAAAGAAACGGAGAAAGCTGTTTATTGCACTTTACTTATAAAAAAAATTATGAGGATATCTTTTGGAAGAACAAAGTAAAGGAAACGATGAAGGCGACAAAGAAAAACCGAAAAAAGGTGCACGTAAAAATGGTATGAAGTGAGGATGCGGAAATCTTTTCTATTTTAACCTCAATCACTACCAGGTGGGGTTCACTCTCGAGAAGCACTTTCTGAACGGAAACGATAAAAATGTGTCACAGGATAACGGGTATTTTTATACAGGATTTTCCGGAATTTATTAATTATTTTTTATTTCAATGTTCTTGGAATTATTTTTTAAACGCGCCGCTTTACACTGACATTGATGTAGAACAAGTTTCTGTGCTCAGAACGTATGTTGAAAATAAACTAAAAATTTCAACTGAAGAAAAAATCCCTGGAACGAACAAATGCTGCTGCGACTGCGAATGATGTCTGGAGCGGCGGCCAGCGTTAAAAAAGACTGCAACGCCAACGACGACTACGACGACGACGCCGACGACGACAACGTCGGCCGCCAACGAGGAGGTGGTGGGGACAACAACAATAAGGACGAGATGGAGACAAAAGCAGCAACAACTACACAACACAGAAACGCAACAACAACAACAGGCAGCCATAACCGTACAGCCCGGTCTGGCCTGGCCTGAGACGATGACGAACAGAACTACAAATAAAAGATGATGCCAAAGAAGGCGATTAGCAGAAGAAAAAAATATATATAGGGAAGGTTCCTCCACTCTCCCTCTCACTCTTCGCACCGACAAACCATTCCAAACACACCACAAGAGTATGAAAGAAAAAACTGGAGTCATCGTCGTTGTTGTTGCTGCCGTCGAAAGCTCGTGGAAAAAATGCCCAGCAACTTGCTGAAGACAAAGGTAAAAAGAGAAAATGCTGAAAAAACTACAGACACAGTGGGCCAAGATTAATGAAATGTGAGGAAAAAATTTTACATAGATAAAACCTGAAAGCATTTCGTAGAAGCGCGACAACAAAACTTAAAACCACCGTTTTTTATCGAAATTTTTTTATCAACGGTCAACACTTTTTCATATACTTTGCATATATACGAATATTTATCTCTTCCCCAGCAGCGTTGGGAGTCCGTAGCAGTAGATGGGGCTGGTTATGCAGGCAGCGATTGTCGGTATATAACGGCAGCTGCGTCGTTGAGCTCCATCAGTGCCTCAGCCGCCATTCAGCCCTCCAGTCGGCACCACTACGACCAAATTCAATGTCCAGATCCAAGAAACGGCCGTTCTCGCTGCTGCAACAACACGACACAACCAACAACTACAAAATGAGAACTGGAAAAAAATTCCAAGAAACACTGCATGAGTAGCAGCAAAAGCAACAACAACGCACAAGTTAAGGGAGAGGAAACCAAGTTTGTTGGAAGAATCGTTTCCAAAAGATTTTAAATAAAAAATAACAAACAACATCCGCACATACATATATATAAAGTCTGTCCCCCTGTCCACACGGCCAGAAGAAATAAGAGAATGTGACCGACGAATGTCCGAAACCACTCACTGGACGCTGAACGCGCTACAACCCCGCAGAACTCCAGATAAATGGGAAAAAATATTCCAACCAGAAAAAAACAGAGAAAGGAAATAAAAATTAAGGGGCGAGCCAAAGTAAAGCAGGAAAAAAAAAGAAACGTCAAGATGCAGAAATAAAGAAATGGAAAGAAATGAGAAAAAACTGTGGCAAGAGAACAGCCTGGAAACAAAAGCGCAATTGACACAAGTATTCGCGAGGCGAGTATATTTGGGAAGCAAACGAACTGACAGTGGAACAAATCGACTAGAGTTGCATCAATACCATTCTGATGTTCGAAATAGCTGAGGGCAAAGCAGAGAAATATTTTCTTGCTCTCCCCCTCTCTCTCTCTCTAATTACGAGGAAGAAATAACTTATCCGTCGTTTCAAATTTAATACAAAATTTAAAAAGCAAAGTAATGTACTAATATAAAATATAGATTTCTAAAAAGCGAAATACTTTCTTCAAAAAACAAACAGTCTGCTCCACTGTGCAAAGGCTAGAGTGTGTAAATGTGTGTGAATGCACGTTTGGTTCCTTTGCTTGGATGGATGACTGGATATATATGTATACACATTAGTGTGTGTGTGTGTGTGCTACTCCGCCTGTCTGTCCATAGTACAACAACTGTCTGTATGTAGCAGCACATGAGACCATTAAAAGCATTTTTTCTTTATGCTCACATTTTTCTGTTCCCCGTCTTGTTGTTGCTGTCGTAGCCTTTGAATGCAAGCTATCTCGCTCTCACGCAACCACCAAGAAAAAAAATTGGAAAAAATTCTGCACAGAAAACAAAAAATTGTGGAGAAATAAGCTGAAAAAATGAGAAAAACGGCGGAGAGAACATACTAGAGCAGAAGGGCGTTGAGTAGGTCGATGAGTAGCAAGCGGTCGTCGTAAAAGCTAGAAGGTCTGCAATCAATCCACCCGCCGCCACCCACCCACTGGAGAGACTCACTCACTTTGAACACAATCAGCAAACCAGAAAGAATCGAAGACGTTGAGTCAGAAAAGGAAAAATTCTCACAGGCGGCTGCACAGCAAGCAATGTAATGGAATGAAACAACAACAACAACAAGAAGCAATCGGTACAAAATGCAGAACAGGACGCTCTCTTATGTGGGGAATGAAATAGGAAGGGAGTTTGCTGGTCAAACACTCACAAATACACATCTCTTTCGGAGAGACCCACATGTGTCCCGTTAAAAAAATCCACCCGAGTGGAAACTTTCAAAGCATGGCGCTCAAGAAGGCAAGCGGCCAACACGATTCGGTTGCAGAGCAAAAGTGGATGAAACCACCTAATGCAGCATCCTTTCCTTGCCTCTCCTCAACTCTTTTAAATCGCGTAACCAACACTGGCAACACCCCAAAAACCCCACCACAGAGGGGCAGAGGCAACGAGACGTCACCTCAAAAGAGGAGAGTCAAAGTCCAGTTGAAATCAGTCCACTGAAACAACTGCACTTACGGACTACAATAACAAGAACGAGAAAATGTGACGCCGGAAAAATTCTAACTTGCGCCCTAAGGGGGCGAATTGCGAAACCTCACAAATGATACCGACGCCCTTCCACCGCTGTGAGGAGTCCTTCTCATACTTCTTGTTGTTGTCGCGGCTATCCTTTGAGCTACTGGGTTCTTGGATGCCTGTAGAGTAAATACAACGTCAGAGAAAAATTCCAGCTGACGCGAGAAAAAATTCAGAGCGCAACGGAAAAAAATCATGAGAAAACCAAATAGAGGTTATGTCAGCAGATACAAAGAGTGTGTTGGGGGGGAAGGGGAGGAATGACGGAATGGAAGGACGAGTCATTTTGTTGTTGGTGCTTCTGCTGAGCTTGAGAAATAAAGCTCAGAAAAAAAAGAGCTGGTTAAAATAAAAATCCCCACCAACACTCACACACACACACATACACACGTACACACTAACGTACTGTATATAAAGGGAAAAAAATCTGGAAAGAAAAAATTTCTGGAGAGAAAACACAGAAAAAAAATTGAAAAAATTGTGGGGAAGTTAGAGAAAAAACAAAACTGCGGACACAACCACCTAAACAGAAAAATTGGCATTAACTGAAAGAAACAGAGAAGAAAACCAAATGCTTGCTAGTAAGAGCTGGAAAGAGAGAAAAGAAACGACAGTTTTTTGGGAGGAGAAAAAGTTTGCTTTAGCCTGCGGGGTGGTAAAAGTGAGGCAGAAAAATTCAATGTGATGACCAGTAGCAGAAGCGGCGACACAGCTTGGAAATGGTATTGAAGAGACGAGGAAGATGGCAAGAGTATCTTCCTCAAAATTATGGAGTTTGCAAGCCTTCCCCTCAGTTGTTTTCATAAATTTTTTTTTCATTCTTATTTTGAATTACAGTTATTTAAAATTTTACTGGTTTTAACATTTTTATTTTCTGTTTCTGCTGAAGTATTAAAGCTAAAGCACAAACCACCTGTTTGTTGATGGTTTGTGTATCTGTTAACAACTGTTAAAGAAGTTAAGAATTACACCTCAAGCAATTAACTCACCACCCGTCCATCCTTCAACCAGAGACACAAACCTCACAGAGTTGCAAACAATCCTGACGCTACACGGAAAAAGTCGTATACAGAATTCAAGTGCTCATGCTAGAGGAATTCAGTTCGTATTAAAAGTGGAAATGATAATTTGAATTTGGAGATTGCTATTCATCATGTTAACATTTTTGTTACAAGAATATTGAAAACAATCACGAGAACGAGAAACGAGAACAAGATGAAAATTTGTATTCTTCGAACGATCTGTTAAAATTTTAGTTGCTGCAAGTCACGCGAGATTTTCATCTCAATACTTTTATTTATTTTTAAATAATTAAGAAATAATCGAGTAAGGAAATTGAGATTACTTTTTCACTGTAATCTCCATAAAAATCAACACAATTACACAAATAATAGAAAATAGCTAAGAACTGATTATATGAAGTCTATTTTAAATAGCCGGATAGATAATAGTAAAACTTACAGTATTTCGAAAATAACTACAAAAATAACATTTTACAATTGTTCTGATGGCATAAATTAAGAAGTAAACTTAAAAATGAAAAACTGGTATTAAATAAGAAACTGATACCGGACAATATTATTACTAAAAATTATCTTTATAATATTATTAGGCTTATTTTAGCTTCAGCTTTCGTTCATTTGTGCGTAATTTTTTTTCTGTAATTTGATGTCAACCAAGTAAAACTTAAACGATAACCAAACCGATTTTACACTAGTTTTGTAAAAGTGAAAGGAGAAATAAATCCATTCTTTTAAATTGTAAACTAATTGCAAATGCTATGAATTCAAAACAAATTTAAGCTTTCATTAAAAATACAGTTTTTTATGCCTTTCCTAAAACGAAGCCAAAAACGTACTTTTTGTACTTTGTGGAGTATTAAATTACAAGTATTGTATTTTAAGTTGTATAGTATTTACAATCTCCGCTACAAACACCGATACTGTTATCTGCTTATCGATTCTTACTGAATCATTGAAAGTGGGAAAATCAATTCTGCTGATGAACCTCTATAATTGAATTTACAGAGCAGCATTGGAAGGATTGAATATTTTTTTCTCTTTTTTCTGTTCTGTCATACCAATACGATCGCACCCAGTTATATGAAAATGTATGCAAAAAATGCATGTAAATTTACTCCTGTTTAAAATGAATTGCTTGAATTCTTTGACTGACTGTAAAATCAGCAAACGAAAAAGAAGCACTCAAAAAAAAAGTCACAAGCTCATCAATTTAACTGAATCAACTTTCTACAAAGCCAAACAAATACAGACACTCTTGTCACATGTAAGAAAATGCTTACATCGCACACACTTGCGCTTACCTGTAGCTCGGATTCGGTGACATCGATTTCGCCGCGATACACAAAATCGATGATGGTTTTGAGGTCTGTAAAGATGATGTCGCCAGGCAAAATAATTGTCGGATGTTTGCATGGATTCTCCAATAGCAATTTTTGGAAGTACGATGAGCAGGCGGAGAGCACAACCTGTTGCAATTGCGGTAGCGATGTTGGTGGGTTTGGCGATGGTGACGATGATGGTGGCGCAGAAGGTGAGAAGAAAAACAAAAGCAAACAGGTTAAGAATGTGATTACAGGGAATTGAAAATATTGACTACGAACGACTTGTTGGGTGCCGTCGATTCGCTTACTTTGTGTGCCTTCAGGGATCCGTGCTCGCAAGACAGGGTGACATCGACGAACGAAAGATCCTCACGCAATTGTTGGAACACCGAGGTCATCGTGTTCTGGTAGTTGTTCCAACGTAAGCTGAAATACTGATGACTACGCGCTGCCATTTTGCTGCAAAGTCCTCACGTGAACGCAGTAGAGCAATTGTTGCTGTCTATTTGTATTTGTTGTTGTTCGGTTTTAAGGGTTCTTTAATTCAGCTGATTTGCTGCGGGGTGTTGAAATCGTGTAGAATATTTCCGCTGCTATTTTTAATTTTGTAAGCTACTCAGCAAGAGTTAATCGGTCGCTTTTATCTTTTACCTGAAAAATAAGAGGAGAGAATTTCAATAATTTCAAAGGCATATGACGAAGTTTAATAATAAAATATTTTTTAATATAGCTGGGAAATTTATAATTAGTTTATCTCCTCATGTTAAGAATTGCGATTTTGTAACATCTTCGTAAGATTTTGTTCAATTAAGGAGGTACAATTTTTTTAGCACTTAATTCACTTTTTTCATGTTTCCCAGAAAGAAAAACTTTCTGAACGTTAAATATTAATTCGTTGAGTTAATTTTAAACATTTTAACAAATAGCTAAAAAGTTTAACAACAAAATGCTTTTTGTATTTCCTGAAAAATTTAAAGCGTAAGCGCAGCACATTAACAACAGACAATAATAAACTTTCGACTGACTGAAGATGCTCAAAGGGCAACTAGAATTTCAGCAGCAGCAACAACATCGAAGGAAGCCCGTCATCTATAGGCCAATAAATACTTGCAACAACAACAACACCAACAACAACCCATTTCAATCCTAGTTACCATCAGTGAAGTTCTCAAGTGAGGAACTGGGACGATATCGCTTGCCATCTTTACAATTTTCGCTCAAAATTAACTGGAGATTTAAGTCTTCTAGTTTCTTGATTATTGTTTCTGATTCGTAATCGAGACGGCCTTCTTAACCGAGATGATAAATAAGGTCACGATGACTTTCTCGGTCGAATAGATGACGTGAATCGAACGTTTTTTTAGTCGGGGTGGCAATCGAAACGTAGAAAAAAAGCCTTTTTGTCGCGAAAGAAAAATCCAGATCGAAATGCATATCTGAAGAAATGGAATTCATTATTCGACTTACGTTACATCTGAAACTATATATCGAAACTATAAGGGGTGGCTAATTTTATAGTAGGTTCACCCATTTCTCCCCAAACATAATGAAGTGAAAAAGGAAGACTGAAAGGAATTCGGAGAAATAATGAAACTACATATTTTAAAATCTTACAACCAAAACTTTTAGAGACCAGCTATTGCAGTGAATTGTTGATATTTTTAGAATACCATATTTAATATTAGAAGTATTTTCTTAAAAAAGAAGTTATGGCCACTGTGCTTGACAAATTTCAATTTCGTTTTCAGCTACAAAAGTGCCTTCTAAAATATAAAAAGAAGCAGAGAAAACAAGGAAAAGTACTTTTAGCTGATGATGTTATTTTACTGTCGTCGTTGTTGCTGGGAAAACCAGTTCTTCGGAATCATACAACATGAGTTCATGCAGCACGCTGCAGATCAGCATCAGCAAGGATCCAGCAAAGCTAGCGAATGTGCGATGCTGGAATGAAAACTCCTCTTGTAGCATTCATTGCAGCGACACCACATACACCACCGCCACCACCCACCCCTGACAGGCTGGCTGACTGGCTGGCTCATGATGACGTTGCTGTTGTTGTTCCTGTATTTATAGCAAATGCTGCGAACTAAACTAAAATAGTCAACGATGGATTGGTTAACGAATGAAACGAAAAAAATTGTTACCCTTCTGCTGCTGCTGCTGCTGTGTTGGTTGCAATCGAGTACCGAGAATACAAGAATCTGGGAGGCAAAAAAGCGAAAATTTTAAGGTTCGTTAAACTAAAATTGGCTTGCAGGCAAAATAAACCAGAAACAGGCTGACAAAACAGCCAAACGGACTGACAAAACAGCCAAACAGACTGGCTAATGTGCTTGAGAGTTTGCAACAGCAACAGAGGAACTCTAGCTAGCAGCGCTGGCTACAAGCAAGTTGGTAGTACGATGTTGTAGCAGGTTTTCGAAGGGCCACCAAAAGCAAGCATCATTACGATGAGTACTTCTTCGTGTCTCCTTCGAAATAAAGAAAGAACAAACAGAAGAAAAACTATTTTCTGTGTTGCTGCTCTCCGTTTTTATATGCGCTCGCATGTAACAAATTCAGAAACAAAAACAAACGACGAACTACATGGCACGGAGGACCACATCAAAGACTGTCAAAAACACATGCGCTGGATTCGGTAGTTTAATCCTTATGTTGGCCAAGTGATTTAATCAGACCCCCCACAATAAGGTAAAATTATGAGACAGAGAATTTTACATTCAAATAAAAGTTTTATTTTTCAATTGCAAGACAAAAGTGCTCAAAAGACGAAAGTTTATTCCTGAAGATTTTTATTGTTCTTAAACGAATTAGAAATTATCCGATTTAAAAAAAAAAAAAACTTAGAAAAGCTAGACATAAACCAGAATTATCGAGGAGCTTTTATCAGGTACAAAAGTGAGGGAAGTGCTTATATTTTCAGTAATAACTTCGGATAAAAGTTTGCCGCCAGAACACTCTCACCCTCTGCAATACAACAAACAAAGATAGCAAACCATCCATCATCTATTCATTGCATCTCCGCCATCCTGAAGGCGGACGTTGTAGACACCGTCATCAGTGTGGTCGTTTTCACAGAATGATTTAATACCAAAAGCAAAGTTAAACAAAGTTTGGCCCGAATATGCGATACTCTACACAAACTCAATCGGATGACAACTTATGTACGTTCGTTTTCCCCATTAATATACGATATACCAAATAATTTATAACTAGTATTAACTAATATACGATGTTAACTAGTAATAACTAATAATATAATAAATAAAATTCTAGTAATACACCAAATTATTTAGTAGTGAGAATACCAGACACGTTCACACTGACCCCTCTGGTCAATTCTTGACCGGGAACTCATTGTATTTCTAATGCTTTCAGTTGTTTCTTTTTTTTTTTTTTTTTGAAGTTTCCAAAGTTTTCTGCCTATTTGATTGGAAGGCATAAGGCAAGAAGCAGTAACAGTGGAGACTTCCGAAGAATTTAGCAAAATATAAATGGAAATGATTAGCTACCGAACTGCCACTCCGTTTACAAATGGAAGAACGAAGTAAATAAACGCTCTCCCCTGGGATTCAAGTTATAACAAGCGAATACGTTACAGTCGGTCTAGGTGGTTACGAGTCCAATTTTTTTCTTATTTTGCTTTTTCTCCAAAAGAATTCTTATTAGCAATTCATCGAGTTCGCTTTTACTTACAATTTTGGTAAATTTGGGAAAATAGGAAATCCAGAAGAGATCTTAATCGATGTGGCAACACCTGATATTCAAAATTAATGGAAAAGAAATCCTAACTTTACAAGAAACCATATCAAAACAAAAAAATTACATAAATAAAAAACTGCAAGCCTTTCTAATCTTCGAATTACCTTTCACAAATTTTATTATTTCTCCGGCTGTATTATTTTTTCTTTTATTGTATTTTCATTCTAATTTCCTCTTTGTGAAGTTTCAGGAATTGACACCTTTTTGATGTTTCTTTTTCCTACAATCAGTTTTTATACTTTGCAGGTTTTGCGAACATTGTTTTTGTACTTTGCTCTGACGTTGGAGTGATTTGTAGAAGTCGCTGTTGCTGCCTGCGTTGCCGTTATTGCTGTGGACTACGTCGCATAGGTAGATATCGCAGCATCAAAAATATCCAGCAGAATCAAAAAGTTGTGCATAGGCACGATTGGAATAATGAAGAAAACAAAAGAATATTTTCAATTCACATTCTTCATTTCCTTCCTTTTGGAAATGTCGATTGAACACACTATTTTTCACTGTTCGCCATTAATGAAGGCAAGAAGTTTGGACTTTCATGTGCACTAATTTCACGATTTCTAATTGTTATAGTTTTGGAAAACTTTTCTATATGGATTTTTCCAATTATCTGCAAACGGAATGCAGCACGAGACAGACTCGAAGGAATTTCGCTGGCAAAGAGGAATCTCAAATAATTAGAAAATAGATTTTTTCACTTCGTTCATTCCTCGTCGTCGTCCTCGTTATGTACGCCATTTTCGTTAATTCTTGCCATCGTTTTGCGCCCGCCGTCTTTGCTTCGTTAAGTCAGTTCTTTAGTCGTCTCTTTCTGGCGCATGCAATCTGCACTGCGAGAACTTCTACTAGTTTATCGATTTACCATCAACAAGCCAGCTGTTCACTCTTCAGCTCTGTTCACCTTTTTTGGTAAAAAAAGCATTTCCTTTTACTTTCCTAGAGGTGGGTAACATGGACCTGCGTTAAGAGGCGCGTGTATGAAAACGGAGCGTAAATAAATAAGACAACCTAAACTCTAAATGAAACTTGATTACATTGTTACAATCATTCACTTTGTTTTATAATTAAAAAATTATTTTCATAACCACGAAGCCAGCATCAAATTAGAAATAGATATGGATATTATGAACTAAATGTAATTAGATTTTTTGTGTACACAAGGTTAAGTTTCGCTTAATGAATATGGTAAATTCGTTTATAAAGCGAACCGGTAGTACGCATTCAAATTCCCTTGGAATTTCCAATAATTGCAAGTTTCATATATAGTTATTTCACCTATAATCCACCCATAATTGACACACAGCACTAAAATATGTCAAAATAAATGAATAAAATAAAACAGCAAAATTAAAAAAAGCTCTGAAATCAGAATTAACCATGACAAAATCGGCAATTGCGTTAGCGTCGTGTTGCGTTAGGCTACCAACGCATCTACGCACTACCATCGTTGCGCTGCACACATCTCTGATTTCTCTTACTTCTAACAAACGTCTCCTAATTCCGGTTTATTTGCTATACTTTCAGGAAAGTTTAAATAATTGCCATCAAGCAACCAAAGATGTGTTTCTTAATGAGTCCTTAAAACAAGAATTTAGTATTTTATGGGTCCCATGATTCCGGCTTCATAAAGGAACTGTGTAGGCACAGTGGACATTATTGGTAAAATTCTAGAATGCTGTTTATAGGAAAACATTTCCAAATTTCATTGTAATTAGTTTAAATTATAACCTTTCTGAAGTTTACATTTATTTTTTAGCTGCATATTTTTTATAAATCATACGTTAAAGTTTCGATTAGGAATGCATTTTTGAATGCGGATTTAAGCATTTTAGTTTAGTTTTTCCTGTTGCACTTACATAACGCCTTCAAGTGCAGCATATTTTATGTTTACACAGAATTTGGCATTCGCGGACAGAAGTGCTTGACATACGGTTTGAAATAAACGAACGAAACACAAACACAATAATTAAGGCCACCGGGGCTGGGGGCGAACAATTTCCAAGTACATGCACGAATGCATGAGCGTGTGTGTTCATTCAAATTTAGCTACTTTAGATGCATTCTAATCAATCCGAACGAGGGGCCGACAAAACAACTAATTCGCCAAATAATGCAATGCTGATCTAATGGAAAATACAGACAAATAACAGAACCAAATGAGAAATCCCGGGAGCATTTGATGCAATATTGAACTGAGAAAAAACAAAAAACTTTATTTACCCTGAAAGTGAAATAAGAAACTTCAGTAAAAATAAAAACTATAAGTAGTTAATTTTGCTCCACTGTGCCGAGATGTTCCCTCTTTACTTTCGAGTTAACTTTTTTCAGATAATCAAAACAAACCCTCTTAAAATTTGTAGAGGGAAAATTTTTTACTGCCTTCCATCCTGGGAAGAAAAAAAGAAACCCACCAGCCAAGCACCCCAAAAACGAAGCAACACCAGTAAAAAAACGAGGAGTGAACGAAGCACCGTCGGCGGCGACTAGGAATAAACATGTGTGTAGCAAATGGCGGCGATGAATTTATATGTAAAAACAAAAGAAATTACGTTTTCGAATTTTATAGCTCTCTTTCACTCCACCACACGTTGAGTTAATTCCTTAATTTTCTTCCTTCTACGGCAATTTTCATCCATTAATTCGTCTTGCTATTGTCTTTATCTCGTTATGTCAACGGAAAGCAAGAAAATCAGTCAATACTTTGTTTTTGCTTTTAATTCCTTACGTTTACACTTCTACTCAATCTAAACATGGAAAACTTCACTTGATTTTGTTGTTGTTGGTTTTATGTCTTCTTTGGCTGAACCCAGAAAAGAAGGTATCAAGAAATAGAAGCCCACAAAAATTTGTCCGTCTCCACTGTGTGGTTGATATTTATTCGGATCTGCTTTTCGACTGATAGTGCGGTCGTAGCCGCTGCTTCGATTCGTCTTTCGTCAATTTCTCACCAATCTCTTCGCAGGCATATTCACTGGTGTACTTATGCTGTCGTTCGTGTTGCCACTTCCGTGGGATAATTTTCGAGGACATTTATTTAGACTTATCTGCTTTCTGACATGATGTTTTATAATTTTTTAGTTATATACAGTTCATAACAAATATTTGAAACGAGCAAAAAAAAAAAAAAAAAAAAAAAAAATATTCTACCCGCCTCTTTATAAACGCGATTTTAGCGAAAATTTCCCCGAATAAAGTTTCTATGGAATTCAGAGCATGGAATTAATATTTAAGTGACGTATTGGCCAAAAAGCCACGCCCATGTCAGCATTCCTCACATCTACGCCCATAGTAGTAAAAATTCCTTCAATTCGTCTAGGGAAGCTTGATCTTGATACAGTCAACACCACTTCAAATTGCTTTCATATTATCTTTTGTAAAAATCGAGATATGTAACCGGTAAAGAAGTGGACGTGTGGTAGTAGACGAACTTCTTGAGTTTTTGGAATATGCAGCGTTGTCTCGAAATTATTTTAAAACAGATGAAGTTTGCTTAAAGTGTACTTTTGTGCTGGAATTGTGAACAAAATATTTGTGCAAAAACAAAATGATAAGCATTCTTATTCAAGCACAGAAGAACGCATCGAAATGTGAATTTTGTTGCCGGCTACAAATTACGAATAAATGTGTGATACCAATGTGAGGATATCTGGTTGAAACCGTGAAACTGTTTTTAAATATGCTCAACAACAGCTTGTAAATTCATTGCTTAGTTTTTGGTGAATGTAAATTCATCATGCTTGACCGTGTAAAAGCTGTTCATCGTACCACAAATTGTATTATCTGGGATCTGCTTACATTTATTCAAAGTTCCCCTTTCATTTCCTCTCTTTCTTAATTTTTTCAGAGAAACGTTCATCAATTCTTAAGAGAGAGAGAGAGAGAGAGAGTTCATTTTCGCTTTTTACTAGAAATCAACAAGAATGCGCGGTAATTTTACACAAATGTGAGCAGGCCCTTGAAAGCTGCTTCAAGCATTCTATTACTTCATTATATATATAAAAAAAAATACAATTTAAAGCCAGCTACACACTTGATCTTCCATTTTACACACGGTAACAAAAAAGATTTTAATTTTTAATATATATAAAAGCAAAAGAATTAATGATTTTCTACGCAAATTCTTCTGGTAGCGATAAAATTTATAGTTTGTTCATTTTGATTATTTTCAGTAAAGAAATTTCTTTATTGAAGTTTGTTGAATTCTTATTTTAATATACACCTTCTTTCATGAATCAAATGTGTTTGAGAGTTGCTGAGGGAGAATTCTCCACCTTTATTGTTGTGGTCAAGAGGCTAAAATATTATATATATAATAGAATATAATATAATAAATTTTCTTGTTGCTTCTTCTCACGCGGAACAAAGTTGAAAGAGCTACAAAAATTGACAGTAATTTGAACGAATACTGTAGCATTGAGGGTCTGTGGCTTACCTAATAATGTAAAAGATTAGCTTGGTGCAAAAGGAAGAAGGCAAGAGAAGCTGGCTGCTCTTTCGTCCATTTTCCGTTTTCCCGCAACTGGAAATTGTGCTCCAAGTGCAATTTTCTGCATTTGATATATTGTTGCTGGTTTGAAGCAGCTTCGTTATCAAGATTGCTGCTGCCTTGCTCGTTTTTTGGCATACATTAATTTTCAATAAAATAAGTGAAGTTTGCTTGTGGAAAAATTCAGAACTGCAACGGTGAGTAAAAAAATAGCATAGAATAGATTAACAAATGGAAATTATTAATTATGGATTCTATTCTCCAACAATTAATATATGTATGTGGTTTCTGCGTATGTACAGTTTTTCACATTGCATGGCGAGTTGGGATTTTGTTATTTTCCGTGTGGTGAGGAGTCGTGGAAGGTGGGATTGCGCGTAAAGGTTCTGGCCTTTGCTAAGCGTTGTGGGTTGTAAACCGATCTATTTCATTGCATTCAGAGGGGATGCATTCAGGGATGACACAACGGTCGGCAAGTTTCTTGGTGTTATAAAGACCTTTCGTTCATTGTGTGGAAACATGAGTAACAGGGAGTAAAAACAGAGCTGGCCATATGTTTATTCTACGGACAACAGTCAAATGCACTTTGAGTGAACGTTAAAACGAGCGGTTTTTATTTGATGATTGTCAAAATTATCAGAATGCATGTAAAGCTAACTAAATAAAAGATAGTCTGCATATCAACACTCAACGAATGATATATTGACTTGAATTGTATTCTCCGATGCTTGTTGTGTCCTTCAATTCCGTTTATCCCATCCGAATCGATCGCGGCTGTTGAATTGATGGAAGGGCTTGCGAATGGGCAACTTGAGGCTACTTCGAGATCGATAATTTTTCTATGCTACGATTATTAATGAAAGAATTTAAAAAATAAATTGATATCCTTTCATTTATATTAAATATCTCACTGCAACGTAGAAACGTTTAGACCAAACTTAGCAAATAATTATGTAGTAAAAAAATACCTAATTAAAAAGTTGAAGATGTTGAACATAACCTTCAAAATAATTACTTGCTGCTAGATATTTAAGCACACCTCAGCACATCGAATGATAATCATGTCCAGCCATGATTTTCAGAACAGATAAATAAACGTAGAAAGAAAATATTTTTCATTAATATTTGGGAATTTGAACGTAAATGTTCTACAAAATTTTTGTTCTTGCTAAAGAAAGAAAAAGTTTGAAAATGCAGAAAATTGTTAAAAAAGTGAAAAAAGCTTCAGCTGTTGGCATCCCAGACGGTGGAGCTAAACCTGCGGTGCAGACGGAAGTAAAACCCCCGATCCCGATAGGCAGTCCACCCATTATTGGGAAAATGGCAAATCCAGCAACGGAGTCCAAAACCAAAGAATCGGGATCCGGATGCGTGGGTGGAAAATGTCAACGCTAATGCAGCAAACAGTGGAAAAAAATCTGGAATGCTAAAAACGTCGCCATGACCTCCCCCCTCCTGCATTTCTGCGGAATAAAATAGTAAATCCTTATTGAAATGAATTGAATCTTTATTGAAGATTTATTGAAATATATGAAACTTTATGGACATCAATAAAATGGAAGGAAATACCGAATGATCTTGCTTGTGATTAAGTTTTCTCTCTTTTCGGATCTGGAGTAAATATTCTAAAAAAAATTAATGATTTGAATTGTATTGGAACGAAGTTGATCCATTGCAAAGAAGCTTTGGATTGCGGTCAGTGCGGAAAATCAAGCTAAGTGTAGACAGGATTTTACAACTTACGCCAAAAACTTGGTTATAATTCGGGGCAATCTGTGATTTTCATTTGATCATCACATCACTGTTGATGACGAAATTTCTGAACTTTCGAAGCTGCTTTTTCCTTCCCTTCCCTTATCTTGTTTATCTGCCGCTCTGCTAGTCTCTCTTTCCATCTCCTGCAAACAGTCTGCGAGCATGAAGATGAAGCAGAGTATCAGACAAAACAAAAAACACCATGACTTCAGCAAATATTTATGGAAATTTCTGTTAAATTTTGTGTTGTTATTCCATCTTTTGTTGTCAGATTTGTTAGCACTTGTTCAGCTCCGAAACTCCAGTGTTGTTCTTACTGTACTTGTACTCAACGCCAGTAATCATCAACCGGTATTCAGAACGAGCTGAATTGGTAGTGTCAGAATACATACAAATGAGGCAGCAGCAGCACACATACGCAGCACGCTATTTTAATTTTGGCTTATTTTGAGGAGGAAAACAAACATCGCCTCCATCCATTCTACGAAAGAGTTTAAATAGCGTATGAAGCTTAAAAATAACTGACTAACATACAGAGCAAACAGACGGCCACAGAGACTGCTAAAAAGTTGGCGGAGTTGGATCGAAGACCACTGTAGCCGCTTGTCGTCTCAAATTCTTTTCATTTCATCCATCTATCCCACCGTAAAACTGCTCAAAACTCTCCACAGCACTTTAGCTAGCAGCTCTTGTTGAAAAGCTTAAGCTTTCTTTAAACTTCCCAAGCATGATCATGACAGCTGGGAGTGTTCGTCAGGTATTCTGGACTTGTGTTGAGGAAGAGATGGTCGGGGAGGTTAGGAGTGCAACTACCAGAATCAAGGGAATTTCCATTTTACGAAGATGATCACAGTCAGAATAAATAAGAAACCAAAACCGCAAAATATTTTTGTTCTTTATTTGTGCGAGCGTTTTATTGAAATTTTAATTTTAAATGCTGTTCTCTGCCTCTCTTTTTAAGAGAGACTTGAAGCGACTTGATCACTTGCAATAACCTCAATCGTATCTCCAAAACAGTTCTGGAAATATAATTTTGAGAATATCGTAAGTAAATTGAGTTTTCTTAGTAAGTTGAAAAACTTGACCACGCAGTTTCTTCTCCAATCACAGAATCAGAATGGCTGACTGAATCAGTGTGGCTGACCTTCGGCGAGTTTAAAGAAAACGCGATCAGGATTTCTGGAGATCTGAAGTTATTTTAATTCCCGTATCGATTCAATTGCCGTTTCTACTCAAATAAACTGTCTCAATCTCGGTTCTCATTTCTATGGAGAAAAACTGTCTTTTCTTCTCGTTTCTCATTTCTATTGAGAAAGACTGTCTCGATCTCGGTTCTCATTGCCGTTTCTACTCAAATAAACTGTCTCAATCTCGGTTCTCATTTCTATTGAGAAAAACTGTCTTTTCTTCTCTTTTCTCATTTCTATTGAGAAAGACTGTCTCGATCTCGGTTCTCATTTCATTTCTCATCGAAAGACTGTCTCAATCTCGGCTATCGTTTAAATTTTTAAGTCCTCATTTTTAATCTCGCGTGAAAAAAGATTTTGGTTCTCACCTCTATTGAAAAAGACCGCAAAAAGTTCTGAAAAGTTTTATAGCCATTGAAGCTAAATAAAGTAAAACTTTTGAATCCGGTTTTCTTTTGATTTTGTGTTGTTGTTGTTGCTTTTTCTATTGCCTTCTTTTACTTCGGTGGGATTTTTCGATTTTGTGATTAAAATATTTAAATTTTTATAGCAACAGACGGCACACAGTGAAAAAAGCTACAAGTTTGAGGATGTGTTTGCGGCTGAAAAACTTCAAGCTTGTATAGCGCGAGTTGCCTTCTTTTAATGCTCACTTTTTCGTGATCGTGTAAAAGCGTCGCCATCACATTGCGTTTTATTAACACCCAGAAAAAAAAAGATTTTTGGATTTCTGCCGATCGTCTTGGTCATAACTGTAGCCATCATCCTCGTGATGCGTGGCAGTGGCAACAACGATCGATGAAACTTGGCACCACCGACGACGACTACCACGCCGACGACGACGAAGGCGAAGACTTCCACTCCGACATGGAATAAAAATAATTCCCCATTTTTACAGCTTCGTTTTTATTGTTGTATTGTTGTATTGTTGATGGCGGCGGCAGTTGTTGTTGTTGTTATTGTTGATGGTGTTTTAAGTTTTTCACATTTGAAGTCTGTCATTTTCAGTCGTTGCTGTTGCTGTTGGTATTGCTGTTGCTGCTGCGGCTACTGCTGGTGTAGCACATAAACATTCTCGAAATAAACATAAAATAAACACCAACAACAACAACTACAACAACAACAACAACAACTACAATAACAATTCACAAGTAGAAAATGCATTCAAATGAAGAGGTTTTTCGTGCTCTGCATTTTTATTTACAAATTTTCCTGAAAAGATTTCATCATCAGAGTTGTGTGCATTTATTTTTGGATTCAGTTTAGCTTTAAATTTGCAAGTTTTTAATTTACATCGGTAAATTACAAACATTAAGAATGGAAAATGAGAATTTACGTAGTTGAATACTCCGATCGCAGCGAACTTTTCTTGGCTAGGATTTTATAAGGCAACAAATACCTATATATAGCGAAAGATCTTTTAACGATATCTGTGGTCCAATGATAGATTAAGAGTTCAGTTTTTCATTGAAATCGCATTCTTATAGTCTTAAAAAATTTAGCAATATATAAAATAAACGAACCATTACGTTGGGTGAATGATTACTGATGATTAATTAATCACATCATTCATTTGAATTCACATATTTTAATCAAAAAATCTGGTTCTCGTACAATTTCGATGATGATGTGAATGTAGAGAGGGGTAAATTAGATGTTTTTCGGATTTATCGGTAGTGGAGTCTGGCTGAGGGGCAGGAATATGTGGCTCTAGGGTCAGATCTCATAAAGCAATGGGAAGGTTTTGTATCTTAATCTTTTAGGGTTCTGAGGTTGCAGCTATCGACAGATATGTACAATTCAACCAGGAGATATAAAGACAGGAAAATTTCGATACTGATTGATAGTTAGAAGCCTATTTAGGCACTGACATCATACTTCTGATATCAGAAGTCTGCCTTAGTATGGGAATGTCTTACAAAACTTAATAGTCTGGGAATGATCAATGCAAAGAAGGAAATGAAATGGCTGAGAGATTGGCAAAATTAGAAGCAAATACCAACCTAATGGGTCCACAACCATATTGTGATATTATAGACGGTGGAATTCCCACGATTCTGAAGGAATTCTGATTCTGAAGGAATTCTGATTCTGAAGGAATTCTGATTCTGAAGGAAGAAGAGCAAAAAATGCATGCGAATTACTGGATAGGGAAACCAGGGCACAGACAACCTAAAATGCTATTAGAATCTTTTTGCATGGATCGCTTTCGAGAGTGCATTGGACTTACCAAAGTACAGTGTTAAGAAAGTAATAGGGATTCTAACAGGACACTGTAGCTGAGGAAAATAGCTTTGTTCAGTAGGTGTCCTCAATGGCAACTCCTGCAGATACTGTAGGGAGGAGCAGAAATCTGCTCTACATATATTAGAATCGTGTTCGGCCTGCTTAGCGCGGTGCGGAAGGACATTTTTGAGGAGTTTCTTGTAGCAGACCGACAACTCAAACTACCAAAGCTGAGCTTTATAATCAGTTTTCCAGATAAAACGTGGTTATATAGGGTACTGTAAACCTCGTGAGCAGGCGGCACATCAGATCATATGGAGCGCGAAGCAACAACTCCGAAATCATACATAACATTTTGATGATACGACCCTGAAAATATTTCTGATCGTTTTTGAAGATTTTTTGTGTGAGTTGTCAGGAGAATAAAAATAGTGAATTTGCGATATAATTTCGCCTTTAAATTTAAAGGATCGCCTGCGAATGTTCCATTATTATATAGAAAATATATTTTCCAACAAATGTTGTTGCCGAATGGCGAAACATATAATTGCAAATAAACATTACTTTGCATATTTTTTGTTGTTATTGGTACCTACTTATTATCTAACTGTGTACATATGCATGTATGTACGTATAGATCTGCGATGATCACATGATGTCATTGTGTTACGTTACGTTTCGCTGTTGCTCGGTTTTGTTGTTGTTGGCGGTGTGTAAATACTTATGTAGTTTTCGCCATGGGGCCGCACGTACATGTGAATTTGTTCGCCTGTTTATTTTTGTTTATTCGTTTGTTTCTCCGTTGGCTTGTGTGTGTCTATAAAATTCTAATGCAAGGTCATCGCAGCAAACGAGGTGGTGGTGCACTCGAAATGCTTCTCCACCGTCAACAACAACAACAACAACTGTATGACAACAGCAACAATAAAGTATTAAATTATGATGGGTGGTGTAGATATACGGGAGAGTGTTTTTGTGTGTATGTGTATGTGTGTGCGGAGGTATTTGAGAGAGTTTTGTGCATGCAAACATGCATACATGCATAATTTTAATGCGCCAATTGCTGCAATTAGCTCCGCGTATTGGCTCATAAAAGCTACAACTGGTGCCAGCAACAACAGCAATAGAGAAAAATATGACAATATAAGGCAACAACGAAAGCAACGCTAATGATAAATTAATATTTACATGTTTTGTATTTTATTATTATTCTGCCGCCGCCGCCTCTGTGTGGAGTGAAAAATCTTACATAACAACAAGTAAAAAATACCAGCAACAGTTACAGCAACAACAGGATACAGCAGCGAATTCTATAATAAATCGAACTTTAGTTAACTATGAGTGAAGTTTACAATACATTCAAGTTTACAACTGTTGTTGGTTAGTATTGCAGCAACAGCAGGACTACAGCAACTACAGCAACACCAAGCAATAACAACATCCGACAACGACAACAGCTATCAAAAGCTTTACGTTGACAACTTGTGCAGTCGGCAAATCTAAATGAATTTCGTATGCAACAGACATAATTGTAATAACGATAAGAACAACAACAACAACAACAATAGCAACAACAACATCAACTCATTTCTCGACGCAGCTATGAAAAGTGTTGAGTAAGTTGCTGTTGTTGTGACTTTGTCGTTCGTTGTTGTTGTGTTTGCTGCTGCTGTGGCCGCCGTTGTCACTGTCCACTTTACAACAACAAAACCGTAACCCGGCAACTTGTACTACGCTGTGAAAAAATAAAATTAAAGAAAAGGAAAATCAACAAACGTGTAAATATGCGAAACAACAACAATATACTCACCACAAATAAAGCTTTCCGCTCATGCCGCTGCAGTCATACTTAAGCACTCATCAGCAGCAGCAGTAGCTGCAACAGCAACAACAGCAGCAGCAACAGCAACAACAGCAGCAGCAGCAACAACAGCAATAGTGATGGAGTAGAAAGAGAGCCAACATTTTGAAGCTTATAAAAATTCAGTAGTAAAGGTGTATAAAGTGAAAAATAAGTGGAAAGCGGTTGAGTTACTTAGGTGGAATGGGGAGGGAATTTCTTTAGTCAGAAGAGAAGTAGTGTTGAATAGTGTTGAGGGGGGAAGAGAGAGAGAGAGAGAGCGAGCGTATGTGCCCGATTGATGGACTGACTGAGTATATGAACGCATAGAAGTGGAAAAAGAGCGCTACACGCGCGCAGCTACGAAGCATATAAAAATGCCTTTTTAAAGTGCATTCGGCCACAACAACATTCATATGCTATTGTTGCTGTGCTGATGTAACGGATCAACTTGAAAAGGGCAACAAAAGAAGGTTAAAAACAAATTCAAGACAAACCAATTAATATTAATTTTTTTGCTTCCCGAAAATGGAGCAGAAATGGTAGCTGTATAAAAGAAACACGTAAAATTCGTCTTAATAAACTCTTAACTTGTTCATGAAAAAAGAAAAATGAAGAAAAAATAACATTTTCTCTTATCTTGAAATCGAGCAACAACTTTTAATTCCTGTGGAATGAAATTTAATTGAAAATGAATCGACAACCCAAATGCTTCTCTATGGACAAATTTAAAAATAAATTTTAAAGTACCTGCATTGTCTTTTTTTCTAAAAGCGATAAAAGTAGAAAAAATCAAAAAGATATTGCAGTGAAAAATCGATCGAAAGCAGAAAACTTACAAAACACACCGTACGAACTTGAAACATTGATTCTGCTTCGTTGTGAAAACTCGAATTTCGCCCATTCAGACCAACAACTGCGCATGAGTTGCGAAGAAAAACTTAATGAGATTAGAGAGCAATGAGAGAGTTGGCAGGTGCTGAACACGATTTCACGCCCCCCCCACCCCCCGAACTGTTCTATCCAACAAATGCTTGAGTCCTGCATTCGAAAAGATCTCGAAACCATAACGTTGCAACCATGTTTTTATTTTTACTAACAAAGTTGTTGTAGTGGAAAAGACAGCAACAGTAGCTACAACAATAACAACAACACCTGTAGATGTGTTAATAATTTATAGAATAATGGGAGGGAGCGAAGGTTAAGCCGACTGGAAATTGGTTGTCATTGTTAGGTAACAGAAACAGAAAAGAATTACATTGTAACTCAAAACTTTTGCAATGTCGCTACATGATTTTGAAGTGTGTTACATCTTTAAAAGAGGTATAAACATCAAAATATAGTAAATATCTTGCCCTCTTCAGGGCATACTGGCGCTCAACTCTCTTCTCTATTTTGCTATTTAAGTGGAATTAATTTTTCTAAACATCTAATTGCTATAAAATAACTTCGTTCGTTGCCTACGATGACAGAGGAATATCTGAATTAGTGATTGCAGCGAATGCGATTGACTAATAAATCGAGGTGTGGAAGGGGGAGACGTAAGCCGGTGAACTCGTTTAAATGATAACAACTGTTCATTATAAAATAAATTAGAACTTTATTTTGCCTCATGAATTATTAAACAATTAGAGTCCCAGCGGAAAATCTACTTGTATCTTTTATGAATTCTAGCATGAAATCTGAAAATTATTCAGTCCTCCTTTATTTACACTCGCAACGCATCTGCAATGAGATGTAAGATGTAAGAATCAAACCTGATGTTTTCATTCTCATTCAGCTTTCCTTTCCTCATTATTTTTCCTGTCTTCTTCTGACCGAAAACCTGATGATATTTCTGTTCTCCTTTCACATGTTGAAATCAGCAATGAAATTCACGTAATTAAAATATCTAGGTTTTGATCTTTATTTCCTAATCAAATTTGATTACAAGGTTTGGATCCCGGGAGAGATAGAACTCCGCTGAATCAAGAAAATCAAGAAAATTTAGACATGAAAGCATTAATAAAATACTATCTTAAATTTAGTGATGAAAAGGTGGACGTATGTATGAAAAATTCAATGACGTTTTCAACTGATTCATGTATGATTACTACATTTCAGGGCTGAATTCATATACGAGCATCCATGGAGTTTTCCACTGGGACAGACAAAAGTTAGAATGAAAATGAGTAAAAGTTACTTATATTTATTTACACAAATTATCTACAATATTATAATTACAAATTGCATCAACATGCAATTCCTATCTGAAGTTATTGAGTCGATATAATTCTGGGGATCAATCAATTACAATATTTTTACTATGCAACCAGTGAGAATTAAGATGACGCTGTAAGGCATCGATTACTTCCAGTAAAATACCTTTTAGTTAGACAAACGTACTCAATAACTTCCACATAAATATCTAATTGGAATCTCGATTGTAATCGAAGTAATATGGTATTTTGTTGATTTCTGATCGTAATTTTGCATTCGAAGTCGTCATGAATACAAGAAATTATTACTTTTACGTCTCCACTTTTAACCGCATCACCTTTATAATGATCATAACTTTACCTGATTGTTGTATTTCTGTTATCATAACTTTTCAGCTTCCAAGTAATTTCTGTTTGTTGTCTGTACTAAAAACAACAAAGTAGTTTTTATTTGGGGAATTATTTTGTGATTTATAACAGAATATCGTTGCATAATCAGAAATAAACACACAGAAACGCGGCCGTATGTAAAAAAAACACAAACTGAAAATGTTCCCTTAAAATTTCTGTGGTTTTTAAATATTTAGTATTAGAATTTCAATTGTTTATTACAATCAAAGATCAAATTTTTATGATCACATTTTTTCTTTACGATGTGAGATTAAAAGTTAATACTACGTAATATAAAAGATGACCAGCGTAGGACGATATTTCGAAGATAGAAAGTGGTTTTGAAATATTTCCAGATAATTTTTAGAAAATAATTGAGTTTGTATAACTTCGCAAATAAAATATCAGACCCGCAAATTAATTACTGCTAGTTATGAAGATACTGTTTGATCTTTGAAGTTATTTAATCTTCCTTATAGGAGAAATAAAATTTCAAAACTGATTTCTTCATAATTCATTGGTAGAATTTAATAATTTTTAAAAGTGAGCGTTGTTGGCTTGATCAATCCAAAATACGGATTATGGGAATTCCATGCATTACATTTTTTATAGGGTAAACAAAGTTGTACATAAGCTGTTTATATATGTTAGGATTTATTTTTTCATCATGAGAACCTTGTTCACATTTGCGATCGATATTTTCGAAATTCTATACTACAGCTTCGAATGCTTCATCGTCGGGTTGTGCAACATCACCCTCTCTTTTTTGCGTCGTCGGCGGCACTCATTTTCCCATCACTCGCAATAGTGGGTTTCATATACACCCGGATATGAATGTTGTGTAGGGGTGGCTGTTGTTGGCTGTATTGGGAGGTGGAAGTGGGCAACTGGAGGGCGCAAGTGAGTAGGGCGATTAAAATAGAGTACGTAATGCTCGCAATACTATCACTTATGCTCGCCTACGGTCTCCGCTATTCGTGGTGCACCCTTCTGTTTGAGTGCGCCATACCATTTCCCAGCGAGACGAACAACGTACGGCCTCTTTTCGTGTAGCTGCTGCCGTCGTTGCTCTACATGGCTTCAGTGAGTTTAGTTCAGTTTGGCCTTGTTCGCCTGACATGATTATCAAAGCCGTTGGTTGCCGATGGTTGCCGTCACTGGTGCGGCACACATACACCACTCTCGGCGGGTAGACCACATCAACTTCGGCGGGGGTAGACCACATAAACTTCAAGTTGTTGAAACTGCTCTGAAATTCGAAGAGCAAAGAAAATTCGAACTTGAAATCGTCGTCCGGCTTTCAGAGAAGGTTGAAGCAAATACCTTAGTATACCAGTTTTTTTTATAATTTTTACCCAAAGTCATTATTCCAAGTAAGGGACGACAATTTAGAGTAAAAACTTTAGGTGGCTGTTGTCAAGTTGTTCCATTTCCATTTGTATATCCTTCCATATGTTCATCCCTCGTCCAGCCCGTTGCTCTTCCTTTCATTCAGTGTTGTTTGCTCTTTATAAAATCGTCCTCTCTCTCTCTCTCTCTCTCTCTCTCTCTCTCTCTCTCTCTCTCTCTTCATTGATTGAGAGCGAGTTTCAGTAGGTGTGTGAACGTGAAGGCGGTGTAGGGTTTCAGAATTCTGTCCTCGCTTTCCTTTCTATTGTTGAGCTTACAATTGTTCTCACGTTATAACACCAAGCAGTGCGCTCCGAGAACGAGAGAGAAACAGAGTCTAATTTAAGATCTCGAACTTGGAAATGATTTTCAATTTCTCTCGTGATGGACGCGCGATGGCGTCTTCTGCGCATGAGTCCTGATTGTTTTGTGAGAGTCCCGTCGCGTTCGGTAGGGTGGATGTGGAAGGTGGCGGCGTGTGTGCCTTTAATATGAACCTTTTCTGCTCCCTCCTCTATTTATTTTAACTCAGAGCGTGATAGCTATCGTACATAACTGAATCATGCTTGGAGGGTTGGTTGGTTGTTGAGACCCACTGGGGTTGCCTGCCGCCTGCCGCCTGCCTGCCCTCACACTCGCGACGTGATGTGGTCGCCTGTGACGCGAGGGTTGTTGGTTGGTGCTCGTTCGTTCTGAATCTCATTAGTGCGGGGATCATGCTATCTTGTTGTTATTCGAGATGCTCGGATGGTTGCTCAGTGGGGTCGGGTAGGATAGGATTTTGTTCCATCATCCCTATCGAGTGTTTGTTGTTTTTGTCGTTGTTGCGTTGAGTGTATGTGTATTAATGTTGTTGGTGTTGGCTAGCTCCGTTATTGTTGTTGTAGTGACTTGAAATGCTCGGCCGTTGGTTCGGCTGTTCGGTCGGATTCGTTAGTTCGGGAGGGTTTAGTTCGGGAAACGTCGTCGTTTAGCTGTGTATACATGGCCGATGTTGCTTTTATGTTGTTGTTGTTGTTGTTGTTGTTGTTGTTGGTGTTGTTGTTGCGATACAAAATGCTTGGTCGGTTGTTGGTTGGGGTCGATTAGTTCGTTGGATGGTTTGGGAGGGTTTAGTTGGTTTTGTTGTTACGTATATATATATTTCTGCTGTTGTTGTTGTCGTTGTTGTTGGTGTTTTGTTGTTGTTGTTGGTGTTGTTGTTGTATCATTCGCGTGGATGCCTATGTGCCTACTGTCTTGTTGTCAAGGTGTTTAAACGACTTTCATCTCGGGTAGGCCGTGCAGGAGGGTTGTTTTTAGGGGGAGGAGGGGCTGGGTGAAACTGAAAACTGTAAGACTGCAAAGAGGAGGGACGTCATGTAGAGGTAGAGAGATTATGCTGAGTAATACTTTTGGAGAGTATTAGAAACTCGCATGTATGTATACGAAATTCTCATCATCAGCTTCGTCCTCGTGTTTGTTGTTGTTATGAAGAAAAATCGATATGGTGGAGGGTGGATCGACGGTCGGCCATTATTTTTGCTCCCATCTGTTGAGTACACTGTGTCCACTCGAAGGCTAAATTAATTCTTTTTTTTCTATTTTAGAGTGGGTGTATCTTGAATAAGCTTATTTCTCGTGGCTAAAGTTACTTGATTTGTCAAAAAAAAAAAAAGCTTCCATCTCTGTTATCTATCAAAGGTTATCTGAGTGGTTATTGTATTGAGTTGTTGTCTCTTTAGACTTTGGGAAGGATAAGAAGTCGTGCAGGTTTCTCAAGCGAATGCATTCATCGTGCTTCCAATGTTACTTTCCCAGATTGCCGGATATGGGATGAGAAAAGGCAGAAAAAAATCACATACGCACGTATATCGAATATCAGGAATATACTTTTGATTATATGACTTGATAGTTGTGATTTTGAATTGTAATTTTCTTTTACGTTTCATCAGTGTTGTCATGTGCAAACTTTCGAAAACCTTGCTGACCATTTGCTCTGTTTGTGGGGAAAATTAGTGTACCTAATTATGTTTTCTAACTTCTTCCTTGTATTTTTGCTGCCATGAAAATCTTAAGGTTCAAACTTTCAAATAGGGAATTTCTTTCAAATGTGAATGAGCGAATTCAATTGTTTCACAATAATCGCTCGCAGCCATCGATCGATTGATTCTTCCTTTAATTGCGTATACGACGACGTAGCCTACTTTAGTTTCAAAAGTACAAATGGACTGCTTGAACTAGCGATCAAATTTGTTTGCAAAACAACAGTGAATGCGAATTCTCTTGAATATGCATATCTTGATTTATGTATTCGCAAATTTATTCAAATGAAGTATCGATAACTGTGCCTCGTTGCAGTTTAGAGTGGGGCGCGTCATTACCATCGCGAGCCATCGCGAGTGATGTGTTGCACACATGATGAACTTTTGTTCGCAAATGCTGGAATATGTAATGAAAAGATTACAAATGTTTTAGCAAAGGTAAATCTTTTATTGAAGTCTGCGAATGTGCGAATCACTGACGAAGTGATAACAAATCTTAATGGCTCACATCAACTAACTGAATCTTTTTCTCACTTATTTCGATGAGTCATCAGCAGCGAAACAACATCGAGAGCGCGAGTGAGCAACACCAACACCGGACGAATTTTTGTGTGTGTTTTCTTTTTTGTATTAGCAACGCGACTGGATGTTGGCAGAAACAACTCCATAAAATGAAAACTGATGAAGAAAACACACAACCGGAGTAAAGTTTCTCCAAAAATAAGATATTTTTTTTTTTACCATAAAATCCATCGTAGTGTGCGGTAGATGTTTATTTATAGATAGCAGTGCGAACCGAACCATGGGTCCCGAACCGAACCGAATCGAAGGAACAGAAAGACCGACGGGCACACAAAGCTTCCAAAAATGCTTCCTTTCACTTATAATTGATTTGAAGTTGTTTTCTCTGCTCTTCGGTGCTTTTTGTCTTTCGCTTTTTAGTGTTTAGCATTCCTTTGGAGTTTTCTGGAGAAAAGATAACGATTTTTCTACGTGAGGAAATAGTTAAACTACTGGTTTTGCAAGATCTTTCGAATTTTTTTTAAACTAACGCCTTTTTCTTGTTTAGTAAGGACTTGATAAAGAAAATACTGTCTTCCTCACCTTTGATTGTCATTCACTTATAATTTCTCTAGTTTATTTTCATTGCCACATCAGCAGAATCGGAAAGTTGAGTATTTTGAAAAGTTGTTTCATAATCATTTTGTAATAACTCCAGAATAGAGGTTTCGGACGTTACTTAGTAGCTCCAGCTAGAGCATCAATGGCCGCTCGTCACTCTCTCCTCGCTGGTCGCTTTATTTACCAATTTCGGGACATCAATGGCCTCCTCGTTACCCTGACCGGTCACAGCGCGGTTATTTCTTGTTGCCTCAAGGCCAGCGGATACAAGCAAAGACCGGAAGGCAGCTCGATTCGCGTAGTAGTCGCCCAGATCGAAAAAATGAATGTTGGAAGGAGCGAATGCCAATTTCGAGGAAGGCCAATTTCACAGATCTATCAGTGATAACGAACGGACACGACATGCCACACAATGTTTTCCCCACACTTGATTTCGTGAAATGTATTTCAAAACGAACCCGAATCTGTTAATAGATTTTTGTTTTGAAGAAAAATTAACGATTTTATAAATTTTAAAAAACATAAAAAGAATTAAATTTTTATAACGATTTTATAAATTTTAAAAAACATAAAAATTTTAAAATCAAATAAATTTTAAAAAACAAAAAGCTTTATGTAAAATTGCATGTCCTTTATTTTAAAAGTCCCTTGCAATTTTGCACGATTTCCTAATCTTTTTTAATACTTTTTACTATGCCATCAATGATAACAACAACTTTAATATTTCATATAATAAAATTAAAAAGCTTCTGAGGTTTCATGTGCTTGGCATTACAATAAAAAAAAAAATAAAAATAACATTAACGTCAATCATTACTAATATTTTGAAATTGTTTTCATTCGTAATATCGCTGTCATTGCTTGGAATTTCATGCCGGTTGTATTGTAGGTGTAAGAAAGCGGGAATTTCATGCATGATGGATTGATATTTTTAATTTTCTCCACAGCAAGTATGTGTTCATTTTTCGTACTCCTTTTTTATTAAATAATTAAAGTGTTGTAATCACTTGTAACTGAGTTTTTATTGAGCCGAGTTTAAAGTTTTTTGTAAACTTAATCTATTTCTGGAAGCAGTGAATTTGTATTTCAATGTTAATCTGAGTTAAAAACTTCGTTTAAGCTGACGGTGGATTTAAACGTGTGCTGCTGCTGATGATTTTAAATAGGCTTTTTCATCGAAGGATTATTTTTCTTTATATTTTGTAGCACCTTGTTGAATTAGATATTTAATGAGGTTGAAAATCCGGTTGTCCAGTTTGCTATTCATTCAAGATGTACTCAAATATAACTTCGATTATAACTTCGATTAAAATTTCGCTTAAACTTCTCTTAAACTTTTTAGATGTTCAAGAAAAAGCGGTCTTAGTAAAAAAAAAACATGTGCAGGTTATTGATTTTGTTGCTGTTTCTTTCTTGTTGTGTCTGTTGTTATTGGTGGCTGTGTGTTCACTTTTTTGTACTTTTCCCCCAAATTGTCTGTTGCGGGGGCCAGCTAGCGGCCGCGCTACTCCATTATTGTGGTTTTAAGCTCAGCTCAGGTTTACTTCATTGCGCGGTTCCATTTGCGAAAACAAGTTTATACAGCTACTTTTTGTGGTTGTGCCTGTTTTCCCTCATTTAATTTTTTCATTTCAGTTTTATTCTCTTTCTACGGCTGGTTGGCTTGCTGACTGACTGACTGACTGACTGATTGTCTGTTCAAATACTTGTTGGTGCGACTTGTTGGATTTTTGTTTCTGGACTTTGAAAAAGTATTTTTGTGCTGCTTCGTTTTTGTAACATTATTCTAGAACTTTCGTTCAATCTTCGCCATCAAAATTATCAATCTAAGTAACTATCTTCAGCTATAAGTCTTCATACATATCTATCTGCGTAACCTTGTATCTTCATTAATCGATGTTTTCGGATTGATGACTTCAGAAATACTTCATTATCTCTATTTTTTCATCGACCCCCCTCCCCCCCGTGTAAATATTTAAATTCATAGATAAATATAGATCAACACATCAGTTGAGATCCCTTCTGCATAATCTGCAAATCTAAATGTCGGTATTTTTTTAGTTAAATCGAGATGCGAAAATGATATTGGAGTTTTCTTAAATCTCAAAAAAATCTTTATATTGCTATTAGAAATTATGCAAGGACTTTCCAAAAGCAAAAAACAATTTAAAATAAACTTAATTTCTACGTGAAATATTAAAATAAAAACTCTATTTGTCATTTTATACAATGCAAAATTATTAATTTAAAAATCGTGTGTCCATTTGACATAATTTGTCGTTTAGAAGGTCAGTATAAGTTATAAGATAAGAAGACCAATATAAAAAATAATTCTTAAATTTTAACTCTTTTTTTTTCAGTCACTTCGTACTAATTATTTGTTTAAATTCTTGAACATTTAAAAAACCGACGTGTTAAAAATTTCTCTTTCTTTCTCCATTTCAGGCATCTACAGTTAAAACAAGAATATACGTGAAAATAAATGTGTTATATCATCAACCAGAACCTCAATTTATTCGAATTGTTATAAATGCCAAAGAGTAAGTAAAATGTTTTTATTTAGATATCAATTTGTACCATTCAACAAATACAATATTTCGTAATTTCTTCCTAAGCTGCACTTGTATCAGAGTATTAATATAAACATAATCTTTGATTATTGCGGTGAATAACGATAGAAAAAATACACTAATACAGCAATTAAAATATTACGATCTTTAAAATTTAAGACTATCGATTTAATGGAAATTAAGATTCCTTATTTTACCTGCTGTTGCTTGCGTCACGTAAATGAGATTTAACTTGATCACGTTATTTCAAATGTCATATGTACGAGTACAATATTCACGTGATATGACGTCGCATGATTGCCACATGACATAGGTGCTGTCACGTGACATAGATGATTTCCGCGGATCTGCTATGTGATTCTGACTTTCCTTCTCTCATGTCTACCACGGTTCGTTTCAGTTCTTTATTACATTTAACATTTGCTAAGATTGTGTAGGTGTTGTGCCACTGTACCGTCACATTAGCTTTTGCACCATTTTCCTCTCCTGATCCTCCTTCTCTCTTGCCTTGAAACTTTATTAATACATTTGAGTTGCTGTTGCTTTCGCAGACAACTCAACTCCATCTGATGGTGAAATACTAAAAAAAGAAAAATGTGGAGAAATTCTCCAATTTAAGTTTAGCTGGAAATAACGAAAAAAAAAAACTCTCTGGCCATAAAATGAAATGTTAAAACAGATCTGCAGTCTTTTTCGCGGCGATCTTTTCAGACTCCCCGAGTATTTTTGGTCGTTCGCTTTCGCTTGCTTTTATTGGATTTTCTGCTGCAGTAAATTTGAAGTCTGTGCGCGCGATTTCATTGGAAAAAAGCTGGTTTTCCTAGCATGCGGTTGCGTTGCTCTGTACTCGGTATTTTTTTTTTTTTTTTTTTTTTTTTTTTTTTTTAGTGTGTTGTGTTGTAAATTATTCAATTGCTTACTTGTGTTTATTTGGATTTCATTTCTGTTTATGCTTTTCATATATGCATCTCGGTGCTAATTCTGAGTTTTCGAGTCAGAAGTGTTTTTTTTCCACTTTTCACATCGCGAAATTGCACGGCAAAAACAAAGATGAACCGCCTCGCCTGTAGGTATTTATGGAATCTACATGTATGTGTGGAATAAGAACAATCTGTATGTGTGGAATGAGAACAATCAACAGTTTCTTGCTTTTCTCATGCTTCAATATTATCATTCCCCTCCGTACTCCGTTCGTCCCTTTTTCGTGAACATCCTCTTTTACATATATTTCTTCTCCTACTTTTTAATCATACGATTAGATAATTCAAATTCAATATTCGAAGGCCAGCCAAATTATGAACAGGTGATGATTAACCATCAAAATCAGATTTCTAATAGGTATCCAAATTTCTGAAGAGGCGACTAAACTTGTAAGCATTTTGTGATTACGATTTTGAACCAAATTCAGGCTTCAGTCCAAGTCCAGATTTCAGAGTGGATGAGTACCATATTGCGAATGAACTTCTCGAGATTGGGTTTCTGATTAAACGAGGATCAGATGATTCTACGTCATCACAAGCTTTCATACACTGATCAGGGGCCCAAACTTTAGCTAAGAAGAAACTTTGAGACGAATTTTACTAATCACCGACTACCGTTCTTGCCAATCGTCTCGATGGTGCACTGATAATATTCGAAATCGAGAAAAGTATTCTAATTTCAACGATAATCGCGATCGAGAGTATTTCTTAGTGGAAATTGTGAATCGAGAACACGATCATCATCCCTCTTCAGATGAGACGATAATCGAAAACCAACAACCAGTCGGCCTTTTTATTCGAAAAACAATAATCGAGGTCTTTCATACGAGATGATGTGTGTTGTATATTGGAACAGCAGAATTTCCTAGTCGAGGCGATCGAGTAGAGATCGGGACACCCCGAACTCCAGCGTTGTTATCACTTTCATCACTAACTTTTTTTCTCTACAAAAGTTATGAACTCCAGCAAGGACTCGCGTAAAAGAATCCGTTTTCAGGATCGTAAGAAACTTGAAGTAGAATTTACCTCCTCAAGGGCAAAAAGCAAAAATATTAAAATAACAAAGTACAGCGCAGTCTTAAAGAAGGGGGATGCGATTTACTTATTTACTTGAAAGAATGGTGCGCATAAAGTTACCCTGTGGCGCATACTTTCAGGTTCAATGTACGAGAAGCAACCCTCTCGGATTCCACACCGAATGGGGGAAAATTAAGGGAGACCAGAAATAAAGCGGCCACGGAGCAGGAGCGACAGCAACGAGGTGAAAACTTGAATACATGCGAATTCGTTTGAAAGTGCAATCATGTAGATCCAACGTACGAAAACAGGACGAAACGAGGAAACTAACTAAGAATGGAAGCCTTACTTTCTGCACCACTCCTCGATCTCCATCTCCATCTCGATCTCGATCTCTCAACAACACTAACACCGGCCGGAATCATCAGACCGTCCAACCGATTGGCAGACGGGCAGGGAAGGGGGAAGGGGAAGGGAAGACTGGCCTGGCAGCCGCCCGGTCCGACGACCATCATTTCCCGTTTGGCTCTTTTGTTCTCCATTAAGTTTTTCCCGCAGTTCGTGCTCGTTCGTTCGTTCGTTCGTTCGTTCGTTCGTTAGCTGCCGCCGAAACATCTGCTCGATTTCGCAGAACATGCTTTCGAACCCCATTTTAGAGCTCTGCACGACGCACTCTTCACAGGCGGGGACGCGGACCCTCCGTGGTTCAGCTTTTTCGTGCTACAGCCACCCCTATGGCAGTCGGTAATCCGCGATCCACCCTGCACCGCCCTGCCTGGCATCCGCGCACCGCGCACTATCGTCTGTGAATCTTCGGCTCGACCAACTCCTCTCCACACCACAATAATTTGGCACAATGAATGAAAATTGAAGTAGCCGCCGCGCGCGGTGCAGCATCGTCGAACCTGAAGGGGCCCCGCGTAGAGTGCTACACGACGACGACTACGACGACGACGACGACGACGACGACGACGACGACGACGACGACGACGACGAGGTCGATATGGGAAACTCGTGGCAGCGCCATGCGTGGTGCATCTGTCTCTCTGGCGCAGGCGCGGACCAGAAGAGCACTGAAGAGCACAGAAGAAGCACGTAAAAACCGAAAACCAACACCACCAACCAAGTGATGATCAAGCGACAGCAGAGCCTGAATGCAAAAATTTGTCGCCCCTTTTGCACGATTGGCGTCGTCGGTGTTCGTCGGCTGGCGACGAGTTTTCGTGACGAGTAGATGGGTATCCCGCAGTTTTTCTCTGGGTTTTTTCAACCGTGCTTTTGGTACAGTTTGTAGAAATGGAAACTTATTGGAAATAACGGTTGAATAGTCGTGGGAGCGCAATGGCGATGGCGTAGACCAGCTGATGCGTGTTGTCAATTTCGAGAGCTTCATTTGGAGTTTTGTTGTTGTGAATAACATTTTCCATACATATATCGTAATGTAAAATCGTTACACAATCGTTACGCTTTATTCTGCATTTTTTTTACAAAAAAAATTTCCCTCAAATTTTGTTTTTAGAAGCTGGCTGATTGGTAACGAGAGCTTTAATTTTTAGAAGCTTGCTTTTGATTGGTTGGGCTTCCCCGATCTTAGGGAAATTAATGCGCGCATCGAAATCATCAAATTTCCTTTCTTCCATTCAAGTCCAGTGACGTTTACCTCTAATTGAAAGTCGAGAACTATTTTAACAATGGATTCTTTGATCTCGGTTGACTGGATTTTAATTGACTCGCCAGCAATTAGAGAAACTCGCTTTTTCGATGATAGACTTCGAGTAGGCCTCTCAACCTTTACATGATTTTCCAGTTGCGTAGTCGAGTGACGTGTGGAAAAAAAAGTCTACACGCTTATTTACGAATACTCGAGTCAGCTTTCCTCAGGGAGGGAAATTAATCTCATGTTCGCCGTACTCTCTCTTCCTACCCATGCTTCGAGCAATCTAAATTTTTGTCGATCGTTAAGTTTTATTTCGAGCTTAGATTCTGCTGCTCGTTTTCCCCCACTTCAGCTCAATTCTATGACGAATAAATATTTAGAGGGCCACATTGGCCTCGAGCGAGCGAGTGCTGTATGATGATCGCATATTCATGATTTTGAAGCGGAAAAAGCTAATTGAAGTCTACATGCCGATGTAAAAGTTCTGTCGGAACGAGTAGCGGGAAGCAGGAGACACAACTTCTGAACGAGTAGCGGGAAGGAGGAGACATGATATCTGAACGTGTACGGGAAGCTGGAGACACAATTTCTGAACGCGTAGCGGGAAGGAGGAGACACGATTTCTGAACGAGTAGCGGGAAGGAGGAGACACGATTTCTGAACGAGTACGGGAAGCAGGAGACACGATTTCTGAACGCGTAGCGGGAAGGAGGAGACACGATTTCTGAACGAGTAGCGGGAAGCTGGAGACACAATTTCTGACGCGTAGCGGGAAGGAGGAGACACAATTTCTGAACGCGTAGCGGGAAGGAGGAGACACGATTTCGAAGAAATGTCTAGGCTGGAAGTCAACAAAGTACGAAAAATCAAATAAATACACAATCAAAGAAATCACACAATACCACAAATCTTATTTCAGCATTTATTGAAAATGTCCGATCTGGAAATAGCTGATAATTGATTTGCTACTCTAGAAATGCAACGTGGTGGGGGTCCCCAGTTGAGATGTGCTACACTTGATACGGTTAAAGTCGACCCGGCTTGACCGATGGATGCCTTCTGAATTCAGCATAAAATTACCTACATTTGGGACGTTTAAGGTGTTTTCTGTTTGCTGTTGACCAAAGTTCCCCAGTTCTTTTTGTCTCATCCACTAAATTTAGTATACTTCTTCTCTCTGCCAAAAGTAGAGAGAGAAAAGAATTTTTTCCTTGTTTTTCCATGCGTGGATGTGAGTTGCCTGCCTACCTTTTCATCATATTTTCATTCTGCACAATATGATCTCCATCACTCATGCATTTGCTAGCTCTCTCGATTTTGCTAGTCCACCGTCTGACGGAGCGGTGTGTGTGTGTGCATGTGTGTGTGTCTCTCCAACGCTAAAACACAATACATGGGTTGTGTGTGTTTGCTTTACAGTTTGTTGTTTTTTTCTCTCGTCTGCGCTACGTTGTGTCTCACTGGGGGCTTCGTGTGCGTTTGCAACGGTTCGGAAAATCAGTAACTAAAGCAACTCTCAGGAACACGGTAGGCTGGCAGGCGGATAGAATAAAAGCCGTTTTTAGTTGCTGTGCTACTTCTTGCTCTCCTCTTATTTTTATACGCTACCTAAAAAAAGTAACAAAATTAATTAAGGTTGCCTTTTCTTCAGTGACATTTCAAGTGGCAGTTCAGAAATACAATACAATAAAAGGCATTAACTGGAGCTTCGGAATAAAAATAAATACTGCAAAAAATAAAATTTTTACCAACAGCAACAAATTGTGCTATAAAACAACAACAACCTCAAGGAAAAATTCAAAAGGAGAAACTGAACAGTGAAAACTTGGACAGCTAGTTTTTTTTATGCTCCCTCTTTTTGCCTGTGGATTTTATATATCATCGTCCTCTCTCTCTCTCTACAGTGCAGCCAAAAAGTTCCACGTACACTAACAACGCATAACTTGGCATGCATAGAAATAATATATGCTATGTGTTCCGTATATTTGGCTGAATGTAGCCGCCGACTTCACTTCGGTAGATAAAGAAAAACACAGAAAAATTAATTCATCCCAAATAAATGAAAAGAAGTTGGGGAAAAATTTTTTGAATTTGTTGTGTTCCTCGTTTCTGCTCTGATGTCTCCTGCTGCTTGCTGTTCACATTCTCTTGCGGTTTTTTCTACAATTGTCTCTCGCCAAACATTCGCAGCGAGCGGAATTTCTGTGATGCCATACTGGAGTTTTTTAAATGGTACGTTTTTAATCACAAAAATTTGTTAGATTTTTTAAAATTGTTAGATTGTATCGGTGCGCGTTTTCCAGACATTTACTTATTTATAATTAAGATATTAAAAATCTTATCGCCACCTTCAATTGAATTGTTAATAAATCACAAGCGGGATGAAATGAAATTTTTCGGTTCAAGCTAGTAATTGTTGAAAATCGTACAATTTTATGGCCGGAGCGTTTTTGGTGGAACTTCTTCTGGCGACTGGCTGGCTCATTTTAAAAGATTAACTAAAAAAACTGATGAACTTGAACTTGATATTTTTGCTCTTTTTTTTAGAACGACGGTTTTTATGGCTGATTAAATTTTTATCGATGCGAGCCGCCAATCTTTGTAGAAAAAGCACAGAAAACAAAATAATTACAGAAGATTACAGGAGCGTTCAATATTTTAAAAATACTTTCAACGTCAAATTTATGGGTCACTAAAATATAGATTGAAAATATACAAAGAATTGGGAAATATTAAATTGAAAAGTATATTAAATTGCCCAAATACATCAAAATTCGAATTATATTTTTCAATAATAAATATCAAAATTCAGTTAAAATTTTACTGAATCAAACAAAACTCATGAATGTTGGAATGAAAATCAAGAGTAAAAATTGATTTTAACACTTGCAAGTGTCAACAAAATTGTGCAATATTTTCATGCTCTGATTTCTATGCCTTTCCAGTAGTGTTGCGCCAATTTATTGTGCATGGCTATCACCTTCCAATAATATTGGAAGACTTCTCTTTTTATCACTCCTCCCTACTTCACACACTTAATCATCATTCATTCCTTGGCATTTAATTTTCTTCCATCGAATTGGATCCCATTTGTGCTTGCAGTCAGCATTTTCTCCTGTAATCATCCTCTCTGGCATTGGTGGGCTTATTTTCTCCATAATCGCCATTTTCTTTCATACTTTCATCCCACGCACAACATTTACGGAGAAAAGACAGACAGACTCAGCAACAAGGCTACATTTTAAAGCTCTCTCTCTCTCTCTGCGGTTCTAAAACATTTCCCTTTATAACTCTCTTCTCTCTCCCATTATCACTTAAAAGGGGAAAGAGAAGATGTACGTTAACATTTTTTCGAAGTTCGATTGCTGAATTTTCTTTTGTTCGAATTTCGCGAGACCAACAAAAGCAACGCGTTGGCAACAACTCGAAACTTCACTTCGAAATTGAAGTTTGAGCTCTTCCTGGCCATGGAAACTTTTGCAGTTGTAGCAGTGTCGTGCATCGTTGAAAGCGTTTGAAATTTTTGCTCCGCGAGTTGTCGTTGCACGTTTTGGACTTTTTCTGTATAAATATCTTCTTATAAATTCTAAAAATAGAAATAACTTCTGAAATTGTTCTACGAATTTGTCTACTACATTGTAAATTTTATTAACGCTTTTGTAAATGTTTAAAAAATAATATAAAAAAAGAACAGAAAAAAAAAATCAAAGCAACGACGACATCGGTGGCGCTGCATTGAAGTTGGCGTCTCTGTTTAAAATTGTGTCGTGAGTGCAAGTCGTCGAGTGGGTGTGAAAGAGAGAGTGAGAGTGTAGTGTAGGAAAATAAGCAGCGCAGTCGACGGCCATGGTACAGCCTGGGTCGCCGTCACCTCTGCTGCTGATATGTGGTTAGTATTTGTTTTTGTAAATTTCTCTATTTTATGTAGTCAAGCGCTAACCTTATAGGAAAAAATATAACACTCCAAATCAGTTGTGTTAAACAATTTTTTTTCTTATATAAAGTTGCAAATTAACCTGAATTTTATATTTGTGTCCCCTTGACTGAATGCTAGAATATCACATAAATTTAAATTAAATGTGAAGTGAGAGCATGAATTTTTAGAATATAAGTAATAAAAATGAGATGGTTTCTGTAATTTCCTACTGGGCAAAAAACGGCTGTTGGCCGGCCATGTTTTATGCGAGAGCGTTAATTGCTATTTTCTCTTGTGAAATTGTTGGTTTAAAAATTTAAATACTTCAATGTGAGAAGCTTCTTGAAAATACAGACCAACCAGAGAGCGATCGACCTGCACTTCGCTAGCACAAGTTTTTCTTTTTCTTGCCTGTACGCATAAAGAATGTCAACGGTTTTTCTAAATTTAGTACTAAATTTCCTAGAAGTGTGTTAAGCTGGATGGAAACGGGGACGGGGGAAAACTGGTTTTGGTAAAAGAAAATTCTAAAAAAATTCGTTGTCTTATTTATTTCTTTTTTTTTAAGCATATATTTTAAAATTTTATGCATTTTCTGTTTACAGCTGATTTTGGCAACAAATAGTCAATTTTTGCTTATATTATGCTGTCTTGCCATGCCTCGTGCTGCTCTGCTTGGTGCAGCTGTGTCGCGCGCTGCCTTTCCTTGTATTTTGTTGCTTGGCACTGCTGTAGCTCCACGTACTCTCTGCGTTTATGCTGCTGGTTTCTCTGCTTGGCGCACCGTTTCCTCACAAGTGTGCGTCATTGGCAGCCATTTTGAATTTTCACTCTTCATTTTGTAGCTTTTTGTTGCTGTTGCTTCTGAAGTTTTCTTAAAGCTTTAAAAGCATTTAATTTCCATGATGAACTTGATTTTTCCATTCAATTATGCTTGAATTGAAAGAAGAATAAAATTTGCTCTCTCTGCCTCTGTTGTTTTCGATGGGTTTGTGCACCTTAAAAAAAAATTTACCTTTCCCTTCTATTCATTCCACTATAATTTTATTTGTATTTTAATTATCATGGTCTAGTTTCATCGTCTATTAATTTTCCTAAATTTTTTGTAAGTTCGTCATTAGTGGGTTCTGTTCGTGTTTTTTTATGCTCTTAAATCCATGTAGTACGTGCCATACAACAACAAATATAACTAACCGCCTCTTTTCCCATTTCATTGCTCTCGGTCTCTCTTCACTTACCATTTCTACTCTCAACTACATGCATTGATCCCAAATTGGGGTAATTAATAGAGAGTGAGTCCGCTTGTTTTCTTGAGTAATGTGGAAATTTTGTCTCTTAATGCTAAATCAGTAAAATTTTATATTTTACAAAGTGTTTCTGTATTTATTGTTAATAAAGAGGAAAAGTTCTCCATTATAATTCCCCTCCGTGAAATCTACATTCTTCTCTTCCCTTGTATTAAGTAATTTCCACTGATTTTTCTCTCCGAATTTCTTCGGCGGTGTTGCCACATTTCCTTTAACTCATTTGTGAGTTCTAGAGTTTCATTAAACTCATAAAAAAAATACAATATAAAGAAAATAGAATGCAATTTCAAAAGTAATTTCATGTTTGCTAATATTTTCAAAAATTATTTAATATTTCAAAATATAATTTTTGATTTCGATTTCGGAGCCGATTTAAAAACGGAAACTGTTGTTCAGTTCATAAGTAGAAATATTAATTATCTCCAGGTTTGTAACTCCGAATTCCATTCGAAAAAATTCTATTGTATAGCTAGAAGTTACAATTTAATGTTAATTATCATCTAAATCAGGTGTTTTCACATGTTTAAACTTCAATAGCATTTAAATTTCGCTCTTTTACTTTGTGTTTCCTTCAAAGTCGTGCTATTCTCGAATTGATTTTTTAGCCGCTTCTCACTCACTCAACGTTTTTAAAAATGAGCGTAATAATATTTCCATATTTTATTTTACTTTTAAAGTAAATAACTTGACCGAAGATGGCAACAGAATTTCTACTCTTTCTTCTATTGATTTTAATGAATTATATTTCGTATTTTTCTAATATAATGTTAATAAGTTAAATGAAAACTTGTAGTTTCTTCTTAAAAACGAGTTATTGATTCATACTTGAGAGCCCTGAATTCATTAATTTTTTTTAGATGTTCTTATATGTATTTCTATCCATTCTGATATCTCATACATATACAGCATTTCTTTCGTTTTCATATGCTAATTTAAACGGGGAATTTTTCTGAAAACATGCTCTCCATTGTTGTTGTTTTGCTTTGCTGGCATTTTTGCATTTTTATCGATTCTTCATTTTTCCGCGAAGTGTGTGATACTTGTTGTGTTTTCCTTTTTATTAAAAACCTGTTTGAGATTTCCGTTCATGTATTCAGGAATTTAGAGCTAAACGCAGCATCGTAGCAGAAATTAAATTAACACAACGAATACAAGACGAGAAAATGCTTAAAATTAAAAAAACCCAAAACAGTAAAAAAAGGAATTAATTGATATGAAAAGAAATCCGTTAATTTTTATACAACTTGTTTTAATATTTCAGACAACTCGAATGAAATTTATTTAAATAAATTAGCAAAAAATCTCTCTACTAGACGATTTAAGCTTAAAATTTGCATACGCTCACGAAGCTGTATAGAATTTAGAGTTTAGTTTCTCGAAACTGCAAAAAAACAAAAAACAAAAAACAAAAAAAAAAAAAAAAACAAAAAAAAAATTGAGCAGACTTCCTAAATCGCAGACATCAGTTGCTGGCAAGTCAAAATTTCACATGTGTGACAGTTTTGATTTTAGCGACGACTGTGACGCGTCCGTTGACCAGTTGACCATCCCGCCCCGTCCTCCCAAACGCAGTCTTTTCTGCTTAAGTGATTTGATTGTATTTATTTTTCTCTTTTTTTTAATTCTCCCATCCAACAGTTTTTTACTTCACACAAAAATCGATTAAGAGGAACCCTTTTTCATGCTCCGAACCTTCTTTTTCGTTCCTGCTCTCCTCCGGTTGAGCGCGTGTCATTGTTGGCCATCGACTTCTCAACTCACTGAGGGGGAGAACAGATCACTTTTGAAATTTTAGGGGTTGATTGTAATGTTTTTTTTTTTTATTATTGCAGCCCTAAAAAAGGGCAAACAAATTTCTACCCTACAACAGCAGAAAAAAAGGGCGCAAAGTAGCGCGTGCGTTTCATTTAATTTTCTTGTTGGCTTTAATCCTCGAACGAATGATCCTTGAAATAGTTGTTTTTTTTGTTGTAATTGTATCACGCCGCCTGATATCGTTTCTAATGTTTAACAACTGAATTTAATCCGTAAAAACGCTACGCAAACTGAGATTAGCACAGATTTCTTTCGAAACTTCGTAACACTTTAATAAATTAATACATTACGAAATTAATTACACGGTACAACGAATTTTCAATGCAACCTACGATTCCTGAGTATTATCAGTCGCCATACTGGGGGACCACCAGTCTTTCTGACTGCTTTCGTCTGATAGATTCCTTCCTCTCTATCCTGCCATTAATTTGCTACACTGGTACTAATTTCGCTCCAAATCCTGACTCATCCTACGCTTGACTCTCTCTCTCTCTCTCTTTCCATTTTTATCGGCTTCCCATTCCTCTCTTCCCTTCACTCTTAGCAGCTTCCAATCCTCTGAACAGCAGATCTCATGGTAATCAAACTCAGTAACTTTTCAAAAGCAAGAGCAACCCTTAGCAGCAACATCGCGTTTGGATATTTTGAAGCCATGGCGATTATAACTGGTGGGGATTATAGTAAGCACCACCTGGTACTCGGTATTGTCGCGTTCAAATATCCAGTTCCCCTTTTAGGTTCTTTCATTCTCTTGCTGGTAGCAACCACCTCGTCTTTGCTTCCTTTTTTCTGAATTATTCGGTTGCCTTCTTTGTTTTTGTTGCCGCTCTGATCCCCTAGTTACTGTTGTTCTGCCGAAAGGGAAGCCGAAGCCTCAGCATTGGAAACACACTGTACAACCAGACGAGAGTGCCTGTCGTCCGAGACGACAGAGCCGAGCCCCGCGTCACTTCGAGTACGAAGCCGCCCGACGTTGAAGGTAGAAATTTGCAATGAGGGATCAAGTTTTTATTAGGGTAGCAAGTTGTTTGCTCTTGTTGCAATTGTATTGGTGTGGCACGGCACTCATTGATGCGGGTGTCCTTCCATGAATTTTTGCTCTACACAGGCAACATTTATTTGTAGCAAATTAAAAATCATTTTGTTCTGGAATTGGGGAAAACCATTAACGGAAAATAGTAATTTAACGTCTGCCTTCACCACTGGCGCTTCAATTTTCCACACCTGGAACATGCTAAAATGCTGCAGCTTTACTTGAAGTTTTATTTTAGTTTCAAAAAGGTTAACGTAATCAGATGTAAGATTGCGCCTTGTTAAAATTCCTGATCAACGTCTTGATCTTGTATAAATCAATGGAAAACATTTAATCTTCCTGAATAATTCAGTTTTCCAGTCGAATATGTAAATAAAATGAATGAAAGCTCACAGATAGATCGGTTCTCTCCTCTCGATGGTCGATTGAAGATTATAATTATTTATTTGGTTCGTTTTTCTAATGTTTTTATTAAGATTTTTAGAAATTTTCTACGTACACCAAAATATAATTGATATCAGTTCAATATAAGATCTCAACATAAATGCTCAGTATCAAATGTAAACATCAAATGTAAACATCAAATCTAAAGATCAAATCTAAAGATCAAATGTAAAAATCAAATCTAAAGATCAAATGTAAAGATCAAATGTAAAAATCAAATGTAGAGATCAAATTTCAAAGTCAGAATGAGACTCTAGAATCAAGGCTTTGGATCAAAGCGCGTATTTTCATATCTCAAAAGAAGTCTGGAGATCAAAGGAAGAAAGCTTCACATCAAATAGAAAGCGTAGAGTTTCGTATTAAAATGCAGACCAAATCTTGAGATCAGAGTTCAAGATCAGGATTAAAGATTGATGACCACAGATGAAGACGAATATTAGAGCTGAAGATCATTACTAGAACCACCAGATTGAAGAACCACAGCTCAAGATCAAAGATCAGTATCAAGTTGCACCGTCACAGCTCGTAATTGAAATTCAAAGCTCGAAAGCTCGAAATAGAAGCTCAAAACAGGATTGTTTTCCTGGATCATCTCTTCGCTAAAAATTACAGTATGTAATTCTCGTATTTTGAAAGCAAAGTTTAAAAGACTTCAAATTGAAAAAGAGTGCAGAAGAGAACCTTTAAAAAATATCACTATGTAGAACTTTTATGACTTCAAAGGAAATGATCTACGATATTTATAATGTCCTTCTCTCGATTCATTGTCTATGCCTGGATCCTTTTTCTACATTATTTGGTGTTGTACCCGTCAGAGCTTGAAGAAGAAGTATTTTCATCATTTTATGTATGATACTCCGATGTTTTCTCGGAATTGTAGTTTTTCTTTGTGGATACAAAGAATCCGTTTTTCCCCTCAAGCGTGCGAGAACCTTTTGCGGGCAACTGTACTTTTACTGCCCTCAAACTGAAAATGAACACAAATACGAAAGGGAGAAAAGCCCCGAGGACCGACTACGCCACGCCAAACCAGAGAAAAGGCGACCCAAAGGCAGACGCGAGCCAGCCAGCCAGCCAGCCTGTCGAGAGGGGCAGGCAAGCAAGCTGCGGCTGAATGGTTGACTGGCTGGCTGGCTGGCTGGCTGGCTGGCCTGGAAGGGAAGAAAGGATCCAAAATGCGGCATGTGAGCAAATACTGCTGCTGCTGCTGCTGAACTCAACAACAGATCCAGATCCTGTTTAAAAGCAACAACAACAACAAAAAAAAAAAGAAGGAAACCGACGAACCCCTGGCTTGACGCGCAACATCAATAACAACAACAAGACGAAAAGTAACCTGGAAAGAGGGAAGAGGGAAGAAAAATAAACCCTCACAAAATACTCGGAGCAACGAACACGTTGTCGGTTATTGTTGGCCGGTGGCGCGTAGTCAACCAGCAGCCGTCCGCCGTCGACGTCTGCGTCTGTGTCTGTGTCATTAACGGGCGGAGGGGACACACACACACACACACACACTCAGTCATCCTGCCTGCTGCTGCCTGCTTCAAAGGCAACAACAACAAAAGAGTAGTGAAATTGTAGCGGGTTTGGGGTTTCGGTTTACCGTGCTTTCCTTCCTGTCGGCTGCGAATGTGGCGGCTGCTTGCTCGCTGCTCGGTCGGTCCCGCCTGCTGGCGACAACCCTCCGCATCCACATTAATTTCTCTGCACGTAAGCCATCAACACTCGCCGTTGCGTCCTAAACTGAAGAAGGGCAGTGAAGAGGAGGAATCACTATCAGCAAGCTAGGGGTGGCTGGCTTCCCTGTGGAAAAACATGCTTGAGCCCCTTCTGAGATCGACCAAATACACCATTTCCACTCTCCCTCTCTCTCTTTCTCTCTCGCCCCTCTCGCTTCCCTTTTGCCTTGATTGTGCTACCTTATTCTCCCCATCTGTCCCTCAATTTAATTTCCTTACCCTGCAATTTTTAGCTCCTCTTTTTTAGTTCTTTATTATGTTGTTGTGCACTCTGTAACTTAATCACTTTTTTCCGCTTTCTCGCATGCGCACTCTTACGCACGCTCTCGCATTTTTGGAGCACCAAGCAGCTGTCTGCCTCTCACTTTGCTTGTCTGATTTCGTTGGCCTTCATGCGTTGATGTGATGGCGATGGTGGTGGTGGTGGTGGTGGTGACGATGGTGGTTCAACTCTGTGGCTGATGAGAGCCACATTTGATCGATCGTGTGCAGTAAGCCGTTGTTTGGCCTCCGAAAAAAGGGAGGAGAAGTAAAACTTCATAAAATTTGTCTGGATCCAGAAGTGGAGAGATTGGTGGCTGCGTTTGAATGTGTTTGCCAGAGTGTGTGCGGTACATAAAATTGAAAAGAAGGGAGCAGCTGGGATGACAGGAAATTCACACAAACGACCGGTGTTGTTGCTTTTAACGAAAGTGGGTTTCTGTCTATATTCGAGTATTACGTGAAAACTTTACTGTCCTGTTGTTTCTGCTGATGTGTGACAAACACAGCTTACACTTCAAGAGCAAAACACACTCATATAGACTGAGGGTTCCCTAGGTTCGGGATTTCGGGCTTTCAGTTAACTTGAATTCTTGAAAATCGTAAACCAAAAAAAAAACAACTTGACTGAGAAGTTTTTAATTCGTTCACCACTTGTTTCCCCAGAATATTAAAGAAAATATTAAATAGTTTTCCCAGACACCTGAGACTTTTCGAGGAAAAACTGAGGCATCCCTGGGAAAGTCGGGAATTCGGAACTACCCACACACACACACACAAACAGTTACTCATGGGGAGATTATGTTGTACGTGCGTTCGTTCCGTTGGCAATGGAGACGCTTTGTGAAAACACATATGTATGAATTTGCAGCTGTGTTGCTTGTTTTTGTTGTAACTTCAAATGTATGCGTGCGCCCCGCTTGGGTTTCCCTGCTGTGCCGCATGTTGTTGGTGTTGCTGCTCTACCTAACTCAAAGTCGCTGCTACTTCAGTGGGTTCGTTCCGTTCTCTCTTCGTTCGCTCGCTCGTTCGTTCGCTCGCTCTCTGCTGCCTGCTGTTGCTGTGTGCCTCAGCTTGGATCGACCGAGCCTCGCGCTTCTCCACTCAGTTTTCGAAGCAGTGCGCTAGTGAGCGGAAGTGCTTTTATTTTTACTAAGCGCGAGCGAGTACCTCCAACAGCAGCAGCAGCAACAGAAAGCACCATCGAGCTCTGGCTCCACACAACGCCTTCACTTCAGTTGTGGCCTGTTTGTTGCTGTTAATTTTAAACTGTTTTAAAAATAGCTTTCTACTTGCTGTGCTGTGCTGTGCCGTGCCGTCTCTACATAAGTAAATGCAAGCGAGCGAAAAGTTGAAAATAAAAGGAAGAAAAGGAAAATTTTACATAAAGTGAGTTTCTCGTGGAAGAGAAAAAAAGAAAAAGTGTTCGAGTTTTTCGATAAGATTGGGTTTATTTTTGAATTTAACAACAAAAAGCAGCAGCTTCTCTGTGCTGTTTGAAGAAAAAGTGAAACACACGCAAGCATTTTCAGTCTCATGACGAGTACGAATTTTAAGAAGTTTCGAAATATTGTTTAAATTTCACTGAAACACAAATTAATCGCGTTATTATTACAACTGCAACAGAAAATAACTATAAATTTAATACACGGGGCGATTTCGAAAATTTCGAATATCAAATATTTTAAATTTAAATTTTAGAACTGAAACGAAAAGCATAGGAAAAAAATTAATATAAATATTTAAAACAATTTTCAACTCAATTAATTAACTTGAAAAAGGAAGAAAAGAAGCTGAATTTAAAAAAGAATAATTTGTGAAATGAAAGCAATTTTGAAACTTTCCAGTTTAGCGGACACACATCAGCGAAAATTTTCAAAAATTAAAATTCTCAAAATTTAAGCTGAGGTTTTTATAACAACAATTAAAAGCACCTTCTGTAATATAAAAAAAACTAATGAAATACTTGGAAAATTCAAACATCACACGAAGTTTTTAAGCTTACGAAACGAATGAAATCTCATAATTAAAAAAAAACATCGAACAGCGCGTGTAAAATTCTTCAATTCAAGTTTTATCAGTAGAAAAGTTTTCGCTTTTGTCTATTAAATTTAATACGCGCTCTCGAATACAACGAATTTCTGATGTTAGATGACAAAAAGTGAAAAAGAAAACTCATCAGAATCTTCGTTAGATGGATTAAATTTCTTTGCTTCTTTTCTCGAAAGAACAATGAAACGAATGAAGTGTTCGTTCTACCCACGTGAAGAGGTGGAAAAATTTGAAGCTAGAAAAGTTTAAAATCACAAGAGAATTTTCATGCACACAATTTATGCGTGAATTATTTTGTGATTACAAGTTTGGGGCCTCCGGAGCGAAAGCAATAACGATAAGCAAGAATTTATAAATTTGCCTTTTTTGTTGGCCTACGAAAACCACCAACAAACTCATATTTAAAGAACTCAAGAAAATATTTGCTTTTCTATTTAATTTTATACTCGTATTAATTGTTTTCTTGGTTTTTTTTTTTGTTTTGACTACTCGTCTGGTTTCTTCGACAGAATATTCAACTCGCATTGAATTTTAGTACTTATTTATTAGTTGTTTGCTAGGTGTGAGCGAGACGGAGCTAGTAATAGTTTGTTTCAAATCCTACCACAGCAGACCGCGTTGGTGCGGATTGCATTACAATCAAGTGTGCGGTGTATTTTTTTTTTTTGCTCTATAGAGAGGAGGAACAGGTATACCGAGAATCTCCTTGCGCTTGTTCGTCGTGTTGTGTGTGAGCTGCTTGACCTTCAGAAGTTACCGGTGCAAAAAGAACAAAAATTTATACACCACCAACAAACAGATAAACACACCGCAAGCAATCTGATAAAAACGTTTATTGAAAAAAAAAACAAATCGCCAAAAATTTGTTCTTGTTTTGAACTTGGACTGTTTTATGAGTACAAAATTAATACGAAGTGATATCGAGAAACAATAATATTGATTAATTTAATGTTAACGGAATAATTTTGATTTTAATCTTTCCTCTCTCTTTCGTTGGCGTTTCTAACGGTTGTCGTTTTTAAATATACTCGTTTCTAGCTCTTCTCGTTTCTAGAACTCTTCTCGTTTCTACAACTCTTCTCGTTTCTAATGGTTGTCTCGTTGCCTCCGCCAAACAAGTGTTAATTTTCCTGTTGGACTGGTTTAAATTTTTCAGCAGCAACAAAATTTCAGCAACAACAGAATCTCTCAGCAACAACAGAATCTCTCAGCAAACACAGCAATAAAACTCAATCAGATGCAACCGAAAGTACAAATTCAACTTTCAAACTTGAGTTTTATCTACTTGTTAATTTTTTGGTGCCCGCCGCTGCTCGCTTTCCACCCCAAATTCAAATAAAATAAGGAAACCCGTTTTCGTGATTCATAAAAACCATCACAAGAAAAGAGAAATGAAATTTATGAAAGCGCGCGCGCGCTTTCATGCAAATGTGTTTCTCTCTCTCTCTCTCTATAAACTTGTTTTTGTTGTTACTACTTTTATCAGTAGAAGTATTTCTTGTTTCTCTAAACTTTTCATGCATATGATGAACATCAATAAGCTGAGCTAATTTATTTGGAATGCAGTCAGATGTTGTTGTTTCTGCTTTGCTTTGGGGAAAAAGTTGCGAAATGCAAAGTAAAATTTATATTTGAAATAATAAACAAAAAAAACAAAAAAAAAAAAACAAAAAAAAACCTTATTGAAAATTAGACTTTTCTTCGAGAAAGAACATCGAAATTTTTACTAATTTTATTTTTCTTCTCTTTTTATCGTTACAGACTTTCATCTAGCATATAAAATATAAATACAAAAAAAATCTGTGAAGTCTTTTGTGATTTGATGTTGAAAGCAACAACAAAAAGCCATCGTAATACAAAACAAAGAAACAACAAAAAGGAAAGGAAAACTGATCGATAAAATTCTATCGTTGTTGGAGTGGAAGGAAAGGTCGACCACAGCAGACTTCATGAATCACTAAACGACTTCAACTCCACTCCCTCCCAATTCGAAGTCCCACCAAATCCCGCCCTGTTTACGACGACGAGGAAGCGAAATTGGAACTCTGCTTGGAAATTGAAAGGCTTTAGAAGGAGTCGCGCCAAGGCTGCGACCAGACCACACCACACAATCACCAAAAAACATGGACGACGACCAGCAGTTCTGCCTGCGCTGGAACAACCACCAGAGCACGCTGATCAGCGTCTTCGACACGCTGCTGGAGAATGAGACGCTCGTCGACTGCACGCTGGCGGCCGAGGGAAAATTCCTGAAAGCGCACAAAGTTGTACTCTCGGCATGCAGTCCATATTTTGCAGTAAGTTCGAAGTTCAATCGATTCGATTATCAATTTCGCTTGAAGACGTTTAGAGTTATTTAACCACCCCCTCCATCTCTTTCCTTCCACAGACTTTGTTGCAAGAACAGTACGACAAGCATCCGATCTTCATACTCAAGGATGTCAAATATCAAGAGCTGCGCGCCATGATGGACTACATGTACCGCGGCGAAGTGAACATTTCGCAGGATCAGCTGGCAGCTCTGCTGAAGGCCGCGGAGTCGCTGCAGATCAAGGGTTTGTCCGACAATCGCACCGGCGGTCCCAACGTGCCGAAGCATGAACAGCCACAGCAACATCGTGGCTTGAGTTTGCCTAGCGTTGGCGGCGGAGGAGGAGGAGGAGGACTGGGTGTTGTGGGCGGCACCGGCGGCGGCAAGCATTCGCTGGCCGGCGGTTACACGCTCGAGCAGACGAAGCGAGCACGCATGGGTCCAGCCTCCATCGATTCGCAGGAGCTGAGTGGCTCGCGCGAGGGTTCTTCTAGTCCGACATCCCGACGACGCCGAAAGACGCGTCGCAGGAGCATCGACAACGCCGTGTCTGGTGAGTTTCATTGCGAACTCCATTATTTTGTGAGTAATCGGCTAATAAAATGATGACGACTTTTTAAACATGTCAAGTCGATTATTTATAGTTGTCGTCGAATTTTGCGCACTAATTTCACGCAATTCTCTCTTCCTTCCTTCCTTCTTCCACCAGCAGATGTGCACGATAACTCAAACTCCTCACAAATTCAATCGATTGCCACGACCTCCTCAATCCTACAGCAACAACAATCGAATGCAAGTCTCGGCGGCGTCGGTGCCATCGCGGCCGCTGCCTCCGCTCTAGCCGCTCAGGTGCCGGCATCCGTTGCCACAGCACTACCAACAGCTGCAGCCGCCTCAACCCTCGCCGCCGGCGCCGGCGGCTCTGCCATTCAAACATGTCCGACCCAGCAACAACTGACCGCAGCCGCCGCCACATCATCAACGAGCGCCGCTACCAAAAAGACTGAAAGTGTTAAGGGGAGCAGCAGCGGCGGCGGCGGCGTGTGTGCCGCTGTCGCTGGCGCCGGTGGCGATGCCATGCAGAGCGAGCTGCTGGCCAACATCGACGAACAGCAGCAACACGCTGCTGGCTTGGAACTCAAGACCGAAAAGCAAAACCACAAGCAGCAGAAGTGCGCTGGGCTGGGCAAAGAGACCTCGACCGCCGCCGGCAGTAGCGTGGCGTCCGCCGAACTAGTGATTGAGCCGAAGAGCGAATACGACGACGAGGGCAACGAGGAGAACGTCGAGGACTTGACACTGGACGACGAAGACATGGGCATGGAAGATTTGGATCACAACGCGGGCACCAGTCACGGCAACGAAGGATCTAGTCAAGGTAGTGTGTGTGTAGAGGCAGCGCTCGAAACTGTCATACTGATTGCTCTCTCTCTCTCTCTCTCTCCCCCCTCTCAGGATACGCGCAATGGCAACACGACAGATCTCAGGACGAAGTTTTCATGGCTACCCAGGAAGCTCAGCAACGCGACCCACAAGGTAGGTTCCACACACGACTTCACACACACACACACATATACACAAGAAAAACGAAAAAAGAAAAAGCAAAGAAAGCTAAAAAGAGCACGACAGATAAAATTCGAAAACGAAAAGTTGAGCAAACACTCGCGAAAAAGAGCACAAAAACGAAGTTGAAGCGCCGCGCGAAAACGAAGCGACTGCAAGCTTGATCGTACATTGAATATCATAATAAAAATTGATTGATTGATTCACTGAAAGCAGTTGAGCAAGCGTATATCAAAAGAGCTAAAAACCACAACAACAAACAAGGAGACAATCTAAAATTAAATTAGTTTCTTGCAATTGTATTGTTGATTTGTATTTCGCAAAGCTTTGTGTTTTTTTTATTTTTATTTTCCGTAGCTTTGGTTTTGCGGAGATTTGTTTTTGTAAAGTACTTAGTAAAAATCTACTTTTCAAATTGTTTGTTGTTCTATCCAAAAGCAAGAAAGAGAGCGCCGCAATGAATTTTGTGATAATTTAAATGACACAAAACACGAACAGAACGAGAGATATAAATATTTTTTCCTTTACATAGAAGCGAGAAAGAAAAACAAACTCGATAGCAAAAACCAACGAGTAGTGAAACAAAGCAAGTTTATTAGTCGTGCTCGAAACAAAGCTCAAAAGAAAGCAAGTTGTTGTTATGCAAATTAAAACAAGAAGCATACAGAGAAAAGCAACAATTAAAAGACAGACAAAACAGCAGCTCAAAGCAAAGCAAAGCAAAGCAAAACAGAACCGAACAGAACAGAACAAATATGCTGATGCATGAGGAGCTGGTGGCCTTGAAAATTCAATTCTGAATTAGAAACGTTAAGTTTGTTTTTGAAGCAATTTGGCTGAAATTTATGTTCGTCAGTAAATACGGTTAACAAGAAAATTACTTAATTAACTAATATTAAAAATAAATACGAATTAAATGGACGAACAAGTTTTTAGAAGAAATTCATCGTCAGTTAAACTCGAAATGATGTAATAATTAATCATCAGTAAATTATTGAAATAATTTTCATCACTGATGTTTTGACCGCCTAATAAGTTTTGGTTGATTTAATTGCTCTTTAATTTAATAAACTCAAGAAATGTCATGCCTGCTGTCTGTTGTCACCTCGTCTCGCCTCCTCTCCGCTGTTGTTTTTGCTCTGCGCTGCGACTGTTTTGTGACTCGTCTCGAAAACTCGATAAAATCTATTCTAATATTAATTAAAAACGCAACCTATTATTAACCTATTATTTGTGCAAGTTGAATATACATTCTTATATATTTTTAGTACCTGATTTGTTAACTACTTACTTACTTACTACTTTTCCATTATAACTTAACAACTACTATATTTTACTACTACTTTACATAATTTGGTAATTTTGCTGGTGTTTGTGTAGCATTTTGTTATGAGTTATCATGATTCTCCTTTTCCTTTATTAGTTTTTGTTGTACTCGTACTACTATTAATCATCAACTATATATATTCGCATAAACAAAAATAGTAGTTTTTTTTTTTTTGTTTTTTTTTTTTGTTTTTTTTTTTTTTTTTTTGTAAAAACGAAATCCACAAAAAGCAACAACGCAAGCGTTATTAAAGTTGGGCGTGTGTGTGCGCGCGCGCGCGTTCATTTGGAATTTTTGCGAAATTTAAACGAGTCGCCGCCGCCGCCGACGATCATGTTTGGTTTTCTCTCGCACTAATTAACTGCTGCTGCTGCTGTTGCTATTGCTGCTGCTGCTGCTGCTGCTACTGCCGCTGCTGTTGCTGCTGCTATCACTACCACTACTACTACTGTTACTGCTACTGCTTTAATTACGCTTCTAACAAACACCGTAACATGTTTTTTGCATTTGTGTGAAGAGAATTTTAGGTATTTTTAGAAGTTTGATTTCGAAATCAAGAAATCAAGTGATCAAATTACATAGAAATAGTTGATGTTAATAAACGCAAATCCAAATAAATATTCAAACACACACACGCAACCACCCACCCAACCACCCACACCTTCATGCATACATGATATTCATCCAGAATTAAGAAGCATTTCATTGTATTGTTTGGAAATTTGATAGAATCAGCAAGATAATTTCTTTCTGCTGATGATGATAATGATGATGATGGACTAACAACAACAAATACGTTATTGTAAGAAAGTAAAAGAAAATACAACAACAGCTAGAGCGAGTTTGCGAGTTTGTTGTTGTTGTGTGAGATACATGAAACAAAAAAAGATCTTCGTCCCCCTCAGAAAGTTCGCACCGCCACCCCCCGACCATTTCCGCAATTTGTAATTAATTGTAAAAAATCGAAAATGAAAGAAACGTTGGCCTTCACTCCTCATTACATTCGTAGCAAGAGACTGATTTAGAAGAAACATCAAGTAGCATTTTTCTCTCTTATAAGCGTTTCTCGTTGCGTTGCGTTGAGTTGAGTTGAGTTCGAGCGACGTGGAGTTTCCATGCATTCTCAGCAATCCGCCGCCCACTCACGTCACGCCTCCAAAACCTCAGCTCCTCACCTCACCACACCTCAGCTCAGCTCAGCTCAGTTCAGCTCAACATTTTTCAAGCACAGCACGAAAAAGAAGCAGCAGTGTTTCCGTAAGCTTTTGCGTTGTACTTAAAAGGTTCCTGAATTTTTTAACAAATTATTTTAATATATTTTCTTTTTTTTTTTTTAATATATTTAATTTATCATTTTTATTAGAGATAGAGAAATTTTTATGTAAATTATTTAATTAGTAAATAAGTCTTGTATAAATTTACACACATAATTTTTTGTTACATAGATTATATATAGACACACCCACACATACATACATTGAAACATGTAATCGTTTTTTTTTCTATCGATTTTAAAATCTATAAATCGACAAAAATACGCATGCATTTGAGAAAAAATTACTTTTTCCGCAATTGATTTTTTTTTTGCTCGGTAAATTCATTAGTTTTGTTTTTTTTATAAATGTTGCTTTAAATTTTGGTTGACGGGACTCTTTATTTATTTCTTTATAAATTCCAAAAATTGCAACAAAATATGCCAAGGAAAGGAAAAAAGTATGATAAGAAGAAGACAATTGTATTTATTTAGAGATTTTTTTTAATTTAAATTCAGTATTTTATGTGTTACTTGTTAAGTTTTAAGCGATGTAAGTTTGTATTTGTTTATTCAGAAGAGCAGAGAATTTAGTAGATTTAGTTTGTAAAACGCGCGTCGCGGTCAACTAAAACTTCGAGCGTAAAACGTTCGTTTCGTCATTCGCAAATTCGTTCATCCGCAATCGGTCGCGCGTTATGAATTTTGTAAGTTTTTTGCTGCAAGTAGAAGTTTGGCCGCCTTCAGTTTCTCTAGGTGGCTAATTTGTTGCTTGCAACGTTTTTAAGTGCTTGAAGTGTGGTGAGAAAAAGTGCAACAGAAAATGAAAGAAAAAAAAAAAAAAGAAAAACATCGAAAAAGCTTTACAAGTGTGTTTCTCCTGCTGTACTCGCCGTGTTCGCCGCTTGCAGTTTCCTGTTGGCCGCCGCTTGCTGTTTGCCGTTTGCTGTCGTCACCTGCATCACCAGCATCGATCGCGCGCACCAGCTCGAAACAAGTAGCTGCAATCGGTACCAAGATTGCAGTGAGGTACGTTTGTGTTTCAGTTGTGTGGCAGCTCGGCTACCGAATGCCGAGCGGAGGAGGACCCAGCGGCCTTCCTACCTGGTCACCTCATGATCTGGTGGGGGTAGGGTTGCCGTGTGCAGAGGTAAGTATGACTTTGTTCAACGGTATCGGTTGAACGGAGTAAGAAATGAGATTTTTATAGATTTTATTTCGTTATATATTTATTTGATTTGATTTGTTACGATCTTTTGCTTTAATTTTCTACTACTATTTTCTACTACTATTTTCTATTAATATTTTCTACTACTATTTTCTATTAATATTTTCTACTACTATTTTCTACTACTATTTTCTACTACTATTTTCTACTACTATTTTTCTACTACTATTTTCTACTATTATTTTCTACTACCATCTCCTACTACTATCGCCTGCTACTATCTTCTACCACTGTCTCCTAATACCACCGAATGCTGTCTCCCTACTACTATTTATCACTACTATATTCTGCTCCTATTTATCTTTTCATTGAATTGTCACTTGTTCGAAGTATAATTTTCTCTATTTCCCCCCCTCTTCCCAGTACCTTTTCCCAATTCCCCCCTTCGCCTGCACCTATAATAACTACAAAACACTCATCAATCACAAATTCTTGCATTCATAACCTCATTCAGGCTCCGTCATTCCATCAACTCGTCATTTTTTTCTACTAAATGAGTTTTTCAGGTTTTGTTGTAAGTTGCAAACGCGCGCTTTTAAACGTTTGAGAACGAAAAGGGTAAGATATCCCCCTGCCCCTCGACACTTTACTCTAACTCTGCTGTTTATTTTAAAATAAGCTGTGCTTTTTTTTTGTAATTAATGTGAAAAACCTTCAAAATGCGTGAAGAAAAAAAGAAAAGGCGGCCAACATTTCTTGATTTTTTTCTTTCTCTCTCCCCAATCCTCGCTCTCTCCCTCATCTCCACTCCCTCGCGGAATTTTTCCATAAACAAAACATTTTCCCGGAACGTTTTTAACTGATTTTTTTAATAAGTTTTTTTCCGAAAAGTAGGAACATTCTAAAGTTACAGATAAAATAAAAACTACGAACGTAGATTGTTTCATGCATTCCTAAAATTAATTAGGTTGCAGATGGAAATGAATTATTTGGCTTCATTCAAAACCACCGCCTCCCCCTTCTTTCTCACACATCTCTCGTTCTTCCACGCCCACTTTCTCCCTTTCTTAATCGTCGGACTGCCATTCAATATAATTTTCAATGAAGCTTATTTTAAAATACATGAAAATCTTTAAAAATGAAAGTAAAGCAAACAATCCAGTGTAGATTTAGAGCAAAGTTGGTTTTTTTATTAAGGCTCCTCCAGGCTTCCATTTGTCTGAATTCCACTTGAAAAGCGCGCGCAACTAATTGGATGTCACTACCGATTTGCTATTTTACTACCAACAATTCTACTACCACTACTGCTGCTACCAAAAATGCTACCATCCCCCAAAAACTACTGCTACCTTCGGCCAACAACAACAACGTCAGCATCAGCAACACCAGCAAAACGGCGCTGTTTCCCCCCTCCTCAGTTCTCAATTAATACCAAATTAAAATGTTGTTAAATTCTGCTTTACGCACTAAAACACACTGGTTGGAGCGCTCGTAGTTGTTGGTGTCTGCTAGCAAAACCAAAACCACAAATACGTAAGTAGCTTAAATTACTTTTCACTGATTAAGAAAGAAACTTTTAGTATTTTTAAGAGGAAAGTTAGTTAAGAGCTCAGGTTTCCCCTCTATATACAGCGTAAAAATCGTAATATAAAGCAGTGAGCAGAAGCTGGTTAATAATATATTCGTGCACATTTAAATGAGCCGCACAGGCGACAAACAGTTTACGACAGTTTTTTTGTTATGCTGCGCCACCTACCGTTCAGAAAGAATTATGTATTAAAATTTGTATAGGAAATTCGTAATATGAAGTGTGGAAATCGTAAATGAGAAAGTAACGTATAAGTATCGTGTGCACTAAAATGAAAATAGATTTTTAGTTCTAAATTTAGAGAATTCTTATGGAGAAATATTACCACAAACTTTTGAACGACACTAATTGAAAGAAAAATGGTACTATAATACAAAATGTTTATATATCAGATGTGATTGTCACTGCAGTTTCAGGAATTCTCGTCACATCAGCCGTGATAAACTCCGTATGATAACCGTGTAGGATAAATAATAGTAGTAGTAGGATAAATAATAGTAACTCGAACAAGAAATTAAAAGCCGACTTTATATAATTATGAACACAGAAATTGCTAAATTTAGAAGTTCTAGTATTTGGTTAAAGCTTCTCCAACAAATATAAAAGAGGATTCTAGGAAACATGATGCACGTATATTTCGTCATCATTCTCTGGCTTACGTTTAAATTTAAATACCGATCGCGTATATTAATAATGGTCGATTTTTCTTCTCCTGAGATCATTATAGTCCACCTCAGAGTGATATTCTTTAATGTAAATGCCAATGCAATGCAATTATCGTATAATTAATGTAGGTGCAATTATACAGTCGTATATTCGGATCGGAATAGTATATTTAAAAGGCTTCTAAATAGTGTATTGTACTCATAAAAACAAAAAACAAAATATACAATGTAATTCAATGTTTGAAAAAATTTTAACGATAAAAGAAGAAAGAATAAGCAAGAGTGGTGTTGACATCCAGGCCTGGCCGAAGCTCATACACCCTACACTCGTAGGATAAGTTTACAGTTGAATTCTAATAAAACTTTTATATATGATCTGGTATATTAGCAGGCGGGTCACGCCCATTTTTTGTGAGGTGACTTTCTATGTAACATTAAACTCTGGAATAGAATTGCAACTTGAGACCTGAGCGACCAGCTGAGAAATTCAATTCTAAAATCGGATGCATTTATGTTTACTGAAAAAGTAGGTGTGACACTGATCCAATTTTCTCCCCATTTTCAATCCTCGTACGCGATTATGAGGGAGAATGATGTTCTTACCGAATTTCATGACGATATTCCTACTGGTTCTTCTATAATCGTTATTTCTGTAACTGGTAATCGTTATTTCTGCCACCAGAATACGTGCTTTCCAGTGGGAATACCAGTGGGCTGATCGCGCCCATAAAATAGATAAAATATAAAATTCCAAACAATCTATGATAGAATATTCGTGGCAAATTTCATGACGATACTTTTATGCGTTTTCCTATAATTGTGATTTCCACAATCTAAATCGACTCTGAGGGATGTATTCTTCTATCGTACTATATACTCTTCTATATCTACCACGCATCCTTTAATGCGCTACAAACGGATTCCCCATTCTTGCACTGAAACTCTTTTTCAAATCAGCTTTGCTGGAAACAGTTTGTTCAGTTTTTCTGTATAGATAATTCAACAATTTTTTAATTGGTATCTGGGTTTTGGAGGTGGTGTTCCAATAATGTGGGGACAATTATATTAAAGCCACACGAACGCTAATAAAATGTCCAGTTTTTGTCAGGCGAAAGTTTATTCACACTGTGGCAAATTCGCTTTCAAAATGTCGAGGTACACATTCGCTTATCAATAAAATGCAGAGATCGATCCTGGTCCAGCGCCTGAAAACGAAGCCCCCCCCCCCCCCCCCTCAGACCATTACTGACCTCCGCGGCCTTGTTTGACACTGAGTTTCACGTTATTCAAATGTAACTCTTCATGTGATTTTCTCCACACGTAGGGTTCTGACCCAGAAATGTTGAATTTACTTTCATCGGTAAACATAATGTGTTTCCAGGAAGAAAAATCCCGTGTTTACATAGTAGAATAACTTCTGTTCACCATCTTCGCTCTCTTTCGTACAGACGACCTTCCATCTTTCGCATGCTTAATTATCAATTTTCTTTGCTCAATATTTGATTGAACTCTTCTCTTCGTCTTGACATTTTGATTACAATAAAGATTTTTTGGAGAATATATAAAATTAAAGTTGGGTAATTCTCCGAAATAAGGAAAATGTTTTCCACGAAGTTGGCTGTAAATCTTGCACAGTGCTAACATTATTTTCCGCATGGTTGCCATATGTCGTAGTTTGCCTTACGTGATGTTCCCCCTTTCCCCCTCTTAATTTGGTTTTTTGGTTAAAAGAGTGCTGTAAATACTCTTAAAAAAAGCGATTTTGAACGCTTTTCTAATTTAATTCGGTTATGATTTTTTTGCAGAAGGAATATTGTAAAAAATTCCTGATTATGGTGCCGGACTTTGACTTGGAGTGAATGTATGTCGCGAGACAGATGTGGATTAGTTGGGATCAAATTACAGACGGCGGGTTTCTTCTGAAAACATTACGAAACAATTTAAATTGTGTTTTTACTGAGCAGAGTTTTCTGTATAGTTTTGCTATTTTCTGTATAGTTTTACAAATTCCTGTTAAAATATCCATATGAGGAGAAGAGCAAATTACGGAATTGAAAACTCGCTCCCTAACCTAAAAAAGTTGTTGGCGATTGTTGCTTAAATGATTTTTTACTTTTTTGTGCTGCAATACGAGTTTATTTCGGTTCTTTAAAAGTTGCTGAGTTGGTGGAATACAGGTGTAGATAAAACTGCAGGCCGGCCTACCCGATGTTTTGAAATCACGGCCCCGAAAGAGGGAGGCTACAACTTTTACTGTTGTAGAAAAGGCCACTTTGGTTCCCTCCGTTCTACCCTCCGTTTTTCATCAGTTTCCCAGTCGTCATTGTGAGAAGTACAGTCGTCACCATAAAATGCAAATTCTGGCCACGATAAAGAACTCGGAAATGTTTTGCATGTGGCTCTGCATGTCATGTTCTCTGCTTTGTTCCCGTCTTTTCTGGCCCGTTAATCGTGTTTTTACCTGCATTTATTTCCAGAATTCTCCCAGCCTCACAATGAATCTCTAGATAAACAAATTTTTATTTTAACACTTGGCAGTTACTTGGTTCGGTCTACCTGTTCTGTATTTATTTTATGGCTGTGTGCAGCTTTCAGTAAATTTAGAACCAGCAACAGCATCAACAACAACAACAACAACACCACCAACAACAACAACATTAACTCACAATATAAGCAACAATCATAAATTTTCTCAGCGAAGATACTGTTTGGAAGTTGATTTAATTGTATTTTATATTTCGTTCCAAGTTCAAGGCTAAAAGTTGTTTACTTTGCTACTATTTAACTTAGTAAAAACCTGCTACATACCCGCACTTTTCCCCTGCAATCATCATGTGGTAGGAACGAGTTTGTGCGCATTTTAATGTTGGGTTTTTTTGTTTGATTATCTAATGAAGTCTCTCATGCCAGCTTTGCTTTGCATATCGCGATTTTGACGATGCTCGTCATTTCTTATAATGAGAAACTTGTTTGCATCTAGCAAAAGTCGATTATATAAGCGTCTAAGCTGACGTAAATAATTTCCCCTCAACACCTTTAGCAGTATGGTACGCCTCCAACCCCTTCTTCTTCTCCAGGCAACAGTATTATTTTTCTTTTAAACTCTACTGTCGAGTTTCTCTCTCTCTCCAAGTCTGGCAAGTGCCGAAACCAGTTCTAAAGCACTTGTTTTGTGCGAGTACTCGATCACTTGGACTCTCCAACTCACATTTATTATTTTCCCTCTGTTTCTTTTTACGGCCAGAATTATCATTTTGGCAGTCCTATTCCGAGTTTAAAATATGAACCATTTATTCTCCCTTCGTTAAAAAGTGTTGGCAGTGTTCTGAATGTTCTCGCACTCTATTTTGTGAGCTTGGTCCGAAAATTATTCATTGCGATTATATATACGTTTTCGCCTACCTGTGAGGTTACTCTGAAACCAGTTGGTGTGGTGGGTCCCATTCGTAGTCCTAAATAGGATTTTATTTCAGTTTCATAGAAACCATTAAGAATCCACCGAAAATTATTAGTGTTTTCTAAGGAGTGTGAGACTTTAATCTCACAATTGTGAGCCTAGATGAGTCTAGGAATGGACCTTCAAAATTAGGGTACATGCCAACCGGTCTTTCTGCTAAGGCACTCCGAAATAGCACGGAACAAAACTAAGTTTTGTATCTGAAATATTCAAATATTTCCTCATTTTAAAAAGTCATGTAATACTTTTGCAGTCTCAATTCATTCAAGTCCAGAGATATGCGAAGGTGGTCTCATTTCTACCAGGTTACATTGAAATGTGTCTGTTATATGGTTCCCTTCGGCATCTAAAGTTTGTAATGTTTTGTCAAAAGAAAGAATACTTGGCGAATCTTTTCGCGGTCTCACATTTGCGTGTGATATATTAACATTTCCCTGGTAATTTCTAACTGAATTCGAGTTTTGGCAGTTCCATTTCCACACTAAAATATTAACTAAAAATCTGCTAGGATCACACGAAAGCCTGTAATGATGTAATCCTTGTAAGGTCAAAAAATATGAGACTGTAATCCTCTTCGTAATTATGAACACTTTCAATGATTTCTAAATCGCGCATGCGAGTATCATAATTCCAAACTTGAGTATCAGAATTCTAAACTAGAACCGAGAACTTCCTCGGTGACTGTCTGAAGTGTCGTCTAGTGTGATTGCTGTCAAAGATATGGAGCTTTTAAGGATTGTACGAATGCTCACAGTCACGACTGCACAAATATTCAAATATGTAGAGTTTCTCCGTAAGATTAGAAAAAAAAATCACAATTCCAATGCATGTGACATGATTATTATGAAGTTTCTAAACGTTCAAATTTGGAAGGTCAACCATTACTTTCAAAAACCTCAGCAGACAATTTCGAAAAAACGTTTCCCCACATAAAGTTTTTTGCCAGTCTATTTTTAGTCGCTTGTCAAGCGAGTTGAAATGCTGCTCCTGAAATTCAAAGCTTCCGTAAGGCATTTTTATAGTGCTGAGAAGCTTTTATAGACGCCCAAAAATTTCTAAATGTCCTTTCTTTGATTTTTAAGTTTTCATTCACTAAATTTTTTAGTGTTATCTGACAGTGCTTTCTTTTTTTTTTTTAAATAATAGATTTGTGGAAGCTTTTTTAGTCTGTTTCATTCAAAGATTTCGCCGAAGTAAATCAGTAAAACTGAAGTTTTTAAGCAATAAAATCTCTTCATAATTGGCTTTCCTAAACTTCTCTGCGTGAGTCACTCCGCCACCCCATCTGACGGCAGTCACTAAATTAGGCGTGAATTTATTACGGAGAAAGAACCAGAGAGAGAAAGAACGAGAGAGAAAGAAAACGAAAGAATTTTTAATGAAAGGTTTTCTCCCAGAACTGGAGAATTTATTGATTAATTAATTGTATTTAACTTAAGTGATTATTAAGAAAAGTTTTTCCCAAATCACATGATAAACATTATTTAGCAAAATTGTTGCATAAATAAAATACTGTCAGTTGTCATCCCACTGTAGTGCTGTAGAAACGTAGTAGCGGTGAGAAGGGGAGTAGATATCTATTAATGCCTCTTGGTGCTGGTTGTGTTTTGGACAAGTTGTTGCTCTCTTTCGTGCGCTCTTCAGTTCAAAACTGCGAACGTATTTCGTTATTTTCTCCTGTTTGCGATACATTTGACAAGTCGGTGAAGTGACTTTAACTCCTGTTGTTTGTGTTAATGGTATTTTTGGTTGTTGCGTTTTTGTTGTATTCGGAGTTATGTTATATTTTGGTGATGTGTGGTACACAATTCCTTGTTTAATTTGATTTCCCCCACCCTTTCCACACCATAACAAAATGCTACCAAATCAAAGAAATGCAAGCAAATTGCCAAATTAAGAAACGTATTCAAACACAACACGACGTTATTCCCTTTCTCATAACACTCTCTCATTCTCACTCTCTTTCTTTCTGCAGTTATCGATAACCCTACCGACCCTAATATTTTCACTACCCTGCAATTTATAACGGAAATGAGTACACAGCCGCCGCAGGTACCGCTGAGGTAAATACAGTTTTTTTTTCTATTATAAAGGGTGACTTTTCATGTATTGTTCTCTCTCTCTCTCTCTCCCTCTCGGTCTTCTCGTGACGTTTTTTTTTCTACGGCGCGCTGACCATATGACTTTCATCGCCACGCCCCCTCACCGACTACGCCCGCCCCCCTCGTGCTGCATTAACTTCATGCTACAGCGTGGCCAATTCTATATTTGCAATGGCACCGCATATCTGCCTGACCTGTGGCCGGTCCTATCAGAGCGCGTACACTCTGAAGCGTCATATGCGCACCGAGTGCAATATGCCGAAGCGCTTCGTGTGCGGCTGTTGTGGGCGTGGCTTTCATCACAATTTCAAGCTGGTGGAGCACTTTCGGCGTCTACACGGCAAGAAACCGGATTTCGTATCGCCTCGGAAAACCAGGAGAAGCAAGAAAAACAATAGTTAGCTTCTAAATGCGGACTTGTAAAGAACAAAACTCAATAAAAGTCGTCCTCGCTATATATTTTCTCTCATTTGAGGAGTATGTATCGCGATTTCTAATACGTTATTTATTATCTGCGAGAAAACTTTGCCGCAACGTAATTGTAAATTTATACAAGTTGATGTTAAAAAACCATAAAATACATTTAGATGGCATTTAAAAAAATGTTAGTTTCTCTTGCTAGGCAAAAACAACAAAAAAGACTGCATTTCAAGAAATCAAAACGTAATTGAAGAACTAAATTATTTTCAATAATATATTTTCTGGAAGTACATTAAAAATAAAGTAAGGGGGGGGGGGGGGGGAATCTTCTGATCACTTCTATCGATTTTTCCTCTAATTAATCATGAAAGATGAAAACTGAAAAATGAAGCTGCGAGACTGCATACTTTTCTCTATATACGAGCATTATAAGACTTTCATCCGCTGTGGTGCTTTTTTTAGCTTTCAAAAACTTGCTTTTTTTTAAACTCGTATATTCCAAAAAGTTGCAAAATTGGGACCCATCAATTTTCCAGATCTGTTAATAATGCGCTGTGATGCCTGTGATGGCCATGACGATTCTGAGTTGTTGGTGAGCAAAAGGTATTTTCTATGCTGTTCTACCCAGCTTTCGTACTCACCATTCCGCTTTCTTCCTCTCTCACGTCCTTTTCAGTGAGTCCGCATGCCTTGAGAGGGGGCCTTACATTTGTGGTTATTGTGGTAAGAGTTGCACGAAGCTCGCGAATCTAAATCGACATCACAAACACGCTTGCATCAAACGTAAACCCTCGCAACGCGTATTTAGTTGCACGGAATGCATCAACACCTTCGCCAGACGTGACGCACTACTTCGACACAGACGTAACATACACGGCATATTCTCCACTACTACAGGAGAGCCGAAAACACGTAGTAGTTTAAGGAATTCGTCATAAAAGTAACGAAATTTGTAACGATTATGGTCAGAATTTACTTATTAAATCCTTGAACATTTCAAAATGAAGCTATTGAACTGCATACTTCTTGCTATATGAGAGCATTATAAGACTTTCATTTGCTGTGGTGCTCTTTTTAGTTTTCAAAAACTAGTTGTTTTTTTTTTTCGAATTCGTATATACAAAAAAGGTCCAAAATTGCGATCCTTCAATTTTTCAGATATGTTAACAATGCGCTGTGATGCCTGTGATGGCCATGACGATTCTGAGCTGTTGGTGAGCAAAAGGTATTTTCTATGCTGTTCCAACCAGCTTTCGTACTCACCATTCCGCTTTCTCCCTCTCTCACGTCCTTTTCAGTGAGTCCGCATGCCCCGATAGAGGGCCTTACATTTGTGGTTATTGCGGTAAGAGTTGCACGAAGCTCTCGAATCTAAATCGACATCATAAACACGCTTGCATCAAACGCAAAGCCTCGCAACGCGTATTTAGCTGCACGGAATGCATCAACACCTTCGCCAGGCGTGACCTACTGCTCCGACACAGACGTAACATACACGGCATATTCTCCACTACTACTGGAGAGCCGAAAATGCGTAGTAGTTTAAGGAATTCTCCATAAAAGTAACGAAATTTGTAACGATTATGGTCAGAATTTACTCATTAAATCCTTGAACATTTAAAAATGAAGCTATTGAACTGCATACTTTTTGCTATATGCAAGCATTATAAGACTTTCATCTGCTGTGGTGCTCTTTTTAGCTTTCAAAAACTTGTTTTTTTTCGTACTCGTTTATACAAAAGAAAGTCCAAAATTTCGACCCTTCAATTTTCGACCTTTTTCAGATCTATTAGTAATGCACACCACAGGCCACGCCGATGCTAAGCTCTCCGCGAGCAAGAGGTACAATTTTATGCTATTCTACCCAGCTTTCGTACTTACCACTCCGCTTTCTTTCTCTCTCACGTCCTTTTCAGTGCGTCCGCATATCTCAATATGTGGCCTTATATTTGTGCTAATTGCGGTAGAGGCTACACGCATCTTTCGACCCTAAATCGACATCACAAATACGCTTGCATCAAAGATAAATCCTCACAACGCGCATTTAGCTGCTCGGAATGCACCAGCACATTTGCCAGACGTGATATACTCCTCCGGCATGGACGTAACGTACACGGCATGTCATTTACTAATACAGCGGAGCCAAAGAAACGTAGTAGTTCGAGGAAATCGTATAATTCCTGATCATTTTATGCTTGCCGCAATGAAACGTCTTCACTCAGTTCCACCTAATTTCAGTATTAAATGTAGTTTAGTCACCCTGAATGATGGATTATCGCAGTTTGTACAGTATGTTACGCTCTGGAGAAATACGCTTACAAATGTGGGTCTTTTACTTCTTCCACTATTTTAAGATACGTTTGCAATAAATCTTCGTCGTGTCTGATTAAAATCCAGTAAATGGCTTGTTTTCAAAATCATTTTCAAAACAGTTGACGCATATTAGATAGCTCAGATTCGATTGGAATGAATATAAATCAGTTTTTTGGAATTTCACATTGACTCGTAAGCTTTATTGGACTTTTCTTCAGCTCTATTTTGTTCTCAAAAACCTTAAAATCCCAGTTTAACTCGGCATAATCAAGAATTTTAAACGAGTGTTGTCTTCGGCCAGGCCGAAGTCTAAATACTCTACACCCGAGAAGCTAGAAGAATTATAATTTCTCCAGTTGACAACTTTTGTATAAGTAGACCATGTGTAGGTCGCCCATTTTTGTCAAACAAGGTCATTTTTGGTAAGGTCTCTAGATACTGCAGAATAAAATCACGTATTAATATTTTGTACCTTTTATTGAGAGATTTTGTATGAGTTGGCGGGCCATGCGCATTTTTGGCAAACAGACTGCTAATGCCTCCATATACCTCATGATAAAATTAACGTCCTAATATATTAAAATGGCGCCATATGTTCCGGTATAGAATTTTACCTCACATCTCGCATGGTTGCCTCAATATCTCACACGCAATAACGAGGTGCCTTTATATTCTGTATGTAAAGTAGGCGTGGTTGTTAACCGGCTTCGCCCATTTTCAGTCCCACACTGCCCTACATAACAAAGAATATTTGTGCCAAATTTCATCGCGATGTCTCTTCGTTCTCCCGTAATCGTGATTTCAACGGTGAGACAAGGCTAAATCCATTCAGTAGGTGACGCTGAGCAAGATATACTTCTCTATATCTATCTCGTCTCCTCTGCGTCACAAACGGATTTTTTTTATTTATAAAAAAGACTTAAAAAAGCATAAAATTTTGTGAGCGCCCGTTGGTCATCTTTTAAATTACGTCCTGTAATTTTGTGAGAAAGTTTCGAAAGCTAATTTTAAATGAATTTCCTCAGCGTCAGCAGATCTAAAAGGTTTAGTTAGTGACAGTCTCAGTATTGGCTGAAATCGTGAGTACACGGAAAACTAAGAAAACTTTTTAGCGTGTATTTTGTGACTTAAAAGAAACTTGTTGGAAAACTTTGAAAGCTTGTGTTAACTTATGCATGAAGCAGAATTCAGAAGCATAATATATATCATCAAAATCTCAGGCACTAAATCCTTTCATTTATTTATCAGTTTTATAAAATTACACTTGGAATACATGTATTCAAAAGCTTTGAAAGCTCGGTTTCAAAAATGTTATATTTTCAAAAAGAAAAAGCTTAAAAGTTTTTTAGTGTATACGTACATTTCAGTCGGTGTTACTGCTAGATCGAGATCTATTGTAAAATCAGAAAAGCTCTTTCACAGTCATAAATGAAATTTTCACAATTTAATATTTCTACGTTGAAAAGCTTTGAAAGCTTAGATTAACTTCCTCGGTGTGTTCAAGAATTTTAAAGTTACTTGAGGTCAGCATAGACTGAAAGCCACAGCAGTGTTCGTAAAAATCACGTTGGAAAGCACAAAGTTGCATTAAGTGAAAGCTTCAGCGGAAGCGTTTCTACGTTAAAAAACGCGTAAAATCACAGAGGACTCTTTATTTAATCACTCGTTTGACTAGTAATTGAAAGATTGATTTTTTTTAGTTCTAAAAGACAGCTTTTCTTCCATTTTTGAATATAGTAAAGCTAATCCTTGAAAGCTCGAATGGAACCATAAAAGACCCTGCAAATTTCATTGCTCTCTTTTTTCTAGATAAATAGGTTTAGAACTAAATTTGTATAATTCTGGATAGTTGACAATATCAGGAAATCATTTCGACATATCGACTGACGTGCTCTCAGTTTCTCATTCAACATTCTAATAAATTATCGTCGTGACTCTTTGAGCGAAAGCCGTGTTTCTTGCTTTTACAAGTTTCGTTTTCGTCAAGAGCGATTGCAGAAATATATCGTACTATTCTTCATAAAACAAAAAGCCACATATTTTCAGATTTATTAATGGAAGCTAAAGAATTCGACATTGTAAGCACCTCTGACGCCGAGTTTTTATCAAGATCGAAATCGAGGTAATTTCCGCCCTTTCCATTCCCTGCGCAATTATATAATGTATAAACTGTGTTGTAATCTTCTACCCCCCACCCCCCCTCTCTCATTATATTCCAGTACACCGGTCTTGGGACGAATTCCATTGCCTTACGTCTGTCGCAACTGTGGTAAACGTTACGCACACCTCTCGACTCTCAATCGACATCGTAGCTACGCCTGTAGATTTAAGTCTTCGCATTCCAGATTTAGCTGCTCTGAATGCCAGAACACTTTCGTGCGACATGATACACTTTTGCGACATAAACGCAGCATTCATGGCCTGACGGTGGGTCGACGGGACGGTAGAAGGAAACAGGCGAAGAGAGCTAGAAGAAGAACTTAGATCGCAGTTCTCACATCCCGAGTATTGTGTGCGAGTTAAAGAATCCAATTCTTCATTAACCGATTTATGTTTGTGATAGAAGTCTTGATTTCTTCTGGTTTTTGTAAATTCGAAAATTTTTATCCTCTTTGGTTTGTGTACGTGATGAACGGAATTTTTATTTGCATTGGTTTGTGAACGTGATAAACGGAATTTTTATTTGCGTTGGTTTGTGAACGTGATAAACAGAACTTCTATTTGCGCTGGTTGGAGTACCTAGATAAATTTTTTGCGACTCGTATAAAGATTAAAAAAACTAGAGTTTAGTTCGTGTTATTTGAAATTTTTTTTTTAGTCAGTTTAATAGATGAGATCTGATTTGTGAATTTTTCCACTCCCGTCTTGCGTCGTAATTTTCTCAGCTGTCGTAACTGGTTGCCTGCTGTGGTGATGGTGGCGAAAAAATAAAAATGCTCTTCGACAAAACGTTGTTGCTGCTGTCGGTGATAACATGAAAATTATATAAATTTTTAACAAAATTATAACGCGCGTTTAGAGTTTTCCTTTTTTTTTTTTGTAAAAATGCGAATTTTAATTAATATTTCGTTAATAATCCAAAAACCGTGCAACAAAAAAAGGAAAAAATAGTCCCGGAAACCAACTACAAGATGGTATTTTTTAAGTATTTTATATATGATTCTGCATTTGTTTTTGCCTGTTTATAAATTTGTTTGTCTTTTTCCCCCTCACTTAACACAACAACAATAACAACACTAAATAAAATCGTCTTAACAGAAAAAGCATTCATTTCTCCTGAATTGTAAATGAAAGCTTTTCGATTGACAAGAGCTTTCAAAAGCTCGTTAATTGTAAATTAACAAGAATGTGCAACTGCTATCAAATCTTAACATTAACATTCAAATGATTGCAATGCATTTTTGAACTTTTCGCTCTAATCTGAATTGTTTTTGCATGCAAAATAATGAAAATCAAACATTTCCCTTATATATTCACACTAAACTCAACTTGTCACACAAAATACACTGAAAAAATTAATTGCTTAAATTAAAAACAAAAAAGAACAGATAAAAATTACCAAACGAAAGAGAAAACGTTTTTCTGTATTTATTAAATTGAAAAAGCGTTTGTTTTTCTCGAAATCTCTTCAGTTGAAAGCTTTTTAGGAAAAGTACACTGAAAGAAAAAACCAAACAAATTTAAAAATACCAAAAACAAATTTCAGGCTATGCTTGCTCGGTAACAAACTTCAGCAACATCAACGACAATAGCAACAGCCATCATCATCATCATAATTATCATCATCACCACCACCACCATCAACAACAACAACATTCACTACAAACGCTACAGCAGCAGCAGCAACAACAAACGATCTACAATAATTCCGCTCTCACTCACCATAACAGTAGTAGCAGCACCAACAACAATAACAATAACAATACCAGCAGCAGCAACAGCATCCTTGCAACAACCATCAGCAACCTGAATCTCGACGGTATCGTGTTGGGCGAGGAAAGCTTCACTTGCCCGCAATGCTTTCGCATTTACCGGCGGCACGGAACGCTGCGTCGCCATCTGCGCCAGGAGTGCGGCAAAGGCAAGAGCATGGTGTGCTCGGTGTGCGGCCACCGCACCAAACGGGCCGATCATCTGCGCCAGCATGTGCGCAAGAAGCACCCCGAGGTCGCGTTGCGTTCCATGTTTCGTCGCTCGCCCAGCCAAGGCTACCACCATCAGCACCCGTACCACCAGCAACAACAACAGCAGCATTTCGCTGTAACGCAAGCCAGCATTTTACATCAACAGTTGCAGGATCAACAATCGGTGGGAGTCGACAGCGGCACCACCACCGCCACCACCATCACCAGCACAAGAAATACCAATAACGACACTAGCGGCAGCAACAACAACCACAACACTGTTTTAAATTTAAAAGCTGCAACTGCATCTTCTGTTGACACCAATGCTGCTGACTTTGTTGTGCCGACTGCTGCTGTAGCTGCTACAGTAGATGTTGATGCTGATGATGTTGATGATGCGCGTGCTGACGAGCAGCTGAGCAACAACAGCATTTCCAACAATACTGGTGGCAACAGCAAGGGCGATGATGTTTCTGCTGCTGCCGTTTGTGTTGTTGATTTAGTTGATGATGTTGATACGGTTTCGATGTCGCCACCACCACCACAAACGCCGCCGCCGCCACCGCCGCCCCAACCACCATCGTCTTCTTCGCCATCATCAGCTTTGCCTTCTTCATCTTTGTCCGCTTCTCAATCGAATTTCTACCAACAACAAGTGCAGCAATTGCAACAACAGTTTCACCACCACCAGCAGCAGCAGCAGCAACAGTTAAGTGTACAGCATCCTTTAATTGGTGATGATGATGATGATGAGGATTTTAAGTTTCTGTCATAATAGAAGAGAATGGAAAAATTCAGTGTTGCCATATTATAGAATAGAATTGTAGTAACGGAAGCTGTTAACAGGAGCCGTTTATATAAAAAATTGGTCTACAGCAATTCTCTCCCTCTCCGGGTTTTTGTTGCTGCTACTTCTTCGCTGATACTGAGCTCTCACCTAACTAAATCATTTAATAATTATTTGTGGAACAATTATAAAATGTTTGTGGTCTTCAAAAGGCTGCACATATTTGTGAAAATTGGTTTTTGCGATCAAAAAAGTAGCACCACCACCCTCAGAAGCGTTGCGTTGATGGTGAAAACGCTTCACAGTCTTAGCAGTAAACTTGGATTCAATTCTGAAAGTCTATACCGAGGTCATCTTGCGTAGATAAAGGAACTTTTTAACACCATATAGCACAATTTTGGACTCATCAGACCGTAGAATGTTTCTTAAGTCCCCAATTTTGAAACTGCAAACGCTCTGTGAGTCAGAATTCGTGTTAAAATAGGAACTTTTCTTGGATTGCTTGAGTTCAAATCGTGTTGCCTTAATTGTCGATGAACCGTTTCAGTGCTGGCTGTCTGTAACACCGAGATCCTCGTACTTTATCTAGAGACTGTTGGCTAGAATGGTTCTTTCCTTGAAATCAGGTTGACCCCTCACTCTCGCATTCTAAAAACTGTCATTCTCAGGCAGTGACCAGTCTCTCTCTAATGGATTTTATATTCATTGACACTCAAGTTAGAGTAACTTGATGGTGTCATTCTTTGATCGGCACTGTAAGCGCAATTTTAAATGAGGAGAATGGGGTATCATCATGGCTAAAAACAAAGCAAATGCTTTCTGACTCTGTAGAGAGCGCTTGAGTATCGTCCGCTTTTGGATCGAATATTTCTTCCCATTGATATTTGCTCTGATTTCTAAATCAATAATCGCTAAAACTCACACCGGACGAGCAAAAATTATCCACTTTTCGGGTCAACTCGGAATTTGGTGGTTCTAAATTATGAGAATCTAAGTATTTAGAAATAAAATGCATGTGTCTAGAAAGCTCTGAGTGTTAAGAGTCGAAAAAAGCCAGATCCGCGCTATGGGGCAAAATGGTCTCCACCATTTCATTACCCATTGAATGTGGAAGCTAAACCACCGCCTTCGGTTGAAGAATAGATTATTTTTCCGTCTTCGAAATACAGGAAATCCTTCGAAGTGATGAAAACATTTTTAAGACTCAGAATTTCGTTGAAAATTGAGACAGTAATTATTTTCTCAAGCCTGACGACTAAATCTTTCTATAAACGGCCTCCTCTTAACTTCATCGGCAGGGTGCAATCACAGCTTTAAGCTAAGACGGGCGAAGGAAGCTTAAAAAAAGTTCGTAAAACCAAAGAAAACTAAAATAAGTTTCAGTTGCATTTAAAATTGTGGCAGCAGCCGTTAGTAGGGATGAGGAGGGCGGGGCAGCAGCCTTATTTAACTAACTGTAAAACTCTACACACTGTAAAAAAGAAGAATTATTTGGATTTTTCTTTTTTTTTGTTTTTTGCAGCGCAGTAAAAACTAAACCTAGTTTTAATATTTCTATAAATAAAATGACTAACCAATAGATTAAACTTCAATTGTGACTAATTTGTTTTTGTGTCCAAATATTAGCCAAGTGAAAAAGAAAAAAACTCAGACAGAATTAAGTAGGAAATAAGAGAAATCCTAACGCGGGAAGAATTCTAAAGTTTTTTTCGATGATTCTCCCATCTGTTCTTCGATAAGTTTTTCAAGTGCTCAAAAAAATAGTTGTAAACTATAGAAGAGAAAATTATGATGATTATCAGAATTAAAAAAACGTATAGCAGACTTAAAATTAATAGAAGTTTTGCACGTTTAAAATGTGCGGAATTATTTTGAAATATACTGAATAAAAGTTGTTCATTTACTAAAACAAAACAATGTCAACAATGTGTTTTTGTTAGTTTTCTCGTCTAAGAAAGCGTCTCGAGCTTCTTTTTCTACCACATTTTTTGATCATATTTCATACGAAGCGAATGTGTGACGCGATTAGATTAGATTTTTGCAATTAAAAATAAATTGTGACAACCACTCGGCGACGTTTTCTTAAGTTTTTAAGTGCGAAACATCTTCTGTTGCAGTGTATTATATTTGCGATCAATAGTCTTGCAGATAATGATAAGTTTAAACTATTATTTACAACACATCCATTTTTCCAATATATTCGATTCTATGATATTTTTAACTTTCTTTGTTTTTAATTTGTTAATTGTAAACTATTGGTAAATAACAACAACAACCACCACCACCTCAGCAAATAACAGAACTTGTAAAAACTAGCTAATTTCCTCCGGGTGTGAGTTTTTAACACGTGCCGCTCCTGCCACCCCCACGCCCTCCACTCGCCCTCTCCCACCCCTTCACCCAGCTACCCCTTCTGCACCCGCGTTCTTCCCCGAAATGTGTTTTCGTTTGTTTAAATTTATGTTTTGCAGTGGAAACGGCATCAGCTATCAAAAATTTGTATCTGTTTATAAAATGTATAATTTAAAATGTTGCAATTTAATGATAACTTCGCAAAAATCACCAACAACAACAGAACGAAAAAAACATTCATTACACTGAGAAAAAAAAAGAAGCGAAGCATTTTAAGAGCTGAAAATAATTAAAAGTAAAAAAAAAGAAAAGCAAATTCAAATCTTCTAAAAACACATTCTCAACCAAGCAACCAACCAAAAATCATCATCAATTTTTCAGATTTGAGGACGTTGTATAATTTTGCGACAGCAGCAGCAGCTGTTGTTGCCGCAGCCGCAGCAGCAACATCCAGCAGCAGCAGCAGCAGCAGTGCAACCACACCGACGGCGGCAACCACTGCCATTAGCAGCAGCAGCAGCAACAACAACAACAACAACAGTCGAAGTGTAGCCAACACGAAAGCTCAGCAACACCAAAGTGATTGCGGTCACAAGGTCATCAACAGCAGCAACACCAACATCACCACCACATCCGCCATCATCACCTCGACCACCACCACCACTAGCAACAGCAAAAGCAACAACAACAGCGCACCTGCAACACCAGCAGCCTTGCTGCCGGGCGATGTTGTTGCTGCTGCATACGAACCGGAAATAACCATCCGCAAAATGTATAAATGTTGCTCGTTGCGTCAGCAACACAGAGCCGCTGTCGCTGCCTCTGCCGCTGCCACTGCTTCTGCTTCTGCTTCTGTTGCACCAGCAAATTTAGCAACGGCAGCAACAACATCTTGCAGTGGTTGCCAGATGTCAGCAGCAGCAGCTGCAGCGGCCGCTGCGTCCTTCCAACTGGCCAACTTTATCGGCAGCAACCTGCTGCTGCCATCACCAAACACTGTCGCAGCGGCAGCAACAAATGCTTCCAGTCAAAATGTTTTACAGCTGGTGGCAGCGGCGGCGGCGGCGGCAACCGCAACCGCAACAAAAAAGTTGCCATCCACCGCCACAGCGGGAGGAGGCAAGCCAAACAATGTGGTCGCCTCGTCCACTCTCACATCAGCAGCAGCAGCAGCCTCAGCGACAATTGGTAGCAACAACAATACTAGCGGTTGTGGCAGCAACAACAGCATTAACATCAGCGGCAGTTGCACTCAAACAACGCCGAAGAAAAGCAACAACGTGCAGTTCTACTGCGAGTTTTGCAGCTTCAGCTGCTCGTGGAAGTACGATCTGAAGTTGCATCTGCGACAAAAGCACGGAATACATAATAAGAAAATGTAAAGAGTCCGCAGCATGAATGTTGCATTAGATTGCAGCAAATCTTTCTCAAACCTTCACTCTCTTCGGCAACTTGTTTACAGCAACATTTTGCTTGGCAACATTTTGCTTGGCAACATTTTGTTTGTTTTTTGAGAGGTAGCGAGAGACTGAGAGGGGCTCGTTTCTCGCCCACATACTCACAAACGTACGAGTAGTGAAATGTTGCTGAGCGAAGCTGCTGAAAAATTGCCGGATTTGAAACCGGAAAAAATACTTTTTCTCTTTTTTCTCTCTTCTTAAACGCTTGCTTTGTTGTTTTCAAATTAAATTCAAAGTGCATATCGATAAAAATGTAAAGGAAAACACAATAAGAAACGATCAACTGCGATATCTTTATGGTGCTATCTCGCTCGCACTTTACTGAAGTGACCTGTTGCTCTTTTTAGCTTGAAAAAACAAGCGCTGTTGTTATTTTCCCCCCGAGCCACCAGTCGTGCTCATCTAGCTAAGAACAACAAAAAGAAAAACATTGAGCCACAAAAAAATATATTTTTTTTCCTCTCTTTCTTTGTCTCGCTCCGCCATAAACAGTCGCACTCCTTCACAACAAAAATGTTGCTGATGTGTTGTTGATGTCATCATCGATAATTGGAAATAAAGGAATGAGAGACGAAGATGGCGACAATAGTGAGGATGTAAAGATTGTCGCCGATGCTGCTGCTGCTGCTGCTGCTGTTGCTCCTTTCGTTGACACCTCTGTGGATGACGACGAGAAAAACGATGTTGATGGCAACTTTTTTGACATCTATTCCTCCGACCCTCTACTGCAGCCCATGAACATCGTGCAGCAACGTTACAGGGCAACACCGCCCGGCAGCGACAAGCGTATTTTCGTAAAGCGCGACCTCTTCAGCAAACAACAGCAGCGTGCAGAGCGCTACACTGTTGTTCCGGGTGCGGGTAGCAGCGGTGGTGTTCGCGGACGTGGTGTTCGATTTGGCAGTAATACGCGTCGCTTCCTCTGCAGCATGTGTAACGAAAAATCCTACACGCTGATGTGTAATCTGTCGCGCCATCAGCGTGTCGAGTGTAATAAGGAGCCGAAGTTCGCGTGCCCCGTGTGTACAAGTAAATTTTATTACCGCAACACGATGGTGCAGCATGCGAAAGTGGTGCACAAGCTTATTGTTAAGCCGTAAAGTGTTAATATTGATTTTAAGTTTCGTGATTGCGATCGTTACTCACTAATAATCGCGTGCGAATTCGACGATCACTTGACGATAATTTGACGATAATTTGTAGAAGAGTCGATAGTTACGAGTTAAATTACGAGTACATTTTGGACGAAAGAAGACTTCTATGATCACCTCTTACATGATCGATCATCAGGAGAACCCACGAATGATTCATGATGATGCTATAAATAGAATCGTCATACTCATATTTGTCTCATGACTTTGAATGCCTTTTAAATCCAACCTTTTTTATAGTTCACTTCTTTAATTTGAAGACTATTGTCATGATAACTTCAGAATCCCGATCCATTGATAATGTCCAAATATAAACTATCGATCAATTTGACCCCGACCCCGACCCCCACCACTTGGAGCAGACCATTGCTATGATATCAACTGTCACGACCATCTTCAAGATCACTTTTCACCTCAAATCTAATCGAATATTAAAATGGTTGTTCATGATAATGACGGCTAATTTTACAAATATACAAAATCTTCGGTGGTGAACGTGAATGGGCACCACGATTCCTTGAAAATTCTATCGATGATGATCATGGGCACCACAATTCCTTGAAAATTCTTTCGATGATGATCATGGGCACCCCACGATTCCTTGAAAAATCCTTCGATGATGATCATGGACACCCCACGATTCCTTGAAAGATCTAAATGATCTTAATAATGTAAAATTTTTCGTCACAGTTGGCATGACTTTGTGAATCGATTTTATGATCGTCTCACCTGCAGTCATTTATGATTGCTTTTCGGTAGAAGATTATAGAAGTCACTAGAGATGACTGACTGTTTTAAACTGGACTCATTTATACAGCCCTGCTCACCTGAAGTGTGGTTCATCAATGTGGTTCATCAATGTGGTTCATCAATGTGGTGATTCCGTTACTATAGCAATCTATTTATGAGAGACTGACTTGGGTCACATTTGACAATTAAAGGATCATTTTGGCTATCATATGGCTGACAATTTTGATTGTACTATCAAATCCTTAATTTCAAAATAGGGTACGCATTCGTTTTTAAATATTGTAACACACTTGAAAGGTTTTTTCGATAAAAAACCAACTGTTAACTTAATTTAAAAGACGCATTTATTCCTAATATTTAAAGTATTTTCTAGAAAAATATGCGAACTTGTAAATATTGTACTCGAGAGATACTATTTACATAAGTTTAGATTTGTAGTTAATTTTTTAAATTTTATTTATGTTGTCGCTAAGAGCGTGTAAATGAAATCTGTACATGGAAATTTTGAGTGTAAATACACAGATGCATTTGCCAGAAATGTATCGAGATAGAAAGAAGTCTTCATATTTCATATAAAAATATGCATTTTTTTTTCTTATTAATATCGTGTGGCGTGTTTTCTAAGACGGTCTCGATCGATAGGTGAAGATCGATTCTGTTTTTTTCGAGTGTAAGAATCGGTAATTGTAATTGCAACACTAATTACTTTGTGCACAAACTTGGTTGTTGCTTTTCGCCTTTTGACTTTAACTACTTTAATTACTTTAATTTGTATTTTTGCTCGGCAGTCAATTACAACAACAACAGCAGCGGCAGCAGCAGCAGCAACAGCAGCAGCTTAGCAATAAAATTTATTAAGAAGCTAATTTTTTTTTTAAATGCAAATGTATCTTGTAAAGTGAAACCAAACATTTTATTGATTTCTTTCAAAATTTTCCTGAATTTTTATCTAGTTTTCTTTTCAACTCAAAACTAAAAGAACAGAAAATAATAAAAAGCAATAATTGTAACAACAATTGAGTCCAAAACATCTTTTTTCTTTTTCCTCTCTCTTGCACGCACGCGCATTCGCATTCCTAGAAATTCTTTCACGTGATGACGTTGCAGCCGGTCTACTTTCATCATTTCATCAGCAAGACGTACACGTGGTCGACGAGGACGATGATGACGATGATGACGATGGTGTTGCTGCTGCTACTGATGCTGCTGCTGGTGTTGCTGCTGCTGGTGTTGCTGCTGCTGCTGGTGTTGCTACTGCTGCTGCTGGTGTTGCTGCTGCTGCTGCTACTACTACTGCTGCTGCTGCCAATGCTGACAACACGACGGCTGACCTGCTTGTTGCAGCTGATTCGCTATTGCGTCCGATGTTCATTGTTGAGCAGCCTGCCGTGATTTCGTTGCACGGCGGCAACAACAAACGCATTTTCGTTAAACGTGATCTCTTCCAAAATCGGCCGTCGTCGCAACGTCGTCCCTCCGAGAGCGCTGCTCGACGTCGTGCCTGCGAAAGCGCTGCACCACGCCGCCCCTCCGGAAGCGCTGCACCACGCCGTCCCTCCGGAAGCGCTGCACAACACCGTCTCTCCGAAAGCGTTGCTGCAGAGCATCGTTTCCCCTGCACCATGTGCAACGAAAAGTCATACACGATGTTGTGTAACCTCACGCGGCACCAGCGCGTCGAGTGCCAAAAGAAACCCAAATTCGCATGTCCAGTCTGTCAGAGCCGATTTTACTACCGCAATAAAGTGGTGCACCATGCAAAAATGGTGCATAAGCTTTGTATTAAATCGTGCAAAGTAATTCAAGATTGTGAAGCCGAACAAACTGCTTGAGCAACCGAGCTCAGTGTCGTCGGTCGAGATCGTCTTATAAACGAATGAATGAATGAATGAATGAATGAAACTCAATATCATGTTGTGAGCGCCGCCGCTTCATCATTGAGATCCATCCTCCCAGTGATCCATCGTAATATCGAAATCGTGTTACAACACTCCGATCCTCGACATCATTTGCGAACCCCACCGATCATAAAATCGTGTGGTGTGCTTGCTGATGATCGTTGCTTCACGATGGATATTTTAAATTGAACAGATCGGTTAGTCACGAAAGTGTGTTGATCTTTTGATCACAATAGTTTTTTCGAGATCGCCTCATATATAAGCGGCGCTGCATCATGACAGCATTTGAGTTTTATCGAACAGACGATAACTGAAATCATCACTTTTTTTTTTTGGATTTTCACCAGCGGGCTCCATATTTCTGAGTTACCCGCACAAACAGTGAAATTCTTTTTCTCCTCTCTAAAAGTTTTAGATTTCCTTAAGTTGCCATTTGAAGACTACACACTTTCATAGATTTATAAAAATGAAGAAAAGTTCTACAAGAGTTTTAATTGTAAGATAGAATTAGATTACAATATTAGCAATAATTAAGCGTTACATTCACTGTACTGTACAATGTGTGTGTTTTAAGATATCAGAAAACATGTGTTTTCCCATCAGAATGTGTGAAAGTGAAAGATTTTTTGTTTGAAAAAAATCTTAATTAATTCAGTTACTATTTCTAGCTGTAATTTTGTAATTTGCTAGTGATAAGCCATCAACTTGTTTTTGTAAATAACAAAATCCTTTGTTTTGCTCAAAATTGAGAGTCTGGAAAATATAGCGTGTTAATTATAACTTTTGTTATTTTAATGTTGCATCATTTAGCGTCCTTATCGATTCGTTACATTTAAGAATGCTTTAAAATACTAACTGTAAAGAATGAAATAATGAACACAGAATAAAAAATGCGTGTCGTATCTTTTTAATGTTTAAAAAGAAGAAAAATAAGCGAGGAGTGAGAGTAGTTTCGAGAGGAAATGGCGGCGAGAGTTGTATAGAAACTTCTAGTCTCAGCTTCTCTCTCTCACTCTTTCCTTATCGCTTTCCATTTTAGCATTGAGTGAGTTTTTTCTCCACTTATTTCTTGTATTTCTCTCGGCCGCTTTTATCAAAATTTTTTGGTATACTTTTTTTTATAAGTCATAAAATTTCTACTTAAAATTTTTATTCTCTGTATGAATTTTTCTTTAACTATTTTTTCTAATCTAATATTTGTACGCAGCAGCATCATTAGCAACAAATCTTCGAACGCTAGTAGTTGTTGTTGGTTTATTTTCTCCCCCCCAACCCCCTAACTGTGTACATTTTTGCCGGAATTTGTTTCTTCTTTTCTATCTTTTGCGCAGGCGCAGTAATTTGCAACCATACCACCACCAACAACAACAACAGCAGCGACTTCAACTCGATGCTTGCTGCTGCAGCAGTAGTCACACCAACCACAACAACAACGGCCGAGACAACCACAACATTATCATCTTCCGCACTGTCATCATTTGCAGCGCCAGCAACATTTCCAAAACCAACAACAAAAGCAATGCGTTCGCGCAAACGCTCTTCCCTCCGATTGGCAACAAAAATTTTTATAAAGCGAGACTTATTTGCTGCACGACAGCAGCAGCAGCAGCCGCCACAAGAGCAGCTAGAAAGTCTCTACCTGCAGCAACAGCAGCAGCTGCAGCATAACGTCCTGCAGCAGCAGCATAACGTCCTGCAGCAGCAGCAGCAATTGCTGCAGACGCCCAAATTCGCCTGCACCAAATGCCCGAATAAGGCGTACAAATCCTACGGCAGTCTGGCGCGCCACCTGCGCGTCGAGTGCAACAAGGATCCTCAGCACTGCTGCGGCATCTGCCGGACGCGTTTCTACTACCGCGGCACGCTGAAGCTGCACGTGCTGCGTGTGCACAACATGGACATGTAGATGGCGCCTATATAAGCTTCCAGTGCTAGCAAAACAAAAACTAAGCAAAACAAAACAAAATAAAAAGCATACAAATACTTCATCCACACTTATTTTGTTTACTTTGTGCCTTTTTATCTATACATTTTCGCAACATGCTGCTTCTGTTCACTTATTTTGTAGTGCATTAAAAGCAACTCGAACAAAATGAGCAAAAAAAGAAAAAAAAAGAAAAAACAAAAAGAAAAAACCTCAAATATGTGTAGACTTAAGAAAGAGTTTAACTAAAAAAAAGTCTACGATTTTTGTACGTTCGTCAGAAGCTTGAGGAAGCTTAAGTTCAAAATGTACTTGAAATTGTTTTAAACCAACACGTAGATTCTTCTTTAGTCTTTAGTAGTTGCCATGAGTTTTTGTAACGTTAAGTAAAGTTTTTCGTTTTAGTCCTTGATTTAGCTAAAAATACAATAACTGAAATATATAAAATTTATGTAATATTTGTTGTAGAACAGTTGACGCGCAGCAGTTGCAGGATTTTTAACTGCCGAAAAATTATGTTTGACTAGAATTTTTGAACTCATATACAAATCTTAAGTCTAAAAGAAACGCGGGAATGAAGATTCCATTTTTACGTTGAAATTAAAAACGCTTTCGAAAAACAACTTTTATCTTCTGCGCTTGAAAATGTCTTGGAAATCCAAGTAAAAATACATTTTAAAATTTGCGCTTATAAGCATACAAAACTCTCAAAATTTGTAAGTTTTTTAGTCCAGAATCTCATTACCGCCACCAAAAGCTTCGCGATGTAAAATTAAAAATTATGAAATTTAAACTGTTAGGTTAAAAGTTCCCCAATATAGTTGCGGCTTAATTAAAATTAAAGTTCACGATTAGTTTTAAGCTTTGCTCTGCAGAAGCTCTCTGCAGATTTCAAAGCTCCCGAAAGCTGTTTAAGTTACCGAAAGCTTTAAGCTTCCATGGCTGATGGCCTAGAATTGCAGTTAAAAATCTTGTTGCCTAATTGAAGCAAGAAACTTGTCTGCCTTTAATAATTTAGAAATAATTGAAAAGTTGGTGAAAATAGTTCAATTTATAGATTTTTGTTAAAAAAGCTTTTAAAGTGTTTTTATTGTAATCTTTGTTGCTGTAGCCGTTATTTGTAGCTGTATTGTATGGTAATGTATTGAGTTGTTGTAATTCTTGTCAGATTAATTCCAAGTTTATTCTTAAGCTCACATTTTCAATTAAAAAGGACAGATTTAAAAATGTCAAAATCGATGTTGTGCCATTTTTGATTTTCGTTTTGTTTCTTTTATTTTCATTTCATATTCGCAAAAATCCAAACAAAAACTTTCACATCCTCGCTCACTACGAAAAAATGCAAAACACACACACACTGAACCACTGACACACACATAAACCCACCTGCATTTACAACTTCATCCGCCCATCCAATCCATCCATCCGTCGTCCACTCATCTGCGCTGCACATCATCCACCCGCCAGATATGAAATACGACTTTCAAAGCTCACTGATCATGGGCGAGGGCTTCACGAATCCGCGCTTCCCGTGCGCGCGCTGCGGCAAGAGCTACCTGCGCAAGCGGCACCTGCAGCGGCACATGCGCGACGAGTGCATCGGCATACCGCCGCGCTTCACCTGCGACCTCTGCCCGTCGCGCTTCCGCCGCAAGTACCACATGGTGCGTCATCTGACCTCGAAGCACGGCATACCGGCGTCCGTGGCACAGCAGGCGACCGGTGGCGGCGGCATTGTGGCTGGCGGTGTGCGTCACCCAGGCAGCGGCTGCGAAGGAAGTGGATGCGACAGCCCGATACCGGAAAACCTATCGATGCGTAAGGAACATTTTGAGTACGATACGAAGTCGGCAGTGGCATTGAATGGCGTTGGAACGGTAGGCGGTGGAGCAGGAGGAACAGGAGGAGGAGGAGGAAAAGGAAAAAATGGAGCATGCGGAAGCGGCGTGGCAGGATTATCAGGGACGACAGCAAACGGAGCGGCAACAATTAAATCGTCATCGTCGCCGCCATTACCGAGCGCCTTGCCCACTTATGGACTCACTGGTGCCATCACAGCCATCTCGGCGGCAGCAGCTGCCGCCGTAGTCGGCAGCAACGAGGAGAGTGAGAATCTTAGCATGCAGCATCACGATGCTGGTGCCGGAGCCGCAGCTACAGCATTGCCTACCGCCGCAGCCGCCACCGCTGTTGTTGCTGCCGATGCTGGCGGTGATGTTAACGTTGCTGTTAAGACGGAGCCGCTGTCGCCCAGCAAGGCGTCCATGAACAGCTTGATGGATGACGAGTGGAAGATGAAACTTAGTCTGCAGCTCATTTCGAATTCGCTGCTCAAGGAACGTCTCATGAATTCGATGCCGTTCGCCTACAACAACAACAACTAAGTGGAATGACCTCGGTGTTGGCACGATCTGCAGTGAGCGTGTCGCCTCCACTTGAACGTCTTTTTTCGTCACTTCTAAGTTTTATTTTATTTAACGTGTTTATTTAACGTGTTTGATTGCAGCGTTACTTTGTTTGTGCTTGTATAACGTAACGTATAACGATGTGACGTCACGTAATGTATGTCTAACGTAACCAAAAAATTCCAAAAACTATTTTATTTATAAAGTATTTGTAAGCGATTCCTTACACGTTCACCCACACACGCACAAAGCATTTACGTACTCGTACGTATTTTTATTTGTTTATTAACAAATTTCGCGGCGAGTTTTTGTCACGCTGTACTTTTATTTACATTAGTAATCCTCAAAAGAAGCTCTTGTAATTATCACAATTACATAATTTTATAAGTTTTGACGCGATCTCACTGGAAAAAGTATTAACTTGAGCAAACTAAACATTCCACGAACTCAGAAACAACCGAAATCACATGAGAAATACTCGTATTTTTAGTTTATAATTTTAAGGTATCTTTAAGTAAGTTTTTCCGTGCTAAGTTCAATGTTCGTCTCATTTATTTTAGCTTGACATTCCCATTTATATTGCTTGCTATGTCATTGCATTCCACTCGGAGGAAGGAGAAATTGAAAGGAGTTGCATTTGACACAAACAATCACTCTTTAGAGTTCTTATTAACGATTTTATAGCCATTGATTAAGTTAAGCAGTCTTTTTTGTTTACTTGACTCTAGTCTGTGTACACGAAATATGTCGAAATAGCGACTTTAGAACAAACCAAAGCTACGAAGCATGAACAACTAGGAATACAGGTTGGAAGTGAAGAGATTTTATGATTTATAAAATAGCAAGTAGAAATTTCACAAATAAAAGCATCTCAGATGAAGCTGAACTTAATAACGAAAATGTATAAAAGCTCAACATAATTAAAAAAAAAATAAAAAATTAAGAAATGTGTCTTTGTTTCTTAAACATTTTCAAAACATTGATAATCTATAAAAACAAATACGAATTTCTTATTAGAAATAGATCGATTATATTTAAAATGATATTTAAAATACTCAATGGACTTGATGACGATGTTTTTTAATTTTCTATTTTTGTGTTTAAAATTTGTTACAGTTAAGAAGTTTATGAAAAATACGATTTGATACTCTAAAATTGTAAATAGAAGCAACTACAAATTAATAAGAATAAAGTCGAACATAACCTGCAAAAACTCTATTAAATGAAAATGACGAGAATAAAAAATTAGTTGTTAAAAATGATTGCACACAGTTTATTAAATTAGAAAAGCTATAAAGAAAAAAACGCGATGAATTTATGAAAAGCCAACTCAATAAATACTTCAGATATGAAGTGAAGGAAGGATAAAGTTAAAAAGATAAATTGATTTGTTAATTACGCCATTTTTGGCTTATAATTTATAAAATAAAGCAATTTAAAAAAAAAACTCCTAAAATCAAGTGAGGTAAAATGAAAACTAGTTTAATTTCAAAACTTTCTACCTGTATTTTCATCTCTTTTGCTCCCAAGGAAAGCAACTGTTATGAGTTTTTACATGACCCCGAAAGTAACAGTTATTGTAACCGTTGTCCTACTTAAAAACCATCAACAGCTCTAATGAGTTGTATAAATAAAATTTTGTGTGAATTATTTATAATATTAGTTTGTATAATTAATTAAAATTCAACCGAAAGCTAACTTGTATTTCTTCGTTGCTGTAATTGTATGGTTTCGCTATTGTATGGTTTTTTAATTATATAGTAATGAAACTGCATTAATTTATATTAAAACTTTAGTAATTTAAAGAAGCCAAGAGGAATTAAAACTGAAAAACGATTATACGAATTCCTCCTGTAGTCTGTAAGCTTTTATGAAATTTTATTTCACTTTACTTTATTGCCACAGAATTCCCATAAAATTGTGCGGAATATTTTAAAGTTGAAAGAAATCACAATTTTTTGTATTACCATTGAAAAGTATTAATCGCCGCACTAACTATAAAGAGATTTTATAAAACATCCTAGTTTAAACTTATATTTCCCAATATTTGCTTTTCTTTCGAGATTATTCGTAGGTCAACCGAAAATGTGAAAACTAAATGATATTAAAAATGCATTTAAAATAAAAAAACTAACTGTTTTCTTCTTCTTTTATTTGCAGCTGAAAAAATTGACATCATTTTAATTTGCAATTTAGCGATAAATTGTAATTTCCGCAAAGAAAAAAAAATTAATTTCATTGAAGGAAAATTTGGTTTTGGTTTGGTTTTTTCCCTCTGTTTTCACTTCCTTTCTTTCGTTCTCTCTTTGTGTCTTTATTTTGGAATGCTAACCCTTCACTGGTTTTCGTCCTGCAAAAGCTTTAAATAACTTTCTCGAAAAACATATTTTTAATCTTTTTCAAAAGCTTAAAAGGTTAAGATTAAAAGGATTTTTCAAAAGCTTTTTCTAAAAAAATCCGAATCCTTTTTAAAAGGAATCTGTATCTTTTTCAAAAGCTTTTTGAAAGAGAATTTTTTAGTCTTAAAAGATTCCCGAAAAAAAATGTTGAAATATTTTTTCATTAATACTGCTTGTAATAAAGTTGAACTATTGAAGTCTAATATTTCTGTAAGTTTTCCAAGAGCTTTCTAAAATGTGATTTTAAAAAATCCCATCAAAATTTGCAAGCCAGTTTCAAGGATTTTTACGAAAATCTTTTCCTGCCGATTATTATCCCCCGCAGTTATGTTTTAGTTTAGATTTTCTGCGCTTTTAAGTTTCCTTTAAACTTCTTTAATTAAACTATTACATGCTCTCCTTGCTTCAATTTCTGTTCCTCATCCTTCAAACTTTCATGTTTTGATTTCTCTTGAACATTCTAAGGATTTCTTAATATTTTGTTTGTTATTATTATAATTTATTTCCTCTGTATTTTCCCCAAAACTATTTTACTTTTCCCTATCTTGTTTTCTTTTTTACTCTTGTTTTTTGTTGTGAAGAAAATAAGTGGATTTTATTTAGCTTTTAACTAACATATTTTTACAACATCGTTTCTTCTAGATCGAACTTCCTGTATTCTACTACTACTACTACTTCATCCACACCACCACGCCTTGCTCTACTCTCCACTACCACCTAATAGTCCACTACTATTTCTCGCTCCGCTACTACTTACGCGACGGCAGCAAAAGCGTACAGCCGAAAGTAACAGTTTTGTTGGTACAGCAATTACTACCGTTTCTACTCATACCGCCTCTACTTCTACTACACGATCGGTTTTTGCTACTATTCTGCAATTGTTTTAACTGTTTCTGTTGTGGTTGTTTTTTATGTGTAAAATAAGATTTGTACTTGTCTACGAAGAAAAAAAAATACATGAGAATCATAAATCATAAAAAGCTTTAAATTGAAGGAAAATGCTTTTTCTATATTTTTAAACTTTATGCTTTACTTAACAAACGTTGATTGTAACTTGTTAAGAGTTAAACTCATTATTTTTATTTAAAAACACCAATTTAGAGCTTTCGAAGAGCTTTTCAAATTAAGAATTTTTACTGAAATTTTTTTTTCGTTTGCTTTTATCGGTGGTGTTGGGCTGCTCAAAGAAGCTTTATGTGCTCGTATTTTGTTTCTATTTATAAGAGATCTTGAAACAGATTTTGGTGAAGGATTTCTTCAGGACTGACAGGGGAAAGCTGAAAGAAAGAGCTTACGTTGAAGGAAAGAGCTTTCAAAATGATTGCAAAATTACTTTTAGCAAGTAATTATTGACTTAAATTAGTTGTTTTCAAAAGTCTCTCTTACTACAGAATTTTATAGAGAATCTAACGGGAGCTTTAAAGCTTTTAATAATAAACTTTTATTTAATTTTTAACGAGAAGTTTAAATAGCCTTTAAATATTTTTAAAGAGCAGCTCGAAGCATTTCTGTTTAAGTTTTATTTATTTTAAAAATACAATCTTAATGATAAAAATTTCCAAAAGCTCTCTTCAAACGTAAAAAAAATATTTTAGAGAAATTCTACCTCATAAAATTTTAGAAGATCTTTGGAATCTCTTGTATATTTATATGAATTAAGGCCACTAGATTCTAAACTTAGCTAAAACTTTGCTGCTTTATGAAAGCTTAACCTTCTTCCGTCCAAGACAATAGACGGACTCAGATGACTTCTATTTATTGGGGGCTCTTAATGACTTCAAGAATTCAGATCTCAACTACTGTATATGATTATCTTCTCTGATTTTTTTGATTTTTATTTCTTTCTTTGTTTTAACTCGTCAACTAAAAAAATGGTCTCGTATTTATTTTTCCAATTTTGTGAAATTTAAAAATTTTTCCTTTTTCTTCAGAATTTGTAAATTTAAAAAATTAGATGTAATTAACATTTGTAGTTTTGTATCTGTGTGTGTGTGTGCATTTAATTTATTTTTTTTTGTAGCTTTATTGGTAAACTTTGGAAGCATTTTCTTTATGATTTTCTAGACTTTTTCCTGGTATTTTAACTTTATAATTTTTCACACGCGCGCATTAATCATATTGCATATATGTAGATACATACATACAGACATACATACTTTATGTAAAACATCAGCATCCAACATTCTCACGATCATCATCAACATTTGTCTCTTTCTTTTTCTCTCTTCTGCGCATCCGGCATTCTTTTGCAGATTTCCTGCTGTCCTGGTACCAGCACGCGTGCGATCAATGTGGCAAATCGTACAAGACACGCAAAAGCTTGAGTCGTCATCGCCGCTTCGAATGCCGCTTCACCACGGAGCGGCCCATTTTTCAATGTCCTTCTTGCAATTATGCTGCTAAACGCAGTGACAATCTAACCAAACATATAAAGACCCACTTTGCGAAAATGAAGAAGGACTTCTTGCCGCTGGCGGTGAAGCTTCAAAGCTCACTGACTCAAAGCCAACTGGAGATGGCTTGAGTGCAGCGATCACTTTAGCAATTATTGCCGTTGTCCGTTGTTGAGTGGAGAAATATTTTCAAAAGCTTTTGGCAGTTATTTGATTCGGTATAATGCTAGCTAAAAGCTTAAGTGAGAGCTTTCGGAAGATTCTTAGTGTTTCTCAATACACTTGCACAAGAGCTATTTGAGTTTTTCTTCAAACAAGAATCCATTACAAACAATAGCTATTAGAATTAGCTTCAAAACATACAAGAAAGCTTAAAATACCTGAAGCTTTAAGCTCGTTTTATAGATTTTAAATAAAGTAAGTTGTGTCAAGGTAAATGCATAAACGCCTTGTAGTAAAACCAGGAAAAGCTCTCTGGAAGAAAGCTTTTTGGACAGTTTTGTACAGCTTTCTCACAATTCCCTTGCTAAAGCTTTTGAAATTATTTACCTCTTCTGCCTCGGAAACCCTAATTGAAAACTATTTGCAGAGTGATTTTTAATCAAACACAAGCAATTACAAACTGATGAGTTTTCACACTAAGTATTTGTTACTATTAAAGTATTACACTTTTTAATTATTTGTTAAGATGAGAACGTATTTTATGCTTGATAGTAAGAAAAAATAAGATTTTCAGATTCAGTAATTTAAATTTGAAATGCCTGAATGAGTTCGCCAGATCTTTTTCTTTTCTTTTTTTGTGGTTTTTCTGATTATCTTGTTAAATTATCTTTAAAAAGGGGCAAACATTTCAGAAAAGCGGGGGGCATAACATTTCAGGCTTTCAAAATACTGCATGAAGAATCTAAAGTCGAAAAATGCAATCAATTAATGTCACTGATTTACTTAAGAACTCTATTGTATTACTATTAATCAGCTTGCATTATTTATTCTAACTTAAGCCTATTTTATGTCTAACTTATAACCTAATTTTTACCATTATGCTAAGTAACAAAAACTACGATTAAGCTAGAACCAGACCAAAAACACATTCCAAAGTTTAGTTTAAGTTGAATATTGTTTCTGATTAACGCTCTAGTCGTGTCTCTAGTATTTTGAGAATTAGTCTTAGTGAAACTCAGTTTATATTTATTGTTCGCTTCGTAAAATAGTTAACGCGTACACTTGAAAAAGTAACTAACATTCCTGCACACTGTATAGAAACTCAGGTCTCGTTGTTGCTATAAGTGTCCCAGCGTGGAAAGCTTTGCATAAAAGCTCTCTCTCCCATTTAACCCTCTGAAGCTCTTATAATTTGGAAAAATGTTACTGTCCACAAAATGCCCAAACAAGTCCTATAAATCACCTCAAAAAGCAGTTTAGTTGACAAGTTTAATTACAATTTACACAAATCTATACAATACAATAAGAAAATGAAGGCGTGGTGTTGGCTAGACAGTATTTGAGGGTGCACTGAAATGACCTTCAATTGACAGCATTAACTGGCACTTTGACGACCTGATTTTTTAGAAGTCTTTAGCAGCCGCAGCAAAAGTTAAAATTTCAGCACCTTTAAAATTGAAATGGTTTTTTCCCCAAAAATTTTGCTATACGTTTTCGAGTTGCTTTTTTTTAAACTTTAAACCAGAACTCTCCAGTGTTGTTTTGAGATAAACAATTTTTTTTTTATTAATTTATCATTGCTCTTCTTGATTATTAATTGACTAGAGCTTTTTTGGTACCAGCTTCAAACCTTCTTCATATAAAAAAGATTCTCTATTGTATATTTTACCTTCAAAATTGGAGAATTAAAGTTGAATCCAGCGATGCCTCCGAATTTTCCAACAATTTCCTCGTGCTCAGATGGCAAAATTCGTAAAATCTATAAATTTCCTTAAATCTCTCAGCTTTTAGTCTCTAGTTTTCTTCAATAAAATCTGCCCAAAATAGCTGTTGTGAACGCTGTTGTGAACTCGCAGTAGAAATTAATCAAAATCTGTAGAAATAATTGTGAGTTTGTCTATTTTCCTCGCCTTCTCAGTCTGTTTCTCTCAAGCTTTATTAAATTCTAAAAGCTTTCTTAAATGTGTGATCTTCAAGTTGAGGATATTTTCAAATTCAAATTATTATCGGTTCTCTCATTCTTATATTCTTGTAGATGATTCATTGCTAGTTCCTCTGGTTCGTTCTGAACATGATACCTCCACATTAGAAACATTTTACTCAGACCGTGAATGGAAGAAGCTATATTCGGATTTCCTTTGTAATCACTGCGGCAAAGCATATCGCCACCAACGTAATGTTATCCGTCATCTGAAGCACGAATGCCCGAAAAGACCTTTTGTACGGAGAACCTTCCGTTGCCCTCACTGCGGCTATAGCGCTAACCGCAGCGACAATTTACTGATTCATGTAAGGAAGAAGCACGCACATGATAAACCAAAGAGAGGAAGGAAAAACTGCGTAAAGATGCGATAGAGTAAAAAGAAAGATTTTTATAACTATCGCAGTTACATTTGAAGGATTACGTCCAAAATAAATTAATGCTACATGCACTTAAAAGCTTTTATTAGCAGTTGTATTCCTTGAGATATGAAGTACATCCGTTTCGGTTAATAAAGCGCTCAATAGCTAATGCAAGTCTTCACAGGCTAACAAACAGAGAATCCATATTTCCCCATGACTTTCGCAGAAATCACTTCGAAAAATCTGTCGTGTTCTTTCAATCAAAATATACGATCGTGATATACTGTCGTATATATTTCGCTAACATATACAAATTCTCAGGGCTTTCATCGTTCTTGTATTCTTGTAGAATCACTGCTAGTTCCTCTGGTTCGTCCTGAACCCGATTTCTCCGAAATAGAAACAACCGATTCAGAACCCCATTGGATGAGGCGACATTCGGATTTCGTTTGTAATCACTGCGGCAAAGCATATCGCCACAAACGCACTGTTATACGCCATCTGAAGCACGAATGCCCGAAAATACCTTTTGTACTGAAAAGCTTCCATTGCGCTCAATGTAGCTTCAGCTCTAATCGCAGCGATAATTTACTAATTCATGTAAGGACGATGCACGAATATAATAAAGCTAAGAGAGCAAGGAGAAACCGCGTAAAGAAGAGATATAGTAAAAACTAATTAAGATTTTTATAATTATCGGAGTTACTTGTGAAAGATTACGTACAAAATAAATTAATGCTACATGAACTTAAAAGCTTATATTAGCAATTGTATTCCTTGAGAACATAAGTGCATCCCTGTCGGTTGAAAAAGCCTCCAATGTTTGAGCCCAACAAGTTTATACAAGCTTTCACAGACTAACAACCAGAGAATCTATTTTACACCCTGACTTTCGCAGAAATCTTCTTCGAAAAATCTGTCGTGTTCTTTCAATCAAAATATACGATTGTGATATACTGTCGTGTATATTTCGCTAACATATAGAAGTTCTGAGAGCTTTCCTCGTTCTTATATTCTTGTAGAATCATTGATAGTTCCTCTGGTTCGTCCTGAACCCGATTACTCCGAAATAGAAACAACCGAGTCAGTCCCCCATTGGACGAGACGATATTCGGATTTCGCTTGTAATCACTGTGGCAAAACATATCGCCACAAACGCAATGTTGTGCGCCATGTGAACCACGAATGCCCCAAAAGACCGTATGTACGGAACACCTTTCGCTGTGCCCACTGTATATTCATCACTACCCGCGGGGATAACCTACTGAGGCATGCAAGGATGCACTCAGGTGACAAAACAAGGAGAGGGAAAAAATAAACATGGATAAAGAATGAGAGACAAACTTAGGAACATTGATTACAGATTGTCAGAAATTGAGCAACCAGTTAGGAAACAATACCAAGTAGAAGTATACAACATAGAAAACGAAATATTTTACTTTAGAGAACTTAAGCACATAATATCTCTTTTAGTGAAAGAATCTCGTAAGATTTAGTAGATTGTCTACTCTTTTGAAAGCTAGTAAACAGAGCAGACCTATTTCTCGCACAATTTCATCCCAAATATCATTTTCGCGAAATCTGTCGTGTTTTTTCAGCCACTATATACGACTTGTGTATATTGTGGAATATATTTTGTAAACAAGCTCAAATTTTAGCGGATTTCTCCTTCTTGTATTCTTGTAGATGATTCATTGCTAGTTACTCTGGTTCTTTCTGAACATGATTCCTCCTCATTAGAAACAACTTGCTCTGACCCTGATTGCACAAGGATCAATTCGGATTTCCTCGGTGTGATTCGCCGTCTGAACCGCGAATGCTTGAAAAAGGCCTACAGAGCAATTAGCTGATTCATGATGCAAGGAAACACTCGCGTTAGGCCGGGTCAACTCCGATAGCGGGGGTGAAGGTGTCAAACTTTACCACTTACGAAACCTTACCGCGAAGGTGTTTCAACGCTACAAAACATTTCTCTCTCGGCCTACTTAAACAGTCTTAGGGTCTCGTATGCATAGCTTTATTTGATTTTCGTTCGTCTGGTGTCATATATCGTTGGTCTCACCGAGTACGACCCTTTGTACTTAGGTGTCATTTGCCTTTCACTAGTTAGATGTCTTTTAGACCCCCCCCCCCCCCATTTTGTTTGTGATAGTCGCATTAATCAAACTATATCTCAAAGTTTATCATGGTATAAGACATTGCGTCGAAAGGGAGGAATATAATGGGTTGAGAAACTAGTTTATATTCAGAATTTAGAATAAATGAATGTTGCTGCTTCCTCTGGTTCACTCTGAACACGATTCGTCCGCCTCAAAACCTGAATGGACATGGCGACGTCCGGATTACCTTTGTAACCATTGTGGCAAAACGTATCGCCACAAGCATACTGTCATTCGTCATCTGAAATATGAATGCTTGAAGAAAGCTTGTGTACGGAACACCTTTTCCTGTGCCTTCTGTGTCTTCCGTACTAATCGCAGCGATAATCTTCTGCATCATTCAAAAAAACACGAGCGCGGTAAAGGAAAGCGAGGAAGGAAACTCGCGGTCTTAGAAGAAACTATAAAGAAACAGATCAGTAAATAATTACAAGTGCCATGATTATCAGAACTACACTCAAAAGCTTACATCCATGATGAAGATTATATACATTACAGATCACATCCAAAAATAAATTAAATAAAAGTGAACTTAAAAGCTACTATCAAGCGTGTTGCTTAAAACCCGAAATACATCATTTTCGGTCACAAAAGCTGAGCTTTAATAGCTTATAAAAGCTTTCATAATCTAACAACCAAAGAATCTTTTTGTATGCTTTTCCCCAAGAAATATTTTTCGAAAAATCTGTCGTGTTCTTTTAGTCAAAATATACGATCCGATATACTGTTGAGTATATTTCGTCCTCAAATTTAAATTCTTAGAGCTTTTATCATTCTTGTATTCTTATAGATGATTCATTGCTTGTTCCTCTGGATCGTGAACACGATCCCTCCGCATTAGAAGCAACTGTCTCAGACCCTGATTGGACAAGATGGCATTCGGATTTCCTTTGTAAACACTGTGGCAAAGCATATCGCTACAAGTCAACTGTCATTCGCCACCTGAAATACGAATGCTTCAAAAGAGCTTGCATGCGTAGCTTTCGCTGTGCCCACTGTAGTTTCAGCGCTAATCGCAGCGATACTCTATTGATCCATTCCAGGAAACACGCGCGTGATAAAGCCAAGAAAGCAAAGAAAAAACGAGTTTGAAAGGTTGAGAGAGATAAAGATCAAGACATCTCTTAGAACTTTTCTGAATTGACCGAATTAGTGATGTCGATTAAGAAGTCATCAGAAGTAACATGCCAAATTTAAAAATAAAAGTGTTCAAAGTGAAATTAAGAGCTTTTTGATCAGCGATGTTTGTTAAGTCATCAAATATATTTTAATCACTCTTTTTTTTTTGTCAGAAAGAGGTTATAAACTGTGAGCTTACTAAAGCGCCAATTTTCGAGTATTATTAGCCACGTAACTTCTTCAGATCCTTTTTTTGTGGACCTGTTCTGTGTTTGCCTCTAGTCAAGATATGTTTTGTGTGTATTGTAAAAATAATGTGATTTTGTGAAAATAAAATCGTCCAATGAACAATATAAATTGGCCATGTAAACTATTAAAATGTATAATATAAACAAATTTTACTTCACTTTCCCTAGATTTCGGTAGAAATGAAGTTAATAAGCTTAAGTGGCTTCAAAAGTTTTTAAGATACCAAACTTTAGAATCTTTTAAAGACGTTTTAAAAGGTTTTTTTAAAAGATTTCTAAATACAACTTTTAAAGTTGATATACTCGTCTTTTTCGTAAAATCTGTCGTGCCTTTTTTCTTCTTGCTAACCAAGTTATATTCTCTGTATATACTGTACCGAATATGCTTTAACAACACGTTCAAAATCTGTATGGGTTTTTATCTTGTTCTTGTTCTAGATCTCTTAGGTTCTCCGCTCCGTATCGAAAATAATTCCGTACCAGTGACAACTGACTCAGACCCGGACTGGATAAGGGTGCACCTGGGTTTCCTTTGCAAGCACTGTGGCAAAACGTACCGCTACAAGCGCAGTGTCGTTCGCCACCTAAATTACGAGTGCCCGAAAAAGTCCTTGGCACGGCGTATCTTTAGTTGTGCCTACTGTACTTTCACTGCGAAACGCAAAGATGGTCTGCAGGTTCATGTAAGGAAACACTTGAGGGATAAAGTAAAAAGAAGAAAGAATAAAAAGTAGGAAGGACAGTTTCATGAACTATATTAATTATGCATTTCCATATTTCAAGTAGTTAAGCATAAAATTTCACACAAGCTGAAAGGACGATTTAAAAAACTAAAACAACTCAATGTCTGAAAGCTTTTACTGAAAATTTTTCAAATTTAACGCCAAGTGTCGGAATTTTGCTGCTCTCTAAAAGTTGTATTTTCTTATTTTATATGTTATTATTATTTAAAGTATTATTTTATTGGCTGTAATCATCGTTCCATTTATTTAATCGGAATTAACGTTATTTTTGTACTGTGTTTGTCTGCTTGTTTGTCTGTCTGCCTGGCTGTTTATCTGTTTTAGTTTTTCGTTGGTCTCGTGTTAACAGATTGTTTAGTGTATCACCGTGTCTCACATCGCAAAATATATCGTGAAGTACAGTAACCCTGCAGAATATTGTACAGTATATACAGTAAATTCAACTTTAGCAGCACTACAGCGGCACGAACAACACCCACCAATTCGCCTCCCTTTATTTTTGTAGATTCGTTACTTATTCCCCTACATATTTTCGATAATGAATTGTCAGCGTCAACGATAGCAACGACGACAGCGACGCGGACAATTCCATCCTTTTTGCCCAACGCTCCGGAACGTCTGTTTTCTTGCGATTATTGCGGTCGAAATTACCGCAGTAAGGGCAGTCGAGACCGTCATCTGCGCTACGAGTGTCCGAACCGCCTTTTTGCACGTAATAAATTCCACTGTGGCTACTGTAGCTTTTCGACAAATCGTAAAGACAATCTGCGATCTCACGAGAACAGTCACTTCAGACGAGAACAACGCCAACACCGCCATGCCAAAAGTAAAAATCAGAAGTAACAAATGTTGTGAATTATAAAACTAAAAAACATTTTTAATAAAAAGTATTTTGAAAATATAAGTCAAAAGTGAATATTTTTGGGTAAAAAAGAAAGAATTGTGGAAGATAAAAAGAATTTAAATGAAAAACAGAGCAGTTCAGAGTTTTTCAAAATGGGTGTGATAAATAACTCGTTGGCTAAAATTAACGCCTCATTTTGATTCAAATTACAAATAAATTAAAAAAAATAAAATAAGAAAATTCAAAGTACGTTAAGAGTTAAGCAGAAAAATCTGAAATATAGACAAAACAAATTAGAAAAAGTTTTTCTTGAATTTAGAAGTTTTTGTTTTAATAAATCTTTTAAAATTAATGTAAAAAATAACAAAGGAAACATACAAGAATTAATTAAAAAAAAACGAATTTTATCAAACAAAAATGATTAAAACCAACGCGTAACATATAAATAAAAAATTTAAAATTTTACTAAAGTTGAAGCTGAAATTAAATCAAGACATTACAAAATATAATAAATTCTAATTGATATTTTGATAATTACAAAACAAGCACAAAGTTATTAAGCAATAAAATTTAAATCAAAATAAAAAAACAAAAATAAAATCTTTAAAACATATGTATTGTTTAATACACGCAAATTTTTAGGTTTTCTGAATCTGATTTATATTCGATTTAACATTAAAATTAAAAAAAGACTTTCCTAATTAAAGTATTTGTAAACTTCGTATACTAATTAACCAAAAAAGAGCTTTTATTTGGAGTCCAAAACTAAGTATATATAATCCAATTATTTTATTTTTGTTAGTTTTTGTTTTATATTACGTATGTCGATTTAATAAATATTTATTAAAAAACATGTTAGTGTAACTTAAGTTAGTTTAAATCTAATTTTAAGAAAAGCTTTCATAAGTCCTTACAAATGCAAACTATTAGAAGTCCACACACGAAAGGCTTGTTTCCGAAGCAAGCTTACAAAGCTAACAAAAGCTGATTTAAAATCTTATTAGCTTCTTAAAAAGCTTTGATCGAACAACAAGAGCATCTTTCTTAAGAAAAGCTTAAGCTTATTTACTCTAAAAAAAGCTTAACTGAATTTTATTTTAGCCTAAAAACAGAAACAATTAAAATAAAATAACTCCTCTGATCTTGCTACTGAAGGCAGCCTATTTAATGCTAGAAAACTATCTTTAAAAAGTTTAAAAGCTTGGAAGTTAAATTAAATTTTTTATTAACGATTCTTCCAAACAAAAATTTTTTTATATTTAATGCAAATAATTGCTTTACTTTGTGCACAAAAACGAGCTGCATTTATAAAATTCCATTTTTATCATAAAAGCTCTTTATTACTACGTGTGTTTGCAAGCTACACAAAGCTTGTTGGAAGAGTTTTTAATTCTACGTTTGCATTACTAAAGCTTAACTTGAAATTAACACAGAAACTAGCGAACAAACTTAAAACTATGATTCAAAAGTTAGTTCCTTGAAACTTGTAACTAAAAGCTACGGAGCTCCACAAGAAACTCAGTAGTCTTAAGTGATAGAAAAACAAACGAGCAACAAAGTACACTCATGCAAAAAGACAGTACAATTCATTGAAACTAACAAGAAAACACCTCCTACGAAAAGAAACGTTTCTACAAAACTTTATACAACTTTTAAGATGAAAGATAAACAATAGAAGAATTTTTGTATTTCGATACAGTAAGAATGTGAAGGCGATTTTTCTACTAATGTCTATTTACTTTAATTAAGATTACTATATTTAAGATTACTATATTTAAGATTACTATATTTAAGTATCGAATAAGTTAAGGAAAACATGCGGAGTTATAATTTCAACTCGCTATTTTTTATACTGCAGATATTTTTGTAATTGAATAAAATTTGCATTTAGAGATTACAAACGAAATTGAATTTTTATAAATAGTTTACTTTTGCGAAAAACGAAAGATTCTAATTTTCAGGAAGCACTAGAAAATGAGAAGAATTCTTTACAGAGTATTTTGCGTCGAAATCAACAATTTAACATCTAAATCAACATGGAAATCATCACGGGTTGTTAGTAAAAACAGCAGTAACAACAAGGAAAATGGCAGCAACAACGCAAATGAATAAATAATTTTGAATTAATCATCCATACCAAAAATCATACTCATCAAACTTCAGTTTCATCATCATCAACCATCACCACCGCCACCAACAGCCATCCATCCACCACCATCATCAAGAACTACAACACCGGCAACAGCAATACCGTTCACTCGTCCAATGTTGTTGTTTAAAGCCAAATTTAAATACCAAAATCAAGCCTACACTAAAAAAATAACTGTAAATATACTTTTTCCACTAATATATATTTTCGTGCTATAATTATTAAAAATTTTTGTTTTGTTTTTCACTAAAACGAAAACTAAACTCACCTCAGTTTATTGCTAGTTTTTACCAAGAAAAAGAATAAATACAATTTTAATCGCTATGTTCGGATTTTCCCGTTGAGTATTACACTGTAAAATTCCGTATTTTTGCTAGTGAGTTTTCATGTTCTGCTTTATTAATGCTAAACACATTTTTTTCCTAAATGACATCAAAATTTCAAAACCATAAAAAACAAAACAAAACTTATCTGTTATCTAAAGTAATTTCGCTTTAAATATTGACTTTTAGTAGCTAAATTATACTAATTAGTGATATTTTTCTCTTCTCTATTTCTCTCTTCTGTCTTCTTCATTGCCACGTTTTGTGCAGGCTGTACAACCAGCTCATCGACCGCCTCCAGTCAGACGCCACCTCCTCCGCCGGCTGCTCACCAGTCACTGATCCGTGACTATTGGTACGAGCTCAAGTTCTCCGATTTATTTAAATTCATCAATCCGGACGGACGATATCAATGTCCACGCTTTAATTGCCATAAGAGTTACAAGGACGCCAGCTCTCTGCAACGTCATATACGGTGAGTTTAATTTATTTCGATTATCGATTCGTTTCGATAACTATAAAATTATAGTAATTGTCGAAATTATACAGTTGATACGTTGAGTTGGGAGGGGACAGTAAAACCTTGGCTTGTATTCTCCTTAGAAGGATTTAAATTTACAGTGTTATGTTAAACATGAGGGCGATTTTGAATAGATTCGGAGGATGGTATCCTTTCATTTATATTTCCTAAGTACGAATATTGTAATATCCTTCGCCTATGCAACTCTTCTCTTTATACCCTACAGGCGAAAGGATAAAGATAACATTGACTTTGTTCTTCCCGTTATAACGCAGGAGGCGTGGTAGATATAGAAAAGTATATATTCTTGATCAGAATCATCTCCTGAGCCCATGACCGTCCATCTGTCTGTCTGTCTGGTTGTTTGGAAGTCACGATTACAGGAGAACGAATAGAGGTACCAACCACGCCTACTTTCTTACATACAGAAAGTTAGGGCATCTCGTTTTAAAAGTGTTAAAGGTAAATACCTTTCTCATAAACCGTGTGAGATATTGAGGTATAATTTTATTCCGGAACATATAGCTCCAATATTGAAATTTTTTCAAAAACGAGGTATCTGGAGGCAATACCAATCTGTTAATACCACTCCTTCAAAAGTTGGTAATATCTCATGAACGGGGCAAAATATTAATACCTGATTTTATCCTACAGTATCTAGAGACATTGCCAAAATGTTTGTAAAAAAATGGGCATGGTCGCTAAATTATCCAGAAGTTGCTAAGTGGCGAAATTATTATTTTTTTAGCTACTCGGGTGTAGAGTATTTAGACTTCGGCCTGGCCAAAGACAACCCCTTGACTTGTTCTGTTTCGCCTACATCTCCCTTTATACCACTCTTCCCCTGTCTTTCCTTTTTATATATCACCAAGATCAGAATAATTTTTCGAAAACACGATCGGTATTACAGTTATAATCTTCTAAATATGGGCTCTTCATTGGTACCTACAATTTGTGTTCCATCAGTGGAGCAAGAATCTGAAGACCATTTTGCCCCAAAATATTCCAAGTAAAAAACTGACTCGCCCATTGCACAATCTCTTCAACTTATCATGCACTTCAAGAGCTTCCTGTATCCTAGATGATTACAGCCAATTCCCAAAAAAGATGAGGCTACTAATTCCTCAAATTATCGGCCCATAGCAGCGATCTTTTCAGTGCTCCCTAAAGTTATGGAGAGCACTATAAACTTTAACCTGTTGAGGTATCTGGAGAGCAATTAGGTGGTCAGTGATCGCAAAAACGGCTTCCGTGCTTACCGCTCTACGACTACCGAGTAACAAATAGTTACTTGGAAGTCGTAACCAGAAAATATATACAGTATAAAGTAGATTAGATGGGGCAAATTATTCCAGAAGGGAGAAGCGTCAAGTTCTGATTTGGAGGTTCTAGTTTTTTAAGGCGTCTCTTAGGGCCTCGTTCGGGGACGGTTTCATAGGGTACAAAAATTCTAACATGATGAGTCGATAAAGTGGTAATATTCGAAAATCTCTCATTATACTGCTTCCAATACAAGGAAGTAGAAAATCCTCTGAGAACCCCATTGCAAAAGGGGATCTAATTTGTCAAGTCCAACCGACCGATTCAAAAATGTGTTTCTAATCGTCTTTCTGAAGATTATCTTTGACTTTGAAGATTAACTTGGACTGAAGGCTTCATTGGCTGCCGAAATATAAATTATTAGATCCCAATAGATAGTTGGGATCCTATTCGAGGACGAGTTAACGCGATCAAAAACTTTAGGTTCCTGAATTCTTGTCTTATTTGAATTTAGATTCCCCCTTTTTCCATTTAATTCGTAGAAACTAACACGAAATTTTCGAAGTTGAAAAGTATGTTGATGAAAATATAGTTCCTAGTAGAGGGTTTTGAATATTTAAAGGGTATTTTCAAATTGATATAGATCTTATTTCCCATCTTTCGCAATTTAAAAGACTGTATCTGCCTTGCATCTGTTTGATTTCTGAGTTTCCTTCTTTTTCTTAAAAATTTGCAGATACGAATGCGGTGGACAGAAAAAATTTCGTTGCCTCATGTGCGGAAAAGCTTTTTCGCAGAGTTCCCACCTGAAACGACACCTCGAATCCGGTGTCTGTGTTAAATATTATTTATGAGATAATGTTTTCTTTAAAATCAAATAGAATTAGCGAAGAGCAGGAGTTTTGCAAAATTAATTTTAATTAAAGCGAAATGAAAATCACGTCGGGAAACGTTAAATATTCTTGAAAGTCTAAAGAGGCGCCTAAATCAATTTGTACATTAAAAATAATGACAGAAGAAAATGAAATACATTGGAGCAAAAAGGAAACAGAAAAGAGAAACCAAGCTTATATCAGAAATAATAATGCAGGTTTTGCCTTCTAAACGCTTCGCAAATTAAATCAAACCTTTTATATAAGTAATTCAACATTTTACAGATTCAGGTAGAAATTAATTATTTTACAAAGAAGTGACTCGTGACTGAAAGTCGTCGTTTTACACATTACTCTCTACAAACATATTCTTGTTTCTACAAATTCGCATTTAATGTGTAAAATGTTCAAATTATTCTGTGGTAGCGTAAATTCGAGTGGTATAGAAATGTATGTAAACTCATAAAAGTTCGAATACGCTTTGTAAAAAGATGAATTTTACTTTCATAATGTTGAATCTAATTTGCAAAAAGTTGATTTTACGTGTGAAAGCATGAATTTGATTTGTAAAAGGCGAAAACTTGATTTGCAAATGTTTGAATTTGATTTGCAAAAGGTTGATTTGTGAATGTCTTTTAAAAAAATGTTGTTTCTGTAATTTCGTTTCTAATTTCGTTTCGGTTATCTGAGAAGCAAAAATAGAAATGGAAAACTAAGAAAATTTTAAGAAAAGTAAAAGAGCAACAAGATGAAAATTAAACGAAGATATCGAAGGATGTCTATTCCGAAATACAAAACAAGCAACAAACAAAACGAATTTATTGGATGCCACATCATTTATCAAACAACTTATATATAGAAGTTATATATAGGGAACTAGATTTTTAGCTAGTTTTTAAACTGAAACTCAAAACACTCAGCCCGCATAAGTCGAACTCTGAAGTTTTATTAGCGAATTCAGTCATCGCGACTGAAAGTCGCGTTAAGTGAAGCGAATATCGGAGAAAGCATCGCAGATGTGTGGCGCTGGACCGTTTAGTCAGACTAACCAAAACCAAGTAGTTCTAAGTGCATTAGTTTGTTCAACAAACAGCAGCAGTTTTAAGCGTTTTTCATACACTATATATACCCGTGCGTCTGCTATATAGAGATTGCGGGAACCAATCGTAACCTTAAGAACGGAGTTACCAACGTACTGTGTTTATTTTGTTGCCAAAAATCGTACTAATCGACTAACAAACAAACAAATAAGAAAACATTTATAAATCTAACGTAGACTAATGGAACGGAATAAAGAATCTACATATTTATAAAGTTGAAACACAACGTTCTAGACAATTTATATGTAACTAATAGAGGAAGGAAAGTTGAATAGTTTTACTCCATAGTTTTTCACGAAAATGTTGCAAACATAGAAGTGAAAAACTGCCAAAGCAGAGGCAGCGAAAGCGACGGTTTCAGTTGTTTGTTTGCCCGATAATTTTATATAGTTGAAATTTTATTGAATATATAAATAATTTACATGTATAAAATAATGATGTTTTTAAAAGTTTAAGAGGCCAATAGATGCGTGTGAGTAAAATGTGAGGGATTTACGTGATAAATTATAGGAAAAAGTGAAAAGAAAAAATGTGAAAAGCTGCAGAAAAAATAATTTTCAGAAGATTTAAATTTCGGAAGCGATTTAGTTCACTTGCATGTTTTTAAATCACGAACTCTCGTAAGGTGTAGAAATTTCTGTTAAAAGGTTTTATTGTACACCGCTTTTGAAAAATGCAAGCAATTACTGTTCAGGAAAGTTTCGATTTAGTCTTTTTTTTTAAAAAACAAACAGTAAATTCTGATATTAACTCCAAAGCGAAAATTCTCTCTTAATTTGAAATAAAAATTTTTTTAAAAGTTGAAATTTTGAAAACAGTTATTTTGTTATATAAAATAAAATCTATTCATAGAAATCTCTATACTCGAACTAATAATTTATTTATCGCTGTTATATGTAAAATGATTTTAGTGAATAACAAACTAATAAAAAAAATAGAGAGGTAATAAATTTCTAGAAACTATATTAAAATATATCAAAATGCAAACTCTTCAACTGCTAAAAGCTTCATCCCTCAATTAAGCTCGCTGAGTTGCACTTTCAGCTGAGCTTTTTGTTGAAAGAATTTAAAATAGAATTTAAAATAAAATATCATGTGCCATAGGAAACAAATATTTACAGTTACTACTTCTAATAACGAGTCAAAAATCTGCATTATTTTTATCATTATTTAAAGAACTTATTTAAAAAACTTCTCCTAAAACAACCTTAAAGCTCTTTTATATATATATTTAAACGAGCTTTTGGAAGTCTATCTTTTAACATGGCTTGATTTTTATAAGGTTGATTAGTTGTAAAAAAGCACTTTGACTTCCTTATTATTTTTTCTCTATCTTTTCTCTTTTCTCTCCTTCACACAAAATTAAGCTTTTCACGGAATTTTGGTTGGGTTTCGTACTTTTTCCTGTTGCTCTTAATCCTGTTGTTATCAAAATAAGCTTTGACTTTTTTCTTAATTTGATCTTTGATTTCTTGTAATTTATACACTTCTGAGAGCTTTTAAAGCTTAACCGTTTGAATCCAAGCAATTTTTAGAAGCTTAGCGGGCTTTTTATTTTCTTCAGAGCTTTTGTAATTTTAAAATATTAACTTATTTGAATTGAAATAAAATTAGATAACAACATTAAATAGATTTTGGTAATTTGCTAGGTTTTCCCACTACAGGATTTTTTAAGCTTTTCTAGTAATTACAAGAATTACTTTTGTTTAAAAAGCTTTTTCCAAAAAACCTTAAGAGAAAATACTGATAATTTTTCAAAATATTTTTAAGCAAGATTATTTTTAAATAGTTTTTGAATGAAATTCTGCATCAGCTTTTAGTTTTGGAGGATCCTTCAAAATTTATTCTTTTTCTTTTTTCCAAACTGAATACGGTAAACCTAAAACTACAATAAAACATTTTAAGACATGTTAAATAAATATAATTTTATTTGTTCCGCTTGTTTGTTGTTTGTTAACAATTGTTAAATAGTTTATATTAAATCGAAAAGTTATATATTTATTGGAGCATAAAAAGAAAAAGGTTTTGCAAATATTTTTTGCAGATACAAAATGCATTCAAAATCGGAAAGCGAAATTATTAAGAAGAAAAACATGTGAAAACCTAATTTAGGTAAAGATGTGTTCGAAATAACAACAATAAAAAGTCGAAACTTTAGTCTATGAATTTACCAAATTGTATATATGCGAGTCTATAATTAGGGTTATTTCACAGCAAACCTTACCTTACACACAGATACATACTCACACACAGATGCATGCACTCACAGATACACACACATATACACGCATGCACACACACAGGCACACAGGGGTTGGTTTAGTGTAACTTTTTAAGGGAAATATAGATTTGTCCCTGAAATTATTTGTTTTTTAGTTAATAATACGAATACATATCATTAAAATGATAATATAATTTATGAATAATTTCATTTTATTAACAAATTATAATTAATTTTTATTTAGTTGTTTCACTTTTGAATTAAAATTGTTTTTATTTTTTTTCAAATTTTTTATTTATTTCAAATAACAAGAAATACTCATTAACAGATGACGTTAGGTGGTGGTGTGTGTTCGCATGTGTGTCTGTGTGTGTATGTGTGTGTGTGCGTGTGCGTTTGTTTGTAATACTCTTAGCTAGTTTATATTTTGTTATAGCATAATATTTTTTGTTTTTTGTTATTGATCTAATCAATTTGAGTTAAAATTTATCAATATAAATATAGTTTTTTCTTAATTAATCTGAACCAACCTGAATCTTTAAACTAATTTATAGTGTAATGAACTGTTAACAGCTAATACAATTCTATTTTATTCGAACAAAAAACACATTTAGAAACTCGAAGAATATATTATTTAGTTTGAGAACAAAAACATGTACAACACAGACGTGTGAGAAACCAATACACGCAAAAATACTCCAAAGAAACCAACCAAAAATATACATCAAAACTAGAAATTAGACTAATAAATAAGTACTTTATATATACATAGTTATTGGTATGTATATAATGTAAATGCAATTATATATGAGAACAATATACAAGAAGTTTACAATTTTAAAAATTGTTATTAGATTTCCAAGGAAAACGAAAAATAGTGAGAGTTGTTTAAATGAGATTTAAATGCCATAACTTTAAAAAAGAGAAGATTTTGTAGTAACAACTAACTTGTAAATGTATTTATTGTACAACAACAACAACAACAAAATTCAATATACGTATTAAAACAGAGAAACCAGAGAACATGAAATGTTAAAATATTTTGGAAAAGCAAATAAAACGACGAAAGTAAGGCAAGAAAAGAGTTCTTTCCCGCCCGGAGGAGCTCTTTTTACATGTATGTGCATAATATGCATATGTATGAATGTATATGTATATGTGTGTAGGTACGAATCAGTTACAACAACAAAAACAACCATATTTACACATACTCGTATACTCTATTATCACGTATTTAAAAAGATGTTGCATATTTTATTAGTTGACTCTTGATTGTACCTTCTGCAGCAGCAGCAGCAACAACAACAACAACAAAAACAAAAACAATAATAATAATATAATCCTTGTTATCTAATAGTAACAACAACAAAACAATAGTAACATTATTTTAAGGAAAATGTTAAATGAATTTTGAGATTTTAGTTTAGTTATTGTTATTGTCATCGATATATATATTTAATTGAATTAGAAAAGAATAAATTTTTATTTTTAAAAGTTTAATTATTTTCCAATAGTAATGGTGATTTGATCTTTACAACAACAACAACAACAACAAGAACGTCATCGCCAGCAACAACATTTGAGTTATTAAAATCTCTTTATTAAGACGTAGAAAAGAATTTATGACGAACAGATCAAATTTAAGAAATGAAGAGAAAAATAAAATATTGAAACTTAAAAATGATAAAAAGCAAAAGTTGTGTTTTATTTCCGGAATAGAAAAAAAAGGAGAAATTGTGTAGTTTTCAGCACTAATTCCAGTTAACTATCTTCATCTCATTAACACATTTATTGCTTCTAATTTCTTGCTTTTCTTTTTCTAATTTACTTTTACTTTTTAGTTGCCTAAATCGCATTTATATATTTGTGAAAATTTCGAATGATATGAAAATTTCTTTTGCAAATTTTTCTCTTCTTCTGTGTTGCTTTTTTCAGATAATTTTGGTGTTCTCGTCCACATCGACAAAGTTTACTACGCCGAGAGTGCTGAAGGCAATGATAATGAGCAGCGCACGTTTGCAGAGAGCGACGGCAACAGGAGAGTCGAGAGTCGAGAACAGAGAGCGAAGATGAAAGCAAGAGCAACAGAGCCACGGAACAGCGAAAAGAGTCTGCAGGACGTTGATGAGAAGGAGCATGCTTTTGAAAAGAAGGACTTTGCCAACAATGAGAATACCGATTACGATGATATCATCAATGAGAAGAAACTGCATGATGGTGGTCACAATGCCGACAGCATCGTTGACACTACTGAAGGCGACGGTTATATTGAAGGTGACACTGATGTGTATGCCATGCAGATCCTTGAGCCGCCAAACAGAGCGACGGCCGAGGATCAACTGAATTTCTGTGAAGTGAGCGACGTTGAAATCGTAGCCACCTCCATCGACTACGACGAACTGTTGCTGTCATCTGCCGACAATAATATGACGTTGGACTTGTTCGGGAGATCCAACAGGGAGAGCAGCATCACTCCCAACAGCAACAACACCTCTGCGAATGACAGAGCATTTTTGATGGCCGATTATGCGCCGGAATACACGGACGATGAGGGTGCGAGTAGTTGTGATCCCTCGATTATATTCGAAGCGAAAAGTCCGCAGAGGGAACTCGTGGAAGAGGACATCATCACCTATCAACGCTTCGGACGATCCAGCCGACATCAGTACGCCGGCAGCAACTTCAAGTGTCATTTGTGCGGCTTCAGCTGCGGCCTCAAGAAGACGTTGCTGCAGCATTTCTCCGGCCTACATCCGACCTAAACGTTATTAAATCGGGAAATAACTATTACATTGTTAAGCGGAATGAGATGTGTAATAAATTGGAGTGCTTTAGTCTCTTCGAAAGAGGAAATCATTCTTGTGTTCTTTTTTATCGGCTGCTTTTGGCCAACTAGACACACGCACACACACACACAACATATTTGCGGAGCTTCGAGTCAGGTCAGTTGTTGTTGCAGTCACAACAACAACTGCTACCGTAAGTGAACAGTAGTCGGTACTACCTGCGGCTGTTTTTCATTGTTATTTTCGCTACCCCACTGTTCCCCGCCCCCCTCCTTCCGCTCCTCATCCACGCCCACTCCTGCACCACAACAAGAAGTGTGTTGTTTGATTTGTAGTTGTTGTTTTAAAGTTGGAAAAAATACTTCACTCTCAGTTTATTGTAATGAACTGATTGCGATTTGTTATACTTTTAATTTCATTTTATTTTGCTGTATTTTTCCACTTTTATTTTCTTTTGCTGTATCTAATCTACTTTTATTTAAATTCTCTTTTTTTTTTGCTATACTATTTTATATTCTTGCAATGCATTCTACTCCGCATTATATCATTTTTTTTAATTTATTATTTCCCTCGGTACTTTGATCACTTGCACTTCGACCTCGATGCTCTGTTCTCCTCTTCTTCATCCACTCATCAAAAAGTATTATTCTACTGCATTTAGTTTTTAATCTAACTTCGTTTTCCTTAATTTCATAATTTTCCTTTGGATCAATTTAATTTCATTTTCATTTATTGATACACCGCATTCACTTCTGCTGCGCTCTTCATTTGCTCTTTTCCTTGTCTTTCTCTTGCAGAGAATTACTGGACCATCTCTGTGAAATCGGTGACTTCGCTGAATAATATTGCGTTTGCGGAAATCACGCAGAAACAACAGCAACAACAGCAGCAGAAGCAGCAACAGCAACAGCAAAGACAACAACAGGAGCAAGATTGCATCACCGAGGACAACAACAATGCGGAGCGCCATGCGAGGAACAACACTAATGTTGCGGGACAACACATGCCAGTTGGCGGCGCACCTGTAGCCGCAGCAACATTAACGCCGTCGTCGTCCACCGCCTCCAGCGCGTTGCTGCCAACGTATCCGCACGTTTGTCCGCGATGCGAAAAAATGTACACGTATAAGAAGAACCTCTCGCGTCATTTGCGTTTTGAGTGCGGCATTCAGCCATCGGAGAAATGCCGTTATTGTACGTATGTGACGCGTTACAAGCACAGTCTGAACGTCCACATGAAGACGCAACATCCGTCGCGGTGTCGATCCGAGAGCGGTCTTTCGATCTCTTAAAATGCAGGATTTTTTCTGTTTTCATATTCTTTTTTCAATATCGCGTTATGATTTTAGTTATCGGCTTATTCAGGACTTTTAGAATTTGCTTTCAATATAAAGTTCCACCTGCAAAAGCAGGAGGAGTGCAGAAGTTCAAGAACGCTCTCTTTCCAGCCAAATTTCCTCTCTCTTTATTCTGCACCACAGTAATGATTTACTTCACAGATTTCAAAATTAATGAGATATATTGAATAATTTTATCTCTTTGAATTTTAACTCTACACTGAAAGACCAAAACTTGCATTTCTTTAATTTTTAATAGAACCTATTTCGTGCTGAATAATATTTTATGTTATATAGTTTCTTTATAATTTCGATCTCATTCCTAGACTTGTCAATGTTGGGTTTCGGTGAAAAAAGTAAACATAATATTTAAAAAACTCGGAGCTAAAACACTTGCCTTAATTTATAATCTGCTAATTTGTATCTCAGTCGTAAAGATGTGAACAAAAATCACGTCTTTTAGTCATTCCAGGTGAGCTTGTATATTTTAATTCTGTAGAATTTAAATACTCAGTATATTAAAAAATATAGACATATATGAACGTTAAAAATGTTCGAACTCCTTTGAAATATGAACTTCTTTTAGATGTTGAGATGATTTTTGAGAAATAAAAATGTTTATAAAAAATACGAACGTGTGATTATTTAAATTTTATACATAAGTTTAAGTATAAGTAAATATAAGATGTTTTGTTTTTCTATTTTGTGTGATTTTGTGAACATTCAACTTAATTAATTTTACTTTATTGCTAAGTTTTTTAATTTTGGGTGTGGCTGGGAGATAAATTTGGATTTCAGTTACACTAAGATAAAATTATTTCGGTTTCAGTTAGTTGGCTTTATGTGTTTTGGATATAATAACAATTTTTGCTTTCTTGTTTTTAATAATTTTTACGAAAATATAACTATATTTCATTAAATGTGAATTGTGTCGTATATATTTTATAGAAATATAATTATATTTTAAATACAAGATAAAGATTAGTTAACATATTCTAATTAAAAACACTTCTTTCATTAAATTGTAAGCATAAATAACTAATAACTTATTACATCTGATGGAAACTCTCTAATAAAGTCTAATTTTTATTAAGATCAATAAAAAACTTAATATTATTTTCAAAGCTAAAAACAGAACTAATATTTAATAATAATGATATTTAAAACAAAATTTTTGTACATCGTAATATCATCTATACATAATATGCTTTTTCCAATTTAACTAATTATATTCTCTTCCATTCTCTCTTCTCTTCCAAACTCTACTTCTGTTTTTATGCTCGGCACCTCTAGTGAAACATGATAAATCTGAGCAGACCGATATTTCGCCGGAAGACTTCGAATTGGACGATTGCCTGCTGGAGAGCAACGATATTGTCATCACACAGAACAAGGATGGTTTCGTATTGCACGTGAAGAAACTGGGCAACATAACGACGGCCAAAATATCGTCCGGCGATGAAGAGCAGTCGGCTACTGGTTCCGCTATTACCACAGGACAGGCGCAGATTACCGATGTACAGGACTTACCTGAGGTGAAACCCACATTGACCACTTTGACAGCAAGTCAGGCGATTAAGTTGCCCTCCTCGGAGTGTGGTGAGTTATTTTTGCTGATCTCCATGCAAGTAAATGATTTAGATATTAAAGTGTATTTTAGAATTTCGTTTCAAACCTCAGAACAATATTTGAATCTTCAACTTTAAATAGTTTAGCTAGTATTTAGTTTAAATATCATAATATTAACATAGAAACGTCAAGCGGGAACCTACCAAGTGGAAATTTGTTATAAGAATATTAGATTCGGCTTGATCCGGAATTCAGGCCTGAGTGGGCACATCTTCGAATAGACCATATGAATCAACGTCGATGGCATCCTTTTAATACCCTCCTTCAGGTCCACTACTTAGCCTTCAAAGGGTTAAGGACAAGCCATATGTCATCTTTGAAATATGAGATTATTACTGCAATCTAAGTTACATTTCCCTTCAAGTCCTAAATTCCTTCAGCATTCTTTATTAATACAAACGATTCAACATGTGATAGTGGCTATTATAAGTGTTCCATAGCATTTGACTTATTTCTGGCCACCATTTCTAACCTAAAAAAATTAATGAACTCTTGAAACTTTAAAACCCTCAACCAAATCAAACAAAATCCTGCGATAATTTTTTCCCCACTAAAAACAACACCTTGGATCACTTTAACAGACATACATCGTACACAATTATGATATTTGCCCCATTCTGAATTAAAAAACTCAATTTCCAAAGCAACTTTCGAATATTGCTTGTTTTTATTTTCTCGTTTTTCTCTCTTCAATCCATTTTAAATTTCTTCACACAGAATTGATCAATTTGAAAAAGATCATCCCTGCTTCAACAACAATTGCTCATCATCCCCATGTGTCCACCGCTACAATAATACAACCACACCAGCTACAACATCATCAAGAGCAGCAACATCATCAGATACAAATACACGACCCTCATCACCAACCGCAGCAGCATCAACAACATGAGGTTCAACAACAGCACCACATCATCGCCACCGCTCATCCGCAAACGATCAACGTGATCGGTATGAGGAACGTACAAATTACCGAACAGAAGCCCATGCTGTCGCGCATCAAGTACTCGCGTGGCAAGATAATAACGCAGCAAGGCTCCAATGCACCCAGCGTACAAATTGTCGAAGCTCACGAGCATTCCGACTCGCACGATCAGTCCCATCACGAGCTCGCCGAGGGCACCAAGTACGAGATCAGCGAAATTGATCTGAATAATGCGCAGACATCGGCCGCCATCATCAGCGATCTTGTTAAATACGCTGAGATTGATGACATCGAGTTGCCGGATGGTACCAAGATCGGCATCGGCTTCGCCCCCACCGAAATCACAGAGCACATGCAACAGCAACAGCAGACCACACAGCTGGAAACCGTGGAGCAGGTGCACGGACAGCAACAGCAGCAACACCATCATCAGCCGCAGCAACAGCAACATCATCAGTTGCAATTGGTACCGGCACAGGGTCACCTCATTCAGCAGCAGCATCAGCAACAGCAACACCATCACCACCAACAACAGCAGCTGCACGCAATCGACCAGGATGAGGAGACCATCGTCCCAGATGGCATTACCGTGCAAGAGCACCCAACCATCACGAAGAGCTACACGATCCTCACCACTCGGCCCCTAAAGCAAGAGTTTCAGGCGGGAACCAACACAACAACGTACGAGCTGTCGCTGAGCGACTCCTCCATGGGTCAGTCGGAGGATGTGGAGTCGAAGTATGTGTGTCGCCACTGTGGCAAGAAGTACCGCTGGAAGTCAACATTACGTCGTCACGAGAATGTGGAGTGCGGCGGTAAAGAACCCTGTCACCCGTGTCCGCATTGTTCGTACAAGGCCAAGCAGCGTGGTAACCTGGGTGTGCATGTCCGCAAACATCATCCGGACAAACCACAGTTGGAAAGTAAGCGAGGTCGGAAGGTTTAAATGGACGATAGATACGGGATATTCGGATGGGTCAGAAGAGCGTTGCAATATCGGGATTATGCGGTGGGGAGAGAGAGAGAGAAGACATCTGCTGGTGATGTTGTAGCTGAAGAGGAGGAGTGGGAGAACAAGAAAGACAGTGAGTGACAGCAGAGAGAGAGAGAGAGAGAGAGAGAGAGAGAGAGAGAGAGAGAGAGGGCGAGAGAGAACAGAATGCGTAAGAAAAAACACAACACTTTTCGAAATCTTTATTTTAAAACATTAAAAAATGAATTACAAATGTAGTAAAACAACAATTTTACAGTAGAATTTCTGCAAACACTAATCCGGAATTTAGAAGAATTACCTAGAAATTTTGCTGCCAGCGTTGTTAGTTTTTGCGTTTACCATACTTCTGGTAATTTTTACCATATTCGTGGTAATGTCGAACGCATTCGTGGTTATTTTTTTATTACATTCATAGTTAATTATTATCACATTGGTAGTGAAGTTTTACAGCATCAGCCTGTATTTTGGACAATATTTTTCACTTTTTAGTAAATTTTAACTGCATTCGTCCGAAATAAACTTTTAGAACGTTTCTAAAAAATTTTGTGGTATTTGTTAGCCAGAGGTTAGTAAAACCACGCCAAAATATTTTACTACATTTGAAGATTCTTTACAGGTGTTTTTTTTAGAGAAGTTGTTCTTTAGTTTTTGTGAAGAACTATAAAATGTTTATAATTCATGTTACGTTTGAACCTGGTTGAGCCTTAAAAATGGTTGGAAAACAATTGCTGAAATATTGGAAGGAGTTTCCAAAACTATTTAAGATTTCTTGTTGATGGTTTTTCTTATTCTTATTTTTGAATATGTTTGTTTTTGTTATAAACTAAAACTTATATTGTTTGCCTTTTAATTTTAAGTGTATAAAGTTTATATTTCTGAAAAAATATATTTTATATATTCTTAATCAAATTCTAAATTTGTGTTTTAACACGAGAACACGAGAACCAGTATCCAGCTTTTAATATGGATTCTAAAGCTTCTTTTAAACTATAAGTTTTTACAACAATTAAGTTATAAGTTTCAAAAAATTACAGTGCAAAATCTTCTTAGAATACGAGCAGAATGCTGGGAAGGTGTTTTTTGTTTTTAAACAAAAGTACAGACCTAAAAATTTACAAAGGCGAAGCCGTACAGTAATAAAGGAAACGAAAAGAAATACTTTAATTTCAATTGAAAATTTAAACATTAAAACTTCATATCAAAACTCTTTCAAAATGTCTCTATTTTTTTTGGTCACATTTCATTAATCATATTTTTATAAATTTTAATTACTTATAGCGAGAAAAATATATTTTATTATTGCAAGAAACATATTAAAAGTAAGAAAAATTACAGTAAAAAGTTTGGACTTTTTTTCATTCAAAAAGTAAAATGTATTAGCAAAAAAAAAAAAAATAGAAGAGTGAAAGGAATTAATAAAACCAGAAGAGGCTTATTTGGCGAAAACAACCTACAGTTAGACACGAGCTGATTTTTATTTAACAAATTATTAAGTTTTGTATTTGAAAGAAGTGGAATGAGATAAAAGTTGTTGCAATTACTCCACACAGAAATGTTACACATTGGAATTTTTATGTGTAAATGCTAAAGAATGTAAGAAATAGAATAAGAAGAGATCAGAAAATGCTACAATTAAAAATTAGTAAAAAAAAATTAAAAACCAAAAAAGCACAAAAACAAAATAGACAGCATGAAAAATGAGAGAAAATAAATAACCTAATTTAAGTTCACGTCATTATATTTACAAAACAAATTTTAAAATCCAAATTTTACGCCTTTCCTTTGGTGTACACTGGAAAACACAAAAAAGTTATTGATTTCAACTTCTAGACTGTTTTGTCCACCTATTGTGCTAAAAAACAACTAACAAAATTAGGAACACAAAAAAAAATTAAACTAGAAATAAATAAGAAACAACAAGTTTAGTTTAAATATTTTAAGATAGTCTTATAATTCAAAGTTCATTTTTCATTACACTTGTAAGCGGTAAAAATATAAATCTGCGTGCAGTTTTGTGAAATTTGTATAGAAAATGAAATAACAGAAAAATACAAGCAAAGCGAAATATAAAGAAAACATTATTTTTCATAAAAAGCTTTGAACAGAAAAAACTCACAAATCATTGCAGAGAATAGAAGCAAATTTAAGAAATTTCTATCACTGCGCGATTCATTTAATAGTTATTAAAATAATAACGTTTCCATGAATACTGTATTTGTGGATACAAAATTAAAAAATATTAAGCAGAAAGCAAAACAAATATTTCATTTATGACTACCATAAGAGGAAACTTTTAATAAAAATTATTGTATTAGAGATAAAATATTAAGATGAATCTGTTTACGAATACATAGAATTAATAAATAAAAGTAAAGACACCACCAACAATTGTTTTACTCTCAGATCATCACATTTTCATCTTCAAATTCCATCACTCAAATTCAACCCTCTCTGAAAGTGCTAACTTTTCTCATTTTAATTATGTCCTTTCATTATTTTATGAATTTTTCTTTTTTCACTCTTCCAAAAATCCTACTCTCAATTTTTTTTTTGTAACTCAATCTTTTTTCTTCTCTGTCCTTTCTTCTTCTCTGTCCTTTCTTCCTTCTTTCCTTTTCAAGATTAGAATTTCCTTCTTTTTCTCTCTCTTAATTGCATTTATCCAGTCATTTTATATTCCTCTTTGTTTACACTTCTTTTGACGGGTCACCCATTTGAGAACTTCAACTAATATATTTTTCTTATTTTTCAGGTGACGGTTTTCTCTGGAAGAATTCTGGGACCCAAAACATTCTGCAAATCTCTCAGGCGATTAAAATCCCTCTATTTAGGTTTTTGTTTGCTTGAATTTTAGCTTTATTTTATGGATGAAGCTTTTGAAGTAAGTAACAGAGAGGAAGAGAGAGAAAAGCAGATGGAGAAAGGAAAAGAAGGAAGAATGGTATAAAAAGCAATAAAAAATAATGAAGGAAATAGAAAACGACGCAAAAATCATTCTATTCAACTTTTACTAGGTAGAAATTCCCACATAACCGTTTATTAACCTATTTTATTATTTTTCAGATGGACGCCCAGACACGACGATTTTATGGATATAAATAGTACTAAAACAACGAAGGAATCCTTCTAAGAAATTGTATAAAAAATGGTAAAGAGAGAGTGATATAATACGGAAGAGAGGCGGAGAGAAAGCGAGAGGAGGAAATAAGAGGAAGTTGAATGAAAAACCAATGCAGCTTAATGAAGAGGAATTGATTAAAAATTAAACAAAAAGGAGAAGGAGCAAAAGAGAGAGAGAGAGATAGAAAGAGAGAGAGAGAGAGAGAGAGAGAGATAGAGATAACGGTGAGAGAGGGGAAGTTGGCGGGAGGGAGAGATTTAAAGAAATGAAAGAGAAAGTGAGTTGAGAATAGCGATGAATAGAGATATTTTTTGAGGATTTCATTGGACAAATAATGGATAAAGTAATAAGGGACACAAATAAATGAGATAGTTGAGAATAAGAGAGGGAAAGGGAGAGATAGAAATAATAGAAAATGTATGTAATGTAATTCTCTTTCCCTTTGAATGCACTCGAAATAGTTCTTCGCAGCTTGTAGAATTCACGGATATTCGCTCTGTATTTCTAAATCGAGAAGGTATTTCAACTAAATTATTTAAATCTGTATCTTTGCCAAATATATTATAGGAAGGATATGGTACAGGAAACAATTCATTAGTTACTCTCGTGATTCTCAGTTTGAATAGCAATCCCAGATTTAATTCTTTCTCCTGATCTCTCTCTTTTCTCTTTTGCCTTAAGTTGTTGACTCCATCATTCGATTGAGAAAGATATCTGCTGAATGACCGAAAAATAAAAAGAGAGAAACGAAATCTTTCGATGATTTGCACGCTCTAAAAATTGTGTCGTCTTGAAAAATAAAACGAATAATATTGCAATTAAAAGTGAGCGTTTGAAAAATTCTTTTTGTTGGTTAACAAATATGTGTTTATTATTATAATATTTTATTTTTATGAAGTTATCTTTTAGTCTTTTTTCGTGCGAATTGTTTATTTTTATATTTAAAACTTCTTGCACGAAATTTTTTTGGTTTTTTCTATTTTTTTTTTAGTTGAATTTTATTTTCCCCCTAACGGAATGAAAATTATTGAGTGTCATTTATTGTCATTTCTCGACTATTCCACGATTTAAATTAACTATTCTTTACTACAGAATAGAAGTTTTTATGAAACCTGAGTTTCAGTTTTTTCACTTTTAAAGTGGAAAATCGTTATTTTCATTCCGCACTGCGGGAAATGAAATCAAATTTTTATTACGTGCGCAAGGCTAAAATTCGCAAAATAGGTTTGATTTATTAACGAACAATCAAAGCTGAAAAAAATAGAAATTACTTTGTTAGGATTTTATTTCATTCAGTTATAATTATCGTCTTGTTTTCATTATACTGATTTCATTCATTATGCGATAAATGATTTCATATTCATTATGCTGAGAAAGTATTTTGGCTGAAGCTATTTGTAAATAAATTTGTTTCTTATTTATTTATGCTATTTATTTCTATTTAAAGTTTATGCATTTTAAGTTTGTACAAAATATAATCTGTAAATATTATAGAGAAAAGTAATTGCCAGTGGAAACTTGTATTTAAATTCTAGGTTTCTCTAATAGTAAAATTTGGGTTTGCTTACAAGTTTTCAAATATAGCTTGACTATCAGTTCCACTAACGACGCTTTAATTAGTTTGCACTCATAATTTGGTTTCTCTTCACAGTTTTCGGGTGATTTCGCAAACGTGGATTGAAGTTGGAAGCTGGATGGAATTTAATGAAAAGCAAGCGATTTTGTAATAATTTGAAATTCGAATTTCTATTAAAATAAAATGCGAAATTACAATTAAGCTTAAAGTTTCAAATTAGGTGATCGTGGAATTACTACTTCCAACTTCAGATCCATGGAATTTCAAGGCTCAGGGCTTGGCTTTTTAATTATGCTTCGATTAATCTTAATTCTGCATTTATAGTTTTCTTATTCCTCGCTTTACAAGGGAGAACTAATTTTGTTTTTAAATTAAATATGTAAATTTGAATTCAGTTGTAAATTTAGTTTTGCTGCCCCTTTTCAGCTCATTTAACTTACGTTTATTTTGTCCCCGTGTGCAAGTTCCTTTGTTAATTTTTTGCGTTACCTTTTCTTTTATTTTCTCTTTTAATTTCATATAAAATCCACTCAACTCCGCCTGTCCGCCCACAAAAACACAACCGCTCACTTGCAACCACACGCTGCAAATCAACACAAAAAAAAAAAAAAATCGAAACCTCAAAATGCAATAAATAAAAAAACGAAATTAAAAATTTGAAAATCCCACCAACGCCGACGGGCACGCGCTCACGCACACGCACAGATTTAAGTATTACACGCATCGCCGGCCTCACCTGGAGCGAGTGGAATGCGCGCCTCGCCATGCCGCTCGTTACCCAGCTGCGCGAAGGCGTCCATCCCCTTGTATTCCCCACCGATCTGTCGATTGACAAACACAACCACTCAACTACCTCTGCAGCAGCCGCCGTCGCCAGCGGCTCACTCGGCGCTTCCTCGACGCTCGACCACAAGTCACCGCCGCCGTGCTACCCCAACACATCACTCAACTCGTCCGCCACCGCCGCCACAACGACCACGCCGCCCAATGAATTGGTGGGCTCCGTGCCTCTCGGCGGCAGCGGCATTAGCGTTGGTGGTGCTGGCACCAGTAGCTGTAGTGCCGCTGCGACGAGCACTTCGCTCAACTGTAGCTCGAATCTGACAAGCGAGAAGCTGGCGAGCAAGCTGAAGCAGCTGTCCGAAGATGAAGCGGCTGCTCTGATGCTGAAGGCAGCCAACGAAAAATCAGCCAATAACAGCGGCAACCTGAGCGACAATAGTTACGGCGGTGGCGATGATGCCGCCGGCAGCGCTGCCGGCGAATATCATTCAGCCCTCAGCGGCGCAGGCGCCCTTGGCGATGTCGTCGGCAATGCGGCCGGCCTGTGCAACATCAACATCCTCAGCAGCATCAGCGCCATGAACAGCTTGATCGGTGGCGGCAATGGCGGCATTGGCATCGGCGGCGGCGCCGGCCACCCGTGTCCCGAGTGCGGCCGCGTCTACAAGCTGAAGTCGTCGCTGCGCAACCACCAGAAGTGGGAGTGCGGCAAGGAGCCGCAGTTCCAGTGTCCGTTCTGCGTGTACCGCGCCAAGCAGAAGATGCACATCGGCCGACACATGGAGCGCATGCACAAGGAGAAGTTTCTCAAGCTGGACGACATAAAGAGCTACACGGGCGGTGCAGCCGAGGACAGTGGCAGCAGTGCGGCAGCTGCAGCGGCGGCGGCAGCGGCAGCAGCTGGAGCGCTGGCTACAGCGGCCGAGTTGCGGCAACATTTTTCCTAAGAGGACGCGGAAATAAAAAAGCAAACAAAAACTAAATCAGGGAATTCCATGGAGGATGATGATGACGATTGTGATGCTGGTGGTGGAGAGAACGTGGATGGTGGGAAGGAAGGGGCTGAGAGGAAGGAACAGCGGAAGATGACAGGAGTCGACCACCTCGTTGGAAATTGAGTGCCAAATTTTTAAATGATTTTGCTATTTTATTTTATTTTACACTGCAAAATACTTCACAGTTATTTATAGCAACCACGGGCTACGCAAGTCGTAGCTCAAACCCTCATCCGAAGTTCGAATTCGGGAGCTTCTGACACGAGATAGTTTTAAAAACATGCCTACGTACATCTACGCTGTATGTATGTATGTTGAAAAACGCCATTTGCAATTGTTATACTATATATATAAATTATTATTGATTCTTGAAAAATCACTCTTATTGTTTTCGGCATCAAATGCAAAACTCTGTTAAATTTTCACATTGTATAAAGAAACAGATATCATTAGAATTTCGAAAATATACAGCATTTTGATATTATAAACTTCGACAGTTATGCAGCGTGATATGATATAAAGAATATTTCGAAACTCCCACATTCAAACTTGCTTCCGTTGAGTTTTCGAATATGATTCGAGAATGAAATCGCAATTTACACCGATGTGATTTTGAGATTTAAAGTCTCCGAAAGAGAAACGTTTTTGAGAAGGTTTTGAGCCGTCAAGAAACGAATTAAAAAATTTAATTTTTTTTTAACTCTAGCTTTAAAAGCAATTTTCTTCTCGCTTCTCTTCTCTTCCTTCGAACTTAGAAAACACGAAATTTATTTCAAAATATTGTACAGTTTAAATAAAATTAATTTCCATTGTTTCAAATTGCGTTGAAATGCAGAAGTTGAACAATACAAAATTCCTAGATTCTAAAAATCTTTTTCGAACTTAACAAAACCGAAAAAATTATATTAAACCAGCGTTATATGCGTGTATTTACTAAATTTTCTTTTAAAGCATTTTGCGTAAAATTTCTTTACATTCCGTAGCTAAAATTGATTCGGAAATGTTTGCGAAGTTTTAACTTCGAATTTTCAAATTGGGAATTGAAATCCGTTTTCAATAAGACCGACGTAATACCTTCTTATCCCCTCCCCCTCAGCGACAATGTAGTTAAACACATTTGCAACTAACGATGACATATTTTGATTTTTAAATTTAGATAGAAAATTTTAAAATTTTGAAAAAAGTTTGACACCTCTTCCATGATCGAAATAAAACAGAATATCGAATTTTCAGCTGCATAACATTGATGTCGAAATAAAACAACTAGTTTTATTACAAGTGTAGCTTTGGCTACACTGCAAAAAATATACAGCGCAAAGCAAAAAAGTTCAATAAGTGATAAAATTTTTTATTAGTAGTTTTTAAGTATTGCCAGAACATTGAAAGACCTCAACAAAACAACAACAAAGCAAAACACATTCCTCACGAAAACATTCTGTAACAATTAATTACACACAATAACAACAACAACAACAACAATGGGCATAAAAGACATTTTTGTACAATTTTATAATATACGAACGAACTACAAAATAGCATTACATAAATTAATATTAAGAAAAAGTTTGTAAAATTACACGCGACTCAGTGGAAATAACGTAAAGCTTTTCTAGTTTCTAATACAAAACAAAACCGAGCTTGAGCTACACTGCAAAAAGTTTAAATTTAATATAAGATTAAAAGGAGAAAGTCAACCAACAAAAGTTCCACTCAAGCAAAAGTGAAAAGAAAGTCATTATTAAAAAAAATAGAAATAGCAAAAATAAGAAGTTTTTATCAGCAACAGCAACCATTTACCTCAAAGTCAACTACAACAACAACAACAACAACAATAACAACAACAACAACAATAACAACAACAGCGACAGCATAAAAAGACAAAGCAAGAGAAAAACACATAATTATGGTGAAATGTGAAAATGTTTATTTTATAGGAAGGCAACAGTTTAAATTAGTTTTAAGTTCCAAAACGCATTCCAGCAAAGTGTGACAAAATTTCAGACACATTTTCTGTAAGTTAATTAAGTCGAAAGTGCCTTTGAAATAATGAAAGAAGTTTTGTAACAACAGCAACGGACGGTTGAACTTTCAACGGAAGTCCTGAACTTTCAAAACTCGAAGAGAAAAAACTCGAAAAACTTGTAAAGTTTATTTACTCGTGTGTTAACAAATTGAAAATTTGTAGCAAACTAAATTCTAAATTTTGTGGAACGAGAAATTCTGTGAAAAGCAAAAGTTGTTTATAATTATCAAAATTCCAAGCATTCTAAAAAGCCATACATATGAAAATTTATATATTTTAGGCTAGTATAGATTTTTCGCAGTAGAAATTAAGGAAAATTTGCTAAATCGCTTTTATTGAACAAGAAAAAAGACAACAAGCAACAGGCAAAACTCAGGTACTTAGTTTGTGTGTTTTTTTTTTTACTAAACTTGTATAATTTAATGTATTTCGTTGCAATTTTTTACAAATTGTAATATTAATGTAGACATTTCTTGCTGTGTAGGCGTGATTTTGCGGAAATGCACGTGGAGACAAGAAACGGCGCGAAGAAAACACCACTCGGTGGTGAAGTCACAAAATAACACTAACAATCTCTTCTCTGCAACATCGTATAATTTTCAGATTATTCGCAATTGATTGATTGATTTTTCGCAACAAATTGATTGTGATTGATTTGAAGGTTTCGTGAAATTCAAACTTATTTAAAATATTAGTTTGAGCTTCACGAATCTATCATCCCATTTAAATCGCTGCAGGTGAAAACAAAGAACAAAGAAAAAGTAGGATAGTGACTAAAAAATGGAGAGAACAATAATTTTCTCACATTGATGAAAGTATTTTAGAAAACAATTTCATTCGCTGTAATTTTAAATCCTAATTTCCGTTTCCTTTTTTCTTATTTCGATTAAATATCTTCTCTTAATCTCGGTCACTGCAAGCAACTCAACTTAAGTGAGAAGTTTTCTGTGAAAAGTTTTCATGAAGGCTATGCGGTGAACTTCTTAGCTAGCAAGCAACTTCGTGCAGTGTAAAATTATCGCTGGTCTTCATATCAGAGTGGTATTCAGTTCTTCCTTCGCAAACGTTTTCATTTATATCAGATGGGTTCGTTTTCCAAAAGTGTACTGCCTTCGAAATCCGAATGAATTCAGAATTCTTTAGATTTTGAAAGATGCTTTAAATTTCAGAAAACATTCGAAGTAGATAACTTTTCCCCTTCTTGAAGGCGAAGCTCTGTAATATTAAACAATATTTTTCATATAAATGTAAATAATTGGTAAACTTTCACCTTCAGCAAAGAAGTTTGTTGAAAAAAATTAATCTGGAACTTAAAACCGATTTAAAATTGAATACAAAGTTTGCGAACCACGTGAATACCGCTCGTGAATGATTTGCACCGCACAGAAAAAAGTTAAAAAAACAAAAGTTAAAACAAATTACTCAATTAAGACAAATTACCGATAAATCTTTAATTGATTAGCCGTGAAGAGTAATTTTCTAATTCAGCTTAATTGGCGTTCGTGCTAAAAATGATTCCTTAGAGTTTCCCTTGATTTCTTCCCATTATGCGGACTTTTATATTTTAAAGAAGCCATGAAAACAAGTTTTTTCGGCGAAAACAAAAAATTGTTTCGCTCTAAGAAATTTTAATAATAAAAAAATTAATTAGTGTAAACTTAAAGCAATCTAATAATTGGTGTTGGGGAAAATTTAAGAACCTTTTTGGGTAAAATTGAAGCAAAACCTTTGCAGCAGAAATATAACTGTAAAAATATAAAAGCTGAGTGTTAAAATTTAAGAAACTTATATTTGCAAGATATTAAGAACAACGAGCAAAAATACACGTTAATTGGTATTGGCAAAAATCACGAAATTATTATGATTAAAAAGCGAAAATATATTTATATACACTAAAGAAGAAAATTATTGGATAGAGCAGTGTGAAATATTTTGTTAAAAAGTACTTTTACAATTAAGCTTAAGCGCAATAATATTATTGCACAAATATTTATAATTGCAAGAGATTACAAATTATTTAATTCTCCGATTTTCAACTACACGTGAAACGTATTTTGTTGATATTTTACGACACGAACGTTTAGAATTTAAAACGTTAAACATTTTTAGTTCTCAGCATTTCGCTATAGTAGTTTTTTTACGGTGTATTTTACTAATGCACAGCAGTAAAAACACGACAAAGAAAATACTCATAAAATAGATTTCCTGCTAATGAAACAAGTAATTTACAAAGTCGAAACGTAAAAAGCAGCAACATGATTACCGAAAACTGTTTTAATTTAAAATTATAGAATTAAGTTATTTTATATATACGCGTATGTAATAGAAGACAATTTGTAATGAAAACTATTTGTATTAAACACAAAGACAAATAAAAATCAGAAAATTCTATACGCATCCATAGTTTTGATATAAATTAGCGAATTATTTTGTCTTTTATGTGACGCAGTTATTTTCCAGCCAGCTGAAGCGAAACGTTTTTATGATTTATTTTATAATTTGTAAATTCATGAACGTTATTTTGTTGTATTTTTATTTGCTAAGTTTGTAGAGCGTTTTATGTAAGTTTTTTGACTTTTTCACAATTAGCACTTTTCATGTTCCTGCAAAAGTCTTCTTGATTGTTTCTTCATTTTTAGCTATTGAATTATATTAGTAATAGTTTGTATTTTGTTAGAAAAGTTAAGATTTAAAGGATTTGCGAATTTTGCGCTAAAATTTCACGTAAATCCAATATAAATTGAAGTGCTTAGGAAAATACGCATAAAAATGAGAAACTTCGCGAAGTATCAGCTTCAATTCCCTTCTAATACAATGTGTTTGCTTTTCTTTACAGATGCATCGGCAACTGGAGCAGCTGCAGCAGCAACAGCCTCACCAAAAGATGAAGCTCACAACGCAGCGCAATCCGAGTCACGTATACGCGTGCGCAACTGGTTGATGCTGGCCGATCAATCCATTCTTCAGAAGTCTATAAAAAGCGGCGCCGATGCCGGCTCAGGTATTTACTTTGCTGCATACCAGATGACAAATCGTATTCTTCTCTTTTCTTAGATCTTTATATTTTAAATTATATTTCGGATTTTAATTATTTGTTTATATTATATTATTCTTATTTGAATTCTTCAGTTTTAATTGTATTGCATTATTATCAAGACACACAGTGTATAATTCAGTTTTAATACGAATCTAATGGTTTATTTCTTTTTATTTTCAGCTTATTGTTTTATTTAAATGTTTGTTTATGTTTTTGTAGCGTTTTGTTTGTCCTTTGTAAACATTTTCGTTATGGTTTTCTGACTTCGATTTATAATATTTATCATCTGAATGTAAATGTTGTGTGATTTTAAAATGATCGATTAATCAAAAGAATTAACAGATTTAAAGCGGAATCTAAGTGAAAAAGCTAAAATTCAAATTTCTAAACTACAGTGGGAAAAATTCAGACTATCATTGATTTAAATTTTAATTAAAAAATAATAAAAGTGGACGAGAAAATCACCCCAGCAGTGACTCAGGTGTAGCAACAACAGACTGTAAAAAAAATATTGCACCAATAAATACTAGCAAGAGTTGTGATAAAGAGGCAGTAATCTTCCTAAATTTATGACTATTTTGTGACAAAACACTGCCTTGAAAGTGACTTCAATTGTGCCAAGTGTAAGTGACTTAATTCACTGGATCGCCTCCGTCCGTCATCTTAGATGTGCGGTGGGTATGAAAACTCTAACAAAAACATTGATATCATATCAAATTTTGATATGATAAAAGAAATAATAATAAAACTAATAAATAAATGAAATTAAAGATGTGACACAAAATATCACCATAATGTGACCCATCAAAGCGTCTTTAAAGCGGTCAAAGACATAAAAATTGAGTGCAATTTGTAAAAAAGTGACTAACAATAATTAAAAGCATAAAAAATAAAAAATTTTCTTAAATTGGATCTCAGATTATCGTTGATTTCCTAAATATATTTGTTGTTAATTCGTAAGCTTCAGTCTTTAGTTGATTGAGTTTTTTTTAATTTTTCTTTTTTTATTTTTTGCCATTTTTCTATCAAACTTAACGTTAACTTTTGCTCTGACCGTCTTTTAAAAACAAATCTGTAAAAGAATGCAATCAGTGATGATTTAAAGAGAAAGGAATTTCTTAGCTCTGAATTACTTCGAGTAAATTTATTCAAAATTCACAATTTCTGTAAATATGATTGCAACCTTTTGCGTCTCTGCAATAAGTAATAAAAATTATTAACGAGTCCATTGCAATTACATGTTTTCTCTTTCTCTCCCTCTTCCGCTTGGGCATCTCTTTCACGCACTTGCTAACAACAAAACTAACAACAAAAAATCCATCCATTTCAACTCGCGCACACTAACAGATCAACTAACAACTACTAATGCAACCAGCAGCAACATTAACTGCGCTGAAAGTGCATCGAACACAAATGCCGCTGTCGCCACCGCCACGGCAGCAGAAGAAACAACAGCAACAGCAACGGCCAATCTTGCCTCTCCAAATGTCGCTACCACAGCATCTCCGAAATCGCACGACACCAACACTCAGACTATGACGCGTATCGGCAGCATCGGCCGCACCACAATTGCCTGCATCACTTCGGGTGGCACCGATGGCGGCGGCGGGAAGTACAACAACGGTAGCAACAAAGCGGTTGGCCTTCTGTCGACCGCTGCTCTGGCGGCCGCCGGCGTTGAACTCGACACGACCGACGACAACACAACCGACGTGATCGTAAAAATCGAAAATACAGCCTCCTCGCAGGAGGACGAAGAGGAGGACGAGGAGGAGGAGGATGAGCCCAATACTGAAGACGGCGACGATTACAGTTACGATCTGAAGTTGTCCAGCCCGATGTCGTGGGCCTTCGATACGGTGAAGATGGAGAACGAAGAGGAGTTCGAGGATATCATCGACGGAGATCAGGACACCACGGACGACGTGGACGACTTGCTGACCACCGCTGCAGCGGCGGCAAACGTCACAACAAAGGCTGGTCGCAAGCGGTGTGGCGAACGTGACGAGCCATCTACGCTGCTGATAAGCTCAGGTGGCGCACGTGGTGGCGACGGCGCTGCTGCTGGCAACTCCGTGGCGATTAAGTCGCGTGGTGGCGCCAAGAAGAAGCGCATACTGAACAAAGGCGCCAACAACAACAAGGATCAACAACTCCCACAACAGCAGCAGCAGCAACAACAAATACTATTGCAGCTGCCTGCCATACCGGCAACAATCACATCGATCTCGACACCGGCAACAGCAGCCGCTGGAATGCCAGGACTGGTGCAGCAGCAGCAGCCACAACCACAAAATTACGGCAAAAACCCAACAGGCGATTTTCAGACAACTCTGTCGGAGGACAAGAAATATCGCATCCTGATACAGAACCAACGCATGCGCAAGGAATCGCTGGAGCACTCGGAGGACATGATATACAACGCGGACATCGAGAAGCCATGGATCTGCAAGAACTGCAACCGCAACTACAAGTGGAAGAACAGCTTGAAGTGCCATCTGAAGAACGAGTGCGGCCAGCCGCCGCGCTACTTCTGCAGCAAGCTGTGCGGCTACGCGACCAACGTGCACAGCAACCTGAAGCGACATCTGAACACGAAGTGCAAGGACCGCCTGGGCGAGGAGCAGGTGCAGCATAAGAGCGAAACGTACACGTTGGTGTTGCAAAAGCAAGATTAAACAGATCCTTCGAGAGCCAATAAAGGTAGGAGGGAGGCGTGGCAGAGGGCTTTTGAGGTTATGGGGACAAATAAGTATTGAGAATCGCCACGATTAGCAGCAGATTTTGTTAGTTTAAATTGTTTTTGCCACGTCTTAGTTGCTAATTTTTATGAATCTGTAGAATTATTTATAAGTTAATATTTCGAAGCATGGAGAAGAACAGGTATTGATCGAAGAATAAGCGATCGACCATTATCAATTGATTCAGCAATCGATCGATTGAATATTTGACGATCGCTTGATGACCAAGAGAACAATTAGTCCATTGGATCACAAAGCAAGAAAATATCAAATGATCGCTCAGAAGGACAATCCGAGTCGATCGAACGAACGCATGACGAAACGAATATATCGCTCAATCAGAGTCGATCCAACGAACGCATGACGAAACGAATACATTGCTCAGATTTCAAATACATTACCCGACAAGCGAGTAATATTAATGTGAGCAATCAGCTGATCCAAAGATTGATGCTTTCAAGCTAACTGATTGAACGGCAGAAAGAAAGTACGATCGTGCCTCGCGAACGAATTGAAAATTATCAGAATCCCTAAACGAATAAACGAACGAGCTATGAAATAAACAAGCGATGTACTGGACAGAAAAATCCAGGATCAATATAGAGGTCCGAAAAAACGATTAATCGAACGATTGATAAAATCACATGATTAATCGAAAAATTTAACAGAAAAGTATTGATTGAGAAAGCATACAAATGTCTGGACGATTTAACAAGAAAACTGATGAAACGAACGAATGGTCAGCCGATTAATTACTGTTGATTCGATCAACGATTGATCAACCACGGATTGATCAGCCGTTAAACATAGAAACCGATCGAAAGAACTTCATTAAAAATCAGATGATCGAGTAAGGAATCATTTATTAACTGAATGCTTGAAGATGTTATATCGATCGAATGAACTATAAAAGCAACAGAAGATCAGACGATCTAAGAAAGGAAGAGTCAAATATAATTGCCATAAGATTGAACGCATGGAGGTAAAGACTTCGTATATTTTTTTTAATTTAAGCAGTCAATGTGCAATTTAAATGTATTATTATAAATTTTTGTCTTTGGGTTGCAACTTGTGAAAGCTTTTGAGATGCAAAGCTTTTAAGATGTACAGCTTTTAGAGCCGTAATAGCTTTTAAAGATTTTAGAGAGACATTAGAGCTTCTGAAATGAAATGATTTACTATTCATCAGCTCTGTCTGTTTAAAATTTAACTTTAAACGTTTTCATTTTAATTTAAATTTGAAAAATAACAACAGATTTTAGTTTGTTAAGAAATTAGTTTTTGCATTTACATTCATAAGATCTTGGCGTTTTCATTTAACAGCTTAGAAATTATTATTTAATAGTAACAAGAGATTTTTTTATATGTGTATTTGATTTATTACTATTCAAACTTTTCATTTTTCATGAAGAGCTTTTTGAAAGCTTTTATTAAGAGCTTGAAAAATATGAACCCTCAACTTTTGCCGAATAAAGCTGAAAAGCTTTCAAAGCTGCAAACCTTACTGAACTGAAGTTTATTTTTTATGTGTTCTGCAATGAGATCTCATTATATGCAAAACTAGTCATTCCTTAAATTAGTTTCCAAATGCTGCAACTGATCCTCAGTGTATGTAATAAAATTGTAATTATTAAATAACTATTTAAATGTATCTGAAAGAGTTCTGAAAATCAAAAAAGAACCCTTGAAATATCTGCATTCCACAAGCATGCTTTGGATTTCTAGTTTAACGTGTCAGTGCTTAAGAAAACACTTTAAAATTAAATTGCTAGTCAAGCAATATGCTATAATTTTTTAAATATGTAACGCCAAGTCAAATCTTATTAGTTTAGAAATGGTTTCATTCTAAAACACACTCAATTTACAAATGAAGTTTATAATTTTATTTATTATATTTTGAAAACAAGTTTTTCAAGTAAAAATTCCATTTATTTTTTCTAGTCAAATAAAACGAAGTGAATATAATAAATGAATTTCCTAGAAAATATAGTTTTTGTTTTTTATTTTTCTATATTTTACGCGCTTTCATATATTTATACAAACATATTTCTACGTGAAGTATTCAATTGTAAATTAAACTCTTAATATTATAACGTTCTTCGTAAAATAAGTATTATATAATAATATTTTAGTAGTTTCGTTAAGAAATATTTCCAATATTAAGTTTTTAATTAATGAATTAACTAATGTTGATGCATTAATTAAAAATTCGCTTAACCATTATTTAAATAATAAATACAAAAATTGAAAAGTTGTTTGAAAATAATTTGAGGAGATATTAAAAAAAAATTATGTGTGAAATGGAGAAACACTGAAAAATTGCGCATAAATTTATAAATAAATAAAATGCTTCAAATGAAATTTATGCAATTACAAGATCTATGAAGAAAATATTAAATATGTCACTTTTTAAGATTTTGCGAATTTCTAAATATTTTCTGCAAGGAAGAGCAGAATGTATTACACTGGAAAATTGTTCTTATGTGAGCAGAATATCCATTAAATTCTTAATGCTGAGTACTTAATGTAATTATAAAAAGTAACTAAAAATTGCAAATTATAAATTTATTAGAATAATGCAAACACACACACACAAAGAATTATAAGGAACTTTAATAAAATGAAATAAAAATTAGAAAAAACAAAACCAGGAATTAGTTTTTAATTTCGAAAATAATCATATTCGAATTAGTTATGATACTGCTTCGTGTTCAGTCTCGCAATTGGATTAAACTACATCATAATCATTTTTTTCTCATTAAACTTCGTTCCAGTTGGGTTTTGTTTACTTTATTCCACTCACATAAATTTAGTGCTTCACCAGAGTTCAGTGGAATTCACTTCGTCGACTAAACCATTACTAATTTCACTAATCCAAAAACTCCCTCATTACTTTTTCCTTTACTCAGTAGATCAGTAGATTTTAACTTTTTCGTTCAATCATCCAAATATTTTCTCAAATTTCCATCAAATATTCTGTTTTCATTTTTCCTTTATTTTTCTTACTAACTTTTCATTCATTCATTCAACTGCTTATTTATTTCTTCATTCTGTCATTTCCATTAAAGTCCATAATTTTCTAAATTCCTTTCTTTAAAACGTTGCCATCAATTAACACCTTCGCCTTATTTTAGGTGTCCTGCTAATGTTTTTATCTCAGTTTTGTTTTATTTGTTGTATTTTAACAGCGATTGTAATTATTTTCTTTTCTTTCGATATTTCATTTTCCATCGTTTAGTCTATTTCTACTTATATCTGAAATTTTGCGTTCTCTCTATTTATTTAATTATTTGGTACTTTGCTTAATTTTCTTAGTAATTTTTTCCTCTTTCAATCTCTTGTTTTCAGCTATATATTTGACTACTGCTAATCTTCTAAGTTTATTTTTCTAATCAGTTTTCAACATTTAATGTTTACTCCTCCCTCACTCTTCTTCCAAACTCCCGTAACTTCTGTCCTATATAACTTTTTACTCATACGTTTCTTTACTTCCACATCCTCCCCTTCACCGGTATTTTTTCCAACATTGATTTTTTAATATTTTGCCTCAGTCTCTATCCCCCTCTCGTTCTCTTTCTCTCTGTCTATCTCTCTTTTTCTCTCTCTCTCTCTCTCTTTCTCTCTCTATATCTCCTTTTTTCTCTCTCTTTCTTTCTCTCTCTATATCTCCTTTTTTCTCTCTCTATCTATGTCTTTTTCTTTCCCTCTATTCTTCTCTCCCTCTTTTCTCTCTCTCTCTCTCCCTGTTTTCTCTCTCTCTCTCTCTCTCTCTCCTACTCTCTCTCTCTCTCTCCTACTCTCTCTCTCTCGAAGTCAACACTTGTTAGTGGACTTCTTGACTTCGTCTGTTCCTCTCACTATCTCTTTCTCTCTCCCCCTTTCACCCTCTCCTCTCTCTAGCTGCCTACCTCTCTGACTCCTTTTCCTTCCCTCTCTCTGTTCCTCTCTCTCTCTCTCTCTCTCTCTCTATCTCCCTCTCACTCTGTCTCTTTGTTTCCTCCTCTCTCTCCTTCCCCCCTCTTCCTCTTACTAATTTTTTTACTAAATTATTTTGCGAATTTTACTAACCAGTTTTCCTTTTCAGGTTGGATGCGGCTGGCGCCCCTCTCACTTTGGCTCGGTTACAATGCTTCGTCGTTACTTTCCCATTCGCCCGTCCACTTCGCCAGTCAGTTGGTCGACTATGCATGCTTTTCTCCGTTTTTGGCTATATTATGGATTGAGAATTATTGGAGAAGAAATATTTAACTGATGAAGCTTAGCAAATAATTCAGTAGTTTTGTATTTTCATTTCTTGATTTTTAGGTATTATATTTTCTTTAATTTTGTTGTTTTTAGTATATTATTTTTCGTTCAATGAAACAAGTTGATCTCGAACCTATTAACGAACATTTGTTAGATGTATTCTGAACTGTAAATTCTCTATGTAGATTTAGTTCTGATTTGATTGTAGTACTATAAATAATTTAGTATGTTAGAAAAGACTTATTGTATTGTATATATAATTGATTTATTGCTAAATTACCTTATGAAAACGGTTGAAATTATTTCTTTGCTTACAGTGCATGCGTATTTAAAATGAGAATTATTTTGAAAACGAAATTCATATACCGGTTTTATGTATTTCGAGTATTAGCTGAAATATTCTGATAATTTGACATTAGAAGACAGGTTGCTTCGTTGAGAACGGTCACAATGTCACCCTTCGTGTTCATACTGTGCTGTATTTCAATGCAACCCACTCACGGTACTGATATCGCTATTTTACCTCACCTGCTATATTCTGTGCTACCCTCATCTCCTCTCCTTTAAATTTTGCTATCCTTTTTTCGCTTCAATAATCTCGCTGGGTGGAATTCAGACTGATAGTCCGATCGTCTATCGTATAAATAAAATAGGATGATAATGGCAGGAATCTGGGAGAAAGTTTTTCTTTCTAATTTTATACGAGGACTACAGAAATAGCAAGCCTGTTTAACTCTGTCCCCTCTCTTCTTCCTATCTATCTACACAAACTTTCATTATGTTTATCCTTCTAGTGTCCTTGCAGTGAAAATGTGTGTTTGGTCTGAATATAATATTTTTGCGGAAGGAATGCAAGTAAAAAGTGCTTGACATGGTGTGGTCGGATGATTGAAAGCATGAACTATAATTATGTTTTTCTCAAAGCTGGTTCCTCTGAAGGCTAAGTTGCCTTAGCTACCAATAGTTTTGTTGTTATATGTCAAAGAAATTCTTATATTCGTATATTCGAAATTTTATTATTCATGGAATATGAAATACACTGATTCATTAAATGATTCATAAAATAATGACATAAGCAAGCGTTTCTCAATAGTGAATCAGTCGTTATAATTGAACTAAATTTTTCGGTTTAATTTAAGTTAATTTAATTTATTTTAATTGTATTTACTAACACCTACTTTTATATTTTATGTTAATGTATAATTTAACATTAACGATAATTATTTCGAAATACTTGATCATGAATAATTACTTATTTGTGATTACATTTGACGGTTTAATTTACTTGCGGTAGTGTTAATTGATAATTTAATTAGACTTATTATACGTAGATAATAATTTCGATACACTCCAACATATATAAATGATTTATTCTATAATAGATGAATTAGTTATTGAGATTAATTGCTTATTTAAGTACTAATTGTATTAAAGTCAGTTAGCAGTTAATGCCAAATAATTAACTGATTAATAAGTAGATAATTTATACTTAGTTATCAGCTATTATTCTCATAAGTTATTTTTACACTTAACGAAAAAACTTTTATATAAACTTTCTATCTAAAAGTTTTATTACATTTTTTGTTTTCGGAATGTAAATCGGAATATATTAAAAACCAACAAGAAGATCTCGCGAATTACACATTTCTTCACCCTTAAGAGATGAGAACTTCAGTAAAATGTGTTTCTTTTTATACTGTGTTTACACTACTTTTTATAGGAGGATTTTACTATAAACTAATTTGTATGTCCTAAGTTACGTCATCATTGTTCTGTTTTTCTTCCATTATTAATTTATTAATCCGACGTCAGACTTTGCAGCTTCTTTCACATACAAACCACACACTCGCCCCCATAAAGCACAAAACCTCATCACGCCGCCCCGATCACTAAACTCGACGGTAACTCTGATGTGTTCCTCTCCGAATCGCTATCATCTCATAACTTTTCGTACTGTATTTTAGTGTGCTCTCATTTAAGTATGTATGAATTAATATCTAATTTGTGTTGTCCTAAAACTGCGTCGATTCCCGTGTATCTTTATTTGATGAGCCAAAAAGCTAATTAATTCTGTCTGCAAGACTAAATGAAATGCTATCGCGCGAAGATCCTTTTTCAGTGCTCGAGTTTTCTGCAAGTGTTGAGAATAATTATTTCTTTCTCTTTTCCTCTCTTCCGCACATCGCTGCCACGCCCTCCAGGCTACGTTTCCATAGGCGCCGAGATGTTTCAAACCCTGTCGCCTTCCTCGCGCAACGCCTCGCACAGACGACATAGCATGCGACTGAAAACGAGTCCCGTCACCAGCCCCGCTTCCACCCCCACCGGTGGCAGCACAGCCCTCCCCTTCGGCAGCGGCGTCATCAAGTTCGAGCCCAGCGGTGTGGATGATGCCGAGGATATGGAGCGACTCGCCGCGGCTGCTTCTGCAGGAACCACGGCCAATACTGCGCCGGGTCGCCGCACGGGCGCCAAGGAAAACAGCGGCGACATCACTGGCGAGGGCGACAGCAGCAAAAACGACGACGACGACGAACAACCCTGTGATCTGCGTCTCAACACCGCCATGTTCATGGCGCTGCAGCAGGCGGCCATCGCAGCCGCCGTGGAGCACGCCTCTCCTGGAGCATCGAGTGCAGCGGCAGCAGCCATCATGCCCGGCGGCGTTTCCTCAGGTATGCAATCCGCCCAAGCGCCACCCACAGCGACCCATCAACACCTTATCGGTTTCCCGCAGCCGCCAGTGCTGCCGCAGGGCGCTGCCACGCCAACAAGGCGCAGTAGTTCGTTTAGCGGAGGCGGCGTCTCGCCGCTGATGCCGCACGCCTTGAGCGGTGTGGCCGCCACAGCGATAGGAGGTGCTGGTGGTTCTGGGATTAGTGGTCTGACTGGTACCGTCGCCTCAGCGTCGGGCTCAGCTACGACTTCATCGTCCACATCGGCAGGCAACCCGGCCTCCTGGGGCGGCGCCTACACGTGCGAGCGCTGCGGCAACTCGTACGCGCGCCCTCACAGCCTCAATCGGCACGTGCGCTTCGAGTGCGGGGTCGAGCCGAAGTTCGAGTGCCCGATCTGCCACAAGAAGTCGAAGCACAAACACAACCTCGTGCTGCACATGCGCACCCACCAACATCGATGATACAATCGTCGACAACGGGGTGGGTGGGGTGTTGGGGTGACGGCGTCGGCGTCGGATGCCGACGACTACACAGGACGCACGGGAGCGAGTTGTACGCTTCTCAAGATGTCGAGAGACGTAGTAGTCGTCGAGGTGCGCGGAGGTGGGATCACGTGGAAACCACGTGGACAATCTCGCCCGCGAGGGGTCAACCATTTGCACGAATGTGATTTTTTATAATTTTCCAAATGATCTTGAAAACTTGTAGTCGTTTTTAATTATTATTTTTATTATTTGCAACTTTTTATCGATTAATATTAGATTTAACTGCAAAACCGCAATAACTAACAATTTTTAATAATTTTGCAATGAACGACGAAACAGAGAAGTTTTGAAAGAAGAAGAAGAAGATAAGTGAGGGAAAGTCTTGAAAGAGGGTTGGAGGGGGAGGGAGCCTCTGATTGAAAAGTATGCAGTTTGTAGGGGTGGCTTATTTTAAAATGAATGACTGGGACTGATATTGAGTTGGAGAATGTAAAAACGATTTGCGCGCGAAATCTGAAAATCTGAATATTTTGAAATAAAGACAAAAGTGTAAAATAAAATAATTTCATAGCTGAACTTTCGCGAGTGAATTTATTTTCATATTCTTTTCGCTAATTTTTCAGAGAAATCTCGATTCTGTTAAATAAATTTCGATTCAAAATTTTCAGTTTTGTTGTTCAGTTCTAGAACAACATTTAAACTTTCGAATTTGATCTCGCCTTCAAAATTTCGAAATTAAATAGGTTTTGCCTATTCCGAAATTCGGGAACTGATTCGCGAAATAGTGATGTGTTATCGCTATCGCATTAATTACTCATTTTCTATTTTGGCATCAAAATTTTAATTTTCAAGCATTTGAAAAAATTCTGGCAACTCCTTATGTTGTGTCGAATATTTGTTTTTCGAGAACGAAAGTGGATGAAGATACGGGGGGAGGGAAAAATAAAAGCCGCGATCTCAAACATGCATTTCGTAAAACAAGGACATTTTTGTTGATCTTTTAAGTTGGCGACGCAGTTATTTTGATGTTTCGGAATTAATTGCATTTATTTTCAAATTCGACACCGGAAGCTTTCGAAATTGGCCCTGAAAGCTTTCGAATGAGCTAACAGTTTTTGAAGGCAGGTGTTTCTCGAATGTTTTGCAGTTGCTTGAAAGTCGGTTTTCGAAATTTACTAAACTCAGATTTTTAAACGCGGATTCGGTTTAAGTTTTCGAGAAAGTACGATTGCTGTACAATTTCGAATTTGATACGTTTTCGAAACTGCGATTTCTTCGAAAATGAAAATACACTAAAACTAGAAAAAGTAAGTTAAAAGCAATGTGATAGGAAAGCAGAAACAGCAGAGATCGTGCAACAAGTCAAAGAAAGAGGGGAAAGGGAACGAAGTGCAATAACTATTTCTATCTCTTTTTAGCACCAATTCTATTAACGAAAACAGATGATTTTTATATTTAATTCAAAGGAATATATAAAAACATATATATTTACACACACACACACACTTAGCTGTAAAGGTTATTTACTAGAAGAAGAAGAAAATGTTGTTTATGATTTGGATGGGGAGACGAAGTGGGGGAGAGAGAGAAAACATTATTGTGATTGCGTTTGAAAAACGGAACGAAATTAAAAGTTTACTGCAGAAAATATATATATTTTCTTAGAGAAATACAAAGCGAGTGCTTAAAAGAAGATTTTCAAATTTTCTGGGTTTTTATTAAAATGAACAGGACAAAATATTGAATGTTCAAAGCATTGGGTGGAACTGTGGAACTTTTGGAGCTTTAAAAGCTTTAAGGAAGAAAAAAAATATATAAAAAAACTTCAAATATACTTCGTCACTGATTTTAGTCATTTAGTTTGTATTTTGTTTTGTTTTGTAATCTTTCTTTTTATTATATTTGATTTTATTTTTGTTTATTCTATTTTAATCTGCTTAATTTCGTGTTATATTTGATGTAATTTTTTCACAAAATTTGTTTGCCAGTTTTCAAATCCAAACTTCCCAGAAATCCAAGCTTTCAACATTTGAAAATATAAAAACGGAGAAATCAATTAAATACGATAATAAGTATTTACATACAATTAACAAAAACTTATATTTTAATAAAAAATTAAATTCGAAAATTTTAATCAATTTAGTAATTATATTAAAATCCATTGAATTCATTACTTGGTTTTCTGTTTTTCCTGGAAATTTAATTGAAAGCAAGAACCTGGAAATTTCTATTCCGAAAATGAAAGTTATAAAACTTAATTAATAAAATAATCAAAATAAAAGCTTATTAATTTCAAAGCTTGGTGGGGGGAACAGGAAGACAGAAGGAAGAAGAGAAAGAAAAGCGCACTCAGTCATATAGCGATGAGTCATCGATAAAATAATTGGAATGTGATATAAAAAAAATAGTCCTCATTTAATTAAATTAAATTTAATGTAACTAATGGATAAACAATCGAAGTGAATGAAACAAAACAGAAACGACGTATGATAACAACGTCAGCAATAACTTTTAATCCATTAACAATTTTAAATATTCTATTTATTAGAAAATAACAGATAAAAATTTAATTGAAAGCAAGAATCTTACTACGAATTTCCTGCTTTGTACTCGAATTTTGATTTAAATTAAAATTCAAGTAAATTGTAGGAAATCCGATTTGATAAAATTTTGGTTTTCCTCATTGGAAAGCTTTTAAACGCTTTTAAACTAAAGCGGAGCACGAATGTGTATGGAAAACCAAATTGATTAATTAAATAAAGTAAAAGTAAGACAATTAAATTAAAGTTGAAATCCTCAGAAGCAGAAATGAGACAAAGATTTCATTCATATTGGAGTTTAACAAAAAAAAAAGCATTTTAAGCTTTTTTAAAACTTTTTTTAACTTTAAAGTAAACTTTAATTGCTTAAATTTGAAATATTATTTTATTTCATGAACTTTGTTGATTAGCATAATTTCATTTTATTGAAATGCGAAAATCGAAGATTTTTCTTCTATAAAATTATAAAGTAAGAAGAAAATCAGATTGTTTATTTCAAAAAAGTATAAATAAACTTTTGTACCTAAAAAATTGGCTGCAACGTGATTTTATTTTGCGTATTTTTTAATATTTAAATCAATTGGAACTAAAAAAGATTTCGGTCAGTATTCGCTCGCGTCAAATGGCACAAAAATAATCTAAAATTCCAAATTTTATTTTGTTTTATTAAGATTCTCAAACAAATTTTATTTGTTTTGCTTTTGTACCTAGTCAAGTGGAAAATAGGAAAAAGGGAGAGTTTTTCTAGTTAACGGAATGAAGAAGTTAAACTAAACCAAGAATATTTAAATAACTACGAAATAAAAACGCTGAAGAACTTAAGTTTGGAACGAACCATTAAATGTAATATTTTTAAGAAATATAACAGTACTTTTTATATGCTATTCCTGATGAGCATGAAATAAGCAAGCAAAGATTTTTAACATTTTATTACGTTATCATTAGAATTGTAATTGTTTTCGTCTATTTTTAAGTCGGATTTAATTAAGCGTAATTTTAACCAAGGTTGTGGTGACTTTTTCTATATAATTAAACACTTTATGTTGTATCTGCCTCTAGTTTATTTACTTTTTCGCTAATTGAATTTGCTTTATTTTAACAGCAGCAAAATTGTGATGGAATCGATTGCTTGTATTAAAATCTTAAGAAACGATATGTTAAGAAAACTAGCGTACATATAAAATCGTAAATCTTTCGCTGATTTGAAATATATAAATATATAATAATCGCATCTGTTGGATGGCGAAGAATTTGCAGTAAGTTTTCAAGACACTTTTGTTGGGCGAAAATTTGTGTTGAAGCAAAAGTTTCCATATAAGTTCGGTTAATACTTGTGGTCGTAAAATAATACTAAGTACGCAAAATTGTCTCCGAAAATTATACTACTTGATTTAGCATAAATACAATTGCGTTTAAAACGAAACACCTTTTTGAAAACATTAAAGAAATTAAATTTCTTTTTTAAAATAATGTTTGTGCTAAAAATGGAATAATTTGTTGTATTTTATCTACAACTGAATTTTCCCAGACATCATTTCGTTTTTGAAACTTAATTTCGGACAATTTAATTTCTTGTGCATTTCCAGCAGTTTCATTAAAAAGGAAAACAAAACGATATACGAAACAAAAACGATAAAAGAACTCTGCGTGTGATAAAGAATCAAACAAATAAATAATTTTGCCTTCTAATGTCTTGCTTATCATTAAAACTTTATGTAATAAGTTGTTAACTAAAGTTCTCACGCCTAGAAAGTAGACATGGATGAGTGAATAGTACGCTCCACTTTAAAACACACATAAACGCAAAATTTAAATTTAAGATTTCTACTTAACAAGAAAACAATCCGTAATTGAATTTCGAAAATCCAAGAAACAAAGAAACAACAATTCTAAAACAAACAAATTTTTTTCTTAGAAGAGTTCAAGCTTTAAAAAAGCGAAATAAAATTTTATTTTAATATAACTTAAAGCTTAATAATTCACTAATTTTAAGAACACTAAAATTATCAACAGGCAACAAGCGGAAACAATTAAACTTCAAATCTTTATACAACTTTATAATACACAGTTTTTAAGCTTACAACAACAACAAGAAAATAGCATCTACTATAATTTAATTATCCTCTCTGAAATCTTATAAAACAAAGAAAAACTTATTGCAATAGAAGTAAATGAAGATCGAGGGAAAGGAAGCAGAAAAACCTTGTTAACCAGGCGCTGTGAATGAAAAGAAAAACGATGTGATTTTTTGTGATTGTTTTTTCTTTTTCCTAAAACTGAAAAGGTTGAACATTTTTATTTACATCATAATAGTGAAATCTGCTAGAATTACAAACAATAGCTAATAGAATAACAAACAAGCAAACAAATCGTTGAAAATAAATAGTATTTGCTTTTGTTTTAATTGTTTTTAGGTTTTGTTTTTGTAGCAAATGTTTAAGTCATAATTTATGCAATTTTATTTTTGCTTATCTGAACATTTTCTAAAGCTTTCTAAATTCAAAAAATGTTCAGCTCTAGAATTCAATTCAAATCATTAGACGCTTTTCACTCTAGAAGATATTAAAATTAAATGCAATTTAAAATACAAACACACCGAAATGTTTGATTGGATAGAGTTAGTCGCGAAAAGGAGAATACAAATTTTTAATCCTGAGGAACTCATTTAAAGAAACTTAAAACTCTCCTCTAAAGTTACAAAAAGTAAACAGATAACAATTTTCTATTTTTATAAATTTTTGCAACGACACAGAAACAAAACTTAAAACTTAATTGACGATATACACGTGAACACACAGATCTAACTATAGTTATAATAGCACTTGTTAACACTTAGAGAAATATTTTTGAAATGAATTCAACCGATGCAATAGTTTTGCATGGAAGGAAGGAAAACGAAGAGAAAAACAAGAACACGTAGCAACATAGAGATAAGTAGCCGTTAATTATAAAGAAATTTTAACTCAAATCAATATTGGCAGAACAAACTAAATTTCACATTCAAGATCTGTAATTGAAAGCGGATTCGTATGCTTCGAAATTATATATTGTATAATTGAAGAAACAATGTAAAGCGTTTCTTCTTTGAGCTTAAAATTCATCTTACTATTTATAATATACTTTTTGTAGATCAGCAGTACATGCTTTCAATTGCAACAGTTTTTTACACGCAAATATTAAGTATTAGAAAAAGAAAAATTGGTCTCAATACTATTTTGGCAAGCATAATTGAGTGTAATTCGCTTGGAATATGTGTAACAGTACTAAGCTAAATTAACACAACAATATATGTTACTGTGTTATATATACGTACGTATAACTATTTTTCGCAAAAAAAGCCTTAATTTTTTATAAATGTTAAAAGTAATATAGAAATGTTTCCGAAACACAAACGAGAAAAACTTTATAAATATTTTTAGACCAAACAATAAAATGTTGAATGTGCAGCAAGTGAATTTTACTTATATAATTATTAGATTTATAAAAATGAAAAAAAATAATATTGATCTAAGTTGCAAGAACTAAAATGAAATAAAAAAAATAAAGGATAAAATAAAACTCGCATTTTGAGATTTATGAAATTTCTTTCCAAAACCGATGTGACACATTATAGCAGTGCCATACAACCTCCAAAATGTCTCCAATTTAAAAGGTTAGTAAAGCTGTCTTCCCTTTTAAAACAATATAAACTAATAATGTTTTATGTTTTTATTTCTTTACTTTTCTCTTAGAATCGACGGTGTGTCAGGTGTCCATCAAGTTTGGCATACGTGAGGTCACAATTTAAAAAGGGCTCTTCGATTTCTGGAAAAGGCTCGCCTGTTTGATATCCATAAGAAGGAAAGCAGGAAGGAAAATTTATGATAACCTCATGGTTGTCCTTATTTCGGCGACTTCGGAGTACATACTGGTATAAATTCATACTTACTTTAGATATGTGGACATAGTCTCCGTTCGTATGACTATTTTTAAGTATATAGATATAAAAGAACGAAATAAAGGGTGGGCCATGAGTTAGTTTCTTTTTAAAATTCCAATGTTTTTCAAGGTTTTGTTTTATCGAAAGGAATTAACGACGATGTCAAATCACAGCTGCGTGATACACATGGCATAAAAAAGAAATTAACTGATGGCCTACTCTATATATATTCAAAAGAAAAAAACCAAGAATGAGAATGAAACTTGGTTACGATTAGATTCCCAATAAGTCATTAGTAAATATATAGAACTAGTTGTCAAGTTATTCCTAATGAAGTTCGCTAGTAGTTGGTAAAAATTGTGTTTATTGAAACAGACAGATTTCAGAAACAGATTTAACTCTTTTTTATTTTAGATTTACACTTCAAAACATTGAAAAGCTAAAAGAGGTTTGCTTAGATAAGATGTTTTCGTTTTAAAATGTACAACAAAAATACTATATTAAACTGTAAAATAGCAGTTTTTCTATTAAATTTAGACATTAACAATGTAAAATAAAATAAAAACCAATTATGCGAATAGGCTAACTTTTACTTTAAAACTTATAAAACTGCACTGTACATTGTTGTAGTATTTAAATAACTCTAAATTAGTATTAAAAAGTTAAATTTACTTAAATTATTTAACTTTAAAATGTAGAACTCTAACAAAACACAGACAGTGAAAAACTACTTTATCTTTAATTATTATTACCAGTAGAGTTTTTAGAGTAAAACATTAATATAAAAATTATTATTTTTATGCAGTTCGTATTGTAAATAAAATGCAGAAAAACCCTAAATCAACGTTTGTGTTAAATTTTATCGTGGACTGTCTTTGAATAGTTAAATCCTGAAAATCTTTAATTTCTCAATAGTTTTTGGTGAAGGTTTTTGAATACTGTTTACAAATTAATAATGTGTTTTAATATATATTAACAGTTTTACGATTTACTTTTCAGAATTTTCTGGTAGATACTTCTTGTAGATTTTTGTATAAAACACAACTACTTGAACGCAAAAATAAACTTAATATTTTTCTTATTTCTTCACCTTCATCTTCGATTATCTTTTCTTTTAACACTTTTCCTTTTTCTTACTCATTATACTTCATTTAATTAATTATTAATATTATTAAAACTCATATTGATCCTTTTTATTTTATCTATTTTTACCTCGTTCTCAGTTGAATCTTTCGAGTATTTGAGTTTAAATCTTTTATATACGAGCAATTTATTCCTTTCATATTACTATTTTCCTTAAATAGTCAGCATCATTATAATACATTATAATTTCACACAATTTCCTTTTCTAATTTCAATGCATTTCTTGGTCAATTTTTCTTACTGTTTTATTTTTGCTCTTTCTTTTACTTCCTTTTTCATTCTTTCCAAAGTATTTATTTGTATTACAAGACCATTTCTAAATCTTTCTTTCCTCAATCTTCTTTCACCTCTAATTTTCTAATTACAACTCACATTCTAGCGCAACAAAATCTCTTTTTGTTCTCACCCTCCTCTCTTTCCTCCATCAATTTGTCCAACCTCCTCGCACCAATTTCCATTCCCAAAATTATATCGTAAATCCTTGAAAAGCGATTTCACTACAAATTTTTTTTTCTACTTTTACTTTAACTCGTACTAACATGCTTTTCTTTTCTTCTAGGTTTCCACCAACCGTTTCTGCCGCCACTCCCGCCGCCGACACTTCCACCGCCACCAGCATCATCACCTCCACCATTATTTATAACACATGCGCGATCAATAGCTCCACCGAAGCTTGCTGTGATACCAACGTCGTCCCTCCAACCGCAACCGCTGCGTCTTAATGTCTCCGAAAGTCTCCTGCATCCACCACCGCAACCACCACCCCCACCACTACCACCACTATCCCTCCAAGATGATTTCCTCCTTCCCTATGCTACCGCCAACGAACACACAGTGACTTCTGAGAGACTGGGAAGCGGAAACAACAACATCAGCTATGACGCTGAAGACATTCAAGTCGTCATCATCAACGAAGAGCTGCGGTATATCTGCCCTCGCTGCGGCGTGCGTTATAAGTCGCGCAGTATGGTGCGTCACCATCTCAAAGAATGTGGTATCGGTGCCTCCTGCCCGTTCTGCAATAAGAATATAACGCAAAGACGTAACCTGAAAGCGCACATACAGGCGGTCCACTTCAAGCAGAGTCTCTACCGAGGCAACAAACAGTCTGCGAAGATGAAGAGAAACCAGCAGCAGCGGCAAAAGAGTGCCGCTGCTCTATAAGGTGGCGGCGGAGTAGGAGTAGCTGGAGCAGGAGCAGGAGGAGGAGGCGCAGTCTTATCAAAAAAACTCAAACTTTCTAATTTAATTTAGCAAGGATTCCGGAAGAACCATTCTTAATTCTGTATTCTGCAAAACCGTCAAAAATATATATATATAGTACTGTAATAAACCCTTTCGTATAAATATTTCCAATTAAATATTAATGCCTTTATCTATCTCTAAGTCATAACAGTTTTTTAGTCGTAACATTTAGTTGTATATAGTTAAAGTTAGAAAATTAGAGCCAATTTCTACTTTATTAAATTTTACTATTTACTTTACTTCTGCAGAAATGTACTCTTCGAATATAGTTCTATAATTACACAGATCTATAAGTTTTATCGCATTTTGAGGCGTTTTCTATTGCGTTATGATACACTGAATTCAACATTGCTGATACAATTTTCGTAGCTCGTCAAGTTTTCGAGATATTTGTTGCTAAATGACGAAAAATCCACATAATGATCTACAAAAGTTATACTGACAAATATGAATTAATCGCATCGAAGTACTTAAAAACCATTAACATTTTTACCTAAAATATCTGTATGGCCAAAATGAGGTTTCCTGATATTATGACGTCGATTATCTCGAAAAGTGGACGTGCTGTGAAACTTCAGAATTTGAAATTATGAGTTAAAACGACTTCAGATTGCATTTAGCTATTTCGCAAAACAAAAAAAAGTACGCATCAGTGACTTAAAATAACTTCAGCAACTTTAAAAGACTCGGACTCAAAATTTAAAAATATCGCATAGACAACTTGGGTGACTTCAAACGACTTCAAGGGAGAAGAATGGACTTAAAGACTTAGAGAAATGGTTTCGTTCAAATATAAATTTTTTATACGTATATTATTAGCGCTTCCAAACATGAACAAAGCAGTGTATCAAAGCTGATGTATGTTTTACTTTGATAACCTTAGGAAATAAGATATATTAATATTTCACTTCTCTATTCGACTTCCGAGATAATCCGTAAATAACACAACACTGCACACTATTTAAGTACATAATTAATGTGAATAATATCACTTACAACAGTGTCATGTAGTTGTAAAAACGATTGTTATTTTAAAATAAACTCCTTTAAAACTAACGTCTGGATTCAGTCGGATCCTCAGAATGTACCCTGTTTAAATGATAAACTTCTGAGATATAGGATACTGAAGAAAATATTGCTTCATAATTGATTCTCAAATCATAATACGAGTAATTGATATTGTTATGTTGCGAAATCGCTTAATCTTATGTGTTAAAAAATCAACTAACCAAATAAACACAAAATTTTGCAGCACTTTACGAAATATTATTTTTTCACAAAACTAAACAAGTAACATGAATATTTTTAATTAGTTTTTATTGTATTTAAAAGGAATTTTAATATTACCATTTTTAAGTATTTCAAAGTTTATTATTATTGACGCTCCCTCACGAGGACGAGTTGAGCAAACTTAACATCATCATCTCAATAAGTGTCACCATTCCCATCATAATCATGCAATTTCATTCATCTCACGCTCATCTACTCTCTCACTCTCACATACCTTGGGGTAAATTGTTGTCGTTACTATCTTTAACTTATCTAATTTATTTTTGAGTTAAGATCTTTTCTCAATTTTCTTTGTTTTATTTTATTCCCATTTTACTCACTCCTACTTTTTTGCTCTTATTTATTTTTTTCTTTTCTATGTTATTTTTCATTTACTTCGCTGGGTGTCGTATGCGTGTCGCTTGCGTGTCGCGTGCGGTAATGCCGCAGATATCTATCCCATCCTGGGCAGCTTGCTGGGCGTCGATACCAACACCAACGATCACTCCGACGATCTGTACGCATTCCTCAACAACAATGCCATCATGACTCCGATGGGCGCCGAGCATGCGGGACTGGAGCACAACAGCTTCATGCAGTGTCGCCACTGCAGCCGCTACTACAAGTCGCCACAAAAGCTGCAAGAGCACGTGCGCAAATACTGCCTCAAGGAGAAGAAATACAAGTGCGTGTACTGCGATTACCGCTCGCGTCGCAAGGATCATGTCCTGCGTCACGCCAAGCGCAAGCATACGGAGTTGTACGCCAGTGCCGGCCAGGATGAGGACAGCTTGTACCAGATCCGTAACGAGGACGAAGAGCGTTACGATGAGCTGCAGATGTATGCGCAGGAAGCCGATGCTGATGCCGCGGAGGATGAGGACAAGACGGAATCAACCATGACTGCGGCTGCAGCGGCAAGAGCTTTCGGCTTCAACTTTGGCAGTCGTGATCTGACCATAACTGCGATCCCCGTTCTTCAGGAAAGTGACGACGATGATGAAGACGATGAGGAGGAGATGTCTGGCTCAAAGGATCGTTATTAGTTGTCCTTGTCGCCTCCGGAGCTGGTAGTGAGAGTGGGAGAGTAATGAAAGCGTTAACACTGCTGAAAAGCTTTAAGCTCTTCTGCGCTAGACCTATTAAGAGAATTTTGAAGAAAAAGATTAAAGCTTCCATAAAAAGTTTCAATCTATGAAGCGTGAATTTAAACATCTCTCACGTCAGCTTTTCAAAAACTGTTGAAATCTATATTTAACAGTCGATGTGCTTTCTTTCAAATAGTTTTCCATAAAATTTTATTTTAAATCTTTCGTAAAGAATTTCTTTTATCTTTTACGTCTATAAGTTCTCTACAGTTTGCTTTTCATATCTTTGAAAAGGCTTTGCTGATCAAATTTAATTGATTATCTGAAGTCGTAATTCGTAAAATACCTTTTGTTACCTTAAAAAGCTCTTTAACTTATGAAAGCTTTTACATGCAGTTTTCGCCTAAGAAAATTATAATCAAAAACATATAAAACACATTCTAAGAAAGCTGATGAAGATTGTAATTTATGATATTCAACTTGATCTTAATGTTTTCAAAGTTATATTTGATGAGAACGGTTTTTTAATTTTTCCAAATAGGCGAGAAAGTTAAGTTAAAAGACATGAAAGATATTTTAGATTACTGATGCATTCAAGCAGGGAAACTCTTTATTATGATAAATTTCTGAATGTATCAAAATCAGGAAATAGCATAAACTTCTCTGATTTCGTTTGTTTCTCCCTGATTTCAGTAAGTTTTTTTATTTACGTTTACAGTTTACAAAAAAGAGAAATAAATTATTGAAAAGATTGTTTGAATTATAAAAGTACACAAATTTAAACTAGCAGAGTTTTTTTCGTTGTTTATAAATCTTAATAGAATCTGAGGATAGAATGTTAAACAAAATTTAAGACTTCGGTTTGTGACAAGATCGATGAAAGCTTAAAATTAGATATCACTGAAAACTTTATGATATAATTGAAATTATTTAATAATCTAAAATTGACAAATTGCAAAATATAATTTTTAAAGTTTTTTTTTCTTACATTTTCTACAATATATAAATGTTACCTCATTTGCGTTTTACCGTAAATAAATTTTTTGTATTTATAATACAATAAGTAATTTTAAGCATTCCGCTAATAAGTTAAAATATACAAAACACGAAGAAGAATTGCATGCAATTGAATTACTTGATATTCTTTACAATATTCTCTTCTCTTCTACATATAGTATATTCAAATAATCAAGAATCATTTAAATCTTTTTCACATTATTTTAAGTTTTTTAAATTCTAAACTTACTTGCCGAAATTCTGAATTTCCTTAATGCTTGTGAAAAAATTGCAAAGAAAAAACTAGACACTTCAAAACTTTGTTTGAAACAGGTACAAATAATTATTTTAAAATAATTGCAATTATCTAGACCAATGTTAAGTGCAGTCAAGTGGTTTTTAAATATCTTAAACTAAAATAAAAATACGAAAAAAATGCGAATTATAAAGGGAATCGTAATAGAATTTGTAGCTCTACAAATCAGAGAAATTATCGAAGTAAAGTGTTAAGAAATAGATGAGCATGGAATTAAGAGCGAAAGTAAAGAAGCTCTGCAAATTGAGCTTTAAGCAGTTTTGACTTGATTTGAATTTAAGTACATATAGTATCCTGTTATTATTCCATTTTTGGAATGGAGTTTGAGAAAAACCCCCTTATTTGACTTTGTAAAACAAAGAAGAAAAGAAAGTCCGAAAAAAATTCTGAGCTTGAAATAAGACCAACAAGCCTTTTTTAAAATTCTCTCACTTCTAAAGATTTTTTTATTTAAATAAAGTTTTCAATTTTTCTCTAAAGCTTTTCTATCAAAAAAAGCTTTTTAGCGAAGCTTTTCCCCCGAGCTTTTTCATTAATTCGTTACTCAAAGCTTCGTCTCTTAAGGAAATTTTAGTTTTTTGTAGCTTTTAGTAAGCTTTTGCGAGCTTTATCAAAAATATCGATCTGCATGATTATAAATTCGATGGATTTAAATTTCTTTTGTAAAAATACATTTCATGTCAAGAACTTCACTGAAAAAATATATTAGGAATGAAAAATTAAAATCTTTACCCATCAAAACAAAAAAGAGATCGGGAAAGTTTAAAAATGGAACGCATAAAATTTAGGAAGACTAAAAATTGCCATCATTTGCCAATAAATTTCTAGAAAATAGAGAAAACATTTATTTAAAATATATTATATAATTTTTGTTAAAATATGTAATTAAAAAAAGCGTTTATTTTTATTGACTAATTTTATAAATGAATAAAAGGAATTTTTATAAAAATAGCAACATTGTGTGTGTTGTGTGTGCTTGAATGTAGAAAACACTTTGGAATTTATTATTTCGCAACTGCAACCACAACAACAACTGAAAAAACAAAGTAAGATTTTCGTTTTGTTATACTTTTTAGCTGTGTAAGATTTTTATTTAAATATTTCTTTTAAATTTTATGTATGAAATCTGTTTTAGTTTTTTCCCGCCAACTTTAATTAATTAAAAAATAATAATAACAAATTAACTGAAATAATTTTTCTAATATTGACAAGATAGCAATTTTTTTTAAGAATCGTCTGAGTATCTTATCTGACTTAATTATTTCTACTTTCTAGAAGCTCCCGAGGGTTATTGGACCATCCTGGAGACGGTACCATATTCGCTGCACAACGCTGTTGGCGGATCGACCACAACAACAATATCGAGTATAACTCAAAATACCCAACAGCAACACCAACAACCTCAGCAAAGCCAAACCCATCAGCACATACAGCACATACAACAATTACAGCAGCCGCAACAACAACAACAGCACCTGACGAGCAGTGACGCAGCGAGTATTATAACAGCAGCAACTGTTGTTGTTGAGATCCCCTCCGACGCTGTAGGGATGACAGGCGGCACGATTCAGTACACGATACCGAAAACTGAGCACCACCAGCTGTTGCGCAACGCGACGGTTGTAAGCAAGCAGCAACACCAACTCCACCAGCAACAGCAGCAGCAACATGCCACCATACAGATTATTAAGGAAAACCGTCATCACTCCCAGCAACCGCAACAACAGCATCAGCTGCAGCAGATCTCCTTGCAACAATGCATCGATGGGTCGGCAAGTGTCGTGCAACAAGCGCAGACGCAAACCTTAACGCCGGCAACACACCACGAAGAGTACATTAAAATTGACACCTCGCGCCTCGAGGACAAACTGTTGCTGCGTAACATGATGCAGTTCGAAGCAACGACAACAACACTCACTTCAGCTGCTGCTGGTGCTGAGGGTGTCACTGTTGCGGTCGGTGGCCAGCTGGAATTGGATGACGATCAAGTCCTCAAGTCATCTGCGGTGTCTCATGAAGCGCAGGAATCCGAAGACGCTGAGGAGGAGTACGCGGAGGAGAAGCTTAATACGTTGACGCCAACGTCGACAACGCTCTCGCTGCAACGTCGCTACAAGATCAGCGACGGTAGTGGCGAAGGTGGTGGCGGCGGCTGCGGTGAAAGTAAAGGTTCGCAGCTTCAGCACGTCTGCAATGTGTGCGGCAAGGCGTACAAGATCAAGGGATCGCTGAAGCGCCATAAGAGCTACGAGTGCGGAGTGTCGCCGAATCTGCCGTGTCCTCACTGCCCGCACAAAAGCAAATACAAGTCGGATCTGCGGAAGCACATGTCGCAGAAACACAGCGCGGAGTACGCAGTCAGCGATCAATATATGAACGCCTAAATAAGACACAAATCGAGAAACGACCGGTGGATGTCATAAATTCGCTGTGCATTCGTTACGCTCTCAAGCTGGAATTCTAAGAAGCATCAGAGGCTTTTCACTCACATCTGCTTCTACTTCTCGCTGCTCCAAACCAGCTCAGACAATTACAATACGCAACAGTCTTTCATATAATTCCAGAATTGTTCCATATACGTTGAGAAGCTTTTTAGAGTTAAAATAGTTAATTGGTAGTCGGGCTTCAATTAACAGCATTGTATCTCATCTCATGTCTGCGTATCTCATAGTTTTTAAGTGTGTTTTGTGACTATTTCTTTTTTTTTAGTCGACGTTTTGTTAGTTTCTTTATGTTCGTTTTGTTAGAATCCTTTTTCGGGATAATTAATTATTTGACTCGTACATTTTTTACACTTTCTGTGAGTTTTGTGTGCAAGTATTTTGTTTCTGTTTTAAAAGACGTTTATGTTCTGTTGTTTTTATTACTTTGTGTTTTTAGAAGTTCAGTTTATTAAAAAAACTGCGAAAAACAACCTTTTTTTTGTTTGTTTTTGATGTGTTTTTTGTTATTTATTTTTATATAAGTAGAGTGTATTTTTGTCGAGTGTGAAATTGTAATATGAAGGAAATAATTAAATTAAACTATTGTTTCACGACACGCAATTTTTACCTTTATAATACACCATTTAAATTGTTGTTATTAATAAAAGTGTAAATACTTAAAGTAATTTTCTCTAAACTCTGAAATTTTTTTGGAAACTCATGAAAAAGAAAGGCAAATTTAGTTCCATCTGGATAAAGTATAAAAAATTCATGAAAATATGCTTTAAAAAATTAAAGAAACCAATGAAAAATTAACTTTTATTTGTGTAATAAACACAAAAGTATCGGAAGGTGAAATACAAAATGAAATGAAATAATAGAAAATAATAATTACTAATTAATGAATAATTACTGAAGACGAAAAAAGTACAAGTTGTTAAATTAATATTAAAAATGAATGAACTCAAGTAATACTGAAAATAAAACTTACTAAAGGTTGTAACATAAAACAAAAAGAATCAAACTGCAAAAGTTTGATAGGTTTTAAAAACTGTAAAGCTTCGAAATTTGTTTTGTTTTACTGAAGCAAATGGAAAATAGTAAATTAATTTTTTTTACAACTTTTCCCTTATAGTTGTAAATAACTTTATTTAACAAGATAACAGTGTTTCACATAACACTTAAGTTCGTTTCATGTGAAGTTAATTTGCATTAAATAAGCTTATTGTAGAAGTAATTTTGCTCACTTAGTCTTCTCCTCATCCTTGCAAGCTTCTTTCAAAAATTTGCAAAAGAAGAACCCGGTGTACTTAGATCTCTTTGCTTTCTCTCTGTCTCTCTTTCATACGTTATACACGCTGATCTTGTCATATTCTTTTGCAGGCCTGCTAACTGTCCTTGCCTCGCGCTCCCGAATCCGTCGAGTTGACGTTCCGTTCACGCTGGACAACCGGTGCCCGCAATGTGGACGCAGCAAAGGTTCGCGCAAGAGTTTGTTGCGCCACCTGAATCACGAGTGTGGTATCACGGCGCAACTGCCGTGCTCAGTGTGCGGCGCGAAGTTCCGCTACAGCTGGGTGCTGAAGAAACACAGGGAGACTTTGCATCCGGAAGTGAAAATTGAAGAGACAAAGATAAGAAGATCAGCGAGATCAGCGTCAGGCGCCATCCGTAGGAGAGCAAAGAGAGCAAATGCAGAACTTATATAAAAGAATATTAAAATTAATTGTATGGGGAGAAGAAGAAGGAAATTGCTGAACTAAAATTTAAATTAACTAATCTTTTCTAATAAAATTAGATTTTTAGAAAATCAATTTCAATAAATAAAATAAAGAAATATAAAATTAAATAAAATAATATGAAATGAGCTGAAATTAAATTAAATAAATTAAATTAAAAGTATTTAAAATAAAAAAAATCAAGCTAAACGAAGAAAAGGAATTAACAACAATAATTCTCAGTCGCATTCTATTCAATTTCACAGAATTTATAAATTTAAGATTTAGAATTTATAATTCAAATTGAGATTAATTCCAATTAATACAAATTAAATTTGAAGACAAAATATGAGAAGCATCGCAGTTAAAAATCAATTAATTATGTTTTTGTTTATATTAGATTATATATTTTGTAATCATGTCGTGTGCTGTAAAAAGTATGGCGAAAAATCCGCTAAATGGAAACTTAACACAACTCAGTGAAAATAGAGATTGAATATAATCTTCGTGAAAAAATAAATGTAAAAAATGCAAAGAATTTGTATTAAAAATCGCTGTAGAAATTTAAAAAACTTCACACATTTTAAACTCGTAAATTCATGAAATTCTAATTTAAAAAAGTCCATTGCAAAGTAATATTTATCTTGTCAAGCTCATTAGAATGTTTTGTGCCAAAGAATGCGGATAATTTCTTTCCTTTCAAGCTTCATTAATGAATTGACGTTTAATTTCGAATTTGATTATTTAATTACATTTATTAATTAAAAAACGCGAACTCATACACATTTAAAAATGCCATCTAATTGATTTGAGAGAAGAAATTATGTACAAAATAAAGAAAATTTAAAACATAAAATGTAATGCAGTAAAAAGTTACTATATTATTGTTAATATTATTAGATGTCTTGTAGAACAAATGCAATTTGCGTGTTAAACACTTCACTGCGATGTATAAGATTTACTGCAAAAATTATTTGTACTGCTTGGGAAAACTTTCTGTCCAATGAGAAGTGAGAACTTACAAAGAACTACAACTTGTTTTATGACAACTATTTGCAAAAAATACACGCTGAAAGTATTAATAATTACGCTAACTGAAGAAAGTATTGAATTGTATGCCATGGATTAATTATAGTTTTACTTTTGGTCGAAAATCAAAGAATTCAACTTAAAATAAATAAAAATTGAACTTAAAAACAAATCGCATTGTTTTCAATCCCAAGAAGTGCAGTTGGTTATTAACAACAGAATTTTTGATTTCATTATAATATAGTTTCTCAAATTTGTAATGAAATTAATTTTAAAAATTAACTCTTATTTATGGGAATTAAATGAAACGTGTCTTTTAAAAATGCTTTCGTTAATAAAAATTATCTCAAATATTATAATATATATTTATAAGTTTGTTATTTATGACATAACTATACATTTCACCAGTTATGTAACGTATATGTAATGATAAATTTTTTAATAACAAAAAATTTTTTCAATACATGCGTTATTGATATTCAGATTTAAGACAATAATAATTTAGTTTTCTCTTTAAAATTTTTGAACAGTTGACCGGATTGTTAACGTGTTTCATTATTTGTAATGAAATTAATTTTAAAAATTAACTCTTATTTATGGGAATTAAATGAAACGTGTCTTTTAAAAATGCTTTCGTTAATAAAAATTATCTCAAATATTATAATATATATTTATAAGTTTGTTATTTATGACATAACTATACATTTCACCAGTTATGTAACGTATATGTAATGATAAATTTTTTAATAACAAAAAATTTTTTCAATACATGCGTTATTGATATTCAGATTTAAGACAATAATAATTTAGTTTTCTCTTTAAAATTTTTGAACAGTTGACCGGATTGTTAACGGTGTTTGCTTGGGCAAATTCTAATTCGAAATAACTTCTCCGCAAACATGAAAACCCGAACATGATTGCTAAGAATGCATTTTTTAACGAAAAGTTTGCGCTCTTAATATAAATTTAATGGATTTCTTTTTAAATTCCTTACAACATTCCCGTTTTGCTTGTTGCTTATTAATTTCTTCTATTAATTTTACATTATTGTTTTTCAAGAAATGAGTACGAACATCTTTTCGGATTATTTTATTATTACTTTGTAGCTTCTAAATAGTTTCCTAATATGAAATACTAACATGACTATTTTCTGTTTCACTTCTAGGTAAGTTTCCAAGAAAGACTGAATGGCCTCAACCAGATCTACAAAATGTGGAGTGCATGCTTGGGCCTGCTAATGAGTGAAGATGCCATATCGCTGCAAATTAGAAACCCAGTAGTCGAAGGTTTAATTTAAGTAATCATTAATTTTATTATAAAGTAATTCCGAACTCTGGCGAGCTACGTATCTGAGTAAATATCCGATATGTAGAGAACCAATAATAATTCTGTATGCAGAAATTGTTAACAACTTCATAGAGCTTTCATCAACTTACGAAATCTTTCATTTCCAAATCAAGAAACTGAAGACTTGATGTTTAGTTATTCTTTTTAATTATAATAACTAGCTGTTGCGGCTTTTAATTTTTAAGCTAATTCGATCTTTAGGCGTATCCTAGCTTTTTATTACAATACTTAGTTACGCTTTATTGTCTTCATTCTTAAGAAGCTCAGATCCAGCGATGTTTATATTTCCCAAAACACCGCAAAACCTTCGTTGCTTCACCGTATTTTACTTTTCTTCTTCTTCTACTTCCATCTCTCAACAATGAAACATTCCTCCTGTCGCACGTAGACTCCAAAAGAATTTCGCGCTCTCTGTCCAGCCGCAAGGACCATCGAGCCGGTGGTGCTGGACCGCTGTGGCCTTGTCGAAATAACTGCGGCAAATACTATCGCAGCTTCAAAGCGATAATGCAGCACATGCGCATCGACTGCAACTCGTCGCGTCGCTTCTGCTGCACCATCTGCAGCAAGCTCTTCAAGCGCAAGTATCACCTGAAGAGACACTACCATGTGCACAACGTCTCCTTCGACGATATTGCGCCGCAGTATGACCGTGGTCGTCGTCGCAATTACAAGCGTTCCTCCGTCACGCGACAGCACTATCAACGCGATCATGTCGCCAGTGCTGATGTCGAAGGCAACGCTGTGAAGGATGATGATGATGAGCCATATGTGTCGATCGAGGTTGGCGATGACGATGATGATGACGTAGATTTTGATGGCGTTCTTCTTAGCAGGACAAGAAAACAACGATGAGAGAGTGGAAAATATCACTTGACAACCAACCGCAACAATGTTGCAGACTTTCCTCAGTCTGCATTGTTCTTCTGCAGTTATTTTTAAGTAGCCACAAATTTTCGATGTAACAGGAAAGGAGAAAAGTGTAATGGGAAGTGTTAGGGGAGAAAAGAGAAGTAAATTTAAGTAATTCATTTGTGTAGAAGAAATATGTAGTGTCATGTTTAATTTATATTTATTTTCAAACCATTAACAGAAGTTTCTATATGAAGATAATAGTTATTTTTTGTTGTCTTCTTTAATAATTAAATAATGTTGCAGTTGTCAGATAAGAGATGTGAAAGAGAAAAGCTTTTCTCTTAAGATATTAAAAATTTAATTACTTATTTTTCATCCTTTGCGTATTTTTGATTTTATAAAAAACGTTCAAGTTTTCTTTAAATATTAACGTTTTTTTTTTTACAAAAATTTCTAAAAAAAACTAATTGATTTCTAGTTTATGTAAAATTAAACGAATTGATTTTTGAATACTTCTCTGTAAAGAATTGAAAATTCATCTTAAGAAATACAATTGTTCTATAATTATAATTAATTGAATTGATGTGTGATTTTATAAAATACTAACTAATTAATTAGTAACAAGAAAAACTCAAAATGGAATTAAAAAAAATATGTTAAAAAGCGAGAACATACAAGTAAAAACTTTATAAAAAAAGTCCCGTCATTGAAATAATAAGAATTTGAAATTAAACGAAGATGCATAAAAAACCATTAAAAAAATGAAATGTGAAGTTATGAAATGTGAGAAATAAGAATTCTTCAAATATCACAAACAGAAATATACTAAATCAGTGCTAAATAGAAGTGGATTGCTGAAAATTTATAAATAGTTGGACAGAAATGGAAGCTCGTGTGTAAGAATCTACTGAAATTCGCGGAAATTAATTTGAAAATAAGCGATTCAAAACTTTAAGTTCATGAATTCAAACTGATATAAATTTATTTAATCTAAAAATTCTGAAATACTAATGAATGAAATAAATGAGGAAATGAAATAAATATAAATAAAAAGATAACAAACAACTTGCAATGGTATTTTCCTTCTAGCAAGCACAAATAAAAATTGTCTTTTATTAAGCGTTTTTATATTTCAGCCTCTATCTGTTTAAAATATTAAATTTATTATTAAATCTGCAGTTTTGTAAGAAAATACTTTTTTATTGGTAGACTTGTGAAAACTATTTTAAGTGTATTTGTTTTCCTCTAACTCTTTCTAACCCGTTTCAATTCTTGCCTTGCTTTTTCTATCTTCGTCTGTGTCACTGAATTTTGCGTTTTTAACTTTCCTGCTTCAATTTGTTTAGCTTTTCTTTTTTTTACAATTTATTTTTTTATTTTTTCAATTCCAGAAATCACAATTCCCGACAGCGAAGATGAGGAGAGTGTGGCTGATGTTGACGATGATCATGATCTGGAGTTGCAAGCTGCGATTGCCGCCTGTGTATCACGACCAATCACGGTGCACACGCATTCGCCGGTGATGGTGGCGGAAACATCACGCAAAAGCATCAAAAAACGAGAGAAATTACAAGAAGCAGAAGTAAAAATTACAACTCCAGCAACAGCTGAAACAACGTCAAACAGAGCGACTGCAATAGCAGCAGCGGCAGCAACTACTAAACCAGCGGCGTCCACAGCTAAAATAACAACAACAACAAAGACCACAACTACTATTAAAGTAGCGACACCAACAACCACAACAACAGCAACGCTCACCAAGTCACCAGCAGCAGCAGCAGCAGCAACGACAACAACAACAACAAAAACAACAATCAAAACTTCAGCAATAATATCGACAAGCAGCATTGATGACCCCAGCAAGAGCCTCACCTCCTCCAGCCCCATCACCCTCGCGTCTTCCACTTCCTCGTACTTCCCTTCTACGTCGCACAACCCCGCTCTGCCATCCACCTCGCAACAGGTGGCGCTGATAAACGATGCGAACACGATGATTGCTCTGCAGCAGCTGGCTTCCATTTCATCGCCTCAATCCCTGGAACGCCTGTCGCTGCCGAAGAAGCTGCTGATCAACAAGGAGGCGATACTCAGTGAGCGTGGCAAAATTCCGCGCCTGTCCACCAAACGCTCCAGATACGAGTCGAATCGGTGTCCGCTGTGCTCGCGCGTCTATCGTTCGCAGGCCTTCCTTAACGAGCACATGCGCAAAGAGCACTCGGTACTAATATAGAGAACTCGGTACTTATCGAGAAACTCGCTGTTGGGAGGGTTTACTCGTGTATCTGTCCAGGAAACACGGTATTCGGTATTCAACGAGATAACATGGTACTCCCTACTTGTCTTGGTACACGGTACTCATCTCAAAAGCTGAGTATTTGCTGTTCATCGAGAAAACTTTGTACTCAGGCTACAATCTAAAAAAAATTTCACTGTATAAAGTGAAAAAATTAAATTAATATTAGATTCCACATTTGCTCTAAAAACTTTATTTTCAGAATTTTAATTTCAAAAATTCTACAAAGTAAAAGGATTTTACAAACCAAAAAATCATTATTCACAACTTTTCCCCGTAAATTATTACAATTTATTGTTTTAGACATAAGAAAAATGACAAAGACGGTTGACCTTTTTATTCGTCCTCTCAAAAAATTTAAAAATCCATGAAATAATTAAACTTTCCTCGATTACTTCACTGAATGCATAAAAAGTAATAAAATAAAAACCATGAAAACGAAGGAAAATAGTTAACATATTCATTGTAATTAAAAATCAAAAAAATATAATAATATTGTGGTTAAAGTTGAAGATCTGAGGCTGAGGCTTAAATTAAATTTGTTTATAATCACACATTTGCTAAAACTATTATATTTATCAATTTAAGTGTAAAGAGTTTAATTTCAGAGTAGTTTCGGCACAAAGTTTGCTGAAATACGTTTGTGTGCATTATAAAATAGGATCAGCAAGCTAAATTTCAAAGTGCACCTTATTGACAATATTTAGTTAGATTTGACGAGAATTTTGTAACATTCAATGATTCATGTATTAATTTTTACCTAATAAAAGTTTGCATAAACTCAAAACTCAATATATTTTAAGGTTCATAAATTAAGGTTTGAAGAGATTTTTTATCGAAGCAATTCAGCAAATAAAAGTGAAAATACTTTTAAGAGGTAGCAATTAGGTATAGCTTCGCTTCTTCTTCTTCGTTTGCTTTGCTTTGCCATGGTCTTAAAATGGTTTCTGAATTTACTAAAATTTCTCTTATTGTATTCGGATTATTAAACTTAATACGTTGTTTGAACTATTATAATAAAATATTTTACTACATTGTATTGAAGCTTTTCGAATATTTTATTTATAATTTTTTGATTTGTGTTGCTTTTGTTTATATTTTTAAAATGGTCTTTATGCGTTTATATTCTTTATTTCATTTTATTAACCTATTTTTTGCCCTTTTTCTTTCTCTCTCCCATTTTGATAACACAGATAACTATTCGCCGGAGACCAGTGACCTGTTAAAGGGCATGCAATATCGCTATCCTTGCCACGTCTGCGGACGCAGTTACCTTCGCAAGGCTCACCTCAAACGTCACATGCTGAATGAGTGCATCGGCGTCCCGCCCAAGTACTGCTGCGAACTCTGCCCTTCGAAGTACAAACGCAACGAGGATCTCAAGCGTCATATGCTGAAAGTTCACAACGTCTACCTGCACCGAGCACGAGCAGTGCACGCAGACGCCGACACGGACTTGCAGCCCTCCTCGTTCTTCTTTGCGAACTTCAGCAGTGCAGCGGAATCGCAGTGCGGCTTCCATCATCAGCGCACCGACGTTGGCGACGATTTGGAAGAGTGCGACGACGAGTCGAATGAACAGCCTACTGGAGCAGTGAAAGTATTTCAAGTAGATTAGATGGCTGTAGATTACATAGTGATAGCGGGTCTAACCATCACGTGTATAGCATAACATCTCCCCCTCCCCAGCATTCCGCAATCATAAAATTCATCCATAAGTTCCACATACATTTACTACTTCCTGTGCGAAGTTAATTCTAACCAAGTGTAAATAGTTCTTTGGTAACGCTTTTTCTGATCTCTACTCAAATTAGGCTTGTTGAAAACAGAAGACTAAATTAAATTAATTAAATTAAATTAACAGAAGATTAAATTAAATCGGAATATATCACTGTGCCTTACGAATTTCTTCATACCCGTCTTACTTTCCGTACAACCTTCGAACTAAAATCAAAAATTCGTTTTAGTAATTGACAAATAATGAAATATTTTTAGCTTAACATATTCATATATTGATTACATCGATGTAAGCTACTTTTTATCACGTCAAAACTGAGATAAACTAATTTTAAGGCTGTCTATTTTCGCGTAAGTTTTACAGTATTTTATGCTAGTTAAGCAAAAACTCTGATAGTCTAATAAACTCTAATTTTTACGGATAGATATTTCGCTCAAAATTAAGCGAATTTTTCCGCTCAAAATCCAACTATATTTCAATTAAGTATTTATTCTTGTTTTATTGAATTTTATATATAAAATGCTAATTATTTAAAATAATCGGCGTTATTTGCTGACTTAAAGTAAAAAGCGTAAAATGTTCAGTATATCTTAATTCCTAGTTTAAATTTAATTAAAGTTTGTTTGAAAATTCAATGATTTTAAGTATTGCATAAAAGTACTATTAATTCATTTTTTACAATGAAAAATGTTAAATAAAATTGTTTTTGCAAAATTTCGAGGACGTTCTTGTTTTTCTAACAGTTTTCATATTTTCCTAACCTAAAAAACAGCAGATCATCACAACAACAAGTAAGTTTAGTAAAACTATTTAGTATATTAAAATTAATAGAACTCTTTTCTTTTTAATTTTCAGTTATTTCTTTGGTTTTAGTAATTTCTTATTCCATGTTTTACTAATAACAATTTTTTCTTTTTATCGTTTTTTTAGATTTTGGTTGTTACTGTTGCGTTGCTTTTATATCGAAATCAAAATGAAAATCCTGTTCAGCGCTTACTTTTCAAACAATTAAGATTGATACGAAATTCTGGCATCTCTTCTGAAACGAACATCAGACGACTGTAAAAAGTGAGTTGGTGAGTTGAACGTATTTAAAGTCAAATTATCATTATTATTATTGTTGTTTTTGTTGTTATAATCATATTTATTATTATTTCTATTACTATTACTTTTTCCTATAGATGTTATATTTTTAATTAATTTGAAATCACTTTGTAAGGATAAATTTGTTTCCCCAAAATATCGTATTCCAATCCCGACATCCTCATGTTTGTTCTCTTTTCATTATCATGTCAGCTTTGGATCAACTGTACTTTCCAAAAATATGTGAAAAGTTTTTTGTTCATTTTCCTATCCTGGTGCTAAAAATAATCCTGTTGCGCCTACTCAGTCACGGACGGCAGATGCAGCCTGCCTGTTGTGAATTTTGTCCTTTTTGCACCCACGCATTAATGAGCGGTCCCTTGACTCTTCTTTCCATTATGTTTATTTCAAATACTACTGTTGTTGTTGTTGTTGTTGCTGCCCGAAGAAAACAAAGAAATCGCTTTTCTGCCTGCCTTCAAATATCTGCTAACAGATTTATTTTTGTAGATATCCTTCCTTGTTGTATTTCGGCTGTACTTCCTTCTCCTCTCCCTGCCCTCACTCTCCTCTGAATTTCCTCCTCCTGCTCACTATTATATGTATCTTCTCTGAAAACTGTTCCTTACATTCCGGATTCTTCCGAGTTTCTTTCTGCTCTCATAGAAGTCGTTTCCAATCCAACTTGTAGTAGGGCAGCCAACTAAGCATTTTTGAAGTTTCTCTGGCTTCCACGAAGCAAACCATCCTTCCATCTTAAAGTTTCTCTGAATTGTGTACCTTTTGATAGAATTTTCCATTTACTTTTCTTCCTTTGAAGCAGATAAGGGGCAGCTGCATCTAATTTTTGACATTTCCTTTGGAACCTGATTTCTATTGAATCGAAGATTATCGAAGATTTTTCTCTTTGCTTACTTTTGCTGTACGTGCAAAATGTAGGCCCGCAAATAAAACGTTTGCAAAATAACTCAGACAATATTATTTTTACGTGTGCCTAGGTATTGTATTGTCTCTTCCTTAATTTCATTTCCGTTCTTGTCGTAGATAAGACTCCCCATGCTACTTTGAATTCTATCTTTAGATAAACGACCTATCGATATAATTTTGGTGGTGTAATTCTCCGTATTTTATTAATTCTTCACTCATCTAAGCTCAGTACGACTTCCTAAGAAAATTTGCCATATTTACAACAGACCTATTGTAGAATCTGTCCTATTGTAGAATCACGAATTTAAAAATCGCTTCAAAAATATATCCGTATATAATCTCTTTTGATGTCATATTTTGGAGTCTCACTAGTAAGGCTTACGATCCCGGCACTCCAGCCAAAAACAGTCCCAAACATTCTGGAATACAACTATAAATGATACGGAAGTTACCTTCAAAGTTGATATATTTTCGAAAATGACGGTATTGCTTAAAATCTCGAGTAAGTGAATTATAAGACAAACTGTTGTGTAATTAATTTACAAACCGACCAATCAATGATATAATAATTTAAATGTTAATTTAAAGACCTATTGAATGACGAAGACGACTGTGAGATATACAAGCTATTCTCAGAAGAGCGTCACGACTGCGGTCTCAACTATCACGATTGTGGTCTCAGCTCGGCTATTTATTTATTATTTGTAATGTAGGCAACTTTCAGACGAACAATATTCGGCATAATTTATTCTAAATTATTGGGTTTTAGAATTTATAATGAAAGTAAACTAATAATCATCGGAAAAATCTTCGGGGTTTGATCTATTTTCTAAAAAAAGAACTCATAAAGTACTTTTCTTCAAAAATAGAACTTATCTGGAAGTACAATAGTTGTTGTTGTTGGTTTTATCCTGTAAATGTAAAAGGCTACAGCAAATTCCTAAATTATATTCTATTTTCTATTAAATTACAAGTCTATTCTTCGAAGACATTGAAAGGCGTATTTCCACCCCACCTTTTATTCTACTATATTTCTGATTTTGCTGATTAAAAAGCAAAACAAGGATTGTTGAGCACAAATTTCATTCGAAAAGAAAATAAGAAATGAAAACGCTTCAGTGACCTTGAAATTGAAAAGCAAACCATGTGAACACGCACGCTCACACAGAAATTTTAATGCATTTCTCAGTTTATGTGGGTCGAGGAAGCCTAAAAGAAAATATCCACACATACAGATGTAGAAAACAACCAACATCATTAATGGTTCAATTGAGCAAAAAACACCACACAACAAAAACAACTGTAGCAACATGCCAGCAAACCAGTTCCAGGCACAATTCTGCTCCGAAATCAGTGCTTGGCAACCTTTTTTTCTTTTGCGTCCTGCTTCTACTTCCACTAGGTTTCTGAAAAAAAAATATTAAATTAAAAAAATGTCTTTAATACATTCGATACCACATTATTGTAAATTGGCAATACAGTGGTAAAAACTTAATTTTTAGCCTTCAACTTTTTTAATTTTTTGCTCTCTTTGATTCGGAACAATAGTTTGAACTTTTTCTCTTTAAAATGTTATTTGTATTTAATTTACCATGCTGTGGTAAAAATGCATGAATTTTTACTCTCTTAGTTTATTATACAAGATTTTAAAATCAACCTTCAGTAAGAAAGAAATCTGGACGCTCTAATGACAACGATTTCAGAAAAGCAGGTGAATTTCGGGGTACAACGTTTGCAGAGCTCTGCCTTGAATGGAAGGAAAGTGAGAACCCAGACATTTCTCAGCAAAATTCTCTGGAAATCTGTTGAATTTTTGGATTTATATGTCTGGATGTCCGTCGCTGGTTCGGATCTGTTTAAGTCGCCCTACCACGAAATGCTACCTAACATGAAACGACATCCTACGCTCACCAATACAAATCGGGAAACGGATTCAATCCTGGACGACAGCCACTTGCACATTCAGGCAAACACAGGCACACACACACACACACACACACACACACGAGCGCGCTCATGTATTTATAGAAACATCCCGGCAACCTTGACGCGATATGCAGGCGGCTTGACGCAGGTACGCGTGCGCAGCGGAAAAACTTTTCATTTTCCTCTCTTTCAGTCTGTACGTACGACAAGTTTTATTTAATTTAGGAAAAGTTGCTGCTTTTGTAGTTGTTTTTGTTGTTGTTGGTGTTGCTGTTGGTGTTGTTGTTGTTGTTGCTACAGCAGATGTTCTTCGAGAGAAGTTCGTTTTAAAAAGGATGTTTTTGAAATGTCCGTTCTCATCTCCTTCTCTCTCCTCCACTTTGCTTTTTCTCCTGGAAAAGTATTTTCAGTTGTTGTTCTCTTGGATTTTCTAGGCTTGGAAAATTTTTAAGCTAAAAATGTTTCGCTGCAAGTAGTGCAGCCTGTAAAGCGATGCAGTTGAGACGCTTTTTTTTTTGCTTTGTGAAGCGTTGGCGACAGTGTGTAAATTTTAAGCTTTTCTAATTAAAAAAGCTTACAAAAGCCTTCTGCGGAAATAATAAGGTTTTCGAATTGAACTTGTAAACAGTGTTTAGTTAACCAGATATTTACATGTGAGAACTTTAAACATTGAGTTTGTGTGTTTAAACAGCTTTTTTGAATAAATAAAGCTTTTGTGAAAATTGAGCTTTCTAAAAAATTTAAAGTGGATTTTCTGTGAAAGTGTAATAAGGGAATTTATTTTTTTTAAGTGGTTCCTTTTTCACAATAAGTTCTCTACTGTGAATTTTGAAAATGTTTTGAACAGAAAATTCCTAAAAAAATAATATGTAATTGAAAATTTGCAATTTAGTTTCAAATTTGCCGTTGAAAGAAATTATAGATTTCCTGGAGAGAAAACATATTTTAAGTGTTTTTAAAAATTTAGTAAAAGCTTTTTATTAATTGCATCTACACTAAATGCTTTATGCATAAAAGCCTTTTAATAAAAGCTTTTTTTAAATGCATTACAATATGAGAATTAAAAATGTGTTTCTTGGTAAATTAAAAAGAAACTTAAAAATATTAATTCTTAAAATTGAAACCGCCGATTTACACACTGTTACCTCGCTTCAAAACTGGACGTTTCAACGCTTTTCTTTGCAGTCTGCACTCAAATTCATTATTCTGTGGAATCTTAGTTTTTGCGTCACTAATGAATTTCTTTTTATTAGTATTTTATTTTCAGAATTCCATCAAACAATGAAGCGTCTCAATAAGGTTACTGAAGTCGACTTTTTGAGTACTTCGTTCTGCATTCGTTGCACGAATTTGCTGCATTCGAAGATGAAATGGATTTGCGGTTGAGTTCGAACGAGTGCTGAAACAAGTAATTGAATGTCTGAATGAGTACAGAGTTAAATGAGTATGAATAACTGCGTGGACAAGTTCGTGTGACCAGCTGAATTGATTTCCATTAAAGGAAATCACGAAAGGGGAATTTGCTTGCTACAGAAAGCCAAATTTTTAACCTATTTTTCCTCTTCTTTAGGTGGGTACACATCACACAAAGAAAGGTAGGATGGATGGAAGGAAGGAAGGAAGGAAGGAAGAAGGTAACGAGAGGGAAGAATCAGCCATTCGAATGCCTGACGATCGAAAAGAAAAACCCAATTATCACCAAAACAAGTTGAACGCACAAAATGAGGTAAATAATTTTGTCAGAGCTTTTAAGCTTCGAAAGCTCTTTGGCACGACAAACAAAATTCATGGTAATGGGACGCTACTTCATTTACAAAATAAAACATTTAACGCAACAAACAACAGACTTACAACATGCATTACAAACATGTTTAAAAAACTAAAAAAAAATTCATCACTAAAAATACAAAAAGCTTTAACATCACTAAAATAAAATCGCAAACGTGGTAGAATGTTTTCATTTTTAAATTCCTCATCAACTCCAGCCACTCATTGCAACAACAACAACAACAACAGCAACGAAAGTGACAATTACAAACAACAACAAATTCATCAGCAATCAGACAAAACCAACAACCACATCAAGCACTCGAGACATCACAACAATCATAACAACAACAACAACAACATTCATTCGTATTAGTTAGTCATTAGTTTTTAATTGCATTTATTACAGCGACAACAAATAAATTAAAATTTCCATTATCAAAAAGCAGTTTGATTTCCTCATCAACATTTTTTAGTCTTAAGTTTTAAGTGTAAATAATTTTATCGTTAATTTAGAAAAATAGTTTATTAACAAATAAAACCACTAAGATTGTTTTTTTTAATTTTTTTCGATTATTTGTCACTTAAATATTTAGAATATAGTTTTCTAAATTTACAAGTTATTTTCTTTTAAAGCTTTCAATGATTTTTAAGCTTTCATTTTTTTAAACTTTTTTGATTTAATTTAAAATCTTGAAAAAAAATCTTAAAACTTTAAAACTTTTTGATTTAATTTTTGTGAACATCCTGTTTATTTAAGGAAATACTTTAAACATATTTAGCGTGTTTTTTCGCACTGCAAAATTCTAGCAGAGTTTAAAATTTGAAACTATTAATTAAAAATCTTAATTTCTTTTAATTGTACATTAATTTGTTTATTAATAAAACATTTTTGAATTCGAATTTAGCTTGAGTAGATTTTAGTTTTTTGCATGCTTGATGTTTTTACTAAATTTGCATCATTTAATTTTTTAGTATTTGTGTTCTCTATCATTCCACTTTTTCCTTCTCTCTTCCTCATAACTGTTATTTCTGCGATTTTATTTTGTATTCCCCGTCATCCGATTTCATTCTCATCCGAATCCTAAATTCGCTTTTCAGATCTCAGCAAAAAAGTTCTTCAGCTGCAGAAAGTCAACGATGCGACGCCATTGCCGCGACCGCAACTATTGCGCACGCAGCCGCGCTCGATTCTCAACACTCAGCAGCGTCCGCGCAGTCGCAACTCCTTAGACGCCGATGGCACAGTCAACCGCAGCAACAACAAAAACCTGCCGGCACACTTGCTGCCCGGTACCGCGCCCGGCCTCGTCAACGGCGGCCACCGCAAGCGCCTCTCAGCCAACGACGTGTCCGACATGCTGTTCGAGCTCTACAAGGCCAACGCCGCCAAAGCACCAAAGAACCAGCAGCAAGCGCTGCCACTCAACAAGCCGGGCCAGAAGTCGCCCACTTCCGCCGAGACAGAGCCCTCGACGATCGCCGCCATCGCTACGAACAGCGCCGCGGCCGACAACTTGAACGACGCGGCTTCAAAAAACTTGCAGGGCGATGAAATGATGTCAGCTGACACCAGCGGCGAAGGGTCGGCGCTAAAGAGTTCCCACGCATCATTTCATCCTCGCATCAAGTACTCAAGTGTGAGCAAATCGCTGGCCGCGTCCAGTGCCGCCGCAGAGCCGACGCCCGCAACAAAAGCGCCCACCGTGACTGCGATTCCGACGTCTGTGTTGGTGGCACCGGCGTCGCAAGAGGTCGATGTTAAGCCTCTGATCCACCCCACTACGGGGTTGGTGATCGAGCCCACAAGTGCCGCTGCCACGTCGGTCATACAGCCGGCTCCACCGTCTGCTTCGGCTGTCATGCCGCAGGCGGGTGTCATGCCGCAGGCCGCTGCCTTTGCCGCCGCACTGCTGCGCGACGGCTACCAAAACTTTCAACAGCAGCTGCGCGCTCAGGAAATACTGAAGTTGAACCAAAGCAGTTCAAACGGCGGCTCGCATGTCACGCCCACAAACCTACTCGAGAACTTCTTGCGGCAACAGCGTGCCGAGCAGCAGCAGCAGCAACGCCGTTCGGAGTGCGAAAATGAGAACAACAACTCGTCCGACACGAATGACGGCGACGACGAGGAAGACGATTCGCGCTACAACGGCTTCGAGGACATCCATCTAGTCGAGGGTTCTAAAGCAAGCATGGCTGCCGCTGCCGCTGCCGCTGCCGCGTCCGCCCCCGGCCAACTGAACGTTTTTCCCACGAGTGCATCCACGTCCACGCCCTGCGACTACATGTCCGATGAGTCGCAGAAATTCATGATGGCCGCGCAGGCGCAAGTCTTCCGCAGTCTCGAGTACTCGCTGAGTGACTACGGCGGCAACAGTCCGGCCGACGGCGAGCCGACGTACGAGTGCCGCCACTGCGGCAAGAAGTACCGCTGGAAGTCGACGCTGCGGCGGCACGAGAACGTGGAGTGCGGCGGCAAGGAACCCTCGCACCAGTGTCCCTACTGTCCGTATAAATCGAAGCAGCGCGGCAATCTGGGCGTGCATGTTCGCAAGCACCACTCGAACTTGCCGCAGCTGGCGAGCAAGCGGCGCTCCAAGTACTCCGTGAAGCTGGAAGGCAGTGTAATTGGGGCGGGAGTGGAGGTGGGTTTGGCGCCACGGTCGGCCGCTGCGAATGGCTCGGATGATTCATCCAGCAAACTGATGATCGATTGCAGCAAATGAGAGGGAGAAAAGAAGAGAAGAACATGATTCAAATAAACGGGAAGAGAGAGGGAAAAAAGGCGGGGGAGTGAGAGAGAAAGAGAAAAGATGTGGGGGAAGAAGACAAACAGCGAGAGCGCTCAAGGAAGAAGAATAATAAAAGGATTTGCTTAATCTTATTGTTACAATGCGCATGTTCGAATACGAATTTTAACTTATAGATTGTAAAGTAATTCTGAAATTTTTATATATTATTTTTTTTAAACTCGGCTTTTGCCTTTACTATTTTAATAAGTGTCTGCCTCTCTCTCTCTCCTAATGCCAGTCAGTCTTCCGCTCGCTGTCTATTTTATTCCTAATTCGACAAAGTTTTGCAAACTGCGGAAGTGACGATATTTCGACTTAGAAAGATTATTTTGCATATAAACCGGAAAATTCATACGTATTTTTAAAATTTGTGCAGTTAGTTTTTATGTATTGGTTTCCAAAAAATTTTACAAAAAAATTCATATTTCGAAGACAAAAAGTGTAAACAAAATCAAAAAGCAAGTAAAATCGAATTAAGCTACGATAATTAAATATATATAATTAAATGTTTCCAAAAAGAACTTGTTAGCGGAACGAGCTTCCAGTCAGCCGATGAAAACGAGTATATTTTTCGAATAAGTATTTAAGATAAAAATTTAAGGCATATCATAAAAACTACTTAATACTCAAGCAAACACTGAATAAAATGTAATTTAAGAAATAAAGTTAATTAAGATTTAATAAGTAGCTTGAACTCTAGACGTAGCTAGAAAATCTCTACACCGACACATAAATAATGAAATCCTAAAAATCCTATATAATGAATCGTATGATTCATTAAATTACTCGTATTTTGTGCTTTGAATTCTGGACTGTTTAATGTCTATTTTAGTCTGTAGATTTTTATATTTTAAGTCCTCAACATCACCCGATCACAGAAGCCGCTGAATATACAAACACAGACAAGTATGAATCATCGCTACTTGAAATATGAATGCTACAAAGCTTGAGTTGCATGAGAGACTTTTCGGGAACCGCCGTTTAAAAGCTCCCTTCCGAGTAAAAAAAAACAATTTCAACTTTACTATACGTTGAAACGAACGGAATATGTTGTTGTTTCAACGGATATAAAAAAGTAAAGTGAAAACAAATCTCCACTCATGCTCGACCGAGCTTCTAAACTGATAAGACTAACTTAATTGTAACTAAAAAAAAATGAAGACTAACTTACTTGTAACTTATTTTATTCGTTCGTTTTGTTGTTCTTTTTCCAGCACTTATGAAAGCATTTATCTAGTATTCATGAGTTTGTGACTCTGTTAATCTGTTGTGTAAACCTCAACAAAAATAGAAATCCATTACATGTGAATCCCATTCTACCAAGTGGCTCACAAATTAGAATATAGAATTTTCCAATTTTGTTTCTTCACGACCACAATCGTGCAAAAGTTGCACGAGGTTAATTCTGCAATTAACACGTCCGTATCAATTAAAGTCACACACAGGGTTTCCGTAGTTACTGAAGGTGCCTTAAAAATGTCCACAAGATGAATTAAACAGCACCAAACAGTGTTAAAAATGCCATAATAATTAAAAAATCCGAGTTTTGCGGAAATCTGGCAACCACAGTTCGAATTAAATGACTTTAAATGAGATAATAGTTTATAATTATAACTAAATTCACTTTCTTAATTTTCCTTATTTATGTGTCGTGTAAATTGAAAGTAAAACATAATGTTTTTAGTTAGTAAGTAACTTTACTTTTTTTTTAATCCAACCCGATCTCTATTGACGAATTTTTCTGACTGATTTTGATTTAAAAATAAATGTTTTGTCCTTGCTTTATTATGAAGTGTTATATTTAGTTAATTCGGCAACTTTTCTCAAGACTGAGTCAAAATTTGGTTTTCGCGTTAATTTTAAGATTTTTTCCAAATGCGAATGATTTGCGACAACTTCCTCCCACTTAATATTTTTACTTTTATTCCTATTTTAATCGCCCAAATATAAATGAATTAGTCATCATTATCTTCATTGTCAGCCATTCATTAATTTTAATTAATATTTTATGTATGTCTTATTACGCAACTATTATCATATAAATTAATTAAACATTTTATGAAAAGTCTATTTTTTTTAAATAGTTTATAGACTTGTAAACGTGAATCTAATCTTCAACCAAATGATGTGCTTACTTCGGTCCAATTAAGACTTGAAATAAATAATTTAATAAAATAAATTAATCACAAAGGCTCACAAGCAGCACAGTGAATCATTTGTCAAAGAAAACCGCTCATGACAGGAAATAATTCTTGAAATGTTTTGGAAAAGATTTTTTATATTTCTTAGATTTGAATAATCCTAAATTACTGGAATGCAATAAACATAAAAGATCTGATTTGAAAATTACACTTTTCCATTTTACAATTAGAATTTATTGTGTTAGTATATAATAGCATTAAAAATGAAGGTGTCATTATCAGATATTAGAAACTCAAGGAATCAATCAATAATTCTGATTATTTTCCTATCCTCACCTAATATTAGGTGTTTAAAAACTCCCAAAACTGCTTATTTTAATATAATTATCACTAGAATTATCATCGTGCCCTTAGAAACCAAAACATTAACAAATTTGTGAAGCAATCTTGAAAATGCATATTTCATTATTGTCTCCATTATCGAACTTCCGTCACCGTTTTGTCACTTCTTGAAATTCACTTCACGCAGGTTAGAATTTCAGTCGCTTGTTTGTCAAACAAAAACTGATATTGAGGACGACATTCTTATAAAAGAAGGGAGACGTGCCCTGTTTTATTCTAATCAGATATGAAAGAGTTTCTTGTAGGAAACAATGATGGTAACTAGTTATAGTTTTGAGATGTTAAGTTTTGAGTGCTCAAAGTCATATCATTTTCGAGTCATTAAGAAAGCAAAGAACGTCAGCTGCAAAAAGTCCAAAGCTAGCAAACAAAAAATCTTAATTAACCAAAACGATTTTCATACTTTTAGTATTTTATAATCTAATTCTAAACAATTCTAATGTAATTCAACTTATAAATAACTGTTGCTTGAATGCAATTGTTGATTGAAAATTCTATAAAAACAAAAGTAACAAGTATTAAAAAAACGCACAGTCAGAAATTGTTTAGTTTAGAACTACAATTGCATTAAATAATTGAAAATTAAATAATTGCAATTAAGATCCATTTAAGTCCAAACCACTTCAAAGAAATCTAATTTAAGTACGAGTTTTTAAGCAATAAAGTCAATTTTTCAGCAGTGTTTTTCTAAAAAATAACTGCAACTTTCTTTACTTTGTGAATGAAAGTTTACTGTAATTCATATTATAACCAAACATTTATTATTATATGAAAAATATTTTTTATTTACTTATTTCAAATAAAGTCTTTGATTAAAAAACTGATAATTTCTTTTTCTGGCAGGAATTTTAAAAATGCGGCAATTTCAATAATCAACTTTCAGCAATTTTGTTTTCTATCTGTTTTATTTTATATGCTTTATTTTGTACAACTTGGTTTTCCTAACACATTTCTTAAATTAATAAGCTTAAGTAAGAATTCTTGTTCTTTTCAATTCATAACTCATTTATCATTTTAATTTAATAAATTTACATCGTAAGACAACTAAAATTCAAAGACAAATAAATTGAATTCTATTAGTTTGTTGTTCTCCTTCTCCGTATAGGATTCATTATAGTCGATCGCCGTGATTTTCCCACACGTACCCGAAAGAATATCAAGGTAAGGAAACTGAACGTTCCCACTGAGCAAAGATGCATATGGAGAATTCCGAAGAGGACGACTTGTCCGATTATATCCACTGCTGAACTGAGCCACAAGCCGATTGTGCAAAAGGTGGAAATAATAAAGCCCGCCGACGCCACCACTGATCCAGCACCAGCCGCTCAACCGCAGAAACATAAGCCAACGATGGCCACGAACATTGAGCACCTCGCAGGTCTCTTGAAGAAAACTTACGGTAAATCCAATTTTTTTAAATGATATTAAGAAAAACAGTTGTAAATGAAACAAATGTTAAGCTTCAAGCTACTAAAATATGCAGAGCTTTTATATATTGTAGAGCTTTTTTCAAACAACTTTATGAATTGAAGTGGAATTAACACACAGCCACTCAAAATTAAATTTTGAAACTGTTCTGGCTAATTATAAATACAATACATCTGTATTTTATGTTTAAGCAAATAAAAACTTACGCAAAAATACGGAATTACACGAACTCTAATGCTTCTTCTCTAGTAATATGAAAGGAATGAGTTTATATATTTATTAATTGATGCCGTTAATTGTTCTATTGTTAGCCTTGCATTCATTAATTCAGGAGCAAAAATTAATTCGAGTTCTAGTAAGAGCAGCCGATGGCAACGCTAAGGAAATCTTCGAAGCCAATGCTTATCACGCCTTTTTGTTCGGTGTCGCGTGATCTGAAGGCTTCGGTGAAGCGATTTATTTGCACACAAAGCACGATGAACTGATCCACAGTTAGCACTTTCTGATTCTGTGGATCGCTCTTTTTAATGATGAACTTTATGAAATCCTCCGAGAATCGGTAGCCCATCTGCGTCAGTGCTGTAGAGGAAGGGATATCAGTTCAAATCCGCACACTAGTCGCACTTAGTTACCTTGCGCCAATTCGGCTTCTTCAATGCAAGACGAACCATCGCGATCGTAGGTTTTGAAGACCATCATCCACTGATTTATGTAGTTGAATAGCTTCTCGAATTCATAGACGTCGATGGTGCCGCTGGCGTCCCTATCGAACATACCTGGGCAAGCAACACCAATGAAGTAAATTTGATTAGGAAAGTGTTCAATTAAAATGACTCATATGCGTGGTGGTACTTTTGAGGGGAGGAAGGTTCCCAACAAAAACAGGAGAAAGTTTCCTACTAAGGACGGAACATCACACATCAAATTTAATTTTCGACTTGAGGTCTAAAAGACGCTTAACATTTTCTAACTTAAATTTTGTATAAATTATTGTAAAGAATTTCTAAAGTGCTTTGAAGGCAACCAACGCCCTTCCCCTCCAGCAAAGCCACGACGGAACTAAACAGTCTCAAATTGAACTGCCTCCTGTAGAGCCTTCAAATTGTAATCTCCACCAACCTCACAAGTGGCCACCAACTACTCGCTCACTTACTTATCATCAGTTTGCACGCATCCTCCGAGAAATTTTGACCGTTTCCATTTGTCAGCGCCATCCTTAGTTCGCTGCAATTGATTTTGCCAGAGCGATCCCGATCGACCATGTTGAACCACTGCTGCGCTTGCGGCGGCACCTCGGCATTCTGTGGAGGATAAGCACCTGGTGGTGCTGAGTAACCTGGCTGGTACGGGTTGTAGCCGCCTGCCTGCAGTAACCAAAATAGTAAATTTCATTTCTGAGATTCCAGTGGTTTAGAGGGAAACTCACTCCGTACGACATCTTTTATGTATTTTCGCTGCCGAAATAATTATCACGCAGGCTGAAAATATCAACGAGACCAACCACGATATCCAAATTTGATTTGTTACCGAAGGAAGTGAAATTTTTTCACACCAATTAAATGTTTATGAATGAACTGTGCCTGAGATATCTACGCCGTTTATTTTTTTCTAATTAAAATTGTGAATGATCCAATTGGAAATATTTTAAGTTTGGCAAGCACTGAATATAAAGTGTTGGCCTAAATTAGGCTGATGACACACTAAAAATTCGTCGTTTATTAAAGCTTTCACTTGTCATAATGGCGGACCAAAATTTATGATTGTTTTCTTTACTCCCTGAAGATATTTTAAGTTTTTTCAGATAGTCCTATTAAGGTAATTTGCAAAATATTTATATCATTATTTTGCTAATAAATTATAAAGTAATTTGTCAAAATAAATGTAATATATATACAACTATTTCACAGAGTGTGGATAAAGTTTGCCGAAAATTAAATCATGTCGACGCGTTTTTTTAGTGCTTTTAAGTGTATCGCTGAAACTTTCAAAGGATAGTAGAAATCTGAATTTCATCAGCTATTCTAATTAAAACCATTAAAATGTAAATCGAATTTTATTCTGTAAAAAGTTTCCCATCGACGAATTAAGAAATTTGTGCTGTCTGAAAAAACTGATAATGTGAATTGTCATTAGCCAACACTGCTTTGTGAGGTAGTGACATAGTGTTGCGAAATTGCGAACACCCCCGCTGTAATTGCGAATTTTCGGCTTACGGCTCAATTAAACTTGCTGAGAAACTAAAACGCATTTAAATTATAAACAATGAGCCAATTCGCAAATATGGAAATTTTTGAGAACTATCAGAAGTACATTGACAAGGAACAAGAAATGCGTGAGGTAAGTAATACAAGAGGATGCGGACTGACGAATATTAGCGCGTCGCTTTTTTTTGGTTTTTTTCAACAGCAAATCCGCGTTGTCGTCCGTGAAATCGAGCAGAGCGCTAAGGAAGCCACCGTGCAACTGCATGTGATTCACTGTGATCTCAGCAAGAGTAAGCGAATTACTTGTTCCAAGCGATTAAAAATTCAATGCCTAGCATTTTAGTTGATAATGCGTGCCTCCAAGCACGTCAACAAATCCAAGTGTGTGCAGAGGGTTACCGCAAACTAGCCGACTTGATACCTGCTGGCCAGTACTACAGGTGAGCCGGCCAGATGCTGGATCTCAGCGAGGGAAGTGCGCCATCAACAATTTAAATTTTCTGTCGCTTCGCTCTGCAGGTACTCGGATCACTGGACTTTCATTACACAGCGTTTGGTGTTTTTGTGTGCCATGGTTGTCTACTTGGAGGCCGGGTTCTTGGTGACTCGCGAGACTGTGGCAGAAATGCTGGGATGTAAGTAGCGAGAAAAGCAAGCAAGCAGATAGGCGATTTAATATGCCTCAAATCTGTTTCGTCCGTACAGTGAAATCAAAACAAGCAGAGGGCTTCCATTTGGATGTGGAAGACTACCTAATGGGCATCCTGCAGATGGCTTCCGAATTGTCGCGTTTCGCCACCAACTCCGTCACAATGGGCGACTACGATCGCCCACTGAATATTTCACGTTTCATAGCAGACTTAAATGCTGGCTTCCGCTTGCTGAACTTGAAGAATGACGGCTTGCGGAAACGTTTTGATGCACTAAAATATGACGTTAAAAAGATTGAAGAAGTTGTTTACGATGTCAGTATCCGAGGTTTACGATCGGTCGGTGCAGTGGCAACAACCGAAAATATAGGGAATTCGTCAGAGGGGAAACAAGAGTCTGCAGAGGGGAAGCAAGAGACTGCAGAGGGGAAGCAAGAGACTGCAGAGGGGAAACAAGAGAATGCAGAGGGGAAACAAGAGACTTCAGTGACGAAGCAAGTGTTGGAAGGAGCTGATTAAAAGGCGTTTCTAATATTAATGAAGCTTCTGCTGGAATCGGTTGAACGCTGTTGACATTCTACGGTTAGTTTTTAAGATCTTTTCGTATTGCATTATATACCAGACTACATTAAAATAAAAAATAGAAATATTTTTCATTTGAGGAAAAATACATGAAATTGAGTAGAAGATCATCATCTAACTTGAGCGCAACGCAGTTGTCTGCTAAACTAAACTGAGATTAAACTGAAGCTCTCGTTCGCGTATCAGGGTCCCAGTGAACAAGAAGAGAAGAAATGCGAGGAAGCAGCGCCAGTATTGAGTTCTGTTTTCTCGTGAGCTGAGATATGCCAGCGCAGTCTTCCACTCTTTTGATGTTTCCACTGCAAACATTCCGCTGCAAACGCTTGCTTCGTTCAGTTGTTGTTTGTGCCGCGCGTCTTTTGTGCAGTCGAAATTGCAGCTGCAAGCGTTGATCCGCATTTTATTGATTGTGTTGTATTTGTTTGTCGTCTTGTTTTCTTCTACTGACCCAGTGTGTTGCAAAACTAGTTTTTACTAGAAGAAAAATTATTTTCATGCGGAAAAATTTGATAATTTTTTACAAATAATTTTTAAATAAAATTGTAAAATTCTTACACTGGTGAAACTTCATTAACTGATACTGTGTCGAGTTCCCAATAAACGTAAGTTCTAATAAAAAGCAATTAAATTTTATTACATTGAGTGTACGGCAGCAACAACAATCATGCTGCAGACTCCGTTTTAATTTTGTCACCAATTGTGCACATTTTTCCCTTTTTTCTCTATTTAAATGTATTTCAAGGTGCTGAAATTTTATTCGCAACTTTGTTTTTACGAAAATATTCAATTGTAAGGCGAAATATTGAAAATATGCCTCCACTTTGGAAATTCATGTAAGAGAATCCATTTTGAAATCCAACTTTTAACTAGTAAACTCAACCGCTTTTAATGCCAAAGTGAATTTTCAGTAATTACATTTAATGGAAATTCGCTTATAAATATTTCAATAGTTATTGCTGCAACTGCAAATTAAAAGACTAAAGATTTAATTTTCAAAATTTAAATAGTTCTTCCCATTTTATTATTTATATGTATGTAAATTTTGAATGAAAACGTCATCAGCTATTGCGAATAAAATCTCCCAAGCAGCATCTAAATGTAGAAGCGAAAATCTACACTTAGTTCAACGAGAGGCGAAAGTCGTAAAACGAAATTATTCGTGTTTTATAAGACGAATTTAAAACGAAAAGATTTCATAGCATAAGGTCAGCGTTTAAAGAACAAGAAAATATGAAGCAACGCAATTGAATTAACGTCCCTTGAACAGAAATCGATCGAATCAAACTTGAATGCAATTCGAGCTCTTTGAAAAGTTGATATTAAACTTAACGACGAGGCAGCGGAGAACAGAAGAAGGTGATTTCCTGAAATATGCACGAAACCAAGATCGTCCAACGCCACAAAATAAGCGTGAATATTGTACAACTTGCACTTTGGACTCTCTCTCTCTCTCTCACTTGCAAAACAAGAAACACCATTTGATAAAGTGTAAAAAATAAAATAAAACCGCAACCTGTTTAATAAAGAAAGAAAATGAAAGAAAAAATCGTGGATAGACAAGCCCACCAAAGAGAGTGCCAGCGCCAGTGGCAGTGATCCCGTGGCGGAGAGGACGCCAAGCTGAGAGTCCAAGCACAAAGAAAAGAGAAGAGAGTGAATGAGAAAGCCGTGCAGCGACAGGGGGGAGAGCGATATCAAACATAATTTTTGCTCTTATTCGATACTTAAAAAACATTGCACAGTTTCTGAAATTGACTTCAATGTCTATACCAATCTCAATACTTGAATAACGAACAGAGAGTCGTTCGGTCATCAAATAAACTCAGTTATTACTCGGCTTAAGCTTAGCTCCGATCTCAGCGAGTGAAAATCGATTTCTCTTTTCCATTTTGACGACGCTCTCTCAATTTTCAATCAAAGCTCAGGCAGACACAAAAAACCTGCTCACATGGCTTAATTTTTTTCCTTTTATTTACATATTCGTTAAAAAGTCATCAAAATGCAGCAAAAATAACATCTACAACCATAACAAGACTATCATTTTTTCACTTTTTCTTTTTCCCTTTATTTGTTTTTAACTTGGGGGGGAAAAACAACGCTTTCGAAGCGCTCGTAAAATAAGTATGGACTTTGGACTCCGATAAATTGGTTGGAACCTGGCTGGCTTGTTAACGCTTGGCAAAACAAAAATAAAACTCAAAATATTTAGTGGTCCAAGAAACTGTAAACTAGTTTGTGTGCGTGTGTGTGAACTAGTATTTCGAGTAGTAAGTGAATGTTGAGCAGATGATTTGGAAGATACACGAAAAAACTCAAAAAAAAAAAAAAAACTAAAAAAACCTCAATTATAAATAAACTTTTTGTTAAATTAAAAATCTTTTTATTTCAAATTTCTTTTGAATTTTAAAATTACTGTTAAAATGAAAAGCTTTTTGTAAAAAAATCCTTCATCAATCCGTTGCGTAAGTTTTCGCATTTTTCATTCAATCTTAAAAATCTTAAACAGCTTTTGAGAGTTTTCTGTTGACCTAGTTAACGAAACAAGTTATTGCAGGTTGCAAGTCCGTCTTTAGTTCAAACTGTTCACAGTAAATAACATCGTGTGACCTTCTGTACAACTACAAGTTTTGACAAAATGTGAGTAGATTTGCAAGTTATTAATTTACACATTTATTAGCTAATTTTGAATTTTAGTTAACGAGTTCTATTTCCTGCTTTTGATTGAATTGCAAACATTAAGTTGTTCCGATAAATTCGCTTTTATTATTATAAAAGTGAGTAAAATTTGTAAAAGTAATTAAAAAAAACTACAGTTTGACTGCATTCTCTCTGAATTTAATTTATTCGTGTTTTTCCAATCTCGAAAACGATTCAATAAACTCGAGAACTCAGAAAAAAGTCGCCAGCAGCTGCAACTGATCGCGATTATCGTGCGCATTAAAAAAAGCGAGCGATTCTCTCCAAGAAGGGGCTTGTCGACGTGAATGGCATTGGAACACTCAGTTCAAGCGAAGCACTCAGCACGAAGCACTCAGCACTCTCAGGTCAGGTTTGGCGCGCAGAGATAAAAAGCAATAAGTAAACAAATAAAAAACTTCAACAGCTGTCCTCGAAGTCATCGATTGTCGGGGGAAGAAGAAGAGGCTTAGAACGTCTGGCCGAAGTGAATACTTATTATAAAAAATGTAAGAAAATAAAAGCAAGAGTTATTAAGATTTTAAATGTTAACTTAAAGACGGAAAATTTATTTATAAATTACGATATGAAGTCATTAAAAATTCAACAGAACATTTTTTCATTCCTCGGCTGTCATTATCGGAGGATGGAGAAACGGAGCGGAGAGGGAAAGAGTAAGAGAGAGAGAGAGAGAGAGAGAGAGAGAGACAGAGAGAGAGGGGCAGAGAGAGAGAGAGAGAGAGAGAAAAATATAAGAGAGAGAATGGTAGAGGAGGGTAGACGGAGAGAGAGAAAGTGTGTGGGAAGGAAGAGATGGAGGAGAAGAAAGAAAGTAAAGGAACGATAAAGAGAGAAAGAAAAAGAGGATAAAGGGACAGTAAGATGGAGAGAGGGAGAGAGAGATAGAGAGAGAAAGAAAGAAAGAGGGAGAGAGAGAGATAGAGAGAGAGAGAGTAAGAAAGAAAGAGGGAGAGAGAGAGAGAGAGAGTGGTGGAGAGTAGGAGGGTAGGAGAGGGAGAAAGGTAGAGATAGGTAAATAGAGAAGGAGGGAGAGAGAGAAAGAGAGAGAGAGAAAGAGAGAGAGAGAGAAAGAGAGAGAGAGAGAGAGAGAGAGAGAGGGAGAGAAAGAGATGGTAAGAGAGAGAAAGGCAGATAAGAAGGGAGTGGGCGAAAAAGAGATATAAAGAGAGAGCAGGGAGAGTGACAGTGAGCGCGCGAGATAGAAAGGAATAAAGGGAGAGAGACAGAGAGAAATAGACAAAGAGAGAAAGGGAGAGATAGAGGGAGTTAAACATAGAGAGAGAGGGAGAGAGTGATGTTTACGATTGAGATTCCTTTACAGCGAGCTCGGCATATCGATCTCGACTGCCACCTCAACTGAAAAAATCTCGTAATTAATCGTCTCGACTAAACCAAGAAACCACCTCGATTTCGGTTATTGTCTCATTTTCAAAACGGGGAAATTGACAACTCAATCATCAAGGCTGGAAAAGACTGTCTCGGTCTCCATTACGATATTAATCGAGAAGCCGTTTCAGTTTCGATTATAAGCGCCTCGATTCCGAAATGAAAGAATGCCGTCTTGCGCTTTCAATTATTGTATCAAATCATTCCGAAATGCCACTCAAGCGTTGTGGTCTCGACTGAAAAAGCGAGATCTCGATTATTGTTTGAATTGAAAAAGCTGTCTCTTAATAATATCTTATCTTAATAATAATAATCTTATCATCTAATTATTGCATGATAAACGCGTTGTTGTACTTTACTTGAGGCGCCTCACGTTTTGAAGCAGCAAAAAAGTGCAAAGTTCCATTTTTTCTTGAATTTCTTCTCAATTCTGTAGACGATTTTATATCAGTTAAAGTTTTTCTAATTTAACCTCTCTTTTTAATTGCTGTGTGGAGGGTGTATCTTGAAGATACGACAAATATCTGACTTGTCACTCTTGATCATCTCTCAAGATGAAAAAGAGTGGAAAAAAGTGATCAAGAAATGCTGTGGCGAGAAAGAGCGCCAACGAGTGAGAGAGCGTAATAAATAAACAGAACGAAAAAGCGAGAAGAGAGAAGAAGAAGAAGAAGAAGGAGTGCTTCAAAGGAAGAAGAAAGAGTGCAAAAGATTTGTGAAAGGTTTCAAACTAGAAAATATTTTTTCTGTGTTTATTTTTCAATTTTAGCTTTTGATTAGTTAAAAATACTCAGCGAATTTCCTCAGCATTGTGTCTCGCTTATTGAAAACGTTCATTATTAAAAAATTTTAATATTACAATTTAAACATTAATAAATTTTTACTTAGGAAATTCAAACCAGAACAGGGGACCATTCCCCCCCTAACTCTCCTCCCCTCCTACGCTCTACCGCTTTCGATGCAATCGATGCAGGGCCTCATATTTTTAAACTCTCACCGAAGAATTTTCATTTAGTTACCTTTCAGCTTGAAGGCAATCAAGTTGTTGCACCCACTGCCAAGTTGAGTACTTTTTCAAATTCAAATATCCGCTTCTATTTTAAGAAGATTTAAAAGAAAATACAAGCAAATTACTGGTATTTATTATAAAAAAAAGGAAAAATAGAAAAACCTTTAAAAGGCAAAAATATTTGCTGTATTTGCTGTTATTGTTGGTGCAGTAATTCGAAATTTTCAACCAGAGTGAAAAAGAATTCGATACTCTACAGCGGAATAAATGCCGGTTCGAAAAGTGGACCGAACACCTTGTGATGAGAAGCGTCGAGCATAAATAGCGACAAAGAGGAGAAAAACAGCGGGAAAGGAAGGAAAAACGCAGTTGATCTTGTGGTGGAAACGTAACAGAATAATAAGAAAATCCAAGGTTTGTTCAGTGGCGGGAAAATTAACCCCGTTTTAAATTTCCTCACATTTTGAAGGCTTTTCATTTTGTTTTAATTAATTTAGGTTTTAATTATTTCAACCGAATTACCTAAATTGAAAATGTTGTTGACTTCACTTTTTACTACACTATAGGTACGATAATTTGGCAACATTTGTTGCCAAAATTCGGGTAAACTACTCGTGTTGAGCTATTTTTATAATTTCTTAATATAAAATAAATTGTTACCTTAATTTTTGTGTAATATATGTATGAATTTTGAATGGAAAAGGATAAAACAGAGATGACCTTGTCTAGGGAGATTAAAAACCTTCATACTTGCATTTTAAAAATCATATAGAAAATCATAATAGCAATCATAATAGCAAAGAAACTCATTTATTAGTGAATACTATATGATTCGATTCGAATCATTCGAATACTCGTGTGAGCAAAACAAAATAAATTCACCTCAATTTGTGTGGGTGGAAAATACACGTTTGTTTGCTATGAGTGAACGCGTTCTAATTTGTGGACTTTGGTCCGCGTTGATGGTCGACGCTTGAGAGGAAAAATAGCAACAGTATGATAAATTAGAATGCAGTTATATTATCTCGAAACAAGAGCGCTCACTTTCGTTCTGTTTTCTTTCTGAGGGGAAAATCGGCCGCTATTTTTCGCATATTTCAGGCGGAATCATAGAGAGGTACTGAGAATATACAATATCTACGTCCCTGATATTCCAAAGCCATATTGGTATTGTTGTTATTGAGTTCTCTTTGTAAGGTTTACACTCTTTTTTTCCAGAAAAGTTAGCGTGATCAGTTTGACGCGAACCCCCTTACGAAATCCATCCAAACCTTCATGATTTTGAGCTCAATACTTGTTTATTATGCCCGTAAATTCCATTATAACTTTATTGTGCTTAAAAAATACAAATATACAACTCGTTCAATACCCAGCTCAAGCGTCCGATGGTGTTTTGCGAAATATGACCGGACAAACGGGCTTATTTTGATGTTAACACCATCATCGTCACATGAGAACACAACAGTGTTACTTAAACGTCATTAAAAAATTAACCAAAACCAAAACTAAACTTTTATTACAATTGTGGCATTTTTTAATAACAAATAATCGGTGGAAGAGACATTTTAGAAATATGTACACTCAGCCAACTTTTAAATGGAACGAAGTAATAAAAGCAACCTCACTGCCGCAAATATTTTTTCTACGATTATCTCTTTGCACTTGTTTTTCTCTGTTAACGTGGTTGATATCTGCTGTAGTTGATGTTATTGTTTATTTCTGTATTACCGAATTGTGGTTAAGTGAGAAAAACACTGCTTAATTTATGGTTAAGAGTTGCGGCGATTTTTTCGTCACCGCTTGAATATTATATGACATAGGCGAAATTCCCGGCAAGGCTGTGGTTTTTTTCGAAACCCTATGAAATGTAGATGGCTAGTTAACTATTGGCAACAGCAATTAAAGTGCAAAGAAGCAATAGAAACTGTCAACACTGTTATGTGTTGTCAGTGAAATAGTCAGTTACATACGCAACAATTGGATGTTTCACTCGATGTTTATTCTATTTTATTTCAGTCTCTTCCAGTCTACTTTCAGAAATCGATTCTGCAACTGCATTCAGTATGAGATTGCATTCAATAAAAAACGATTTGCATGAATAATTCTAGATTTGGTGAGACAATGTTTCAGAATAAATTATCAATATTAATATTAATAATAAAGAGAAGCTTAAAGTTTTCATTATGCCAGTAGAAATATTCTTCCTCTTACTTGGTCTTACTATCTCAATCATCGATATAAATAGTCAATAATCAAGTACAATATCAGGATCATCAAGTTAAATGTAATTCACAACAGCAAACGGCTGACTGTTTCAAGTGTTCACGCAGATGCCGGCGTTCCGAGTTCGAAACTCAGAAATTCCGTGGAACTTTGTAAATTCATATTGGCTTGACGATTTCTCAGACAACATATAAGTTGTTTTAAATATCTTACATTACAAATATGGGATTATTTCAGTTCTCATTGAGAAGTTCGATAAATATGAAAAGAAGTTGTGAAAGCAGATATTTAATGCACTTTTAGGAAGTACAATGAACTTCGAGTGTCTTCGATGTGACAATTAAATTCGCAAGGAAGTTTAGTTTTTTCTCCTCTGGTGTTGAGTTGAACGGATTAATTGATTTTAAAATTAAATATTTATTTGGCGCGTGCTTAAATTCTTCAGACACAGAAACACTCTTTGCATTGCAAATTGAAACAAATTTTTAACCTAATTCGTACTAATTAGTGCTTGAATTTCAGAAGTGCGGCGACACGACAGTTGTCACAAACGCAAAATATATGAAAAAGGAAAACTTGTAGTATCGATTGGATTGAATTCAAACACAAAATGTATCATTTGAAAGTGTTATTCCATACTAGAAATTGCTGTCAGATATTGCGAAATTAAAAATGTTAGGGAATAAAAAACACAAAAAACAACTTTATCAAAACAGAAATACTTAGTAACACTTTAATAAAATTATAAATATTTAGTGATAAACTTTCGTTTCGACTTGTCTGAACGATTCCGCGAAAGGTTATCAAGTCAACTTTTGCACTGACTTCAAATGACGTCAATTGACTGAACAAACGAATGACTCGCGAAAGCGCGAATCGAATGCAATAATTAACGAAAGTCGAATTATCAAACCATGGCAGACACTGATTATTCGTCGGCTTCTGAGTGTCTAAAAATGCCAAGATTGCACTAACGCCTCGATTTGGGACGAAAGTGAACGTTGCTCCCGAGTACAAAATTTAGAACTTGAATATCTTCAGAATGCCAAGAAAATGGCAAGAAATGAAGGTCTTCGTGTCTGCATTCGCATCATATTGGCAGATAAGGACGCGTTTAATCCGTTTTTGGGGATTTCTTAAGGAAAACAGGGAGAAAGTGATGGAAATTTATATAGTAAGATACTCGCATTAGATATTTTGAAAGGTTTTACCAGCAAATTTCTATAGAAGAAAATGTACCAACAATATATTCTCACAAGATATTGAAAATACTTGCACAGAGAGCGAGAATATGATGGAAATCTACGAGAGGTAAGGAGACTGATTGCGAATCCTGAAGTGAAGAAGGGAAGAAATGAGAAGAAATGAGAATGAGACGTGAGTAGTTGAATTTATTTTGGATGCACAATTAAAATGCTGCCGATACAGATTAATAACAAAGAGCAAAACAAGAGATGCAAGCAAAGAAACGACGAGAGTTTTATTTTAGAAGATCGGCGGGCCTTCAGCTTCCGTGCGCAGCCAAGTCGTGCCTCTTTTTACGGAGCCCCCGTCCACTATTTCTCGGTGCTGTACGTGATATCAATAGCACGGTGCGTTGTGTGAAAATAACTTCGGCGCATTATCAGCAACGATAACCAGCAAGTCGATGGAGCGTTTTTAATGCGCTCTGCGGGTTTGTACGCAGAAATGGCCTTTTAGAATGATTATGCGGCTTGTTTACGATATAAGCAGCGATTATTTTGCTTGTAGAGTGCCAAGTAAGGCGCTTGTTTGTGCTAAACTTTTGAGACTTTCGATTGAGAAGGTGCCGTAATTTAGTTGTATACTTCTTTATGAATACATTTTGCTTTTATGGATGTGCAAAGGGTACATTTAACCCACAAGGTTTCACTTTGGGTTTCGTCTTGTGTGTTTCAGTCTGAGACGTAGAAGACTGAAGTGTTATCGGTCATCAGTTTCGATTGCCCGAAATATTACTCATAAAGTTAAGATATCTGGAGTGTATCGAGAGTTTTTGGCGATCTACGCAATCTTATCTGTGAGAAGTTAAACAGTCAGCTTTTTTGACATTTTGGAAATGTCGTTGTACATGTTGTTCGCGCTGCACCCTCGTCTAAATTTCAAATTTTCGTAGACTTATGGATTTCGTAGGTTTAGATACCGAAATATTTCATTTAGAACAATTTTTTCCTAAGAAAACGTGAATAAACGCTATCAATTTCACATTTTTTAAAAGAAGGTAGGCGTGGCCTTCCTGACGATACGATATCTTAGTACGACATTTGGGTTTATATAGCTTTGACGCACTATTAGCTAGTTATGGCGTTTAAACAAAGTGTATATACAAAAAGTGGGCGTGTCCTCCGGCCCATTCTGTACTAAATTAATTAAGATCTTCTGAAATGTAAAATATTGAAAACGTTATTATTACTACTCGTAAATTGTTTTAATAAAAGAATCAAAGTTCAAAAAGCTTTACCGAGTTTCATTCACTCACTCTTTTCAGCTGACTTTACCAGACGGTTGTCCTAAAGCAGCACTATTTTCCTCACCTGGGGCGTAAGTCTACACAGCCGCCATGGCTGAAGCCCACTCAGCTGTAGCCTTCTCATTCGCCATCACGCACGAGGGCTTCGACATCAATTATGATCAGGAAGTACTGAATCTGGTGTGGAATTCAGGTGTACGCTCGTGGAAGAAGCGTTTAGCTAGAGCCAGGGTAAGTCAACGATGAAGTCCACTGAGAACTTCTCTCCCCTTCACTTACTCTCTCCTTTCTCTCGCCATAGAATGGCGTTCGGAACGGCGTCTATCCGGCGCACATACAAAGTCTCTGGCTCATTTCGGCCATTGCGATTGGCCTACATTTCGGAGGCCTACAAGTGCCCCTCAACCTGGTCCAACGTGTTCTGGTACATCTGCCCTCGGACTCTATGAACTGGCAGCTCGTTGCATGCTTCGGCGCATCGCTTATCGTCTGGCTCTCCATCTGCTTCTCCATGCGTTACACGCTCAAGCTGTTGCTGATGTACAAGGGTTGGATGTACGAGTCGCGCGTGCCCGGCAGCAAAATCTCTCTGCCCACCATTCTGTGGATGGGCGTAGTCAAAGTGCTCTCCAGCTGGAACAAGCCCGGCCTATACAGTTTCCAGGGTTCGTTGCCACGTTTGCCGCTGCCTTCGGTTCACGACACCATGACGCGCTATTTGCGCTCCGTGCGTCCGCTACTGGACGATGAGAACCACGCGCGCATGGAACGGCTGGCCAAGGAGTTCGAGCAGACCATCGGCAAGAAGTTACAGTGGTACCTGGTGCTGAAGAGCTGGTGGTCCACCAATTACGTGTCCGATTGGTGGGAGGAATACGTCTACCTACGCGGACGCAGTCCACTAATGATCAACAGCAACTTCTACGGCATCGATGCGATCTTTCTGAATCTGACCAAATCACAGGCAGCTCGGGCCGCCAATGTGGTACACCTGCTGTTGGCCTTTAGAAGGATGATCGAGCGCCAGGAATTGCAACCCGTGAGTGAGCGAGCGTCAGGGATATTAATTTGTGTGCTTACTTTTGTGCTTTGTCGCGAGCAGATCACCGTACAAGGTATGATCCCGCTCTGTTCCTGGCAATATGAGCGCACCTTCAATACGGTCCGCGTGCCCGGCCTCGAAACCGACCGTATCGTGCACTACAAGGACTCCAACCATATCGTGGTGCTGCACAAGGGTTGCTACTACAAGGTGCTGATCTACCATAAAGGACGCATACTTAGACCCTCTGAGTTGCAAGTGTAAGTTCTTCACCACTCACCAGAACGGTCTCATGTTCTTCCCCCTCTTGTGTTGCAGCCAAATGGAGGAGATTCTGAACTCGAAGGCTACACCTTTACCGGGCGAGGAGCACTTGGCCGCATTAACCGCCTGGAATCGTTCCAAGTGGGCCGAAGTTCGCAATACGCACTTCGTACGCGGTGTGAATCATGTGTCGCTGAACACCATCGAGTCGGCTGCCTTTGTGCTGTCCTTGGACGAGGTGCCTTTCGAATTCGAGCTGGAGCGACCGGAGCTGCTCGATCAGTATGGCAAAACGTTGCTGCACGGCAACGGCTGCAATCGCTGGTTCGACAAGTGCTTCACGGTGTGTGTGGGCACCAATGGGCGTGTCGGCTTTAATGCTGAGCACACGTGGTAAGTGATTAAATTTGAAATTATTTCTTACCTTTCAACGCCTTTCAGTTGTTTCTCATTGTTTCGATGAGTCATTCGAGAAAACATTTCTCCTTCAACATTTTCCTTTGGGTTTTGAGAAACCTTTCAGTGAGAATAATAGTTTGAAATTAAACTAATTTACGATTTCGAAAAGTTCTAATTACGCGGTTTTCAGAACGAATTTCCATGTAAAATAATCAGAAACAAGAACAAGATCTGTCCGCAAAAGTCGGAAAAAACTGACTCTTTGGCCTCATTATCGAAATCGTAAAATATTTTTATATATGCTAAAATAATCTTTTTTTAATTTCAATTCTAAATTCAAAATTTGTTAATCCTTTAAATTAAATACGAATAGTTTCTTTCGTAAATTTGTATTTCTATTTATAATCTTCAAATTCCTTTTCTCAAACTTCTCAACGATCTTTAACTTCTCAAATATGTACTTCTAAAAAATTTCAATGTTCTCCCTAAAAAGGGGCGACGCTGCCATTGGATCTCACATGTGGGAGAATCTCATTATGGACGATTTGCTTACGCAAGGGTAAAAATTGAAATATTTCCAACATGCTCGTAAAAGACGGCACTTTTATTTGCTTCATAACAAAGTTATTAAGAAAGTCTGGTGTTGGTTAGCTGGTTTTTCTTTCGAAAGTATAAAAGATGCACCATTTGTATGGCTTTTTGCTCATTCATATTTCCAACTTGCACCATCGAAATCACCATCACAACGCAAACAACTAATTCCGCCATTAACTTTTCCGATTACATTATTTTTAGGGCTGATGCACCGGTAATGGCGCATGTGTGGGAGTCTATTTACGTTGACGAAATTGATGGGTAATTTTGGCTTAATGTGCTAACCTCACAAATCAAACACTGCTATTTAGTTACTAATATTTTCGGCTATTGCGAAACTTATTTTAAGAAAATCTCGAGAAAAACTTAACCTAAGGTTTCTGAAGAATTTTGAATTTTTTTTGAAATTTGAAAACCTTTCCGAAATCTCTTGCTTCTGAAATTTGATTTGATTTGATTTGATTTGATTTGTAAATGGCTATTTTATTTTAGGAGTGACTAACTATTTAGCAGAGTAGTTTGCATATTATTATTTTTATTTACTTAATATTATTGAACAGCTTCAATAATTTACTTTATTTATTTATTATTACTATATTCTATAATCTATATTCCGAAATGTCCCTAACAATATTAATAATTAAGTTAGCTTACCTAATTCGTAGTTTCTATTTCAAAAACTCATTTTATTGTCGATCGAAATCTGTCGCCGCAACAGATACGATGAAGCGGGCAATACAAAAGGCATCCCCGAATTCCAACCTCCATCGCCGACACGTCTATCCTGGGAACTGACAGCTTGTCTGCCGAAAATTGAAGAAGCCACGCGCGACGCTACCGAGCTAATTAATGTAGGGCTCTTGCAGTGACCGAATAGGTTTCTAGAACTCAATACATGCATATATTTTCCTCTTTTCTCTCCTCCCTTATATTTGCCCTCTCCCCGCGAACAGGATGTCAGCTTACGTATCCTGGTACACAACCAATATGGCAAGGGATTCATGAAGAAGTGCCACATCTCGCCCGACGCGTATATACAGATGGCGCTGCAGCTCGCCTACTATCGTGATGCCGGACGATTTTCGCTGACCTACGAGGCTTCGATGACCAGACTCTTCCGCGAGGGCCGCACGGAAACGGTGCGTCCCTGCACCATCGAGTCATCGGCCTGGGTCAAGGCGATGCATGATGATAATGTTTCGGTTGGTTGCATTTTAATTAAACCCTATTGAAGTACTATTGCAATTTTCCCAAATTCTCTTCTCAAAATTATCTCTAAATTCTAATGACGTATTTGACTTCCTAGAATGATGAACGCGTTAAATTGCTACATAAGGCTTGCGAACGCCATCAACTGAGCTATCAAGACGCTATGTGTGGGCGTGGCATTGACAGGCATCTGTTCTGTCTGTATGTCGTGTCCAAGTACCTGGAGGTCGACTCGCCCTTCCTCAATGAGGTGCTGAGTGAGCCGTGGCGCCTGTCCACTAGTCAAACGCCGCACGGACAAACGCCCAAAATGGACCTGAAGAAGCACCCGAACTGCATCAGTGCTGGCGGTGGTTTTGGCCCGGTCGCGGACGACGGCTATGGCGTCTCGTATATCATAGCCGGCGAGAACCTCATATTCTTCCACATCTCAGCGAAGAATACCTGCAAATTAACAGTAAGCAGTGTTGATAGTCGAATTTCTTGCAATTTTCAATTAATTCTCTTCATTACTAGGATGTCCATCGATTTGCGGACAACATCTGCAAGGCCTTGGCCGACATACGTGAAATGTTCGAGAAACATCAGCGAGAGAATGCCAAAAAGATTGCGAATGGAAGTGCGTCCACTGCGAAGAATTAGTGGCGACCCGAAGTGTTCTTTGTGGCAACTGAAAATGCAACTGAAATGCTAGTTAGAATAGTTACGTAGCAATATATTTTGTTAGAAGAGTTAAGAAATCACTGTAAAAGGAAAAGCAGACATTTTATTTGTTAACATTTTTGTAGTTTTAAGTCGAAGAAGTAGTTCAATTAACTGATAATTTTTATTAAACAATACAAAAGGCGTGCGAAGTGAGAGTTTGTGGCAGTGGAGTTCAAGGTTCGAATGCCTTATCAAAGAAAAAAGAAAACACCCTCTGCCGGTTCATAACCTCGGATAATATCAGAATATTAATTAAATCGCTCCTTTAATTTCTGCTCGCTTCATTTTATGTCTTCATAACTGCTTCTGATGCTTTATGCTGTTCTTCGTCCAGTGTAAATGTTTAGTCTCAACGCTTTCGCTATATTAAGTCTTACGATTGTAGTTTATATACAAAGTTAGCTGTTAAGATTCAAAGATAACAAAATATATTAATCAAACAGAACCCACTGGTCGTCCTGATCAAAGCTCGTGCCGCAGCAGGCAGCACTGGAGAGCCACCATTGCAATGGATGGCATTAAAATTACAAGGACACAGCGATCTCTGTGCGCGAGAGAGATGAGCGTTTGCGTTTGCGTTATTAAACTGCTTTTATGATGTCGCTGTGGATTTTGATGCTTTTTTGAAAAGTCTTTTATGCTTTTCTCTACTTTATTTGCTGCACTTTCATTTGCTTCACATACGAATCCTCATGGAATTTCTGTAGCATGCCATTGACTTTATTTACTACGCGCTCTGCAACACTCTGCTGAGTCACTTGTGTTGCCTGCCAAGTCCTTCGTCGCTCGTCCGCACGACGTCTGTCGGTTTGTCCGTCTGTCCGTCTGTCTGTCTGTCTTTAGTTGTCTAAATGGAATCCATTTTCTACGGTTTTTATTAATGCATATGAAGTCGTATCTGCGCACTTCTCTCTGCTGAAGTAGAAGCACGAAGAGCGCTTTCCTCGACTTCATTGACTTCTTTAAGCTCATCATTACGTTTTCATTTTTCACAAAATTGCTGACTGTGAGATTTGCAAGTGACGCCTCGCTGCCTCGAAGTGCTATGAGATGCTAACGGACTCAAGCAGGCAATCGCATCCATCCGCTTGTTGAGATTTTCCAAATAGATTTAGTTGCCGTTTTCAGAAAGATTTACTTTGCGCGACCGGATGATGGCGCGAGTTGAACTCTCAGGGAGAGGGAAAAAAGAGTAAATGATTGATGGACATTTTGCGTGGCTGATAGAAATACAATCGGTGTTGTGAACTGAACTTGTTGCAGGCTAATCTTCGAAAGACTTCTCCAAATTCATTCCTTCTCCTGGCACTTTGAGTCAAATAGCTGTACTTTCGTGACTATTGAGAGTCACAGCGAGTGTTTGCAACTCTTCTTCTCTTTTTCTGTTACTTCAAATTCAAATCTTTCAAATTCAATGACAACTCTGAAGGTTGGAAAAACCGAAAATTCATTCTCAGCAGAGAGCAGCTTAGACGAGAATGTTTAGATCGCAACTGTAAATGAGAATTTAGATTTTTAGAAAAAATTAAAATTTCCAAATTTTCAGATTAAAAAATTCAGATAAAATGGAATTCGGAGCTCAATTTGGGGATTCAATAAGGAAACATTCTGGAAAATTGCAGTAATCTAGCACACACGCACACGTAACGCTGAGAAAAACGTTTATAATATTCTTTCTACTATTGCACGAGTAGTTGTTGTGGTTGCGGTTGTTTTTATGTTTGTTTTGTAAATTACGAATGCCTTTCATTCGTTTCGGTTTATCAGCTGCACTTGAAATCCTACTTTTTATTATCCAATACGAAAATCAACTAAACCGACAGTCATTTCAAATGAAAAGCATAAAAAATTATATATCGGCTGTGGTAATTCTATTCTTGAAAAGTATTTCGCAAATTGGAACGTCTTGCGCGTCGCTGAGTAGCGTTCCTATCAAATTTGGAATTGAAACACGCACCTTTTCAACTAACTGTTGAACTAGTTTTTTTTTATTTCTCTCTCTCTCTCTCTCTCTCTCTCTTTCACAATGGCCAAGTCGGTATTTATACGCATATCTGTGATTGGATTTGTGTCTCTGGCAGTGTTTGTGTTTCAAGAGCAGGACCTCGATGAAAGTTCGTGCTTAACCTTCAAAGAATGAAGAAATCCCTGCCATCCATTATCTTCAAATTGCGCTGTGATGGCTTGACGTTTGCCTGTGGAGATGTTTGCAGCAACCGTTTGCTGCTGCTGCTGCTGGTGTGTTTATATGTAGGATGATTTTTACTTAGGTGTGTCCTTCGTCGTTATTATGTGTGTCTTCGGAGACGTTCATGAGCTGCATATCAAATTATGTTGCCTCGCTTCAAACCAAAAAGTGGCCACAGATGATGCTCAAAATTCATTCATAACTGCATTTTCAGGAATTGCTCAATAAAAAACTTTCCTTGAAATTCAATTGAAAAATTCAAATTTGTATATTTAAATCTAATTTGTAAAATCTAATAAAACATTTTTTCTATAAACAAAGAAAAAAAAAAATAGAAAAAAAAGAAATTGAATTAAAAATTCTCGAAAACAGCACGCGTATTAAATACAATTTCTGTCAACTAAAATTCAAGTAGGACGTTTCGTTTATTTCTACCATCCGCCCGTGTGATGGATGATAATTTGATGAAATTGTTGTGCTCACTTCATCGTCGCCCTTTATTTACATCTCCAGACACCATATCGGCGAATATGACAGCGCTGACTATATTATTCTCCAGCAAGTGTAATAAGATAGGAAAAACATCATTTATTCTCCTCCACTTTTCTGCAGGAAGGAGTAGCATAAAAATGTCATCAAGTTTTCTTTAAAGAAATTCAATACAATAAATTCGCCGCCACTCCAGCCACGCACGGCGCTGAAATGTTACGCGGCGGAGTTTCTGCGTTCTGCGGCAATTCGCTTGAACACACGTGAACACATGACGCACAAGGGACGCGCGCGCGAGTGAAACTTTACAACTGACATACATATTTACATACGCGAAGGCACACGCTGACAGTGCGATCATAAATTAGTTAAGAAAGACATCATCAAACTTCATATTTGAAATCCTTCTCGATATTCACGAAGCTCCCCTGCGAAATTTTGCTGTTGGAAGAAAGGTTACCAAAAAAGTTTGCCAAAAATAGCTAATCTTAAAACTGCTCTCTCTCTCTCTCTCTCACACACACACACACTCTCTAACTGATTTTTCATTTTCTCTCTGCAAAGAATACAAATCGAAATTAGCTTCACCTCACCTTGTTTGGCTGAGAAAAGTTGTCTGCTTTCTAAACTTTGTGCTTTTCGAAATATTTGAGACATTTGCAGGATCAAAGGGATCCAGTTAATTAATCCGAAATGTCGGTCCATTAGATGAACCCCGCTAAACAGAGAGGATGGAGAGAACTTTGCAGAAACTCTTTGTGGCCACAGAAAGTTGAAAGTTCTGGGTTTGCTTTTGCGTGCGTTGTGTGTGTGTGTGTGTGGTACTCGTGTATAAACAGCTGAGGCAAATAGAAGAAAAGTTTCAACAAATACTGCAAATCTATTCAGCTTGGAATACAAAACAGCAGCTCACACACACATATATATACACATGAACTGCATTTAGAGTGAATATATCGACTTCTCGCCAAAATAATGCTAGGGTTACCAAAATAAGGGATTTTCACATGCTCAACATTTTCGTGATTTCGAAGAAAAAGCTGTGGGATTCAATACCGAAATAAATTTTGGGAACTCGGTATTGGCAACCATCAGGCTGAACTCCTCTATTTCTCGAATTACGAACTCGTTGTGATTCGCTCTTCATTCCGCTCGCCGCGTTGCCAACTATAGGACAGCAAGACCGCGCAACTCTGCGGCTGACAAAGATGTGCAGCGAAAAGTTTTCGCATTGCCAACAATTGCACTCAAAGTTTAGGCCGAGCAACTTTCTGACTTGACGCGCGGCGAAGGCGAACAGACGAGCACGCAGCGGCGGAACAGGAAATACATACAATTCAATTAGAGCGACGCGACGTTGCGGGCTGGGTGTCGCTTTTCTCTTTCTTCTCCTCGAGAACTTTTCGCCGCAACTTTGAACAGAATTTATTGCACAATGGAAGCAAAGAGAACCAAAATATGGCGTTGATGATCAGCAGGAAGCTGAAGGAAACTCGCAGTTTTTAGTAGTTTTTAAAAAAAGACATTAAAAAACGCACTGGTTTTCGAACGGCTTTGACGGCTGCAAATTGAAGTAATTTGAGAAATAAAACTTTGGCAATCTTAAAATTATGCTACGAGTTTTTGTGTTGTTATGTTTCTCTCCCTCTCTCTCTCTCTCTCCCTCTCTCGCGCGTTACTTCCCAGCCACCAGCCACTCCTGCGTTTCTCTCACAACAGCCACGTCACACAAGCAAACATTTACTTCCTCTCTCTCTCTTTTCCCCTCTACTGAGCAAAATGAAAACCTGTCATTGTGTTGGTCCGCAGTGGGGTTCAAATTCAAAGTGGCTACAAATGAAATTATAAAAAAATGAGAACGATAAAAAACAGCCAAACAAAAAAGAACTTCAAATAATTGCTTCCCATTCTTCTTTCCGACGGTGTGTGAAAATAACAATTCTCTCTTCTCTGAAAATAAATCAAAAGTCTCTTCTCTGAAAATAACAATCCGGCGCTGAGTGTAAAATTTCTTAAATGAAAAGTTACGACAGAAACACTCAACCGCAGACACTTGTGATGATCATGGGAGCGGAGAGCGAAAATGAGCGAACAGCAGTCGCTGATAAATTTAAATGTTCCGTTATAATCACGAGGTGGATGGACTGGAACTGCGAGCGGATGACGTTGGAGTGCTAAAAACGCAGGTGAGATTTTAATCAGAGTGAGGAAGACAACAAATATTCAGCAGTTTTTCACTTTTTCAGTTTCAGGATGCTTTCACTTCATTACGTCAGTAACTTTTTATTGCTTAAAAATTCAAATATAAGGATGTTCCTGCGCTCATCGCTAATTCCATGAAGAGGAGAGAAGGAAGTTGGGAACGTTGTTGTTGGAAGTTGGGAAGCGAGAACGGATACCAGAAGACTTTTCGCTCCCCCCCCCCCCCCCCCCCACCACGAGCGTTAAAAGTTTCCTGAGTTCAGTTTGTTTCTTGGTGCTGATTTATTTAGGCGGAAATGAAGCCATAAAAATAACGGAAGTTGACTCGTCTTCCCGTCGCATGCTGTTCGCAGCTTTTCACTATCATTCCGCAAATAAATAGGCATTAAAAATTATAGTCCTCTGCAATGAATCCACCGAGGACACGGTGGACGAGAGTCTTGTTTGGATCCACAGAAAAATCAGCAACTTACGCGCTGGAATTCATTTAAATTTCGGCCTGAAGAGCTTCCCACAACCGATTCGAAACAACGTTGTTGCTACAACGGACGCCTGAAACTATGCAGCGAAATTCCCGTAGATGTGCGTCGCCCGCTCTGCGTTTCGTTGCTCTTCGTTTTACTCGTACAAAAGACATTTCTTCTCAAATATTTATGCGTTTTCAGTGTATGAGTTACATATATATAAATATTTCTCCTTCTCTTTCTTCTTCTTCTCCTTCTTCTTCTTCTTCTTCTTCTTCTTCTCTTGCGGTAAAATACTCTTAATAAATCTGCAAATGGAGCAACAGCAAGTTTTAAGTAAATGAAAAAGTTTCATGTAACTTTGAAAAGCAGCTAAATTGTTGTACGTGTTGCCCTTGGAGAGCGCCGAGCGCCGAGCGCCGAGTCTCACCTGCCGCTCTACACTCGAAGAAAAAAAGTTAAAACTTCAGTTATTGTAAAAACTTAAACATTAATTTTAAAAATTATTTTCTTATTTTCAATTCAATACATATTTTGAAAGAAAAATAAATAGAGGAATCCCAGTTCTTTGATTATTCAATAAATTCTAGCATGAAATCTAAAAACTTTTCAGTCCTCCTTTTTCTCACACTTTGAATTCAGCCATTAAATGCGAATCCCAGGAGTGACAAAGTTTAACTTAATATTTTCCAAGTAAAACGAGGTAGTTAATTAAAGACGTTAACTGTTAATGAGAAATTAATTAAAATAACTTTAAGGTAGACAAGAATTTCTGATTCTTTCAGTTTTATCCTGAAGAGTCGGCTGAATTTCGAGAAAAATTTTTTCTGAAAATACGCTCTTAAAATTCATGATAAAACTTGAATGCTGAATTTTAGGAAAAATTTTCTACAAATTTCTATTTTATTTATTAAAAATTTTATTTATTAAAAATTTTAAGATTTTCAAATCCTTCGTTTTGATTTATAATATTTCCTTCAAATAAAAGAAATGCACATTTTTCTGTGTAACTTTTTCAGAATCCTTGGAGCAAAAGTTTTTCTTGGTATTTCTAAATTAAATTGATGCACGTCGGTATTTATTAAGCGAACAACACCAGCAACAACAACAATAATAACAACAGCAGCCCCACAAACAACAAAAAGTATGGCAGGTCTAATAAAGAAGAAAAAACTGAAACTAAATAAAGAAATGTGAAATCAACAAGTTGACATGAATGTGAGAACGCAGTTAATTACTTTGGCGGCCTGTCAGCCGTCAAAAAACGAGTTTCCACTTGGTTTTCATCGTCTCGAAAAACAGCTTTTCGAGGGAAAACTTTTTTGAAAAGTATTATTTTTCGGTTTTTTCTTATTTATTATATTAAAACTGTAAAGACATTAAATTAATAAAAACCGAAAAGTAATTAATTATTTACACGTATTACATTAAAATTATACTTATATTTAATTTCTAGAAAACGAAATTGTTATGAATTTAAACGAAATTGCAATAAATAATCGCATGTTTTTAATTTTCGTAATAAGAACTTCCATGTGGATTAGATTGGATTCCTTGTTATCCTTCGCAGCAGAACTCGGCGGCAATAACACGAGTTTGGCCGCACGTACTGACGTAATTATTAGCATTTTCAGTTGTTAGTCGAGGACACGAAGACGTCCTGCAGCCATTGCATTCAGTGCCACAGGAATCTCATTCGTTCGCAATCATTGCACTCGGCTATGCGTTGAATGCCATTCCTTGCCTTCTTCTCCTCGCCCTCCGCTGCTGCTCACTAGCACGCCAACCAGTCCAGTCCAGTGAGTCCAGTGAACCCGTTTATTTCGCACTGCATTAGTGGTGGTTGAGCATTGCTAGCTGCCGGGGGTGGGGGGGAGAGGATCGCGAACAAAGGACGCTTGATGTGGCAATAAAGTGTCCTTAACAGGCAATAACGATGCCATCGCAAACACTGAATTTCGCTGTTAAACACGCCTTGAGTTTTATAATGCTAACGAACGCATTCAACGCTTCAGCGCGCTGCTTTCCTGCAGAGTTCAAAGTGCGCGGTGCGGAGGAAACGACCTCCCGAGGAACCCACGATGGAGGGTCTCGCAGCTGGAACTTATTTTTCATTCAAAATTACAAGCAAACTAAAAGCGAAGAAGCTCCCCGGCAGGGATAAAAAGACCTCAAAGGAGCTTCGAAGGGAGCAGCTGTTGTTTCATTGCACTGCCACCGAGGTTGTCCTTGGCGCTTCAACGTTGAAGTGTTCGGCTGCTCTTTCACCTCAACTGAGCACCTCAACTGAGCACCTCAACTGAGCACCTCAACTGAGCACCTCAACTGAGCACCTCAACTGAGCACCTCAACTGAGCACCTCAACTGAGCACCTCAACTGAGCACCTCAACTGAGCACCTCAACTGAGCACCTCAACTGAGCACCTCAACTGAGTGCCTCAACTGAGCACCTCAACTGAGTGCCTCAACTGAGCACCTCAACTGAGCGCCTCAACTGAGCGCCTCAACTGAGCGCAACAATATCAGTCGATTGTGAAGCATTTTTATTAGATAATTCGAAGCTAACACTTTATTATTTATGAATACAAATAGCGCAAATTTATTTGTCCCGCTTACTGTGGCCTTGCAAACGCCACAATCTGCGAGGATCTCACCTTCTAGCGACCAACTAATCTCAACACGAAGCATTTTGAATGTTCCTGCAAGAAATGGTGGACTGTTTGGTCCTTTCTATGACCTCAGACTCTAAATTTATTGCACGAAACCCTGTAAATCATGGATAACAATAAATAAAAAAAAGAAAAATTTAAAAAATAATTTTAAATTTATATAAAGCTGATTATTACCAAAATATAAACTACTTTTTCAGTATTCTCATTTCCTGCTGGGTCGTGTGTCAATATTTCATTGCATCATCGGACTTCGCCGACACCGACGACATTCCGACTCCATCAGGTTGCAAGCTGAGTGAGGAGCGGGCGTCCAGTTGCGGGTGGGCGGGGGTCCAGCTGCGGGTGGCTCGGGTGGCTTCGGAAGGGCAGACCGCATCACAACGTGGCAGCTTACAAATTGCAAATAATGACCCCGAGCCACCGAGTGCAGTTGGTTGTTGTTTTCATTGTTGGAAAAATTAGCTGCGTTCAACACATTTCACAGCTGCCTTCTCAGCGCTTTTTGCCGTAAAGCTTTTGTTGGTTTTTACATTGTATTTGCTGTTGGGGTGTCAGCCATATAAACACACCTACTTGCACACACACACACACACACGCACACACACACACAGTGTACACCTCGGTCGTAAATTGCAATCACAGGAAGGGAAGGGACTATAAAAATTCATGCACGTGTGCGTGGAAACCGAAAAGTGCACGCAAAAGAAGTTTGCAAGAAAAAAAACCCAACTTCTTATTTAAATGTTGCTTAAAAAAATGGGGCTGCTTCGTGCGTAACGCGTCTCGCATTTAAAACTGCAGATATTGAAATAATTTCACGTCAAAATTCATAAATCAAATGTGAGTTAAAAACTCGTTCGAATTTTCACGGTTGAATAATATCTGGCTGGAACAAATGTAATTCGCGGAACTCAGCAATGAGTTCCATTTTTAATGTGTGTTGAAATATTGCAACTAAACTGAAATCTGTATAATTTCGGAAAATTTATAATTCTAAATAATTCGCAAATTGCATCTGATTTATATGTATGTGTGTGTGTGTGTGTGTGTGTGTGAACTTCGCGAGACCCAACAGGTGAGACAAATAATAACGTCGATGAAAATCGAACTATCTCGAAATCGAATCTTTTCACAATTCCTCACACGCTGGATAATCAAAGCTGCCGCAGAAAACCTGCCGTCAGTTCGCTGTAACAACGCGTTGGGCTTCGCATTTTCGTTTGCATACTTTTAGGCGGGCTAAATTAAAACCGTCAGACGAGTGGTCGGCCGGGAAAATAATTTATTTATTTCGGCGAAATAATTGAGTTGTCATTATTCAGATACATATTCAGAAATAACTGAAGATACGTAATTTATGATGTGATTTTGTTATTGAGTGCAAAGAAAATCCAATAATAGGAAAGCCGACTCTCGTACGTTAGGCGAAAAAAATGAAATCCGCTGAAATCCGTCGCTTATTTTCCGACTTTAAAGGAGCTTAAGGACGAAGGATCGACAGGCGACGGAAGGAGGGGAAATATGAAATCCCATAGGGAAATGGTATGGCCGAGAGGCTGGCTGACGAGTTCGGGAGTTTTCCGTGCTTCACTTCAGCACACGTTCATTCATCAACTTTGTGGAGTGAATTCGGAGAGTTCGTCCCGTTTCACATGAGTCATTTGTCGTCACCGGCATCGTCGTGGTTCTCAGTGGGCAATCCATTTGTTTGATTGGGCTTTTGGGCCCGCATTTCCCCACATCCTCCCCACCCTTGACGTTAAGAACAGCAGGTGGCAACGTCATGATGGCACGGCGCTCCAACCGGAGAAGGAAGCGTTCAGGTGGTGCAGTGTGTGACTTCCATACAAATGTATAAACTTGGAGGTCTGTGTGTGTGTGTGTGTGTGTATGTGTGTGTGCGTGTGTGTGCGTGTGTGTGTGTGTGTGGTGTGTGTGCGTGTGTAGGAAACCTTCAACATAACGCGCACTCGAACGCATTTTAATTCCAACGCATGACTTCTTGAGCGACATTCACGCTTACGTTCGTGTCTGCGATTACTTTGATGTTCGTCGTCATATGCGGCGAGCGTGATAGAGCAGATTTCAGCATAATTGAAAGTGTCTCGAAAAAATCCTCGAAATTAGAAAATCTTTCAATCACTTGAACTTAAGACTTTGAATTACTCGCAGAATCTTTAAAGCAAAGCAACTCATTACGTTGCTGGCGCAATTTGCTGTATAACGAAATATTTTTCGGTTTTCTAACTGTAAACTTAATTAAGCTTCTGCTTTTCGTTACCGTATCCGTTTTGCAAATTGTGTTTGCATTTTAAGTCGTCCGTGATTTGAAGTGACTTTTACAGCAATGCAATTACGTTAACGTCACGTAACACGTCCGTGCGTACTCTGCGAATGCGATGGCTGTTTTCATTGCGTTCTCTATTTACATATTTTTATATATGTTTTTTTACTCACGTAAATTTGTTTGAAATTTATTACTTATCCATCTCTATTTTCTTGTTTTCTCCCGCTCAAATTCGCTCCTTTCCTACGCATCATATTATTTCTGCAACGTAAGGAATGGCGGAGAATTTATAGCCGCATAAATTTGTTTTTCATGCTTACGAGAAAGCACGAGTTTTACGTTACTTTTGGCAACATTTCTGGCGAGACGTCTAAAATAACAATAAAAATTTGAACATTGGAATTTAAGAGGTAGCGATTCGCAGTCTACTTTTTGATTACGTTATGTATTTTATATTGCGGTGGAAGAAGTTGCGTTCTTATTTCTGCAATTTTAAAGATCCTCTAGTTGACTGCTTTGAAAGAACAGCAACAGCAACTGCAAAAGCAGCAACGAAATCATTGCAACTTCTTCCATTTCCATGACTTCAAAATACGTACGCAGCTAACCGAAAATGATTTCACTCGCTTGGGAATTCGTGTCGCCCCGCAACCAGATCGCCTTGCCACTCTTGCTCACCGCCAGAGATGGATGGAAAAGTTTCCGCTGCGAACAGACGAAACAACTGAATGGCATTTAATTGGAATAAATTTCGGACGCACATACATGCGGATCCGCTTTGGAATTCCTTCAGTGTTAGCATCAGAGAAACGAAAAGGATTTAAAATTTGATTTCTATTGTGATTTTTAATTAAAAGCAATATTCTCAATACAAGTGCTGGCATGGTCTCAACTAGCGTCTCCACTGGGAAAGGTGCCTCGATCTCGATTATTGCACCGAATTCGAGGCGAAAAAAGGCTCGTCAGAGGTTAAAGACGAGCTCGAGTATGGATGGGATTTCCTCTCGCAATCCAGCTTATTATTGACTACCGTATACATTTTGAGTTTTCTCGGATCCCCCTCAATTAACCAACCGGCCAATGTCAACTGATCTGACCCGAATTCTCTCGGTGCGACTTTGGCGCCGGGTAAGCAAATCGGACGAATATAGTCGGTGAAGGACCTCTTTCAATCGCAACAGAGCGATATCTTTGGTGAATAGGCTACTACAAGGGTTGCTACTTAAGTCTTGAGATAATATTAAGTCTTGAGACAAATAAAAACAAATATTTATAATCGGAAATGGCTTTATTGTTATATTCTATATATTCTCCATGAAGATCAACACACTTTTGCATGCGTTTGAACCAATTTTCGGAGCACCTTTTCCACTCCGCTTGAGGTGCCACCAAAACATGTGATTTGAACACATCAACCGCTTCTTTAGGTGTCGAAAAACGTAGACCTCGCAATTTATTTTTGATCTGCGGGTATAAGAAGAAATCATTGGGTGCCAAATCAGGACTGTAAAATTGAATGTATGCGAGTGGAACTAATTCCCAAGGATGCCTCCATCACACGGTATGTGACATGACCATCTTGGAATATCCGTTCACGCACAGCATCGACGTTTTACAAGATTCCGAAAGTTATAGAATATCATAGCACGAAAATGTTCACGATTTAATTCAATTTTTTAACCAAGATGAATATTTAAATATCTGTAAACAACACAAATAGCACTCGCAAGATAAAACGTTCTCAGTACGTTTACCATTAAAAATGTTAAACTTTACGATGACAATGTCAAATTTGACATTTTCACTTTAGTGTTGCCATATCTCAAGGCTTAAGTAGCAACCTCCGTATTATAGGATTTCTATGAAAAGTACCCTTACTTGAGTCGGCTACAATGTGACAAGTCCATGGAAATTCGTTGATTTGGGTTGTACTGCTGCGGTTATGTAACTGATCAGATCTCAGAACTCCACATTCATTGGGCGTCGGTAACAATTCTTCACTGGCTACATGGGCGACTAAAATGTGAAACATATGTAGCCGCAATAAAGTGAATTAAGGAAGAAGCGGTTGATAATGAACGTAATTGTATGGAACATGAAAGTACTGATTGTGATGATATGCATAAGAAATAACGATATGGATGATGAGGTCGAAAATGTTGAAATGGACGAGGAATATGGAAACCAGGGCGACGGTTTAGCTCATGAGGACCTCAAGAAGACACATAACGCAACTTACCCCAAACAGCTGCGGCAGCAGAAAGGAATAGAATTTCTAAACGAAGATGCTTCCTTGCCTCACTGACTCTCAGTACAGAACTGAAAATAATCTGCCATGTCGGAAATGCGATAACGCATGGATTAAAATTATTTGTATACCCCATCGAGCAGAGGGAGTCAGTATGTATTCAATTTACTCATAGAGACTCATTCATATGGTCAATTCGGCATCGCCCGCCTACTTTTACTCATTGCATATCACGCAGCATTCGGGAAGATTCAGGGAAATGGGATGTGCAACTTTTAAGTGTTCAAAGTTGCTAACCATTCATCCATTTCCATATTTCCCTAGTTAAAATTTAGTTCCTTGATTAGTTGAAAGTTGGTTTGTGTTTGTGGATGATCCGGAAACACAAGTCTATACCTCTATTAGCCGAGAGTCCTCTTTGGGAGGCTATATCTCGTAAACTATCAAGATCATTCACTCTGAAATACAAATTTATTCGACATCAGCCCATGAACTTGTGTTAGTTTTAATTCGTTGATACAATGAATCAATTCTTTGTCAGTAGAAGAGATTCGTTGGTTCAACGCAACGTTCCTTGAATCTAATTTAACGAACGTTTTCATTAATATTATAAATATCTTGTAAACTTATAAAAGAAGTTGTTTGTGACTTTTCAAGGGTGCAGCGTATTATCGACTTCGGCTTGACCGAGTATACTTACTTGTTTGTGAATAAGAAAGACATTTTATTGGAGAATCATACAGCAAGAACCTACTCAAGCAGTTATGAAATTTAGCGCGTGTTTAAGAAAAAACTTGAAAGTTTGTCGATGTGTTTAAATTTCAACTTCAGAGAAAAACTGAGTAACCTGAGGGGATCCAATCTAATTAATGTGTTATCATTATTATTATTATTATTTATGAGGCCATTAAGCTTCGCAACCTACTTAGATCTTATCTACTTGGATCCACTTAATTGTTTTATTTTATTTTCCGTCCGTATTTAACATAGGCTCATACTATTTACAAAGCTGAGCAGTCTACTTGGTTTGGTGTCCCATATTCTCTGATAAGGCACGGAGTGTTTACCAAGATAGATTTGCTTTTGTCTGCCACATACTCAGAAGTACCGCGATCTTCTGTGCAAAATCTACACGTGTACGTTTCGAAAAAACTTCATGTTTTTGACGTGATATCTTAGACCTCGGTGTCGCATTCAGTAACCTGCAAAAATTCTTAAATCATTCGTGTTTAGCGTAAGGAGTCCTTTAGAGGCTTTTTGTATGCAATAAAAAAAAAAAGAAAAAGTCTTCAAAGATTTCGCCCAAAGTTTGGCGAATTCAGTTTCCTCTCATTTCCGGACTACATCTAGCCTTTTTTATGGCAGATAGAACTAAGCTCAGGGGATGCCCCTATCCATGTAAAGCATTCGTTGGTTTAGAAAGGAAGAAAATTTAGGGGAAAGGGGAAAGTGGGAGTAGTGAAGGTTTACACCTCTTTTAAAAGCTTCGACGTTATAAGTGGGTGGAAAAACAAGCGCAAGAAGATTATTCTACAATTTAACAGCGCGACCGAGAAACTAATTCTCGCGGTAATGGGTAGTGCATTGGAACGGGATCGAGACGTATAAGGGGTGCACCACTCTGGAAAGCCTAGGAGATTTGTTGAATACCTGAACCGAAGGAATCAGGCTGGCTACTTCAGAGGAACATTTATCATTAAAGTATCAGTAAAATAAGGATACACACCCCACATCCCGATGACATCCCAAGGTTTCGATAGAGCTGGATACCCTATTGTCCCCTATAAGTTCTATCGCCGACTTTGGATACATTCCAGAAGCTGAAGATATTTTTTTTAAGCTCTCGACCATATATGCGAGTTGTCCTACATTTTCGGACGGTTGGAGTGCAGTATTTCTTTAAAAGTGCAGTACCGCTTTAAAAAGCCTAAGCACTTTGCTGCTTCTTTCGACACATCCAAAATATGATCATTGGATTCACATTTCCAGAACATCAAGGGCCTCCGACTCATTAATATCTACACCACCCATATTTAGAGGTGCAAAGTTGTCACCCGCCATATGTTTGTGGTTCAACAAACAGCATTGGGTCTTCCGCGCACTAAAATCAACCCGATTCGCTTAACCCCACTCCTGTATCTTATTGCGGTCAGATTGGAGTGTCAATCATAATTCTGCGCCTTCTATTGATCTCCAGTATAGAAGGACGCCTGGAGAATGAATAAGAATGACAAATGCTGCTGTCATCAGCAAACGAGTAGACGGGGTTTGATGTCAATGACAGAAGGTCATTGATAAAAATTAGCAAAATAGTTGGAGTCAGGACCGAAGCCAGATGAACTCCAGCATTAATGGAGTGCTCTTCGAAAGCAAAACCGTCTATCACAACCCGAATAGAACGGCCGCTAAGGAAACTCGATATTCATCGAGTGAAAGTATTACCGACACCATAAGCAGTCAGTTTAGACACGAGTGATTTATGCCACACCCGGTCAACTGGAGATATCCAGAGCAACAACCTTACTCTCACCGAATTGGTGAATACAACTGTTCCACCGTTCAGAAGCCGTACTGGAAGCCGTACTGGCGATCGCTGATCAATTTGTTGCTCTCTAGTGATGTGAAGTTAGAAAAAGATTCAGAATATTTTGGTTTAGCCCATCAACGCGTTAGTTCCTTCACTAATGTTCCTTCAAGTGCGTTAGTTCCTTCACTAATTGAGTCAAATTATTAGATCCAGCATATAATTCAGCATACAAACCCTCACGTGTTGTATAACTCAAATGACCTTGAAATCACCAGCAACAAAAATTTCGCTGTTCGGATACGATTCCAGAATTTTAGAGTTTGAATCAGAGAGACTGTCCAGTTCATCAAAAGTGGGCAGCCTCTCTAGACCCGGGCTTCTATAAATGAAGCAGAAGTGCAGGATGTGCGACTGGATTTTGAACTTAACCCACATGGAGCTAAATTCGGCATCCGTCGTGCAAAGGTGTTGCCCTTCGCTTGGTTCTCTGCATTCCGTTTGGTACTCTATTTGTATTATTTAGTTTTATTATTTGATGCTATTGATGTTGTTTAATTATTGGTGTCATGATTTATGCACTTTGTTTTTATGGACTGTGTTGTTATTGTGCTTGGTGTAAGACGTGGTAGGATTTTGTCGTGAAGTTCAAATTATGAACTTCAAAAGTAGTCAATAAGTATAAAAAAGATAAGAAACTGAAGTGTTTTCTTTAAAGTTAATTTTTTTTATTAAAGACTTTTTAGGTAATAGACATACACATCAAACATGTAGGGAACTTTTATATTTCTTCTTAACAGGGTGATTCCATTGAAGATATTTTCCTTTTTTAAAATGCTCTAATGGCCTTATTACTAAAGTCTCTCGTGTGTTTCGTCCGTCTCATATGGTAGCTATCAGGCAATGCTTTCGAATAAAAACTTTCAAGAAAGTCGCAAGGTGCTATACAAAACAGGGGTAAATAAATGTGTTCCAAATATCGAAGAAGTTTGACAAAAAACCCACAAAAATAGGCGTGTTTTCGACTAGTATTTATGACCTTGTACCATTATCATGAATGAGTTTGTGTCATATTTATTAAAAAAAAAATTGTCCCGGCAATATGTGCATCAGCATCACATATGTTTCTCCGGTAATCAGATGGCAAATTTGATAAAAAAGCCTTTAAAAAAGTCGATTGTAGATTCAGTTTGAATGAAGAATGTTAAATATTTTTTTGTGCTAAGAATTAGAATTTTCAGTGCCTTCTCTCTCTCTCTCTCTCTCTCTCTCTCTCTCTCACACAAAAAGGGGAAAATATTATTTATACCACTTTAACAAGCAACCCGAATCTGACGAAAAAATTGTTTTTGTGTAGAAAATTTTAACTAACTTAACATATAGTGAATCTAAAGTTTTTTCTTATAGAAAGAGTTGACGTGTTTGTCACAGTCAGTTTTCTTCCCCAGCATGATTTCTGGATGACAAGAAAATTTTAAAAACTTTTATGGTCTTAGAAAACTAGAAATAGGAGAAAACGAAAAAGCCACCACTACTTACTTAATTTTAACACAATTTCTATTTCTTGATATATAATAGGTTTACGTAGTTTTAATACATAATACTTAATAGAATGTAGTTAACTAGGTACATTCTGCTTTAGAAAATGCTATAATATTTGAAACACAATAAGATCCGAATTTCGGCTTTCCAGATCTCAGTCAAGTGTGTATTCAATACGAAGGCGAAGTTAGTTAGTTCGGTACCCCAGATCATTTAGCTCCGGTAGAGTAGTGCTTTCAATTTAATTAAATTAATCATTCATAACTTTGTGTGTGACTTAAAATCGAGTGTGTTTGTACATACATTCATACATCATATGGTTTTATTAAAGTATTGGCATTAATTACAAATTTAAGAAAAAAATATATCAATTATACTAAAATAAAAATGAACCAGCTCAAAATCGGCGGTCGAACAGTGGGAGGCTTAGACGATCCTGTGTATATAATCGCAGAGATTGGACAGAATCACCAAGGATGCCTACACATTGCTAAACAATTAATACTGGAGGCCAAAGTATGGTGTTTTTGAACGATTTCATTGCTTTCTGATTTATTAGATTTCTAATTTATTAGAGAATTGGTTGCAACTGTGTTAAATTTCAGAAATCATGCCTATGAAGTAAAGTTAAAACTTTTAAGCTGATAAAAAGCGAATTGGGACCGAGTTTGAAAATGAACAAACTCATGCGGTCCTTTCCCTCCTACACGTTACTCTCTTAGAAACACGTTGATTTCGACAGATTTTTAAGTTTTTAAACTTCGTTGGAAACTTTACAGCATGTTTTCAGCAATCCAACTGAGGAAACTATCGACACGTATAAAGACATCAGGATACGCGGGAAAGGCGCACACAGGTAGTCCATACGACACTAACCCAACCAGGTAATAATAATCATCTCCCCGGGAAGTTTTTTCAATATCCATTAAGGGGGAGCCCGAGAAAAATGAGTTGTCATTATCGTTACACGTGATGCCGCACAATTTGGTTTCGCTCATAACGTATTGATTGCTGTATTTTCTTTCACAATCCAGATTATTATTGACTACCGTATGAATTTTCATTTTTATTGGATCCTCTCTCCAACCGCCCGTCCAACCGGCCAATGTCAACTGATCTGATCCGTACTCTTTCTCGACATGTTTGGCTCCGGGTAAGCAAATCGGTCGAATAGAGTCGGTGAAGGTCACGACCTCTTTCAATCGCAACAGAGCGATATCGTTGGTGTTTAGAAATTGAATATAGTCTGGATGTGTCACAATCCGATCGATATCCACTCTTAATGGTGTCACGCATCGGCCATGGTGATCGCAATCTTGCTCGTAATATTCGTTGGATGTATCCCAATCGCCCAAGACGACTTTAAGCGCTCTCACATTATTTTTTACGTTTTCTACGCAGTGAGCAACTGTGACAACATAGCGACCGCTGATCAGAGCACCAACACACTCTCCGACTATAATTGAAGAGCTTTACTATATGCAAAAGGATTTCGATGAAAAGTACCCTTACATAAGTTTATTACAATGTAACAAATCCATGGAAATTCGTTGATTTGGGTTGTACTGCTGCGGTTATGTAACTGATCAGATCTCAGAACTCCACATTCATCGGGCGTCGGTAACAATTCTTCACCGGCTATATGAGCGACTAAAATGTGAAACATATGTAGCCGCAATAAAGTGAATTAAGGAAGAAGCGGTTGATAATGACCGTAATTGTATGGAACATAAAAGTACTGATGGTGATGATAGGGATAAGAAATGGCGAGGAATAACGAGGTTGAAATGGACGAGGAATATGAAAACCAGGGCGACGGTTTAGCTCATGAGGGCCAGAAGAAGACACATAACGCAACTTACCCCAAACAGCTGCGGCAGCACAAAGGAACAGAATTTCTAAACGAAGATGCATCCTTGCCTCACTGACTCTCAGTACAGAACTGAAAATAATCTGCATTTACGGAACTATTTATAGAAAGGCAATAGATAGTTTCGTACATGATCTTCCTTAGTTTTTTTGAAGAAATCCGGTTACGCATGAAATAAAATTACTTGTATATCAAGCATCTATGAAACTTAGCGCGTGTTTAAGAAAAAAACATGAAAGTTTGTTGATGTTTATCTCCAGCTGATAACAAATTTTTTAGGCGTAGCTGTTTAAACTTCAACTCCGAAGAAAAACTGAATAACCTGAGGAAACCCAATCTAATTAAGGTGTTATCATTATTATTATTATTATTTATGAGGCCATTAAGCACCGCGACGTACTTAGATTTTATTTACTAAGATCCACTTAATTGTTTTATTTTGTACGTCCGTATTTAACATAAGCTTTACAAAGCTGAGCAGCTCACTTGGTTGGGTGTCCCACATTCTATGATAAGGCACGGAGGGTTTACCAAGATAGATTTTCCTTTGTCTGCCACATACTCAGAAGTATCACGATCTTCTGTGCAAAATCTACACGTGTCCGTTTCTAATAAACTTCATGTTTTTGACTTGATATCTTAGACCTCCTCGGTGTCCCATTCAATAACCTGAAAGGATTCTGTTTAGCGTAAGGAGTCCTTTAGAAACTTTTTCGGCTGCGATCGGAGAACTTTTAGCCTGCAGTTGGCCTGCTGTCGCCAAGGATTTCCCCCCAAGTTTGGCGAATTCCGTTTCCTCCCATTTTCGGACCACATCTTGCCTCCATCGAAATAAAGACAAATTCGATTGTCTAGAAATGAATTCTTTATTAACTTGACTTTATTTAAATTAATGTAAGGGTTTTACAATATATGTCTTCATAATAGAATCTGTATTTAGACTGAAGTCCTCTAATGTATTTTAACAATTTTAACAGTCATCGTCATTCATCGGAGTGGAAATGACGTGTTTTAAGCGCTCATAGTCAAAATTATTTATATTTTCTTCTGCTAAATTCTGCTTAAATAAATTTCATACAAAGTGTCCTGAAATTAAGGAAGATATGGTCATTGAACTTTTATTAAAATCAAATAACTTTGCTTTGTGTTTTGTATTGTTTATTTAATTGCTTGGGACGGAATTGCGGCTTGGCTCGAATTTGCTGGAATTAAATTAATGCAAACATTTTTTCCCAATAATGCAATGAAATTAAGCGGAACTAAGCCGAACATGATTGAACATATACAGATTTTTTTATTTCAATTTCGTTTTTGTTGACATGTTTCTTTTCTCTTTTTTTAATTTATAAGGTTTTCAGCCGGAGTATGAAAATGAATGTGCATGCGTAAATTTATTATACATCTTATTGTTTTCTTAATTCTTGGAATTAGCTTAATTAATTCTTGGAAAATACGGTATACAACTCAACAGTCAACAATTAACTATTAACTAAACAAGATGAATCACGTAAACATGACAACATTTTTAACTCAAATTCATGAGTTTTTAGTAACTCACAGGGAAAATATGCTGGAGGAGCATTTTGATTACATTTTAACCGACTATATAAAACTAAACCAGTATAAGAATGCCTTTGCGATTATCTCCAAAAATGAATTTCATTATACTAAATGCTGCTGGTCTTCTAGTGAAACTGTGGATGGACAGACACCTACATCTGCTACACTATAAATTGAACCATCACCAGAATAAATAAATTGATATCATTTTATACAAGAGATATAAATAAAAGGCGACATATTTGTAAAATTAAATTATTTCTTTATTTTTTTATTAAAATCTTTTTGACAATTTGTACAATATGTTTCGAGTAGGGGTTGCGATTGTGGAAAGTCGACCTGAACCTCCAATCGAAAATCTTCTCCATCTTCCTCCATAAGTTTTATTATGTAGTAATTTCCGTTGCTGAACTCTGCTATAGTCGCATCACAAATATCGTTGAATTTCTGCGGTAGAAAAATTACGTAATCTTCCAGCTCCATTAGAATGCGATCTCCGTATTTAGTTGTTATCCTGCGCACACTTTTTATTGTATAAAATCTGCTGGGTTCCATGTCCTTGACATGCAGAATATTTTTCTGATTGAAGTGTTTTCCATTAAAGTCCTTCACAGTAGTCAATGAGGGAGACGTGCAATCATCTTGGTATAGTTGATTCATTTTAGTATTCTTTTATTATTTTTTTGTATTTATTTCAACAAATAATTTAGTGAATTTTTCGAGTTGTCTACACCGGTTCAAAACTACACAGAGACTAAATGTTCAAAGCTGAAAATGCAGTATTTATATATCCTAGCTATAACGAACATGTGTTAAAATAAGTATTAATAGTGGTGAAAATCATCAAAAAGCTTTAGTCGCATCTTGGAATTTGAATTACAAAGACAACAACAACAAAGTGTAGTACAATGGATAAGAAGAAAGACAAACATCATCATTATCTTCACCTTCACCATCAACTTCAGCATCATCGAAATCCAACATAGAATATTTAAAATTTAAATAATGTTTATATTAAAAGTTCAATAAAAAGTCAATACTATTACTTTTCAAAACTATAGTTATTGTTTATTTTGTTTAAATTATAAAGGAATTTTAGGCATAAATGACCACATTCTTGGTGTTGGGTGTAGTTGTAATTTACGTCATCTCCCAAATAATTTATTATTTCATGCGGTGGTTGCAGGTTTCCAAAACTATCAAAATATTGTTTGCAGTGATTGTCTTTGTAATATGCTACCCAATGATTACCAGGGCCCTTTGATGTATCCAGATTAACGATTCCACATTCTTGCTGACGAGATCGTTTCGGGAGACTGTCTCGCATAAAAATACCTCTGAAATGCGATAGATTCTTTGCATGTTTCATCAGGTCGACGTCTGTGAGAGCTCTTTTGGGTAGATTCTTGAAAAGTTTTTTACATTCCGTATGTATAGTAGGCGTGGCTGTTTACCGATCTCGCCCATTTTCAATCCCAAACAGCCCTACATAACAAAGAATATTTGTGCCAAATTTTATCGCGATATATCATTTCGTTTTCTCGTAATCGTGATTTCAACAGACAGACAGAAAGACAGACGGACGGACAGGGCTAAATCGATTCAGGAGATGACGCTGAGAAAGAATATATATACTTTTCTATATCTATCTCGTCTCCTTCTCTGCGTTATAAACGGAAGAACAAAGCGAATATACCCTACTCCCTGCAGTTCAAAACGCGTGGCATTCACAACGATCCACGCAGTAGATCACGAATTGGAATTTAAACGGGAAATCGCCATATCTACTGCATAGTGTTTGCACAAACACAGTCTGTCTGTCTGTCTGTCTGTCCGTCTGTCTGTGTTTCTGTATGTCTGTATGTTTGTCTGTCTGTCTGTCTGTCTGTCTGTCTATCTGTCTGTCTGTCTGTATGTCTGTTTGTCTGTATGCCTGTATATCTGTCTGTATATCTGTCTGTCTGTCTGTTTGTCTGTCTGTCTGTCTGTCTGTAAATGGGCGTGCTACGCCCACTCATACAAAAGTTGTCAATATCTTGTAAACGGTATAAGATATTAACACGAAATTTTATCACGAGGTACGAGTTTGTATACAAACTGGGCGTGGTCCGCCCACTTATACAAAAGTTGTCAATATCCCATAAACGGTTCAAAATATTAATACGTTCGTAATTCTATCTAGCAATACCTAGAGACATTACAAAAACATTTGGCCGAAATGGGCGTGGTCCGCCTACAAAAGTTGTTAAGTGTCGAAATTATAATTTTTTCAGTTACTCGGTTGTAGGGTATTTAGATTTCGGCCAGGCCGAAGACAACACTTCTACTTGTTTTCATTGTAATTTCAAAATAATGTTAATTATAAACTGTGTAATAAAAAAACGGAAATTTTATCTAACGATGGCGGAGTTTTAATACACCCTGTAATAACACACCCAGAACGCAACCTAAACTATTATGCTTAAAACACAATTGAAAGCGCTAAACACTAAACACAAAATCAGCTGTTCAAATTACACAGGTTCTTATGGGAATCATTTATCTGAGGAAAAAAGATGATTTATCTGAGAACAATTGTCCATAGATAAAAAGACAAATGTCTTCTGGATAGATCTATTTCTAATTTAACACACACAAAGTGCTCTTCTCCTTCTTTTGCTATTCCTTTGTTTACGTTTCAACACAGGAATTGACAGATTTTGTGTTTTGTCCGTGGGGTGTAATTATGTTTTGTCCGTAAGAAAATGAGATAAAGATAAACGAAGATAGATGTATTTAGTGTTTAGTGCTTCCAATTGTGTTTTAAAAATTATATTTACGAAAACAATTCCCTGTAAATTATCTTATTTCTTCTTGTTCTTTTTAGAAAACAATAAATTAACATTTGGCACTTTTTTAAGAACTCTTAAAATTTGTTTTTATTGATACCAATAAATTAACATTCAATACTCTTAAAAACCCCGTAAATTTCGAAACACTGTCTCAGCATTTTTGATCTCCTATTGCGATATTTAAAAGTCTGCCATCCAAATGGCAATTATTGCTAAAGTAATTCCACCGAAAACCACTTTGTGGCACACTCAAATTTCATTTCTCTTCGTATAGTAATACTAAATTTCTCTTCGGCGAAGTCTTCGTATAAATATAAAAAAAAACTAGAATAAGTGGTCCAGGATCTTGTTGTAAACTTCAAAATAAATAAATATGAAAACAGATATGAAATAAAAAGTGTTTTCTTTAAAGTTAATTTTTTTTATTAAAGATTTTTTGTAAAGTTAAAACTCTTAAGCTGGGGCAACAACCTCGTGCGGTCATTTTACACGTTATTCTTCTTAGGAACACTTTTAATTTCGATAGATTTTTAAGTTTTTAAACTTCGTACCAAATGTAGTCAACGATCCAATTGCGGTAATTATCGACACGTACAAAGATATCAGGCCACGCGGGAAAAGTGCACACAGGTCGTCCAAGCGACATTAACCCAGCAAGATAATAATAATCATTTCCCTGCGAATTTTTTGCAACGTCCATTAGAGGCGAGCCCGATAAAAAGCTGGTCTCATTATTAATACACCCGACGGCGCATAAATTGGTTTCGCTCATAAATTGCCGATGGTATTTTCTTTCACAATCCAGCGTATTATTGACTACCGTATACATTTTGAGTTTTGTCGGATCCCCGTACATCACCCAACCAGCCAATGTCAATTGATTTGACTTGAATTCTTTCAGTGAGACTTCGGCGCCGGGTAAGCAAATCGGACGAATATCGTCTGAAAAAGGCACGACAAATTTCAATCGCAAAAGAGCGATGTCGTTGATGTGTAGATATCTATTATAGTGTGGATGTATCACAACCCGATTGATGTCCACTCTTAATGGTGTCGAGCATCGGCCATGGTGATCGCAATCTTGATCATTATCGTCGTTGGTTGAATACCAATCGCCTAAGACCACTCCAACCGCTGTGATATTATCTCTTACGTAGTCTACACAGTGAGCAACTGTGACAACATAGAGACTGCTGATCAGGACACCAACACACTTTTTTTCTATGATTAGAAATTACTATATGCAAAACGATTTCGATGAAAAGTACCCTTACCTGAGTTTATTAGAATGTGACAAGTCCATGGAAATTCGTTTATTTGGGTTGTATTGGAGTGGTTATGGAACTGATCGGATCTCAGAATTCCACATCCATGGGAGATCGGTTCCAATTCATCACCGGCTGCCCGGGCGACTAAAATGTGAAACATATGTAGTTGCAATAAAGTGAATTGAGAAAGAAGTGAATTGAGATATAATGACCGAAATTGTATAGAACGTGGAGAATAGGTTGAAAGGCTGATAAGGATGAGGAAGAAGAAAACCACGGCGACGGTTTAGCTCATGAGGACCACAAGAAGGCACATAACGCAACTTACCCCACACAGCTGCGGCAGCACAAAGGAACAGAATTTCTAAACGAAGATGCATCCTTGCCTCACTGACTCTCAGTACAGAACTGAAAATAATCTGCCTTCACGGAACTATATATAGAAAGCCGATAAATAGTTTCGTACATGATCTTTCTTAGTTTTTCTAAAGAAATCCGGTTACGCATGAAATAAAATTATTTATATACCCTACATCGGGCAGAAGGAGTCAGTCTATGTATATTCAATTTGTTCATAGCGACCCATTCATATGGTCAATTCGGCATCGCCCGCCTACTTTTACTCCTTGCATGCCACACAGCATTCGGGAAGATTCAGGGAAATGCATGATGGGAATGTGCAACTTTTAAGTATTCTAAGTTGCTAACAATTGATCCATTTCTATATTTCACTAGTTGAAAGTTAGTTCCTTGATTAGTTGAAAGTTGGTTTGAGTTTTTAGATGATCCGGAAACACAAGTCTTAACCTCTATTAGCCGGGAGTCCTCTTTGGGACGCTATATCTCGTAAACTATCGAGATCGTTCACTCTGAAATACAAATTTTTTCGAAATCAGCCCATGAACGTGTGTTAGTTTTAATTTGTTGATACAATGAATCAATTCTTTGTCAGTAGAAGAAATTCGTTGGCTCAACGCGAAAGTTCCTTCAAATTCAACGAACGTTTTCATTAATATTATAAATATCTTGTAAATTTATATTATAAAAGAAGTCGTTTGTGACTTTTCAAGGGTGCAGCGTATTATCGACTTCGGCTTGACCGAGTATACTTACTTGCTTGTGAATAAGAAAGATATTTTATTTGAGAATAATACAGCAAGAACCTACTCAAGCAGCTATCAAATTTAGCGCGTGTTTAAGAAAAAAGTTGAAAGTTTGTCGATGTTTATCTCGAACTGATAAGAAATTCTTAAGACGCTGCTGTTTAAATTTCAACTTCAAAGAAACTGATAAATCTTAGATCTTATTTACTTAGATCCACTTAATTGTTTTATTTTGCACGTCCGTATTTAACATAAGCTTTGCAAAGTTGAGCAGCTTATTTGGTTTGGTGTCCCACATTCTGTGATAAGGCACAGAGTGTTTACCAAGATAGATTTGGCTTTGTCTGCCACATACTCAGAAGTATCACGATCTTCTGTGCAAAATCTACACGTGGCCGTTTCGAATAAACATGTTTTTGACTTGATATCTTAGACCTCCTCGGTGTCCCATGCAATAACCTCAAAGGATTCTGTTTAGCGCAAAGAGTCCTTTAGAACCTTTTTCGGCTGCGATCGGAGAACTTTTAGCCTGCAGTTGGCCTGCTGTCGCCAAAGAATTTTTTTTTGGTTGAGTTTTTCGAGCTTATACACCAGCGAAACAAAGTTCAGTTCATTGTTGGTTTAATAGAAAACCCATGCGAGCGAGACCGGAAAATCGCATGCTTCTTCTTCTTCTTCTTTCCGTGACGGAGGAGATGTATGAAGACGTGCTTGTTCTTCTTCTTACTCTATGAATTAACTCAACATACAAACCCTCACGTGTTGTATGACTCGAATGACGTAGCCAATTGGAAATATGAACATTGAAATCACCAGCAACAAAAATTTCACTGTTCGGATACGATTCCAGAATTTTAGAGATTGAATCAGAGAGACTGTCCAGTTCATCAAAAGTGGGCAGCCTCTCTAGACCCGGGCTTCTATAAATGAAGCAGAAGTGCAGGAAGTGCGACTGGACTTTGAACTTAACCCACATGGAGCTAAATTCGGCATCCGTCGTGCAAAGGTGTTGCTGACACTGGTAAGCAACATCACTGCCGCGCTTCAGCCCACGGTGCACTCACAGCCGCCTGCACACCTAACGGGACCAGGAAGAAGGAGGAAGAGTGGAAAGAAACGAAATGCTCAGCTTTGCTGTGGAGAGCATAAATAAGCCCTTCGCTTGGTTCTCTGCATTCCATTTGATAGACTATTTGTATTATTTAATTATATTATTTGATGCTATTGATGTTGTTCAATTGTTGGTGTTATAATTTATGCACGTTGTTTTTATGGACTGTGTTGTTATTGTGCTTGGTGTAAGTCGTGGTTAGTACTATTTTTTTCTATTTTCTTCCGCCGCGAGCACAATTAGCCAACACTGCACTGCGGTGGGCAGCAGCATCCACCTTCGACCACGAACGCGACACAACTCGATTTTGTCGTGAAGTACAAATTATGAACTTCAAAAGTAGTCAATAAGTATAAAAAAATAAGAAACTGAAGTGTTTTCTTTAAAGTTAATTTTTTTATTAAAGACTTTTTGTAAAGTTAAAACTCTTAAGCTGATAAAAAGCGAATTGGGACCGAGTTTGAAAATGAACAAACTCAATCGCTCCTTTTCCTCCTACGCATGTTTTCAACAATCCAACTGAGGTAACTATCGACACGTACAAAGACATCAGAATACGCGGGAAAATTGCACAAACGTCCATACGACAGTAACCCAGCCAGGTAATAATAATCATTTCCCTGGGAATTTTTTGCAAAGTCCATTAACGGCGACCCCGCAAGGAAGGAGTTGCCAACATCAACACACGCGATGGCGCACAATTTGGTTTCGCTCATAAGATATTGATTCCTTTCACAGTCCAGCTTATTATTGACTACCGCTTTCATTTTGAATTGTATTTGATCCTCTCTCCAGCCGGGCAACCAACCCGCCAATGTCAACTGATCTGATCCGAATTCTCTACGGGCGACTTCGGCTCCGGGTAAGCAAATCGGTCGAATATAGTCGGTGAAGGTCACGACCTCTTTCAATCTCAACAGAGCAATATCGTTAGTGAGTAGGATTCCATTATAGTCCGGATGTATCACAACCCGATTGAGGTCCACTCTTAATGGTGTCGAGCATCGGCCATGGTGATCGCAATCTTGATCGTTATATCGGTTGGATTTATGCCAATCGCCCAAGACGACTTTAAGCGCACTCATATTCTCTCCTACGTCGTCTACGCAGTGAGCAACTGTGACAACATAGCGACTGCTGATTAGGGCACCAACACACGCCCTTTCTATAACTGAGAGAATATATCTATTCTTAATATATGCAGAAGGATTTCGATGAAAAGTACCTTACCTGAGTTCATTACAATGTAACACGTCCATGGAAATTCGTTGATTTGGGTTGTACTGGAGTGGTTATGGAACTGCTCGGATCTTAGAACTCCACATTCATCGGACGTCGGTAGCAATTCATCACCGGCTGCCTGGGCGACTAAAAGGTGAAATATATGTAGTCGCAATAAAGTGAATTAAGGAAGAAGCCGATCAAAATGACCGAAATTGTATGGAACATGAAAATATTGATGGTGATGATAAGGATTAGAAATGGCGATATGGATGATAAGGTCGAAAATGTTGAAAAGGTGATGAGGACGAGGAAGATGAAAACCATGAGGACCACAAGTAGGCACATAACGCAACTTACCCCAAACAGCTGCGGCAGCACAAAGGAACAGAATTTCTAAACGAAGATTCATCCTTGCCTCACTGACTCGCAGTTTAGAATTGAAAATAATCTGCCTTGTCGGAACTATTTATAGAAAGCCAATAATCTCGAGCTGATAAGAAATTCTTAAAGCGTAGCTGTTTAAATTTCAACTCCAAAGAAAAACTGAATAATCTGAGGAAATCCACTCTAATTAAGGTGTTATCATTATTATTATTATTATTATTTATGAGGCCATTAAGCACCGCGACCTACTTAGATCTTATTTACTTAGATCCACTTAATTGTTTTATTTTGTACGTCCGTATTTAACATATTCTTTACAAAGCTGAGCAGCTCACTTGGTTTGGTGTCCCATATTCTCTGATAAGGCACAGAGGGTTTACCAAGATAGATTTGCCTTCGTCTGCCACATACTCAGAAGTATCACGATCTTCTGTGCAAAATCTAAACGTGGCCGTTTCTAATAAACTTCATGTTTTTAACTTGATATCTTAGACCTCCTCGGTGTCCCATTCAATAACCTGAAAGGACTCTTGAATTATTCCTGTTTAGCGTAAAGAGTCCTTTAGAACCTTTTTTGGCTGCGATCAGAGAACTTTTAGCCTGCAGTTGGCCTGCTGTCGCCAAGGATTTCGCCCAAAGTTTGACGAATTCAGTTTCCTCCCATTTCCGGACTGCATCTGGCCTCTATCGAAATAAAGATAAATTCGATTATCTAGAAATGAATTCTTTATTAACTTGACTTTATTTAAATTAATGTAAGGGTTTTACAATATATGTTTTCATAATAGAATCTGTATTTAGACTGAAGTCCTCAGATCTACATACTCTTCCAGGAATTATTCGGAAGATGATTATTCGTATAACGTTACGGTTGGATCTATATTGCAACTAGTAATAGATGAACGGACTGTTTTTAATGCTCTTAGGAATATGAAATGTACATACAATCCTGGCCCTGATAATATTCCGTCATGTATTTTAAAATTTTGTACCAAGGAACTTGCAGCGCCTATTTTGGCTTTATTCGATTATTCATTGCGCTGTGCCTATTTTCCTGCGGTGTGGAAGCCTTTATTCATAATTCCGCTACATATATGTGGAAATCGGAGTAATATACGGAATTATCGTGGTATTGCCAAACTTAGTGCGTTACCGAAACTGTTTGAACAGGTAATTACTCAACAAAATTCACGGAGTGTTTATGCCTCCATTTCTTTTGTTCAACACTGTTTTTACAGAGGAAAATTAACTACGACTAATCATTTCGACTTTGTGTCTAGAATAATAAGTAACTTCAAATATGGCAAACAAATAGATGTAATTTATACGGACTTTAGCAAAGCGTTTGATGTGGTTAACCATAAGTTACTCATATTAAAATTTACTCGCTTTGGATTTCCACAAACTTTTGTAAAATGGATCGATTCGTACCTTAAAAATCGCTCTCAAACATACTACATCGATGTAATTTTTTGTTACTTCTGGGGTGCCACAAGGAAGTCACTTAGGACCACTGCTATCTTTAATTTTTATTAACGATTTGCCTACAGCTATAATGAGCGCTAATGTTTTATTGTTTTTAAAAAAAAAATATTTATTTTAAAAATGAATGCGATATTGTACTCCTACAAAATGATATCGTCTAAGTGGTGCAATATTAACTGCATTGACGTAAATTTTAAAAATTGTAAACAGATGACGTTTTCTCGATTATGTCCTGTACATTTTAACTACATGATTGGTGAGTACAAATTGGAAATGTTGTATACTGCTGATGATCTTGGAGTAGTACTGGATCGAAAATTGCGCTTTAATTCCCATATTAATCTCATATGCAGCAGAGCGAATAGTGTTTTAGGATTCATAAAATGATGGGAAAAGGAATTTAGGGACCCATATATAACAAAGCTTTTATATATTTCGCTTCTTCGTCCTATTTTGGAGTACGCCTCACCAGTGTGGAGCCCAAAATATAACTGCTATATTTTGGAGGTAAAATCAGAATAACTGCATTTATTTGCTGGCTAATATCAATTTTAACATCCCTCGTTGTACATCCAGAAGATATGAGTTCTTACATTTGAACTTCTGCAAATCTACATTTCTTCAACACGAACCACTTCGGATTGTCTGTGAAGACTATTGCTCACGCCATAACCCGCGAATTTTCCCCTTCTTTGATTCCCCACACCAATGGAACAGCAACCCTGCTGAACATCGCGCGAGCGGACTCGATTCCCTCTCGTTCCGGTCTCCAAGTGATTTTATTCCAACAAGTAACAAATAACTCGAAAAAGTAACAAAATACTTTATTCTGAACAAGATTTTCAAAATGAATCCAATCCATTCTACGCTGAAACCCGACGACCGAAGGAACATTCATCCCATCATAAGGACACGTTCCCCTCCACTCGGTAAGTACATTTGACGTTCCACAACCCCATAAAATATATGTATATACATGTTTGCGGGATGCACTCCTCCGTGCACGCCTAAACATATCACCCCAAGACATTTCTTGGTCCTTTGAGCCGGATATCCACGAGCTCGCAGACCAACCCAACATTTTCTGGTCCTTCGAGCCGGATTGTGCGCCGGAAAAACCTACCCCTACTACAACTTCTGCAGTAAAAAGCTTATAATTAATTATAATTATTAATTACAAACCCATTGCCTCGGTTCGGCGTCGCGCAGCAGCAGTTTGGAAGACCACCTTTCTCCTCTGAATAGCCCGTGTGATCAATTGTGATCTCCAAAAAATCTCGTTATACCCTACACCCGAAGGGAGTAGTATAAGATATTATATAAGATATATATATAAGATATTATATATATAAGATATAATATCTTATACTACTCTCTTCAGTATAAGATATTAACACGTAAATTTATCACGAGGTATCTACGGGTATTACCAATTTGTATACAAAAACTGGGCGTGGTCCGTTCACTTATACAAAAGCTGTCAATATCCCATAAACGGTTCAAAATATTAATACGTAATTCTATCTAGCAGTATCTAGAGACATTACAAAAACATTTCACCGAAATGGGCGTGGTCCACCTACTTATACAAAAGTTGTTAGGTGGCGAAATTATAATTTTTTCAGTTACTCGGGTGTAGGGTATTTAGGTTTCGGCCAGGCCGAAGACAACACTTTTACTTGTTTTATTATTTGATGCTATTGGTGTTGTTTAATTATTGGTGTATTGATTTATGCAATGTGTTTTTATGCACTTCGTTTTTATTGTGTTTGGTGTAAGACGTGGTTGGTTCTATTTTTTTCTATTTTCTTTCGCCGCGAGCACAATTATCAAACACTGCACTGCGGTGGGCAGCAGCATCCACCTTCGACCACGAATGCGACACAACTCGATTTTGTCGTGAAGTTCAAATTATGAACTTCAAAAGTAGTCAATAAGTATAAAAAAGATAAGAAACTGAAGTTTTTTCTTTAATATTAATTTCTTTTATTAAAGACTTTTTGTAAAGTTAAAACTCTTAAGCTGATAAAAAGCGAATTCGGACCGAGTTTGAAAATGAACAAACTCATTCGCTCCTTTCCTCCTACACGTTACTCTCTTGAGAAACACGTTAATTTCGACAGATTTTTAAGTTTTTAAACTTCGTTGGAAACTTTACCGCATGTTTTCAACAATCCAACTGAGGTAACTATCGACACGTTCAAAGACGTCAGGATCCGCTGGAACAGAGCACACAGGTAGTCCATACGACAGTAACCCAGCCAGGTAATAATAATCATTTCCCTGGGAATTTTTTGCAACGTCCATTAAAGGAGAGCCTGAAACGAAGGAGTTGTCAGCATCATAACACGCGATGGCGCACAAGTTGGTCTCGGTTATATGGAATGTATCGAGCTTTCTTATACAATCCAGCTTATTTATGACTACCGTATCCATTTTGATTTTTTTTTCTTCATCTGCCCCTAACCAACCGGCCAATGTCAACTGATTTGACCCAAATTCTCTCCGTGCGACTTGGGCTCCGGGTAAGCAAATCGGTCGAATATAGTCGGTGAAGGTCACGACCTCTTTCAATCGCAACAGAGCGATATTGTTAGTGAGTAGGCTTCTATTATAGTCTGGATGTATCACAACCCGATCGATGTCCACTCTTAATGGTGTCGAGCATCGGCCATGGTGATCGCAATCTTGATCGTTATATTCGTTAGATAAATCCCAATCGCCCAAGACGACTTTAAGCGCTGTCATATTATCTCTTACGTCGTATAAGCGACCAGCAACTGTGACAATATAGCGACTGCTGATTAGGACACCAACACACTCCCTTTCTAGAACTGAAAGAATATATCTATTCTTATTATATGCAGAAGGATTTCGAAGAAAATTACCTTACCTGATTTCATTAGAATGCGACAAGTCCATGGAAATTCGTTGATTTGGGTTGTACTGTTGTGGTTAAGGAACTGATCAGATCTCAGAATTCCACATTCATCGGTCATCGGTACCAATTCTTCACCGGCTGCCTGGGCGACTGAAATATGAAACATATGTAGTCGCAATAAAGTGAAATAAGATTCTTGTGAATTAAGGAAGAAGCCGATCACAATGACCGAAATTGTACGGAACGTGAAGGTATTGATGGTGATGATATGGATTAGAAATGGCGGTATGGATGATAAGGTCGAAACGGTTGAAAAGGTGATGAGGACGAGGAAGATGAAAACCTGGGCGACCACAAGTAGGCACATAACGCAACTTACCCCAAACAGCTGCGGCAGCACAAAGGAACAGAATTTCTAAACGAAGATGCATCCTTGCCTCACTGGCTCTCAGTACAGAACTGAAAGTAATCTGCCTTGTCGGAACTATTTATAGGAAGCCGATAGATAGTTTCATACATGATCTCCTTTAGTTTTTTTGAGAAATGCCACCGATTACGCATGGATTAAAATTATTTGTATATCAAGCAGCTATGAAATTTAGCGCGTGTTAAGAAAACAACTTGAAAGTTTGTTGATGTTTATCTCGAGCTGATAAGAAATTCTTAATGCGTAGCTGCGTGCGTGCGTAATTAAGGTGTTATCATTATTATTATTATTATTATTTATGAGGCCATTAAGCACCGCGACCTACTTAGATCTTTTACTTAGATCCACTTAATTGTTTTATTTTGCTCGCCCGTATTTAATATAGGCTTATACTGTTTACAAAGCTGAGCAGCTCATTTGGTTAGGTGTCCCATATTCTATGATAAGGCACGAAGGGTTTACCAAGATTGAATTGCCTTTGTCTGCCACATACTCAGAAGTACCGCGATCTTCTGTGCAAAACCTACACGTGGCCGTTTCTAATAAACTTCATGTTTTTGAGGTGATATCTTAGACCTCCTCGGTGTCCCATTCAATAACCTACAAGGATTCTTGAATCTTTCCTGTTTAGCGTAAAGAGTCCTTTAGAACCTTTCTCGGCTGCGATCAGAGAACTTTTAGCTCGCAGTTGGCCTGCTGTCGCCAAAGATTTCCCCCAAAGTTTGGCGAATTCAGTTTCCTCCCATTTCCGGACCACATCTTGCCTCCATCGAAATAAAGACAAATTTTATTTAAATACAAATATTTAAATTTATATAAGTTTTTTATTGTATATTTTTTCATAATGAAATATGTATTTTTAATTTAAAACCTTCATAAATGTATAAATAAAAGATGAGCTCAAACCCGCTAATTTAACAGGTCAGTATGCTGATAATAGAAAAAAAGGTCAAAGGTTATCTGGTGAATGGAGAGTATTTTTGAAAACAAATTTGCATGTCTGACATGATAAACTTTGCACTTCCAACCCGTGAGGACGGCAATTAATCACCATCGAATTTATGAGGTGTGTAAAATGTTGCTGCTGACGATGCTGTTGCTGGTGTTATTGTTGCTGGCGCTCTTGCTGTTGCTGTTGGCGCTGATAACACGACACACACAGAATCCTGCTGGATCGACAGAATTCGAGCCATCGCTTCATCGCTTCAACTCCGAATAAGAATAACAGAAGCGTTTTTTTTGGTCGTGTTAGTGTTAAGTATGCATGTGTTAAGCAGCCTGTATGCCAATACCATGAGGGAGCATTAAAAGTGTGAGTTCACACGCTCACACACATGGTTGCGAGTGTGCTTGTTAAGAAGCTCTAGTGAGTGAAACGTTTTGTTGAGTTTTTCGAGCTTATACACCAGCGAAACAAAGTTCGGTTCATTGTTGGTTTGATGGAAAACTCATGCCAGCGAGACCGGAAATCGCATGCTTCTTCTTCTTCTATCCGTGACGCAGGAGATGTATGAAGACGTGCTTGTTCTTCTTCTTTCGGTGAAGAAGAAGAAGCAGCATGCCACCTTAGTGCTGCCAGTCATCGTAAAATGCAACCATTGAGAGTTCCATCGTTAAATTCGTTCTCATTTTCTGCGATTTTTACATATTTTCCCCATACAGAAAATCATGTAATGCATTCGAATCCGCCTCCGGTTTGTACGACGCCCCTCACTCCTCACTAGTACAGGATGTCGCATCAGCAGATCAGCCGTCCCTAACGTGCCACACTGTGTGGCATCAACAGTTAGGTTGCAGAAAACCTGCATTGTGCGAAACTGAAGCCGATCAAATTTTGAGCCGCTAGTTTGTACTGAAATACTCCTGAAGATTTAAGCACTTTGAAAACTGAAAGCATACGAAATGCGGTCACTATTTCAACTTCCTATTTTACTGAATTCTATTTAACTTCGCTTTATTAGATTTTATTTCATTTAATCTCGTTTGAATCTGTTATTTTTACCTGGCAACTATTGCGAGAATTGGTGATCCTCCTCGAGAAGCCAGCCGGTATTTCTACCAACGCCAGTGATCAAACTGAATTCGAGATCGACAGACGTCCAACTCTGCCGACCGCGTTTATTTATCACACTTGGAACGAAGTGCACGGGAATCATATGGGTGCAAGTTAGGCTTCCGAGTGCAAATTTTGTTACGTGTTACGTTTTATTGCAACCTTTATAATTCCTGTGTTTGGTTTTCTTTTTTGTTGATTGCTGATCAACATCGTTGGGAACTCGAAGCATTGAAAGTTTTCAAGACACTCTTCGAAATGTGAAGTCCACCTAATTAGGTCGCAACTGCTGCAAACTGCGGTGACAACAACGATTAAAAACCCGCTGTACCCAAGCCTAAATTTTTCCAACTTTTTTTATTAAAGACTTTTTGTAAAGTTAAAACTTGCGCAATCGGCAGGTTCAACCTTTCCGAAGAAGGTAATAGTGAAAAAAATAAAATAAATATATAATAATAACTTCCATCAACATGGACGACCATCATCAACAGAAGCCACGAGTTACAAGAGAAATTCTTCACCATCATCTACAGGAGCCACAAATTACGAAGGAAACTCTTCACTATCATCAACAGGAGCTACGAACTACACAACAGGGTAGAAAATCTATTGAATCCATTGTGAGTGACCAACAATAACTTTTAACTATTTTCTTATTTAGAGATTATTATTGTAAAAATATTTTAGTATATATATATTGTACATTTAAAAATTTTTCTGTATAAAAGTGTTCGGTGAGTAGATTGACTTGGCATTCTCGTGAAATTTAAAAAAAAAATCCGAAAAGGCTAATGCAAATCAACTGCCAGCCGTACATGTAGACACGATAAAATACCTGCAAAATGTACCCGAATTTTACGGCGACAAACGAGACTTACAGACATTCATTAATTTAGTGGACCGAATAAACTCCTTGATGAGGACATGTAATATCGCTTCACAACCCTATCAGACATGATAAAGGGCAAACTGAAAGATAGAGCCAGGGAAATAAAAGAAATAAATTGCCAAGCTAACTTATGGACGGACGTTCGTGAAATTCTATTGAATAATTTTGGAGATAAAAGAAGTAGCGAGGAGATCCTTGACGGTCTCAGAGCAACAACGTTTAAAATTAACCGGTTAATACCTATTAATGCGTTTTCGCAACAGTTCGAGAGAAAAAACTTCAAAAATATATCAAACGCGAAAATTAAATATTTTTATTAATGAACATCTAAAGAAAAGTTAGAAATATTATAAAAATATTTAAAATATTCCTCGCCCCTCACACATGTACACAACTGGAGGAAGAAATTGATACAAAAATTGGATAATTTTCAAAAATTTTCGAAAAATAAAAAACAACGGAAACTTCTAACTAGTGATTAATTATTCCATTAATTTATTAGTGTGATTAGTGATTAATTATTCCATGATTAATTAATTAATTCCATTAGAAATAAGGTCAAACTATAGTGATTAATTATTTAGTTTGACCTTATTTCTAATGGAAAAAGCATTTATAGTTTTTCAAGCCAACTGAAGTTTAGAACTTATTATCGTTCATTGATCGCGCCAAGCGTTGCGAAAATGCATCAATGGGCAGATCCATGTTATAATCAAGTAGTGAGAAATCACTGTGTTCCAGCTCATGCAAAATGATTGGTTTTGAATTTGAAATAAAAGAGTTTCTCTGATCACATCAGCTTTGACTTTCGTGACAAAAAATGCACATAATTAGCAATACAGGATTTAGTTGATGTATTGTTTTCGTTACAGGTGCACCCAGAAAAAAACTTACCCCCATTGTGGAATTTTGAACTAATTTCACCCCCATTGTGGAATTTTGAACTAATTTCACAGAAAATCGGTAACAATTTAGCTCCATAGAAAGGCTTACCTTATAAACAACCAAAAATTTATACATTTTTATATAAAACAGAAACAAATTCTTATATAAAACCAAATTATTATATAAAATAAATAAAGTTTTATTCTATAAGTGGGGTACTAAAACCCATAAAAGAAATTTATATGACTTTCAACAATATACGTATTTATACAGTTAGGAGAAAAAACGTTTATAATACTTAGAGTCTTTTTCTAAATTTTTAAGAATAATTTATACTATTTAAAGAAAACATTCCAAAAAATTCGTATTAATTCTATAGTTAGAATAAAATTAAGGTATGTCTGTAAGGTAGGACATATTTTACAGTAATATTAACATACAATCTGTTCAACCACAAAAATTTTACTTATCAAATTAAAATTTTAAATAATTTCAAGCTTAGAAAAAATCTTTAGGCTTTACAAAATTTTTATTGTTGACACAGTAAACATGAATAGGGGAAAATTTCAAATCGACTGCGCTAACAACTTCAATTTTGGAGGATTGTGATCCCACTATGTATGACAGATAATGTTTTCTGTGCATCAAGATATTTACAGATAATGTTTTCTGTGCATCAAGATTTACTTTGTTTTAAATCAATTTCATTTAAATTATCTTTGAGCTCACCGAAGTACAATGACATATATTTATAATTCATAATTGATTCCGAAATTGGCTGAATCTTCTGCAAAACTAGTACCGCGAACAGATCTCGTCAGACATACTGGATCGCTACCAATCGGACTCCACATCCAAGGAACGCACCATAACTAGGGATCGACATACGAATTTGACATGACCAAAACTGAAATTACCGCTCCGAGGTACCCGTATTGAGTCTATTGAAGCCGTAAACCAAAATTCGCTGGCAGCGTTGAAAGCGATTCCGGAAAGCGCTTATAAAAAATGTTTCAAAGAATGGAAATAACTTTGGCAAATGTGTATTGCATCTGGAGGAGAGGCTTTGAAGGCGACAAAATAATTTTTTATGAATAAATGAAAATTCTGTGTTTTATTAATAAATTTCGGGTAGAAGTTTGACAGAATGTATGTGGTTTTTTTAAACTGCGTGAAGATAAATACGTATTTAAGTTGAGAAGATAAATACGTATTTAGTTTAGCAAAGACACGAACCGCAACCCGCCCCAGGATCCACAACATAATCCACATATACTGTCATGATGAAGTGGTCACTGCCCACTCCATGGTCCGAGTACGTTGATGAAACTTTCCATTTTGGAAAGCTAATGGGAGTACCTTTCCAGCGATATATGCCACTTGGCCAGAATATTTTTCTAAAGTTACGAAAAAAAGCACTGAAAACGCGCATTTTTAGTTAGCCTACACTGGCATGATGATGTGGCCACTGCCCACTCCATGGTCCGAGTGCGTTGATGAAACTTTATATTTTGGAAAGCTAATGGCAGCACCTTTCCACCGATATATGCCACTTGGCCAGAATATTTTTCTAAAGTTACGAAAAAAGGCACTGAAAACGCGCATTTCTAGATGCCTACACTGGCATGATGAAGTGGCCACTGCCCACTCCATGGTCCGAGTGCGTTGATGAAGCCTACCATTTTGGAAAGCTAATAGCAGCACCTTTCCACCGATATATGCCACTTGGCCAGAGTATTTTTCTAAAGTTACGAAAAAAGGCACTGAAAACGCGCATTTTTAGATGCCTACACTGGCATGATGAAGTGGCCACTGCCCACTCCACGGTCCGAGTGCGTTGATGAAGCTTACCATTTTGGAAAGCTAATGGCAGCACCTTTCCACCGATATATGCCACTTGGCCAGAATATTTTTCTAAAGTTACGAAAAAAGGCACTGAAAACGCGCGTTTTTAGTTAGCCTACACTGGCATGATGATGTGGCCACTGCCCACTCCATGGTCCGAGTGCGTTGATGAAGCTTTATATTTTGGAAAGCTAATGGCAGCACCTTTCCACCGATATATGCCACTTGGCCAGAATATTTTTCTAAAGTTACGAAAAAAGGCACTGAAAGCGCGCATTTTTAGATGCCTACACTGGCATGATGAAGTGGCCACTGCCCACTCCATGGTCCGAGTGCGTTGATGAGGCTTACCATTTTGGAAAGCTAATGGCAGCACCTTTCCACCGATATATGCCACTTGGCCAGAATATTTTTCTAAAGTTACGAAAAAAAGCACTGAAAACGCGAATTTTTAGTTAGCCTACACTGGCATGATGATGTGGCCACTGCCCACTCCATGGTCCGAGTGCGTTGATGAAACTTTATATTTTGGAAAGCTAATGGCAGCACCTTTCCACCGATATATGCCACTTGGCCAGAATATTTTTCTAAAGTTACGAAAAAAGGCACTGAAAACGCGCATTTCTAGATGCCTACACTGGCATGATGATGTAGCCACTGCCCACTCCATGGTCCGAGTGCGTTGATGAAACTTTATATTTTGGAAAGCTAATGGCAGCACCTTTCCACCGATATATGCCACTTGCCCAGAATATTTTTCTAAAGTTACGAAAAAAGGCACTGAAAACGCGCGTTTTTAGTTAGCCTACACTGGCATGATGATGTGGCCACTGCCCACTCCATGGTCCGAGTGCGTTGACGAAGCTTACCATTTTGGAAAGATAATGGCAGCACCTTTCCACCGATATATGCCACTTGGCCAGAATATTTTTCTAAAGTTACGAAAAAAAGCACTGAATACGCGCATTTTTAGTTAGCCTACACTGGCATGATGATGTGGCCACTGCCCACTCCATGGTCCGAGTGCGTTGATGAAACTTTATATTTTGGAAAGCTAATGGCAGCACCTTTCCACCGATATATGCCACTTGGCTAGAATATTTTTCTAAAGTTACGAAAAAAGGCACTGAAAACGCGCATTTCTAGATGCCTACACTGGCATGATGATGTGGCCACTGCCCACTCCATGGTCCGAGTGCGTTGATGAAACTTTTTATTGTGGAAAGCTAATGGCAGCACCTTTCCACCGATATATGCCACTTGGCCAGAATATTTTTCTAAAGTTACGAAAAAAGGCACTGAAAACGCGCATTTTTAGATGCCTACACTGGCATGATGAAGTGGCCACTGCCCACTCCATGGTCCGAGTGCGTTGATGAAACTTTATATTTTGGAAAGCTAATGGCAGCACCTTTCCACCGATATATGCCACTTGGCCAGAATATTTTTCTAAAGTTACGAAAAAAGGCACTGAAAACGCGCGTTTTTAGTTAGCCTACACTGGCATGATGATGTGGCCACTGCCCACTCCATGGTCCGAGTGCGTTGATGAAGCTTTATATTTTGGAAAGCTAATGGCAGCACCTTTCCACCGATATATGCCACTTGGCCAGAATATTTTTCTAAAGTTACGAAAAAAGGCACTGAAAGCGCGCATTTTTAGATGCCTACACTGGCATGATGAAGTGGCCACTGCCCACTCCATGGTCCGAGTGCGTTGATGAGGCTTACCATTTTGGAAAGCTAATGGCAGCACCTTTCCACCGATATATGCCACTTGGCCAGAATATTTTTCTAAAGTTACGAAAAAAAGCACTGAAAACGCGCATTTTTAGTTAGCCTACACTGGCATGATGATGTGGCCACTGCCCACTCCATGGTCCGAGTGCGTTGATGAAACTTTATATTTTGGAAAGCTAATGGCAGCACCTTTCCACCGATATATGCCACTTGGCCAGAATATTTTTCTAAAGTTACGAAAAAAGGCACTGAAAACGCGCATTTCTAGATGCCTACACTGGCATGATGATGTAGCCACTGCCCACTCCATGGTCCGAGTGCGTTGATGAAACTTTATATTTTGGAAAGCTAATGGCAGCACCTTTCCACCGATATATGCCACTTGCCCAGAATATTTTTCTAAAGTTACGAAAAAAGGCACTGAAAACGCGCGTTTTTAGTTAGCCTACACTGGCATGATGATGTGGCCACTGCCCACTCCATGGTCCGAGTGCGTTGACGAAGCTTACCATTTTGGAAAGATAATGGCAGCACCTTTCCACCGATATATGCCACTTGGCCAGAATATTTTTCTAAAGTTACGAAAAAAAGCACTGAATACGCGCATTTTTAGTTAGCCTACACTGGCATGATGATGTGGCCACTGCCCACTCCATGGTCCGAGTGCGTTGATGAAACTTTATATTTTGGAAAGCTAATGGCAGCACCTTTCCACCGATATATGCCACTTGGCTAGAATATTTTTCTAAAGTTACGAAAAAAGGCACTGAAAACGCGCATTTCTAGATGCCTACACTGGCATGATGATGTGGCCACTGCCCACTCCATGGTCCGAGTGCGTTGATGAAACTTTTTATTGTGGAAAGCTAATGGCAGCACCTTTCCACCGATATATGCCACTTGGCCAGAATATTTTTCTAAAGTTACGAAAAAAGGCACTGAAAACGCGCATTTTTAGATGCCTACACTGGCATGATGAAGTGGCCACTGCCCACTCCATGGTCCGAGTGCGTTGATGAAGCTTACCATTTTGGAAAGCTAATGGCAGCACCTTTCCACCGATATATGCCACTTGGCCAGAATATTTTCTAAAGTTACGAAAAAAAGCACTGAAAACGCGCATTTTTAGTTAGCCTAGACTGGCATGATGATGTGGCCACTGCCCACTCCATGGTCCGAGTGCGTTGATGAAACTTCATATTTTGGAAAGCTAATGGCAGCACCTTTCCACCGATATATGCCACTTGGCCAGAATATTTTTCTAAAGTTACGAAAAAAGGCACTGAAAACGCGCATTTCTAGATGCCTACACTGGCATGATGATGTGGCCACTGCCCACTCCATGGTCCGAGTGCGTTGATGAAACTTTATATTTTGGAAAGCTAATGGCAGCACCTTTCCACCGATATATGCCACTTGGCCAGAATATTTTTCTAAAGTTACGAAAAAAAGCACTGAAAACGCGCATTTTTAGTTAGCCTACACTGGCATGATGATGTGGCCACTGCCCACTCCATGGTCCGAGTGCGTTGATGAAACTTTATATTTTGGAAAGCTAATGGCAGCACCTTTCCACCGATATATGCCACTTGGCCAGAATATTTTTCTAAAGTTACGAAAAAAGGCACTGAAAACGCGCATTTCTAGATGCCTACACTGGCATGATGATGTGGCCACTGCCCACTCCATGGTCCGAGTGCGTTGATGAAACTTTATATTTTGGAAAGCTAATGGCAGCACCTTTCCACCGATATATGCCACTTGGCCAGAATATTTTTCTAAAGTTACGAAAAACGGCACTGAAAACGCGCATTTCTAGATGCCTACACTGGCATGATGATGTGGCCACTGCCCACTCCATGGTCCGAGTGCGTTGATGAAACTTAACATTTTGGAAAGCTAATGGCAGCACCTTTCCACCGATATATGCCACTTGGCCAGAATATTTTTCTAAAGTTACGAAAAAAGGCACTGAAAACGCGCATTTTTAGTTAGCCTACACTGGCATGATGAAGTGGCCACTGCCCACTCCATGGTCCGAGTGCGTTGATGAAACTTTATATTTTGGAAAGCTAATGGCAGCACCTTTCCACCGATATATGCCACTTGGCCAGAATATATTTCTGAAGTTACGAAAAAAAGCACTGAAAACGCGCATTTTTAGTTAGCCTACACTGGCATGATGATGTGGCCACTGCCCACTCCATGGTCCGAGTGCGTTGATGAAGCTTACCATTTTGGAAAGCTAATAGCAGCACCTTTCCACCGATATATGCCACTTGGCCAGAGTATTTTTCTAAAGTTACGAAAAAAGGCACTGAAAACGCGCATTTTTAGATGCCTACACTGGCATGATGAAGTGGCCACTGCCCACTCCACGGTCCGAGTGCGTTGATGAAGCTTACCATTTTGGAAAGCTAATGGCAGCACCTTTCCACCGATATACGCCACTTGGCCAGAATATTTTTCTAAAGTTACGAAAAAAGGCACTGAAAACGCGCATTTCTAGATGCCTACTCTGGCATGATGAAGTGGCCACTGCCCACTCCATGGTCCGAGTGCGTTGATGAAACTTACCATTTTGGAAAGCTAATAGCAGCACCTTTCCACCGATATATGCCACTTGGCCAGAATATTTTTCTAAAGTTACGAAAAAAGGCACTGAAAACGCGCATTTTTAGTTAGCCTACACTGGCATGATGAAGTGGCCACTGCCCACTCCATGGTCCGAGTGCGTTGATGAAACTTTATATTTTGGAAAGCTAATGGCAGCACCTTTCCACCGATATATGCCACTTGCCCAGAATATTTTTCTAAAGTTACGAAAAAAGGCACTGAAAACGCGCGTTTTTAGTTAGCCTACACTGGCATGATGATGTGGCCACTGCCCACTCCATGGTCCGAGTGCGTTGACGAAGCTTACCATTTTGGAAAGATAATGGCAGCACCTTTCCACCGATATATGCCACTTGGCCAGAATATTTTTCTAAAGTTACGAAAAAAGCACTGAATACGCGCATTTTTAGTTAGCCTACACTGGCATGATGATGTGGCCACTGCCCACTCCATGGTCCGAGTGCGTTGATGAAACTTTATATTTTGGAAAGCTAATGGCAGCACCTTTCCACCGATATATGCCACTTGGCTAGAATATTTTTCTAAAGTTACGAAAAAAGGCACTGAAAACGCGCATTTGTAGATGCCTACACTGGCATGATGATGTGGCCACTGCCCACTCCATGGTCCGAGTGCGTTGATGAAACTTTATATTGTGGAAAGCTAATGGCAGCACCTTTCCACCGATATATGCCACTTGGCCAGAGTATTTTTCTAAAGTTACAAAAAAAGGCACTGAAAACGCGCATTTTTAGATGCCTACACTGGCATGATGATGTGGCCACTGCCCACTCCATGGTCCGAGTGCGTTGATGAAACTTTATATTTTGGAAAGCTAATGGCAGCACCTTTCCACCGATATATGCCACTTGGCCAGAATATTTTTCTAAAGTTACGAAAAAAGGCACTGAAAACGCGCATTTTTAGATGCCTACACTGGCATGATGAAGTGGCCACTGCCCACTCCATGGTCCGAGTGCGTTGATGAAGCTTACCATTTTGGAAAGCTAATGGCAGCACCTTTCCACCGATATATGCCACTTGGCCAGAATATTTTCTAAAGTTACGAAAAAAAGCACTGAAAACGCGCATTTTTAGTTAGCCTACACTGGCATGATGATGTGGCCACTGCCCACTCCATGGTCCGAGTGCGTTGATGAAATTTCATATTTTGGAAAGCTAATGGCAGCGCCTTTCCACCGATATATGCCACTTGGCCAGAATATTTTTCTAAAGTTACGAAAAAAGGCACTGAAAACGCGCATTTCTAGATGCCTACACTGGCATGATGATGTGGCCACTGCCCACTCCATGGTCCGAGTGCGTTGATGAAACTTTATATTTTGGAAAGCTAATGGCAGCACCTTTCCACCGATATATGCCACTTGGCCAGAATATTTTTCTAAAGTTACGAAAAAAAGCACTGAAAACGCGCATTTTTAGTTAGCCTACACTGGCATGATGATGTGGCCACTGCCCACTCCATGGTCCGAGTGCGTTGATGAAACTTTATATTTTGGAAAGCTAATGGCAGCACCTTTCCACCGATATATGCCACTTGGCCAGAATATTTTTCTAAAGTTACGAAAAAAGGCACTGAAAACGCGCATTTCTAGATGCCTACACTGGCATGATGATGTGGCCACTGCCCACTCCATGGTCCGAGTGCGTTGATGAAACTTTATATTTTGGAAAGCTAATGGCAGCACCTTTCCACCGATATATGCCACTTGGCCAGAATATTTTTCTAAAGTTACGAAAAACGGCACTGAAAACGCGCATTTCTAGATGCCTACACTGGCATGATGATGTGGCCACTGCCCACTCCATGGTCCGAGTGCGTTGATGAAACTTTACATTTTGGAAAGCTAATGGCAGCACCTTTCCACCGATATATGCCACTTGGCCAGAATATTTTTCTAAAGTTACGAAAAAAGGCACTGAAAACGCGCATTTTTAGTTAGCCTACACTGGCATGATGATGTGGCCACTGCCCACTCCATGGTCCGAGTGCGTTGATGAAACTTTATATTTTGGAAAGCTAATGGCAGCACCTTTCCACCGATATATGCCACTTGGCCAGAATATATTTCTAAAGTTACGAAAAAAAGCACTGAAAACGCGCATTTTTAGTTAGCCTACACCGGCATGATGATGTGGCCACTGCCCACTCCATGGTCCGAGTGCGTTGATGAAACTTTACATTTTGGAAAGCTAATGGCAGCACCTTTCCACCGATATATGCCACTTGGCCAGAATATTTTTCTAAAGTTACGAAAAACGGCACTGAAAACGCGCATTTCTAGATGCCTACACTGGCATGATGATGTGGCCACTGCCCACTCCATGGTCCGAGTGCGTTGATGAAACTTTACATTTTGGAAAGCTAATGGCAGCACCTTTCCACCGATATATGCCACTTGGCCAGAATATTTTTCTAAAGTTACGAAAAAAGGCACTGAAAACGCGCATTTTTAGTTAGCCTACACTGGCATGATGATGTGGCCACTGCCCACTCCATGGTCCGAGTGCGTTGATGAAACTTTATATTTTGGAAAGCTAATAGCAGCACCTTTCCACCGATATATGCCACTTGGCCAGAGTATTTTTCTAAAGTTACGAAAAAAGGCACTGAAAACGCGCACTTTTAGATGCCTACACTGGCATGATGAAGTGGCCACTGCCCACTCCACGGTCCGAGTGCGTTGATGAAGCTTACCATTTTGGAAAGCTAATGGCAGCACCTTTCCACCGATATACGCCACTTGGCCAGAATATTTTTCTAAAGTTACGAAAAAAGGCACTGAAAACGCGCATTTCTAGATGCCTACACTGGCATGATGAAGTGGCCACTGCCCACTCCATGGTCCGAGTGCGTTGATGAAGCTTACCATTTTGGAAAGCTAATAGCAGCACCTTTCCACCGATATATGCCACTTGGCCAGAGTATTTTTCTAAAGTTACGAAAAAAGGCACTGAAAACGCGCATTTTTAGATGCCTACACTGGCATGATGAAGTGGCCACTGCCCACTCCACGGTCCGAGTGCGTTGATGAAGCTTACAATTTTGGAAAGCTAATGGCAGCACCTTTCCACCGATATATGCCACTTGGCCAGAATATTTTTCTAAAGTTACGAAAAAAGGCACTGAAAACGCGCGTTTTTAGTTAGCCTACACTGGCATGATGATGTGGCCACTGCCCACTCCATGGTCCGAGTGCGTTGATGAAGCTTTATATTTTGGAAAGCTAATGGCAGCACCTTTCCACCGATATATGCCACTTGGCCAGAATATTTTTCTAAAGTTACGAAAAAAGGCACTGAAAACGCGCATTTTTAGATGCCTACACTGGCATGATGAAGTGGCCACTGCCCACTCCATGGTCCGAGTGCGTTGATGAAGCTTACCATTTTGGAAAGCTAATGGCAGCACCTTTCCACCGATATATGCCACTTGGCCAGAATATTTTTCTAAAGTTACGAAAAAAAGCACTGAAAACGCGCATTTTTAGTTAGCCTACACTGGCATGATGATGTGGCCACTGCCCACTCCATGGTCCGAGTGCGTTGATGAAACTTTATATTTTGGAAAGCTAATGGCAGCACCTTTCCACCGATATATGCCACTTGGCCAGAATATTTTTCTAAAGTTACGAAAAAAGGCACTGAAAACGCGCATTTCTAGATGCCTACACTGGCATGATGATGTGGCCACTGCCCACTCCATGGTCCGAGTGCGTTGATGAAACTTTATATTTTGGAAAGCTAATGGCAGCACCTTTCCACCGATATATGCCACTTGGCCAGAATATTTTTCTAAAGTTACGAAAAAAAGCACTGAAAACGCGAATTTTTAGTTAGCCTACACTGGCATGATGATGTGGCCACTGCCCACTCCATGGTCCGAGTGCGTTGATGAAACTTTATATTTTGGAAAGCTAATGGCAGCACCTTTCCACCGATATATGCCACTTGGCCGGAATATTTTTCTAAAGTTACGAAAAAAGGCACTGAAAACGCGCATTTGTAGATGCTTACACTGGCATGATGATCTGGCCACTGCCCACTCCATGGTCCGAGTGCGTTGATGAAACTTTATATTTTGGAAAGCTAACGGCAGCACCTTTCCACCGATATATGCCACTTGGCCAGAATATTTTTCTAAAGTTACGAAAAAAGGCACTGAAAACGCGCATTTTTAGATGCCTACACTGGCATGATGAAGTGGCCACTGCCCACTCCATGGTCCGAGTGCGTTGATGAAGCTTACCATTTTGGAAAGCTAATGGCAGCACCTTTCCACCGATATATGCCACTTGGCCAGAATATTTTCTAAAGTTACGAAAAAAAGCACTGAAAACGCGCATTTTTAGTTAGCCTACACTGGCATGATGATGTGGCCACTGGGATATTTTTCTAAAGTTACGAAAAAAGGCACTGAAAACGCGCATTTCTAGATGCCTACACTGGCATGATGATGTGGCCACTGCCCACTCCATGGTCCGAGTGCGTTGATGAAACTTTATATTTTGGAAAGCTAATGGCAGCACCTTTCCACCGATATATGCCACTTGGCCAGAATATTTTTCTAAAGTTACGAAAAAAGGCACTGAAAACGCGCATTTCTAGATGCCTACACTGGCATGATGATGTGGCCACTGCCCACTCCATGGTCCGAGTGCGTTGATGAAACTTTACATTTTGGAAAGCTAATGGCAGCACCTTTCCACCGATATATGCCACTTGGCCGGAATATTTTTCTAAAGTTACGAAAAAAGGCACTGAAAACGCGCATTTGTAGATGCTTACACTGGCATGATGATCTGGCCACTGCCCACTCCATGGTCCGAGTGCGTTGATGAAACTTTATATTTTGGAAAGCTAACGGCAGCACCTTTCCACCGATATATGCCACTTGGCCAGAATATATTTCGAAAGTTACGAAAAAAAGCACTGAAAACGCGCATTTTTAGTTAGCCTACACTGGTATGATGATGTGGCCACTGCCCACTCCATGGTCCGAGTGCGTTGATGAAGCTTACCATTTTGGAAAGCTAATAGCAGCACCTTTCCACCGATATATGCCACTTGGCCAGAGTATTTTTCTAAAGTTACGAAAAAAGGCACTGAAAACGCGCATTTTTAGATGCCTACACTGGCATGATGAAGTGGCCACTGCCCACTCCACGGTCCGAGTGCGTTGATGAAGCTTACCATTTTGGAAAGCTAATGGCAGCACCTTTCCACCGATATACGCCACTTGGCCAGAATATTTTTCTAAAGTTACGAAAAAAGGCACTGAAAACGCGCATTTCTAGATGCCTACACTGGCATGATGAAGTGGCCACTGCCCACTCCATGGTGCGAGTGCGTTGATGAAACTTACCATTTTGGAAAGCGAATTGCAGCACCTTTCCACCGATATATGCCACTTGGTCAGAGTATTTTTCTAAAGTTACGAAAAAAGGCACTGAAAACGCGCATTTTTAGATGCCTACACTGGCATGATGAAGTGGCCACTGCCCACTCCACGGTCCGAGTGCGTTGATGAAGCTTACAATTTTGGAAAGCTAATGGCAGCACCTTTCCACCGATATATGCCACTTGGCCAGAATATTTTTCTAAAGTTACGAAAAAAGGCACTGAAAACGCGCGTTTTTAGTTAGCCTACACTGGCATGATGATGTGGCCACTGAACACTCCATGGTCCGAGTGCGTTGATGAAGCTTTACATTTTGGAAAGCTAATGGCAGCACCTTTCCACCGATATATGCCACTTGGCCAGAATATTTTTCTAAAGTTACGAAAAAAGGCACTGAAAACGCGCATTTTTAGATGCCTACACTGGCATGATGAAGTGGCCACTGCCCACTCCATGGTCCGAGTGCGTTGATGAAGCTTACCATTTTGGAAAGCTAATGGCAGCACCTTTCCACCGATATATGCCACTTGGCCAGAATATTTTTCTAAAGTTACGAAAAAAAGCACTGAAAACGCGCATTTTTAGTTAGCCTACACTGGCATGATGAAGTGGCCACTGCCCACTCCATGGTCCGAGTGCGTTGATGAAACTTTATATTTTGGAAAGCTAATGGCAGCACCTTTCCACCGATATATGCCACTTGGCCAGAATATTTTTCTAAAGTTACGAAAAAAGGCACTGAAAACGCGCATTTCTAGATGCCTACACTGGCATGATGATGTGGCCACTGCCCACTCCATGGTCCGAGTGCGTTGATGAAACTTTATATTTTGGAAAGCTAATGGCAGCACCTTTCCACCGATATATGCCACTTGGCCAGAATATTTTTCTAAAGTTACGAAAAAAAGCACTGAAAACGCGCATTTTTAGTTAGCCTACAGTGGCATGATGATGTGGCCACTGCCCACTCCATGGTCCGAGTGCGTTGATGAAACTTTATATTTTGGAAAGCTAATGGCAGCACCTTTCCACCGATATATGCCACTTGGCCGGAATATTTTTCTAAAGTTACGAAAAAAGGCACTGAAAACGCGCATTTGTAGATGCCTACACTGGCATGATGATCTGGCCACTGCCCACTCCATGGTCCGAGTGCGTTGATGAAACTTTATATTTTGGAAAGCTAATGGCAGCACCTTTCCACCGATATATGCCACTTGGTCAAAATATTTTTCTAAAGTTACGAAAAAAGGCACTGAAAACGCGCATTTTTAGATGCCTACACTGGCATGATGAAGTGGCCACTGCCCACTCCATGGTCCGAGTGCGTTGATGAAGCTTACCATTTTGGAAAGCTAATGGCAGCACCTTTCCACCGATATATGCCACTTGGCCAGAATATTTTTCTAAAGTTACGAAAAAAAGCACTGAAAACGCGCATTTTTAGTTAGCCTACACTGGCATGATGATGTGGCCACTGCCCACTCCATGGTCCGAGTGCGTTGATGAAACTTTATATTTTGGAAAGCTAATGGCAGCACCTTTCCACCGATATATGCCACTTGGCCAGAATATTTTTCTAAAGTTACGAAAAAAGGCACTGAAAACGCGCATTTCTAGATGCCTACACTGGCATGATGAAGTGGCCACTGCCCACTCCATGGTCCGAGTGCGTTGATGAAGCTTACCATTTTGGAAAGCTAATAGCAGCACCTTTCCACCGATATATGCCACTTGGCCAGAGAATTTTTCTAAAGTTACGAAAAAAGGCACTGAAAACGCGCATTTTTAGATGCCTACACTGGCATGATGATGTGGCCACTGCCCACTCCATGGTCCGAGTGCGTTGATGAAACTTTATATTTTGGAAAGCTAATGGCAGCACCTTTCCACCGATATATGCCACTTGGCCAGAATATTTTTCTAATGTTACGAAAAAAGGCACTGAAAACGCGCATTTTTAGTTAGCCTACACTGGCATGATGATGTGGCCACTGCCCACTCCATGGTCCGAGTGCGTTGATGAAACTTTATATTTTGGAAAGCTAATAGCAGCACCTTTCCACCGATATATGCCACTTGGCCAGAATATTTTTCTAAAGTTACGAAAAAAAGCACTGAAAACGCGCATTTTTAGTTAGCCTACACTGGCATGATGATGTGGCCACTGCCCACTCCATGGTCCGAGTGCGTTGATGAAACTTTATATTTTGGAAAGCTAATGGCAGCACCTTTCCACCGATATATGCCACTTGGCCAGAATATTTTTCTAAAGTTACGAAAAAAGGCACTGAAAACGCGCATTTCTAGATGCCTGCACTGGCATGATGATGTGGCCACTGCCCACTCCATGGTCCGAGTGCGTTGATGAAACTTTATATTTTGGAAAGCTAATGGCAGCACCTTTCCACCGATATATGCCACTTGGCCAGAATATTTTTCTAAAGTTACGAAAAACGGCACTGAAAACGCGCATTTCTAGATGCCTACACTGGCATGATGATGTGGCCACTGCCCACTCCATGGTCCGAGTGCGTTGATGAAACTTTACATTTTGGAAAGCTAATGGCAGCACCTTTCCACCGATATATGCCACTTGGCCAGAATATTTTTCTAAAGTTACGAAAAAAGGCACTGAAAACGCGCATTTTTAGTTAGCCTACACTGGCATGATGATGTGGCCACTGCCCACTCCATGGTCCGAGTGCGTTGATGAAACTTTATATTTTGGAAAGCTAATGGCAGCACCTTTCCACCGATATATGCCACTTGGCCAGAATATATTTCTAAAGTTACGAAAAAAAGCACTGAAAACGCGCATTTTTAGTTAGCCTACACTGGCATGATGATGTGGCCACTGCCCACTTCATGGTCCGAGTGCGTTGATGAAGCTTACCATTTTGGAAAGCTAATAGCAGCACCTTTCCACCGATATATGCCACTTGGCCAGAGTATTTTTCTAAAGTTACGAAAAAAGGCACTGAAAACGCGCATTTTTAGATGCCTACACTGGCATGATGAAGTGGCCACTGCCCACTCCACGGTCCGAGTGCGTTGATGAAGCTTACCATTTTGGAAAGCTAATGGCAGCACCTTTCCACCGATATACGCCACTTGGCCAGAATATTTTTCTAAAGTTACGAAAAAAGGCACTGAAAACGCGCATTTCTAGATGCCTACACTGGCATGATGAAGTGGCCACTGCCCACTCCATGGTCCGAGTGCGTTGATGAAACTTACCATTTTGGAAAGCTAATAGCAGCACCTTTCCACCGATATATGCCACTTGGCCAGAATATTTTTCTAAAGTTACGAAAAAAGGCACTGAAAACGCGCATTTTTAGTTAGCCTACACTGGCATGATGAAGTGGCCACTGCCCACTCCATGGTCCGAGTGCGTTGATGAAACTTTATATTTTGGAAAGCTAATGGCAGCACCTTTCCACCGATATATGCCACTTGCCCAGAATATTTTTCTAAAGTTACGAAAAAAGGCACTGAAAACGCGCGTTTTTAGTTAGCCTACACTGGCATGATGATGTGGCCACTGCCCACTCCATGGTCCGAGTGCGTTGACGAAGCTTACCATTTTGGAAAGATAATGGCAGCACCTTTCCACCGATATATGCCACTTGGCCAGAATATTTTTCTAAAGTTACGAAAAAAGGCACTGAAAACGCGCATTTTTAGATGCCTACACTGGCATGATGAAGTGGCCACTGCCCACTCCACGGTCCGAGTGCGTTGATGAAGCTTACAATTTTGGAAAGCTAATGGCAGCACCTTTCCACCGATATATGCCACTTGGCCAGAATATTTTTCTAAAGTTACGAAAAAAGGCACTGAAAACGCGCGTTTTTAGTTAGCCTACACTGGCATGATGATGTGGCCACTGACCACTCCATGGTCCGAGTGCGTTGATGAAGCTTTACATTTTGGAAAGCTAATGGCAGCACCTTTCCACCGATATATGCCACTTGGCCAGAATATTTTTCTAAAGTTACGAAAAAAGGCACTGAAAACGCGCATTTTTAGATGCCTACACTGGCATGATGAAGTGGCCACTGCCCACTCCATGGTCCGAGTGCGTTGATGAAGCTTACCATTTTGGAAAGCTAATAGCAGCACCTTTCCACCGATATATGCCACTTGGTCAGAGTATTTTTCTAAAGTTACGAAAAAAGGCACTGAAAACGCGCATTTTTAGATGCCTACACTGGCATGATGAAGTGGCCACTGCCCACTCCACGGTCCGAGTGCGTTGATGAAGCTTACAATTTTGGAAAGCTAATGGCAGCACCTTTCCACCGATATATGCCACTTGGCCAGAATATTTTTCTAAAGTTACGAAAAAAGGCACTGAAAACGCGCGTTTTTAGTTAGCCTACACTGGCATGATGATGTGGCCACTGACCACTCCATGGTCCGAGTGCGTTGATGAAATTTCATATTTTGGAAAGCTAATGGCAGCACCTTTCCACCGATATATGCCACTTGGCCAGAATATTTTTCTAAAGTTACGAAAAAAGGCACTGAAAACGCGCATTTCTAGATGCCTACACTGGCATGATGATGTGGCCACTGCCCACTCCATGGTCCGAGTGCGTTGATGAAACTTTATATTTTGGAAAGCTAATGGCAGCACCTTTCCACCGATATATGCCACTTGGCCAGAATATTTTTCTAAAGTTACGAAAAAAAGCACTGAAAACGCGCATTTTTAGTTAGCCTACACTGGCATGATGATGTGGCCACTGCCCACTCCATGGTCCGAGTGCGTTGATGAAACTTTATATTTTGGAAAGCTAATGGCAGCACCTTTCCACCGATATATGCCACTTGGCCAGAATATTTTTCTAAAGTTACGAAAAAAGGCACTGAAAACGCGCATTTCTAGATGCCTACACTGGCATGATGATGTGGCCACTGCCCACTCCATGGTCCGAGTGCGTTGATGAAACTTTATATTTTGGAAAGCTAATGGCAGCACCTTTCCACCGATATATGCCACTTGGCCAGAATATTTTTCTAAAGTTACGAAAAACGGCACTGAAAACGCGCATTTCTAGATGCCTACACTGGCATGATGATGTGGCCACTGCCCACTCCATGGTCCGAGTGCGTTGATGAAACTTTACATTTTGGAAAGCTAATGGCAGCACCTTTCCACCGATATATGCCACTTGGCCAGAATATTTTTCTAAAGTTACGAAAAAAGGCACTGAAAACGCGCATTTTTAGTTAGCCTACACTGGCATGATGATGTGGCCACTGCCCACTCCATGGTCCAAGTGCGTTGATGAAACTTTATATTTTGGAAAGCTAATGGCAGCACCTTTCCACCGATATATGCCACTTGGCCAGAATATATTTCTAAAGTTACGAAAAAAAGCACTGAAAACGCGCATTTTTAGTTAGCCTACACTGGCATGATGATGTGGCCACTGCCCACTCCATGGTCCGAGTGCGTTGATGAAGCTTACCATTTTGGAAAGCTAATAGCAGCACCTTTCCACCGATATATGCCACTTGGCCAGAGTATTTTTCTAAAGTTACGAAAAAAGGCACTGAAAACGCGCATTTTTAGATGCCTACACTGGCATGATGATGTGGCCACTGCCCACTCCATGGTCCGAGTGCGTTGATGAAACTTTATATTTTGGAAAGCTAATGGCAGCACCTTTCCAGCGATATATGCCACTTGGCCAGAATATTTTTCTAAAGTTACGAAAAAAGGCACTGAAAACGCGCATTTTTAGATGCCTACACTGGCATGATGAAGTGGCCACTGCCCACTCCATGGTCCGAGTGCGTTGATGAAGCTTACCATTTTGGAAAGCTAATGGCAGCACCTTTCCACCGATATATGCCACTTGGCCAGAATATTTTCTAAAGTTACGAAAAAAAGCACTGAAAACGCGCATTTTTAGTTAGCCTACACTGGCATGATGATGTGGCCACTGCCCACTCCATGGTCCGAGTGCGTTGATGAAATTTCATATTTTGGAAAGCTAATGGCAGCACCTTTCCACCGATATATGCCACTTGGCCAGAATATTTTTCTAAAGTTACGAAAAAAGGCACTGAAAACGCGCATTTTTAGATGCCTACACTGGCATGATGATGTGGCCACTGCCCACTCCATGGTCCGAGTGCGTTGATGAAACTTTATATTTTGGAAAGCTAATGGCAGCACCTTTCCACCGATATATGCCACTTGGCCAGAATATTTTTCTAAAGTTACGAAAAAAAGCACTGAAAACGCGCATTTTTAGTTAGCCTACACTGGCATGATGATGTGGCCACTGCCCACTCCATGGTCCGAGTGCGTTGATGAAACTTTATATTTTGGAAAGCTAATGGCAGCACCTTTCCAGCGATATATGCCACTTGGCCAGAATATTTTTCTAAAGTTACGAAAAAAGGCACTGAAAACGCGCATTTTTAGATGCCTACACTGGCATGATGAAGTGGCCACTGCCCACTCCATGGTCCGAGTGCGTTGATGAAGCTTACCATTTTGGAAAGCTAATGGCAGCACCTTTCCACCGATATATGCCACTTGGCCAGAATATTTTCTAAAGTTACGAAAAAAAGCACTGAAAACGCGCATTTTTAGTTAGCCTACACTGGCATGATGATGTGGCCACTGCCCACTCCATGGTCCGAGTGCGTTGATGAAATTTCATATTTTGGAAAGCTAATGGCAGCACCTTTCCACCGATATATGCCACTTGGCCAGAATATTTTTCTAAAGTTACGAAAAAAGGCACTGAAAACGCGCATTTCTAGATGCCTACACTGGCATGATGATGTGGCCACTGCCCACTCCATGGTCCGAGTGCGTTGATGAAACTTTATATTTTGGAAAGCTAATGGCAGCACCTTTCCACCGATATATGCCACTTGGCCAGAATATATTTCTAAAGTTACGAAAAAAAGCACTGAAAACGCGCATTTTTAGTTAGCCTACACTGGCATGATGATGTGGCCACTGCCCACTCCATGGTCCGAGTGCGTTGATGAAACTTTATATTTTGGAAAGCTAATGGCAGCACCTTTCCACCGATATATGCCACTTGGCCAGAATATATTTCTAAAGTTACGAAAAAAAGCACTGAAAACGCGCATTTTTAGTTAGCCTACACTGGCATGATGATGTGGCCACTGCCCACTCCATGGTCCGAGTGCGTTGATGAAGCTTACCATTTTGGAAAGCTAATAGCAGCACCTTTCCACCGATATATGCCACTTGGCCAGAGTATTTTTCTAAAGTTACGAAAAAAGGCACTGAAAACGCGCACTTTTAGATGCCTACACTGGCATGATGAAGTGGCCACTGCCCACTCCACGGTCCGAGTGCGTTGATGAAGCTTACCATTTTGGAAAGCTAATGGCAGCACCTTTCCACCGATATACGCCACTTGGCCAGAATATTTTTCTAAAGTTACGAAAAAAGGCACTGAAAACGCGCATTTCTAGATGCCTACACTGGCATGATGAAGTGGCCACTGCCCACTCCATGGTCCGAGTGCGTTGATGAAGCTTACCATTTTGGAAAGCTAATAGCAGCACCTTTCCACCGATATATGCCACTTGGCCAGAGTATTTTTCTAAAGTTACGAAAAAAGGCACTGAAAACGCGCATTTTTAGATGCCTACACTGGCATGATGAAGTGGCCACTGCCCACTCCACGGTCCGAGTGCGTTGATGAAGCTTACAATTTTGGAAAGCTAATGGCAGCACCTTTCCACCGATATATGCCACTTGGCCAGAATATTTTTCTAAAGTTACGAAAAAAGGCACTGAAAACGCGCGTTTTTAGTTAGCCTACACTGGCATGATGATGTGGCCACTGCCCACTCCATGGTCCGAGTGCGTTGATGAAGCTTTATATTTTGGAAAGCTAATGGCAGCACCTTTCCACCGATATATGCCACTTGGCCAGAATATTTTTCTGAAGTTACGAAAAAAGGCACTGAAAACGCGCATTTTTAGATGCCTACACTGGCATGATGAAGTGGCCACTGCCCACTCCATGGTCCGAGTGCGTTGATGAAGCTTACCATTTTGGAAAGCTAATGGCAGCACCTTTCCACCGATATATGCCACTTGGCCAGAATATTTTTCTAAAGTTACGCAAAAAAGCACTGAAAACGCGCATTTTTAGTTAGCCTACACTGGCATGATGAAGTGGCCACTTCCCACTCCATGGTCCGAGTGCGTTGATGAAACTTAATGTTTTGGAAATCTAATGGCAGCACCTTTCCACCGATATATGCCACTTGGCCAGAATATTTTTCTAAAGTTACGAAAAAAGGCACTGAAAACGCGCATTTCTAGATGCCTACACTGGCATGATGATGTGGCCACTGCCCACTCCATGGTCCGAGTGCGTTGATGAAACTTTATATTTTGGAAAGCTAATGGCAGCACCTTTCCACCGATATATGCCACTTGGCCAGAATATTTTTCTAAAGTTACGAAAAAAAGCACTGAAAACGCGCATTTTTAGTTAGCCTACACTGGCATGATGATGTGGCCACTGCCCACTCCATGGTCCGAGTGCGTTGATGAAACTTTATATTTTGGAAAGCTAATGGCAGCACCTTTCCACCGATATATGCCACTTGGCCGGAATATTTTTCTAAAGTTACGAAAAAAGGCACTGAAAACGCGCATTTGTAGATGCTTACACTGGCATGATGATCTGGCCACTGCCCACTCCATGGTCCGAGTGCGTTGATGAAACTTTATATTTTGGAAAGCTAATGGCAGCACCTTTCCACCGATATATGCCACTTGGCCAGAATATTTTTCTAAAGTTACGAAAAAAGGCACTGAAAACGCGCATTTTTAGATGCCTACACTGGCATGATGAAGTGGCCACTGCCCACTCCATGGTCCGAGTGCGTTGATGAAGCTTACCATTTTGGAAAGCTAATGGCAGCACCTTTCCACCGATATATGCCACTTGGCCAGAATATTTTCTAAAGTTACGAAAAAAAGCACTGAAAACGAGCATTTTTAGTTAGCCTACACTGGCATGATGAAGTGGCCACTTCCCACTCTATGGTCCGAGTGCGTTGATGAAACTTAATGTTTTGGAAATCTAATGGCAGCACCTTTCCACCGATATATGCCACTTGGCCAGGATATTTTTCTAAAGTTACGAAAAAAGGCACTGAAAACGCGCATTTCTAGATGCCTACACTGGCATGATGATGTGGCCACTGCCCACTCCATGGTCCGAGTGCGTTGATGAAACTTTATATTTTGGAAAGCTAATGGCAGCACCTTTCCACCGATATATGCCACTTGGCCAGAATATTTTTCTAAAGTTACGAAAAAAGGCACTGAAAACGCGTATTTCTAGATGCCTACACTGGCATGATGATGTGGCCACTGCCCACTCCATGGTCCGAGTGCGTTGATGAAACTTTACATTTTGGAAAGCTAATGGCAGCACCTTTCCACCGATATATGCCACTTGGCCAGAATATTTTTCTAAAGTTACGAAAAAAGGCACTGAAAACGCGCATTTTTAGTTAGCCTACACTGGCATGATGATGTGGCCACTGCCCACTCCATGGTCCGAGTGCGTTGATGAAACTTTATATTTTGGAAAGCTAATGGCAGCACCTTTCCACCGATATATGCCACTTGGCCAGAATATATTTCTAAAGTTACGAAAAAAAGCACTGAAAACGCGCATTTTTAGTTAGCCTACACTGGTATGATGATGTGGCCACTGCCCACTCCATGGTCCGAGTGCGTTGATGAAGCTTACCATTTTGGAAAGCTAATAGCAGCACCTTTCCACCGATATATGCCACTTGGCCAGAGTATTTTTCTAAAGTTACGAAAAAAGGCACTGAAAACGCGCATTTTTAGATGCCTACACTGGCATGATGAAGTGGCCACTGCCCACTCCACGGTCCGAGTGCGTTGATGAAGCTTACCATTTTGGAAAGCTAATGGCAGCACCTTTCCACCGATATACGCCACTTGGCCAGAATATTTTTCTAAAGTTACGAAAAAAGGCACTGAAAACGCGCATTTCTAGATGCCTACACTGGCATGATGAAGTGGCCACTGCCCACTCCATGGTCCGAGTGCGTTGATGAAGCTTACCATTTTGGAAAGCTAATAGCAGCACCTTTCCACCGATATATGCCACTTGGTCAGAGTATTTTTCTAAAGTTACGAAAAAAGGCACTGAAAACGCGCATTTTTAGATGCCTACACTGGCATGATGAAGTGGCCACTGCCCACTCCACGGTCCGAGTGCGTTGATAAAGCTTACAATTTTGGAAAGCTAATGGCAGCACCTTTCCAGCGATATATGCCACTTGGCCAGAATATTTTTCTAAAGTTACGAAAAAAGGCACTGAAACCGCGCGTTTTTAGTTAGCCTACACTGGCATGATGATGTGGCCACTGACCACTCCATGGTCCGAGTGCGTTGATGAAGCTTTACATTTTGGAAAGCTAATGGCAGCACCTTTCCACCGATATATGCCACTTGGCCAGAATATTTTTCTAAAGTTACGAAAAAAGGCACTGAAAACGCGCATTTTTAGATGCCTACACTGGCATGATGAAGTGGCCACTGCCCACTCCATGGTCCGAGTGCGTTGATGAAGCTTACCATTTTGGAAAGCTAATGGCAGCACCTTTCCACCGATATATGCCACTTGGCCAGAATATTTTTCTAAAGTTACGAAAAAAAGCACTGAAAACGCGCATTTTTAGTTAGCCTACACTGGCATGATGATGTGGCCACTGCCCACTCCATGGTCCGAGTGCGTTGATGAAACTTTATATTTTGGAAAGCTAATGGCAGCACCTTTCCACCGATATATGCCACTTGGCCAGAATATTTTTCTAAAGTTACGAAAAAAGGCACTGAAAACGCGCATTTCTAGATGCCTACACTGGCATGATGATGTGGCCACTGCCCACTCCATGGTCCGAGTGCGTTGATGAAGCTTTATATTTTGGAAAGCTAATGGCAGCACCTTTCCACCGATATATGCCACTTGGCCAGAATATTTTTCCAAAGTGACGAAAAGAGGCACTGAAAACGAGCATTTTTAGTTAGCCTACACTGGCATGATGAAGTGGCCACTTCCCACTCTATGGTCCGAGTGCGTTGATGAAACTTAATGTTTTGGAAATCTAATGGCAGCACCTTTCCACCGATATATGCCACTTGGCCGGAATATTTTTCTAAAGTTACGAAAAAAGGCACTGAAAACGCGCATTTGTAGATGCCTACACTGGCATGATGATCTGGCCACTGCCCACTCCATGGTCCGAGTGCGTTGATGAAACTTTATATTTTGGAAAGCTAATGGCAGCACCTTTCCACCGATATATGCCACTTGGCCAGAATATTTTTCTAAAGTTACGAAAAAAGGCACTGAAAACGCGCATTTTTAGATGCCTACACTGGCATGATGAAGTGGCCACTTCCCACTCCATAGTCCGACTGCGTTGATGGAGCTTACCATTTTGGAAAGCTAATGGCAGCACCTTTCCACCGATATATGCCACTTGGTCAGAATATTTTTCTAAAGTTACGAAAAAAAGCACTGAAAACGCGCATTTTTAGTTAGCCTACACTGGCATGATGATGTGGCCACTGCCCACTCCATGGTCCGAGTGCGTTGATGAAGCTTAATATTTTGGAAAGCTAATGGCAGCACCTTTCCACCGATATATGCCACTTGGCCAGAATATTTTTCTAAAGTTACGAAAAAAGGCACTGAAAACGCGCATTTCTAGATGCCTACACTGGCATGATGAAGTGGCCACTGCCCACTCCATGGTCCGAGTGCGTTGATGAAGCTTACCATTTTGGAAAGCTAATAGCAGCACCTTTCCACCGATATATGCCACTTGGCCAGAGAATTTTTCTAAAGTTACGAAAAAAGGCACTGAAAACGCGCATTTTTAGATGCCTACACTGCATGATGATGTGGCCACTGCCCACTCCATGGTCCGAGTGCATTGATGAAACTTTATATTTTGGAAAGCTAATGGCAGCACCTTTCCACCGATATATGCCACTTGGCCAGAATATTTTTCTAATGTTACGAAAAAAGGCACTGAAAACGCGCATTTTTAGTTAGCCTACACTGGCATGATGATGTGGCCACTGCCCACTCCATGGTCCGAGTGCGTTGATGAAGCTTACCATTTTGGAAAGCTAATAGCAGCACCTTTCCACCGATATATGCCACTTGGCCAGAGAATTTTTCTAAAGTTACGAAAAAAGGCACTGAAAACGCGCATTTTTAGATGCCTACACTGCATGATGATGTGGCCACTGCCCACTCCATGGTCCGAGTGCATTGATGAAACTTTATATTTTGGAAAGCTAATGGCAGCACCTTTCCACCGATATATGCCACTTGGCCAGAATATTTTTCTAATGTTACGAAAAAAGGCACTGAAAACGCGCATTTTTAGTTAGCCTACACTGGCATGATGATGTGGCCACTGCCCACTCCATGGTCCGAGTGCGTTGATGAAACTTTATATTTTGGAAAGCTAATGGCAGCACCTTTCCACCGATATATGCCACTTGGCCGGAATATTTTTCTAAAGTTACGAAAAAAGGCACTGAAAACGCGCATTTGTAGATGCTTACACTGGCATGATGATCTGGCCACTGCCCACTCCATGGTCCGAGTGCGTTGATGAAACTTTATATTTTGGAAAGCTAATGGCAGCACCTTTCCACCGATATATGCCACTTGGCCAGAATATTTTTCTAAAGTTACGAAAAAAGGCACTGAAAACGCGCATTTTTAGATGCCTACACTGGCATGATGAAGTGGCCACTGCCCACTCCATGGTCCGAGTGCGTTGATGAAGCTTACCATTTTGGAAAGCTAATGGCAGTGCCTTTCCACCGATATATGCCACTTGGCCAGAATATTTTCTAAAGTTACGAAAAAAAGCACTGAAAACGCGCATTTTTAGTTAGCCTACACTGGCATGATGATGTGGCCACTGCCCACTCCATGGTCCGAGTGCGTTGATGAAACTTTATATTTTGGAAAGCTAATGGCAGCACCTTTCCACCGATATATGCCACTTGGCCAGGATATTTTTCTAAAGTTACGAAAAAAGGCACTGAAAACGCGCATTTCTAGATGCCTACACTGGCATGATGATGTGGCCACTGCCCACTCCATGGTCCGAGTGCGTTGATGAAACTTTATATTTTGGAAAGCTAATGGCAGCACCTTTCCACCGATATATGCCACTTGGCCAGAATATTTTTCTAAAGTTACGAAAAAAGGCACTGAAAACGCGTATTTCTAGATGCCTACACTGGCATGATGATGTGGCCACTGCCCACTCCATGGTCCGAGTGCGTTGATGAAACTTTACATTTTGGAAAGCTAATGGCAGCACCTTTCCACCGATATATGCCACTTGGCCAGAATATTTTTCTAAAGTTACGAAAAAAGACACTGAAAACGCGCATTTTTAGTTAGCCTACACTGGCATGATGAAGTGGCCACTGCCCACTCCATGGTCCGAGTGCGTTGATGAAACTTTATATTTTGGAAAGCTAATGGCAGCACCTTTCCACCGATATATGCCACTTGGCCAGAATATATTTCTAAAGTTACGAAAAAAAGCACTGAAAACGCGCATTTTTAGTTAGCCTACACTGGTATGATGATGTGGCCACTGCCCACTCCATGGTCCGAGTGCGTTGATGAAGCTTACCATTTTGGAAAGCTAATAGCAGCACCTTTCCACCGATATATGCCACTTGGCCAGAGTATTTTTCTAAAGTTACGAAAAAAGGCACTGAAAACGCGCATTTTTAGATGCCTACACTGGCATGATGAAGTGGCCACTGCCCACTCCACGGTCCGAGTGCGTTGATGAAGCTTACCATTTTGGAAAGCTAATGGCAGCACCTTTCCACCGATATACGCCACTTGGCCAGAATATTTTTCTAAAGTTACGAAAAAAGGCACTGAAAACGCGCATTTCTAGATGCCTACACTGGCATGATGAAGTGGCCACTGCCCACTCCATGGTCCGAGTGCGTTGATGAAGCTTACCATTTTGGAAAGCTAATAGCAGCACCTTTCCACCGATATATGCCACTTGGTCAGAGTATTTTTCTAAAGTTACGAAAAAAGGCACTGAAAACGCGCATTTTTAGATGCCTACACTGGCATGATGAAGTGGCCACTGCCCACTCCACGGTCCGAGTGCGTTGATGAAGCTTACAATTTTGGAAAGCTAATGGCAGCACCTTTCCAGCGATATATGCCACTTGGCCAGAATATTTTTCTAAAGTTACGAAAAAAGGCACTGAAACCGCGCGTTTTTAGTTAGCCTACACTGGCATGATGATGTGGCCACTGACCACTCCATGGTCCGAGTGCGTTGATGAAGCTTTACATTTTGGAAAGCTAATGGCAGCACCTTTCCACCGATATATGCCACTTGGCCAGAATATTTTTCTAAAGTTACGAAAAAAGGCACTGAAAACGCGCATTTTTAGATGCCTACACTGGCATGATGAAGTGGCCACTTCCCACTCCATGGTCCGAGTGCGTTGATGAAACTTACCATTTTGGAAAGCTAATGGCAGCACCTTTCCACCGATATATGCCACTTGGCCAGAATATTTTTCTAAAGTTACGAAAAAAAGCACTGAAAACGCGCATTTTTAGTTAGCCTACACTGGCATGATGATGTGGCCACTGCCCACTCCATGGTCCGAGTGCGTTGATGAAACTTAATGTTTTGGAAATCTAATGGCAGCACCTTTCCACCGATATATGCCACTTGGCCAGAATATTTTTCTAAAGTTACGAAAAAAGGCACTGAAAACGCGCATTTCTAGATGCCTACACTGGCATGATGATGTGGCCACTGCCCACTCCATGGTCCGAGTGCGTTGATGAAACTTTATATTTTGGAAAGCTAATGGCAGCACCTTTCCACCGATATATGCCACTTGGCCAGAATATTTTTCTAAAGTTACGAAAAAAAGCACTGAAAACGCGCATTTTTAGTTAGCCTACACTGGCATGATGATGTGGCCACTGCCCACTCCATGGTCCGAGTGCGTTGATGAAACTTTATATTTTGGAAAGCTAATGGCAGCACCTTTCCACCGATATATGCCACTTGGCCGGAATATTTTTCTAAAGTTACGAAAAAAGGCACTGAAAACGCGCATTTGTAGATGCCTACACTGGCATGATGATCTGGCCACTGCCCACTCCATGGTCCGAGTGCGTTGATGAAACTTTATATTTTGGAAAGCTAATGGCAGCACCTTTCCACCGATATATGCCACTTGGCCAGAATATTTTTCTAAAGTTACGAAAAAAGGCACTGAAAACGCGCATTTTTAGATGCCTACACTGGCATGATGAAGTGGCCACTTCCCACTCCATGGTCCGAGTGCGTTGATGAAGCTTACCATTTTGGAAAGCTAATGGCAGCACCTTTCCACCGATATATGCCACTTGGCCAGAATATTTTTCTAAAGTTACGAAAAAAAGCACTGAAAACGCGCATTTTTAGTTAGCCTACACTGGCATGATGATGTGGCCACTGCCCACTCCATGGTCCGAGTGCGTTGATGAAACTTTATATTTTGGAAAGCTAATGGCAGCACCTTTCCACCGATATATGCCACTTGGCCAGAATATTTTTCTAAAGTTACGAAAAAAGGCACTGAAAACGCGCATTTCTAGATGCCTACACTGGCATGATGAAGTGGCCACTGCCCACTCCATGGTCCGAGTGCGTTGATGAAGCTTACCACTTTGGAAAGCTAATAGCAGCACCTTTCCACCGATATATGCCACTTGGCCAGAGAATTTTTCTAAAGTTACGAAAAAAGGCACTGAAAACGCGCATTTTTAGATGCCTACACTGCATGATGATGTGGCCACTGCCCACTCCATGGTCCGAGTGCATTGATGAAACTTTATATTTTGGAAAGCTAATGGCAGCACCTTTCCAGCGATATATGCCACTTGGCCAGAATATTTTTCTAATGTTACGAAAAAAGGCACTGAAAACGCGCATTTTTAGTTAGCCTACACTGGCATGATGAAGTGGCCACTGCCCACTCCATGGTCCGAGTGCGTTGATGAATCTTACCATTTTGGAAAGCTAATAGCAGCACCTTTCCACCGATATATGCCACTTGGCCAGAGAATTTTTCTAAAGTTACGAAAAAAGGCACTGAAAACGCGCATTTTTAGATGCCTACACTGCATGATGATGTGGCCACTGCCCACTCCATGGTCCGAGTGCATTGATGAAACTTTATATTTTGGAAAGCTAATGGCAGCACCTTTCCACCGATATATGCCACTTGGCCAGAATATTTTTCTAATGTTACGAAAAAAGGCACTGAAAACGCGCATTTTTAGTTAGCCTACACTGGCATGATGATGTGGCCACTGCCCACTCCATGGTCCGAGTGCGTTGATGAAGCTTACCATTTTGGAAAGCTAATAGCAGCACCTTTCCACCGATATATGCCACTTGGCCAGAATATTTTTCTAATGTTACGAAAAAAGGCACTGAAAACGCGCATTTTTAGTTAGCCTACACTGGCATGATCAAGTGGCCACTGCCCACTCCATGGTCCGAGTGCGTTGATGAAACTTACCATTTTGGAAAGCTAATGGTAGCACCTTTCCAGCGATATATGCCACTTGGCCAGAATATTTTTCTAAAGTTACGAAAAAAGGCACTGAAAGCGCGCATTTTTAGATGCCTACACTGGCATGATGAAGTGGCCACTGCCCACTCCATGGTCCGAGTGCGTTGATGAAACTTTATATTTTGGAAAGCTAATGGCAGCACCTTTCCACCGATATATGCCACTTGGCCAGAATATTTTTCTAAAGTTACGAAAAAAGGCACTGAAAACGCGTATTTCTAGATGCCTACACTGGCATGATGATGTGGCCACTGCCCACTCCATGGTCCGAGTGCGTTGATGAAACTTTACATTTTGGAAAGCTAATGGCAGCACCTTTCCACCGATATATGCCACTTGGCCAGAATATTTTTCTAAAGTTACGAAAAAAGACACTGAAAACGCGCATTTTTAGTTAGCCTACACTGGCATGATGATGTGGCCACTGCCCACTCCATGGTCCGAGTGCGTTGATGAAACTTAATGTTTTGGAAATCTAATGGCAGCACCTTTCCACCGATATATGCCACTTGGCCAGAATATATTTCTAAAGTTACGAAAAAAAGCACTGAAAACGCGCATTTTTAGTTAGCCTACACTGGTATGATGATGTGGCCACTGCCCACTCCATGGTCCGAGTGCGTTGATGAAGCTTACCATTTTGGAAAGCTAATAGCAGCACCTTTCCACCGATATATGCCACTTGGCCAGAGTATTTTTCTAAAGTTACGAAAAAAGGCACTGAAAACGCGCATTTTTAGATGCCTACACTGGCATGATGAAGTGGCCACTGCCCACTCCATGGTCCGAGTGCGTTGATGAAACTTACCACTTTGGAAAACTAATGCCAGCACCTTTCCACCGATATACGCCACTTGGCCAGAATATTTTTCTAAAGTTACGAAAAAAGGCACTGAAAACGCGCATTTCTAGATGCCTACACTGGCATGATGAAGTGGCCACTGCCCACTCCATGGTCCGAGTGCGTTGATGAAGCTTACCATTTTGGAAAGCTAATAGCAGCACCTTTCCACCGATATATGCCACTTGGTCAGAGTATTTTTCTAAAGTTACGAAAAAAGGCACTGAAAACGCGCATTTTTAGATGCCTACACTGGCATGATGAAGTGGCCACTGCCCACTCCACGGTCCGAGTGCGTTGATGAAGCTTACAATTTTGGAAAGCTAATGGCAGCACCTTTCCAGCGATATATGCCACTTGGCCAGAATATTTTTCTAAAGTTACGAAAAAAGGCACTGAAACCGCGCGTTTTTAGTTAGCCTACACTGGCATGATGATGTGGCCACTGACCACTCCATGGTCCGAGTGCGTTGATGAAGCTTTACATTTTGGAAAGCTAATGGCAGCACCTTTCCACCGATATATGCCACTTGGCCAGAATATTTTTCTAAAGTTACGAAAAAAGGCACTGAAAACGCGCATTTTTAGATGCCTACACTGGCATGATGAAGTGGCCACTGCCCACTCCATGGTCCGAGTGCGTTGATGAAGCTTACCATTTTGGAAAGCTAATGGCAGCACCTTTCCACCGATATATGCCACTTGGCCAGAATATTTTTCTAAAGTTACGAAAAAAGGCACTGAAAACGCGCATTTTTAGTTAGCCTACACTGGCATGATGAAGTGGCCACTTCCCACTCCATGGTCCGAGTGCGTTGATGAAACTTAATGTTTTGGAAATCTAATGGCAGCACCTTTCCACCGATATATGCCACTTGGCCAGAATATTTTTCTAAAGTTACGAAAAAAGGCACTGAAAACGCGCATTTCTAGATGCCTACACTGGCATGATGATGTGGCCACTGCCCACTCCATGGTCCGAGTGCGTTGATGAAACTTAATGTTTTGGAAATCTAATGGCAGCACCTTTCCACCGATATATGCCACTTGGCCAGAATATTTTTCGAAAGTTACGCAAAAAAGCACTGAAAACACGCATTTTTAGTTAGCCTACACTGGCATGATGAAGTAGTCACTGCCCACTCCATGGTCCGAGTGCGTTGATGAAACTTTATATTTTGGAAAGCTAATGGCAGCACCTTTCCACCGATATATGCCACTTGGCCGGAATATTTTTCTAAAGTTACGAAAAAAGGCACTGAAAACGCGCATTTGTAGATGCCTACACTGGCATGATGATCTGGCCACTTCCCACTCTATGGTCCGAGTGCGTTGATGAAACTTAATGTTTTGGAAATCTAATGGCAGCACCTTTCCACCGATATATGCCACTTGGCCAGAATATTTTTCTAAAGTTACGAAAAAAGGCACTGAAAACGCGCATTTTTAGATGCCTACACTGGCATGATGAAGTGGCCACTGCCCACTCCATGGTCCGAGTGCGTTGATGAAGCTTACCATTTTGGAAAGCTAATGGCAGCACCTTTCCACCGATATATGCCACTTGGCCAGAATATTTTTCTAAAGTTACGAAAAAAGGCACTGAAAACGAGCATTTTTAGTTAGCCTACACTGGCATGATGATGTGGCCACTGCCCACTCCATGGTCCGAGTGCGTTGATGAAACTTTATATTTTGGAAAGCTAATGGCAGCACCTTTCCACCGATATATGCCACTTGGCCAGAATATTTTTCTAAAGTTACGAAAAAAGGCACTGAAAACGCGCATTTCTAGATGCCTACACTGGCATGATGAAGTGGCCACTGCCCACTCCATGGTCCGAGTGCGTTGATGAAGCTTACCATTTTGGAAAGCTAATAGCAGCACCTTTCCACCGATATATGCCACTTGGCCAGAGAATTTTTCTAAAGTTACGAAAAAAGGCACTGAAAACGCGCATTTTTAGATGCCTACACTGCATGATGATGTGGCCACTGCCCACTCCATGGTCCGAGTGCATTGATGAAACTTTATATTTTGGAAAGCTAATGGCAGCACCTTTCCAGCGATATATGCCACTTGGCCAGAATATTTTTCTAATGTTACGAAAAAAGGCACTGAAAACGCGCATTTTTAGTTAGCCTACACTGGCATGATGAAGTGGCCACTGCCAACTCCATGGTCCGAGTGCGTTGATGAAGCTTACCATTTTGGAAAGCTAATAGCAGCACCTTTCCACCGATATATGCCACTTGGCCAGAAAATTTTTCTAAAGTTACGAAAAAAGGCACTGAAAACGCGCATTTTTAGATGCCTACACTGCATGATGATGTGGCCACTGCCCACTCCATGGTCCGAGTGCATTGATGAAACTTTATATTTTGGAAAGCTAATGGCAGCACCTTTCCACCGATATATGCCACTTGGCCAGAATATTTTTCTAAAGTTACGAAAAAAGGCACTGAAAACGCGCATTTTCAGTTAGCCTACACTGGCATGATGAAGTGACCACTGCCCACTCCATGGTCCGAGTGCGTTGATGAATCTTACCACTTTGGAAAGCTAATAGCAGCACCTTTCCACCGATATATACAACTTGGCCAGAATATTTTTCTAAAGTTACGAAAAAAGGCACTGAAAACGCGCATTTTTAGTTAGCCTACACTGGCATGATCAAGTGGCCACTGCCCACTCCATGGTCCGAGTGCGTTGATGAAACTTACCATTTTGGAAAGCTAATGGTAGCACCTTTCCAGCGATATATGCCACTTGGCCAGAATATTTTTCTAAAGTTACGAAAAATGCCACTGAAAACGCGCATTTTTAGTTAGCCTACTATACACTGGCATGATGAAGTGGCCACTGCCCACTCCATGGTCCGAGTGCGTTGATGAAACTTACCATTTTGGAAAGCTAATGACAGCATCTTTCCAGCGATGTATGTCACTTGGCCAGAATATTTTTCTAAAGTTACTAAATGGCACTGAAACCGCGCATTTTTAGTTAGCCTACACTGGCATGATCAAGTGGCCACTGCCCACTCCATGGTCCGAGTGCGTTGATGAAACTTACCATTTTGGAAAGCTAATGGCAGCACCTTTCCAGCGATATATGCCACTTGGCCAGAATATTTTTCTAAAGTTACGAAAAATGCCACTGAAAACGCGCATTTTTAGTTAGCCTACTATACACTGGCATGATGAAGTGGCCACTGCCCACTCCATGGTCCGAGTGCGTTGATGAAACTTACCATTTTGGAAAGCTAATGACAGCACCTTTCCAGCGACGTATGTCACTTGGCCAGAATATTTTTCTAAAGTTACGAAAAATGGCACTGAAACCGCGCATTTTTAGTTAGCCTACACTGGCATGATCAAGTGGCCACTGCCCACTCCATGGTCCGAGTGCGTTGATGAAACTTACCATTTTGGAAAGCTAATGGCAGCACCTTTCCAGCGATATATGCCACTTGGCCAGAATATTTTTCTAAAGTTACGAAAAATGGCATGATCAAGTGGCCACTGCCCACTCCATGGTGGGCACTTTCCAGCGATGTATGTCACTTGGCCAGAATATTTTTCTAAAGTTACGAAAAATGCCACTGAAAAAGCGCATTTTTAGTTAGCCTACACTGGCATGATCAAGTTGCCACTGCTCACTCCATGGTGGGCACTGCCCACTCCATGGTCCGAGTGCGTTGATGAAACGTACCATTTTGGAAAGCTAATGGCAGCACCTTTCCAGCGATATATGCCACTTGGCCAGAATATTTTTCTAAAGTTACGAAAAATGCCACTGAAAACGCGCATTTTTAGTTAGCGTTGATGAAACTTACCATTTTGGAAAGCTAATGACAGCACCTTTCCAGCGACGTATGTCACTTGGCCAGAATATTTTTCTAAAGTTACGAAAAATGGCACTGAAACCGCGCATTTTTAGTTAGCCTACACTGGCATGATCAAGTGGCCACTGCCCACTCCATGGTCCGAGTGCGTTGATGAAACTTACCATTTTGGAAAGCTAATGGCAGCACCTTTCCAGCGATATATGCCACTTGGCCAGAATATTTTTCTAAAGTTACGAAAAATGCCACTGAAAACGCGCATTTTTAGTTAGCGTTGATGAAACTTACCATTTTGGAAAGCTAATGACAGCACCTTTCCAGCGATGTATGTCACTTGGCCAGAATATTTTTCTAAAGTTACGAAAAATGGCACTGAAACCGCGCATTTTTAGTTAGCCTACACTGGCATGATCAAGTTGCCACTGCTCACTCCATGGTGGGCACTGCCCACTCCATGGTCCGAGTGCGTTGATGAAACGTACCATTTTGGAAAGCTAATGGCAGCACCTTTCCAGCGATATATGCCACTTGGCGTTTTCAGTGCCTTTTTTCGTAACATTAGAAAAATATTCTGGCCAAGTGGCATATATCGGTGGAAAGGTGCTGCCATTAGCTTTCCAAAATATAAAGTTTCATCAATGCACTCGGACCATGGAGTGGGCAGTGGCCACATCATCATGCAGTGTAGGCATCTAAAAATGCGCGTTTTCAGTGCCTTTTTTCGTAACTTTAGAAAAATTCTCTGGCCAAGTTGCATATATCGGTGGAAAGGTGCTGCTATTAGCTTTCCAAAGTGGTAAGCTTCATCAACGCACTCGGACCATGGAGTGGGCAGTGGCCACTTCATCATGCCAGTGTAGGCTAACTAAAAATGCGCGGTTTCAGTGCCTTTTTTCGTAACATTAGAAAAATATTCTGGCCAAGTGACATACATCGCTGGAAAGTGCCCACCATGGAGTGGGCAGTGGCCACTTGATCATGCCATTTTTCGTAACTTTAGAAAAATATTCTGGCCAAGTGGCATATAACGCTGGAAAGGTGCTGCCATTAGCTTTCCAAAATGGTACGTTTCATCAACGCACTCGGACCATGGAGTGGGCAGTGCCCACCATGGAGTGAGCAGTGGCAACTTGATCATGCCAGTGTAGGCTAACTAAAAATGCGCTTTTTCAGTGGCATTTTTCGTAACTTTAGAAAAATATTCTGGCCAAGTGACATACATCGCTGGAAAGTGCCCACCATGGAGTGGGCAGTGGCCACTTGATCATGCCATTTTTCGTAACTTTAGAAAAATATTCTGGCCAAGTGGCATATATCGCTGGAAAGGTGCTGCCATTAGCTTTCCAAAATGGTACGTTTCATCAACGCACTCGGACCATGGAGTGGGCAGTGCCCACCATGGAGTGAGCAGTGGCAACTTGATCATGCCAGTGTAGGCTAACTAAAAATGCGCGGTTTCAGTGCCATTTTTCGTAACTTTAGAAAAAATATTCTGGCCAAGTGACATACATCGCTGGAAAGGTGCTGCCATTAGCTTTCCAAAATGGTAAGTTTCATCAACGCTAACTAAAAATGCGCGTTTTCAGTGGCATTTTTCGTAACTTTAGAAAAATATTCTGGCCAAGTGGCATATATCGCTGGAAAGGTGCTGCCATTAGCTTTCCAAAATGGTAAGTTTCATCAACGCACTCGGACCATGGAGTGGGCAGTGGCCACTTCATCATGCCAGTGTATAGTAGGCTAACTAAAAATGCGCGTTTTCAGTGGCATTTTTCGTAACTTTAGAAAAATATTCTGGCCAAGTGGCATATATCGCTGGAAAGGTGCTACCATTAGCTTTCCAAAATGGTAAGTTTCATCAACGCACTCGGACCATGGAGTGGGCAGTGGCCACTTGATCATGCCAGTGTAGGCTAACTAAAAATGCGCGTTTTCAGTGCCATTTTTCGTAACTTTAGAAAAATATTCTGGTCAAGTGACATACATCGCTGGAAAGGTGCTGTCATTAGCCTTCCAAAATGGTAAGCTTCATTAACGCACTCGGACCATGGAGTGGGCAGTGGCCACTTCATCATGCCAGTGTATAGTAGGCTAACTAAAAATGCGCGGTTTCAGTGCCATTTTTCGTAACTTTAGAAAAATATTCTGGCCAAGTGACATACATCGCTGGAAAGTGCCCACCATGGAGTGGGCAGTGGCCACTTGATCATGCCATTTTTCGTAACTTTAGAAAAATATTCTGGCCAAGTGGCATATATCGCTGGAAAGGTGCTGTCATTAGCTTTCCAAAACGGTACGTTTCATCAACGCACTCGGACCATGGAGTGGGCAGTGCCCACCATGGTGTGGGCAGGTGTTCTGGAAACGTACCATTTTGGAAAGCTAATGGCAGCACCTTTCCAGCGATATATGCCACTTGGCCAGAATATTTTTCTAAAGTTACGAAAAATGCCACTGAAAACGCGCATTTTTAGTTAGCGTTGATGAAACTTACCATTTTGGAAAGCTAATGGCAGCACCTTTCCAGCGATATATGTCACTTGGCCAGAATATTTTTCTAAAGTTACGAAAAATGGCACTGAAACCGCGCATTTTTAGTTAGCCTACACTGGCATGATCAAGTGGCCACTGCCCACTCCATGGTCCGAGTGCGTTGATGAAACTTACCATTTTGGAAAGCTAATGGCAGCACCTTTCCAGCGATATATGCCACTTGGCCAGAATATTTTTCTAAAGTTACGAAAAATGCCACTGAAAACGCGCATTTTTAGTTAGCGTTGATGAAACTTACCATTTTGGAAAGCTAATGACAGCACCTTTCCAGCGATGTATGTCACTTGGCCAGAATATTTTTCTAAAGTTACGAAAAATGGCACTGAAACCGCGCATTTTTAGTTAGCCTACACTGGCATGATCAAGTTGCCACTGCTCACTCCATGGTGGGCACTGCCCACTCCATGGTCCGAGTGCGTTGATGAAACGTACCATTTTGGAAAGCTAATGGCAGCACCTTTCCAGCGATATATGCCACTTGGCCAGAATATTTTTCTAAAGTTACGAAAAATGGCATGATCAAGTGGCCACTGCCCACTCCATGGTGGGCACTTTCCAGCGATGTATGTCACTTGGCCAGAATATTTTTCTAAAGTTACGAAAAATGCCACTGAAAAAGCGCATTTTTAGTTAGCCTACACTGGCATGATCAAGTTGCCACTGCTCACTCCATGGTGGGCACTGCCCACTCCATGGTCCGAGTGCGTTGATGAAACGTACCATTTTGGAAAGCTAATGGCAGCACCTTTCCAGCGATATATGCCACTTGGCCAGAATATTTTTCTAAAGTTACGAAAAATGGCATGATCAAGTGGCCACTGCCCACTCCATGGTGGGCACTTTCCAGCGATGTATGTCACTTGGCCAGAATATTTTTCTAATGTTACGAAAAAAGGCACTGAAAACGCGCATTTTTAGTTAGCCTACACTGGCATGATGATGTGGCCACTGCCCACTCCATGGTCCGAGTGCGTTGATGAAGCTTACCATTTTGGAAAGCTAATAGCAGCACCTTTCCACCGATATATGCCACTTGGCCAGAGAATTTTTCTAAAGTTACGAAAAAAGGCACTGAAAACGCGCATTTTTAGATGCCTACACTGCATGATGATGTGGCCACTGCCCACTCCATGGTCCGAGTGCATTGATGAAACTTTATATTTTGGAAAGCTAATGGCAGCACCTTTCCACCGATATATGCCACTTGGCCAGAATATTTTTCTAATGTTACGAAAAAAGGCACTGAAAACACGCATTTTTAGTTAGCCTACACTGGCATGATGATGTGGCCACTGCCCACTCCATGGTCCGAGTGCGTTGATGAAGCTTACCATTTTGGAAAGCTAATAGCAGCACCTTTCCACCGATATATACAACTTGGCCAGAATATTTTTCTAAAGTTACGAAAAAAGGCACTGAAAACGCGCATTTTTAGTTAGCCTACACTGGCATGATCAAGTGGCCACTGCCCACTCCATGGTCCGAGTGCGTTGATGAAACTTACCATTTTGGAAAGCTAATGGTAGCACCTTTCCAGCGATATATGCCACTTGGCCAGAATATTTTTCTAAAGTTACGAAAAATGCCACTGAAAACGCGCATTTTTAGTTAGCCTACTATACACTGGCATGATGAAGTGGCCACTGCCCACTCCATGGTCCGAGTGCGTTGATGAAACTTACCATTTTGGAAAGCTAATGACAGCATCTTTCCAGCGATGTATGTCACTTGGCCAGAATATTTTTCTAAAGTTACTAAATGGCACTGAAACCGCGCATTTTTAGTTAGCCTACACTGGCATGATCAAGTGGCCACTGCCCACTCCATGGTCCGAGTGCGTTGATGAAACTTACCATTTTGGAAAGCTAATGGCAGCACCTTTCCAGCGATATATGCCACTTGGCCAGAATATTTTTCTAAAGTTACGAAAAATGCCACTGAAAACGCGCATTTTTAGTTAGCCTACTATACACTGGCATGATGAAGTGGCCACTGCCCACTCCATGGTCCGAGTGCGTTGATGAAACTTACCATTTTGGAAAGATAATGACAGCACCTTTCCAGCGACGTATGTCACTTGGCCAGAATATTTTTCTAAAGTTACGAAAAATGGCACTGAAACCGCGCATTTTTAGTTAGCCTACACTGGCATGATCAAGTGGCCACTGCCCACTGCATGGTCCGAGTGCGTTGATGAAACTTACCATTTTGGAAAGCTAATGGCAGCACCTTTCCAGCGATATATGCCACTTGGCCAGAATATTTTTCTAAAGTTACGAAAAATGGCATGATCAAGTGGCCACTGCCCACTCCATGGTGGGCACTTTCCAGCGATGTATGTCACTTGGCCAGAATATTTTTCTAAAGTTACGAAAAATGCCACTGAAAAAGCGCATTTTTAGTTAGCCTACACTGGCATGATCAAGTTGCCACTGCTCACTCCATGGTGGGCACTGCCCACTCCATGGTCCGAGTGCGTTGATGAAACGTACCATTTTGGAAAGCTAATGGCAGCACCTTTCCAGCGATATATGCCACTTGGCCAGAATATTTTTCTAAAGTTACGAAAAATGGCACTGAAAACGCGTATTTTTAGTTAGCCTACACTGGCATGATCAAGTGGCCACTGCCCACTCCATGGTCCGAGTGCGTTGGTGAAACGTACCATTTTGGAAAGCTAATGGCAGCACCTTTCCAGCGATATATGCCACTTGGCCAGAATATTTTTCTAAAGTTACGAAAAATGGCACTGAAAACGCGCATTTTTAGTTAGCGTTGATGAAACTTACCATTTTGGAAAGCTAATGACAGCACCTTTCCAGCGATGTATGTCACTTGGCCAGAATATTTTTCTAAAGTTACGAAAAATGGCACTGAAACCGCGCATTTTTAGTTAGCCTACACTGGCATGATCAAGTGGCCACTGCCCACTCCATGGTCCGAGTGCGTTGATGAAACTTACCATTTTGGAAAGCTAATGGCAGCACCTTTCCAGCGATATATGCCACTTGGCCAGAATATTTTTCTAAAGTTACGAAAAATGGCACTGAAAAAGCGCATTTTTAGTTAGCCTACACTGGCATGATCAAGTGGCCACTGCCCACACCATGGTGGGCACTGCCCACTCCATGGTCCGAGTGCGTTGATGAAACGTACCGTTTTGGAAAGCTAATGACAGCACCTTTCCAGCGATGTATGTCACGTGGCCAGAATATTTTTCTAAAGTTACGAAAAATGGCACTGAAACCGCGCATTTTTAGTTAGCCTACTATACACTGGCATGATGAAGTGGCCACTGCCCCACTCCATGGTCCGAGCGCGTTGATGAAGCTTACCATTTTGGAAAGCTAATGACAGCACCTTTCCAGCGATGTATGCCACTTGACCAGAATATTTTTCTAAAGTTACGAAAAATGGCACTGAAAACGCGCATTTTTAGTTAGCCTACACTGGCATGATCAAGTGGCCACTGCCCACTCCATGGTCCGAGTGCGTTAATGAAACTTACCATTTTGGAAAGCTAATGGCAGCACCTTTCCAGCGATATATGCCACTTGGCCAGAATATTTTTCTAAAGTTACGAAAAATGCCACTGAAAACGCGCATTTTTAGTTAGCCTACACTGGCATGATCAAGTGGCCACTGCCCACACCATGGTGGGCACTGCCCACTCCATGGTCCGAGTGCGTTGATGAAACGTACCGTTTTGGAAAGCTAATGACAGCACCTTTCCAGCGATATATGCCACTTGGCCAGAATATTTTTCTAAAGTTACGAAAAATGGCATGATCAAGTGGCCACTGCCCACTCCATGGTGGGCACTTTCCAGCGATGTATGTCACTTGGCCAGAATATTTTTCTAAAGTTACGAAAAATGGCACTGAAAACGCGCATTTTTAGTTAGCCTACTATACACTGGCATGATGAAGTGGCCACTGCCCACTCCATGGTCCGAGTGCGTTAATGAAGCTTACCATTTTGGAAGGCTAATGACAGCACCTTTCCAGCGATGTATGTCACTTGACCAGAATATTTTTCTAAAGTTACGAAAAATGGCACTGAAAACGCGCATTTTTAGTTAGCCTACACTGGCATGATCAAGTGGCCACTGCCCACTCCATGGTCCGAGTGCGTTGATGAAACTTACCATTTTGGAAAGCTAATGGTAGCACCTTTCCAGCGATATATGCCACTTGGCCAGAATATTTTTCTAAAGTTACGAAAAATGCCACTGAAAACGCGCATTTTTAGTTAGCCTACTATACACTGGCATGATGAAGTGGCCACTGCCCACTCCATGGTCCGAGTGCGTTGATGAAACTTACCATTTTGGAAAGCTAATGGCAGCACCTTTCCAGCGATATATGCCACTTGGCCAGAATATTTTTCTAAAGTTACGAAAAATGCCACTGAAAACGCGCATTTTTAGTTAGCGTTGATGAAACTTACCATTTTGGAAAGCTAATGACAGCACCTTTCCAGCGATGTATGTCACTTGGCCAGAAATATTTTCTAAAGTTACGAAAAATGGCACTGAAACCGCGCATTTTTAGTTAGCCTACACTGGCATGATCAAGTTGCCACTGCTCACTCCATGGTGGGCACTGCCCACTCCATGGTCCGAGTGCGTTGATGAAACGTACCATTTTGGAAAGCTAATGGCAGCACCTTTCCAGCGATATATGCCACTTGGCCAGAATATTTTTCTAAAGTTACGAAAAATGGCATGATCAAGTGGCCACTGCCCACTCCATGGTGGGCACTTTCCAGCGATGTATGTCACTTGGCCAGAATATTTTTCTAAAGTTACGAAAAATGCCACTGAAAAAGCGCATTTTTAGTTAGCCTACACTGGCATGATCAAGTTGCCACTGCTCACTCCATGGTGGGCACTGCCCACTCCATGGTCCGAGTGCGTTGATGAAACGTACCATTTTGGAAAGCTAATTGCAGCACCTTTCCAGCGATATATGCCACTTGGCCAGAATATTTTTCTAAAGTTACGAAAAATGGCATGATCAAGTGGCCACTGCCCACTCCATGGTGGGCACTTTCCAGCGATGTATGTCACTTGGCCAGAATATTTTTCTAATGTTACGAAAAAAGGCACTGAAAACGCGCATTTTTAGTTAGCCTACACTGGCATGATGATGTGGCCACTGCCCACTCCATGGTCCGAGTGCGTTGATGAAGCTTACCATTTTGGAAAGCTAATAGCAGCACCTTTCCACCGATATATGCCACTTGGCCAGAGAATTTTTCTAAAGTTACGAAAAAAGGCACTGAAAACGCGCATTTTTAGATGCCTACACTGCATGATGATGTGGCCACTGCCCACTCCATGGTCCGAGTGCATTGATGAAACTTTATATTTTGGAAAGCTAATGGCAGCACCTTTCCACCGATATATGCCACTTGGCCAGAATATTTTTCTAATGTTACGAAAAAAGGCACTGAAAACGCGCATTTTTAGTTAGCCTACACTGGCATGATGATGTGGCCACTGCCCACTCCATGGTCCGAGTGCGTTGATGAAGCTTACCATTTTGGAAAGCTAATAGCAGCACCTTTCCACCGATATATGCCACTTGGCCAGAATATTTTTCTAATGTTACGAAAAATGCCACTGAAAACGCGCATTTTTAGTTAGCCTACTATACACTGGCATGATCAAGTGGCCACTGCCCACTCCATGGTCCGAGTGCGTTGATGAAACTTACCATTTTGGAAAGCTAATGGTAGCACCTTTCCAGCGATATATGCCACTTGGCCAGAATATTTTTCTAAAGTTACGAAAAATGCCACTGAAAACGCGCATTTTTAGTTAGCCTACTATACACTGGCATGATGAAGTGGCCACTGCCCACTCCATGGTCCGAGTGCGTTGATGAAACTTACCATTTTGGAAAGCTAATGACAGCACCTTTCCAGCGACGTATGTCACTTGGCCAGAATATTTTTCTAAAGTTACGAAAAATGGCACTGAAACCGCGCATTTTTAGTTAGCCTACACTGGCATGATCAAGTGGCCACTGCCCACTCCATGGTCCGAGTGCGTTGATGAAACTTACCATTTTGGAAAGCTAATGGCAGCACCTTTCCAGCGATATATGCCACTTGGCCAGAATATTTTTCTAAAGTTACGAAAAATGCCACTGAAAACGCGCATTTTTAGTTAGCCTACTATACACTGGCATGATGAAGTGGCCACTGCCCACTCCATGGTCCGAGTGCGTTGATGAAACTTACCATTTTGGAAAGCTAATGACAGCACCTTTCCAGCGACGTATGTCACTTGGCCAGAATATTTTTCTAAAGTTACGAAAAATGGCACTGAAACCGCGCATTTTTAGTTAGCCTACACTGGCATGATCAAGTGGCCACTGCCCACTCCATGGTCCGAGTGCGTTGATGAAACTTACCATTTTGGAAAGCTAATGGCAGCACCTTTCCAGCGATATATGCCACTTGGCCAGAATATTTTTCTAAAGTTACGAAAAATGGCATGATCAAGTGGCCACTGCCCACTCCATGGTGGGCACTTTCCAGCGATGTATGTCACTTGGCCAGAATATTTTTCTAAAGTTACGAAAAATGCCACTGAAAAAGCGCATTTTTAGTTAGCCTACACTGGCATGATCAAGTTGCCACTGCTCACTCCATGGTGGGCACTGCCCACTCCATGGTCCGAGTGCGTTGATGAAACGTACCATTTTGGAAAGCTAATGGCAGCACCTTTCCAGCGATATATGCCACTTGGCCAGAATATTTTTCTAAAGTTACGAAAAATGGCACTGAAAACGCGTATTTTTAGTTAGCCTACACTGGCATGATCAAGTGGCCACTGCCCACTCCATGGTCCGAGTGCGTTGGTGAAACGTACCATTTTGGAAAGCTAATGGCAGCACCTTTCCAGCGATATATGCCACTTGGCCAGAATATTTTTCTAAAGTTACGAAAAATGCCACTGAAAACGCGCATTTTTAGTTAGCGTTGATGAAACTTACCATTTTGGAAAGCTAATGACAGCACCTTTCCAGCGATGTATGTCACTTGGCCAGAATATTTTTCTAAAGTTACGAAAAATGGCACTGAAACCGCGCATTTTTAGTTAGCCTACACTGGCATGATCAAGTGGCCACTGCCCACTCCATGGTCCGAGTGCGTTGATGAAACTTACCATTTTGGAAAGCTAATGGCAGCACCTTTCCAGCGATATATGCCACTTGGCCAGAATATTTTTCTAAAGTTACGAAAAATGGCACTGAAAAAGCGCATTTTTAGTTAGCCTACACTGGCATGATCAAGTGGCCACTGCCCACACCATGGTGGACACTGCCCACTCCATGGTCCGAGTGCGTTGATGAAACGTACCGTTTTGGAAAGCTAATGACAGCACCTTTCCAGCGATGTATGCCACGTGGCCAGAATATTTTTCTAAAGTTACGAAAAATGGCACTGAAACCGCGCATTTTTAGTTAGCCTACTATACACTGGCATGATGAAGTGGCCACTGCCCACTCCATGGTCCGAGCGCGTTGATGAAGCTTACCATTTTGGAAAGCTAATGACAGCACCTTTCCAGCGATGTATGCCACTTGACCAGAATATTTTTCTAAAGTTACGAAAAATGGCACTGAAAACGCGTATTTTTAGTTAGCCTACACTGGCATGATCAAGTGGCCACTGCCCACTCCATGGTCCGAGTGCGTTAATGAAACTTACCATTTTGGAAAGCTAATGGCAGCACCTTTCCAGCGATATATGCCACTTGGCCAGAATATTTTTCTAAAGTTACGAAAAATGCCACTGAAAACGCGCATTTTTAGTTAGCCTACACTGGCATGATCAAGTGGCCACTGCCCACACCATGGTGGGCACTGCCCACTCCATGGTCCGAGTGCGTTAATGAAGCTTACCATTTTGGAAGGCTAATGACAGCACCTTTCCAGCGATGTATGTCACTTGACCAGAATATTTTTCTAAAGTTACGAAAAATGGCACTGAAAACGCGCATTTTTAGTTAGCCTACACTGGCATGATCAAGTGGCCACTGCCCACTCCATGGTCCGAGTGCGTTGATGAAACTTACCATTTTGGAAAGCTAATGGCAGCACCTTTCCAGCGATGTATGTCACTTGGCCAGAATATTTTTCTAAAGTTACGAAAAATGGCACTGAAACCGCGCATTTTTAGTTAGCCTACACTGGCATGATCAAGTGGCCACTGCCCACTCCATGGTCCGAGTGCGTTGATGAAACTTACCATTTTGGAAAGCTAATGGCAGCACCTTTCCAGCGATATATGCCACTTGGCCAGAATATTTTTCTAAAGTTACGAAAAATGCCACTGAAAACGCGCATTTTTAGTTAGCCTACTATACACTGGCATGATGAAGTGGCCACTGCCCACTCCATGGTCCGAGTGCGTTGATGAAACTTACCATTTTGGAAAGCTAATGACAGCACCTTTCCAGCGATGTATGTCACTTGGCCAGAATATTTTTCGAGAGTTACTAAATGGCACTGAAACCGCGCATTTTTAGTTAGCCTACACTGGCATGATCAAGTGGCCACTGCCCACTCCATGGTCCGAGTGCGTTGATGAAACTTACCATTTTGGAAAGCTAATGACAGCACCTTTCCAGCGATATATGCCACTTGGCCAGAATATTTTTCTAAAGTTACGAAAAATGCCACTGAAAACGCGCATTTTTAGTTAGCCTACTATACACTGGCATGATGAAGTGGCCACTGCCCACTCCATGGTCCGAGTGCGTTGATGAAACTTACCATTTTGGAAAGCTAATGACAGCACCTTTCCAGCGACGTATGTCACTTGGCCAGAATATTTTTCTAAAGTTACGAAAAATGGCACTGAAAACGCGCATTTTTAGTTAGCCTACACTGGCATGATCAAGTGGCCACTGCCCACTCCATGGTCCGAGTGCGTTGATGAAACTTACCATTTTGGAAAGCTAATGGCAGCACCTTTCCAGCGATATATGCCACTTGGCCAGAATATTTTTCTAAAGTTACGAAAAATGGCATGATCAAGTGGCCACTGCCCACTCCATGGTGGGCACTTTCCAGCGATGTATGTCACTTGGCCAGAATATTTTTCTAAAGTTACGAAAAATGGCACTGAAAACGCGCATTTTTAGTTAGCCTACACTGGCATGATCAAGTTGCCACTGCTCACTCCATGGTGGGCACTGCCCACTCCATGGTCCGAGTGCGTTGATGAAACGTACCATTTTGGAAAGCTAATGGCAGCACCTTTCCAGCGATATATGCCACTTGGCCAGAATATTTTTCTAAAGTTACGAAAAATGGCACTGAAAACGCGTATTTTTAGTTAGCCTACACTAGCATGATCAAGTGGCCACTGCCCACTCCATGGTCCGAGTGCGTTGGTGAAACGTACCATTTTGGAAAGCTAATGGCAGCACCTTTCCAGCGATATATGCCACTTGGCCAGAATATTTTTCTAAAGTTACGAAAAATGCCACTGAAAACGCGCATTTTTAGTTAGCGTTGATGAAACTTACCATTTTGGAAAGCTAATGACAGCACCTTTCCAGCGATGTATGTCACTTGGCCAGAATATTTTTCTAAAGTTACGAAAAATGGCACTGAAACCGCGCATTTTTAGTTAGCCTACACTGGCATGATCAAGTGGCCACTGCCCACTCCATGGTCCGAGTGCGTTGATGAAACTTACCATTTTGGAAAGCTAATGGCAGCACCTTTCCAGCGATATATGCCACTTGGCCAGAATATTTTTCTAAAGTTACGAAAAATGGCACTGAAGAAGCGCATTTTTAGTTAGCCTACACTGGCATGATCAAGTGGCCACTGCCCACACCATGGTGGACACTGCCCACTCCATGGTCCGAGTGCGTTGATGAAACGTACCGTTTTGGAAAGCTAATGACAGCACCTTTCCAGCGATGTATGTCACGTGGCCAGAATATTTTTCTAAAGTTACGAAAAATGCCACTGAAAACGCGCATTTTTAGTTAGCCTACTATACACTGGCATGATGAAGTGGCCACTGCCCACTCCATGGTCCGAGCGCGTTGATGAAACTTACCATTTTGGAAAGCTAATGACAGCACCTTTCCAGCGATGTATGCCACTTGACCAGAATATTTTTCTAAAGTTACGAAAAATGGCACTGAAAACGCGTATTTTTAGTTAGCCTACACTGGCATGATCAAGTGGCCACTGCCCACTCCATGGTCCGAGTGCGTTGATGAAACTTACCATTTTGGAAAGCTAATGGCAGCACCTTTCCAGCGATATATGCCACTTGGCCAGAATATTTTTCTAAAGTTACGAAAAATGCCACTGAAAACGCGCATTTTTAGTTAGCCTACACTGGCATGATCAAGTGGCCACTGCCCACACCATGGTGGGCACTGCCCACTCCATGGTCCGAGTGCGTTGATGAAACGTACCGTTTTGGAAAGCTAATGACAGCACCTTTCCAGCGATATATGCCACTTGGCCAGAATATTTTTCTAAAGTTACGAAAAATGGCATGATCAAGTGGCCACTGCCCACTCCATGGTGGGCACTTTCCAGCGATGTATGTCACTTGGCCAGAATATTTTTCTAAAGTTACGAAAAATGGCACTGAAACCGCGCATTTTTAGTTAGCCTACTATACACTGGCATGATGAAGTGGCCACTGCCCACTCCATGGTCCGAGTGCGTTAATGAAGCTTACCATTTTGGAAGGCTAATGACAGCACCTTTCCAGCGATGTATGTCACTTGACCAGAATATTTTTCTAAAGTTACGAAAAATGGCACTGAAAACGCGCATTTTTAGTTAGCCTACACTGGCATGATCAAGTGGCCACTGCCCACTCCATGGTCCGAGTGCGTTGATGAAACTTACCATTCTGGAAAGCTAATGGCAGCACCTTTCCAGCGATGTATGTCACTTGGCCAGGATATTTTTCTAAAGTTACGAAAAATGGCACTGAAACCGCGCATTTTTAGTTAGCCTACACTGGCATGATCAAGTGGCCACTGCCCACTCCATGGTCCGAGTGCGTTGATGAAACTTACCATTTTGGAAAGCTAATGGCAGCACCTTTCCAGCGATATATGCCACTTGGCCAGAATATTTTTCTAAAGTTACGAAAAATGGCACTGAAAACGCGCATTTTTAGTTAGCCTACTATACACTGGCATGATGAAGTGGCCACTGCCCACTCCATGGTCCGAGTGCGTTGATGAAACTTACCATTTTGGAAAGCTAATGACAGCACCTTTCCAGCGATGTATGTCACTTGGCCAGAATATTTTTCTAGAGTTACTAAATGGCACTGAAACCGCGCATTTTTAGTTAGCCTACACTGGCATGATCAAGTGGCCACTGCCCACTCCATGGTCCGAGTGCGTTGATGAAACTTACCATTTTGGAAAGCTAATGACAGCACCTTTCCAGCGATATATGCCACTTGGCCAGAATATTTTTCTAAAGTTACGAAAAATGGCACTGAAAACGCGCATTTTTAGTTAGCCTACTATACACTGGCATGATGAAGTGGCCACTGCCCACTCCATGGTCCGAGTGCGTTGATGAAACTTACCATTTTGGAAAGCTAATGGCAGCACCTTTCCAGCGATGTATGTCACTTGGCCAGAATATTTTTCTAAAGTTACGAAAAATGGCACTGAAACCGCGCATTTTTAGTTAGCCTACACTGGCATGATCAAGTGGCCACTGCCCACTCCATGGTCCGAGTGCGTTGATGAAACTTACCATTTTGGAAAGCTAATGGCAGCACCTTTCCAGCGATATATGCCACTTGGCCAGAATATTTTTCTAAAGTTACGAAAAATGCCACTGAAAACGCGCATTTTTAGTTAGCCTACTATACACTGGCATGATGAAGTGGCCACTGCCCACTCCATGGTCCGAGTGCGTTGATGAAACTTACCATTTTGGAAAGCTAATGACAGCACCTTTCCAGCGATGTATGTCACTTGGCCAGAATATTTTTCTAGAGTTACTAAATGGCACTGAAACCGCGCATTTTTAGTTAGCCTACACTGGCATGATCAAGTGGCCACTGCCCACTCCATGGTCCGAGTGCGTTGATGAAACTTACCATTTTGGAAAGCTAATGGCAGCACCTTTCCAGCGATATATGCCACTTGGCCAGAATATTTTTCTAAAGTTACGAAAAATGCCACTGAAAACGCGCATTTTTAGTTAGCCTACTATACACTGGCATGATGAAGTGGCCACTGCCCACTCCATGGTCCGAGCGCGTTGATGAAGCTTACCATTTTGGAAAGCTAATGACAGCACCTTTCCAGCGATGTATGCCACTTGACCAGAATATTTTTCTAAAGTTACGAAAAATGGCACTGAAAACGCGTATTTTTAGTTAGCCTACACTGGCATGATCAAGTGGCCACTGCCCACTCCATGGTCCGAGTGCGTTAATGAAACTTACCATTTTGGAAAGCTAATGGCAGCACCTTTCCAGCGATATATGCCACTTGGCCAGAATATTTTTCTAAAGTTACGAAAAATGCCACTGAAAACGCGCATTTTTAGTTAGCCTACACTGGCATGATCAAGTTGCCACTGCTCACTCCATGGTGGGCACTGCCCACTCCATGGTCCGAGTGCGTTGATGAAACGTACCATTTTGGAAAGCTAATGGCAGCACCTTTCCAGCGATATATGCCACTTGGCCAGAATATTTTTCTAAAGTTACGAAAAATGGCACTGAAAACGCGTATTTTTAGTTAGCCTACACTAGCATGATCAAGTGGCCACTGCCCACTCCATGGTCCGAGTGCGTTGATGAAACGTACCATTTTGGAAAGCTAATGGCAGCACCTTTCCAGCGATATATGCCACTTGGCCAGAATATTTTTCTAAAGTTACGAAAAATGCCACTGAAAACGCGCATTTTTAGTTAGCGTTGATGAAACTTACCATTTTGGAAAGCTAATGACAGCACCTTTCCAGCGATGTATGTCACTTGGCCAGAATATTTTTCTAAAGTTACGAAAAATGGCACTGAAAACGCGCATTTTTAGTTAGCCTACACTGGCATGATCAAGTGGCCACTGCCCACTCCATGGTCCGAGTGCGTTGATGAAGCTTACCATTTTGAAAAGCTAATGGCAGCACCTTTCCAGCGATGTATGTCACTTGGCCAGAATATTTTTCTAAAGTTACGAAAAATGGCACTGAAACCGCGCATTTTTAGTTAGCCTACTATACACTGGCATGATGAAGTGGCCACTGCCCACTCCATGGTCCGAGCGCGTTGATGAAGCTTACCATTTTGGAAAGCTAATGACAGCACCTTTCCAGCGATGTATGCCACTTGACCAGAATATTTTTCTAAAGTTACGAAAAATGGCATGATCAAGTGGCCACTGCCCACTCCATGGTGGGCACTTTCCAGCGATGTATGTCACTTGGCCAGAATATTTTTCTAAAGTTACGAAAAATGGCACTGAAAACGCGCATTTTTAGTTAGCCTACACTGGCATGATCAAGTTGCCACTGCTCACTCCATGGTGGGCACTGCCCACTCCATGGTCCGAGTGCGTTGATGAAACGTACCATTTTGGAAAGCTAATGGCAGCACCTTTCCAGCGATATATGCCACTTGGCCAGAATATTTTTCTAAAGTTACGAAAAATGGCACTGAAAACGCGTATTTTTAGTTAGCCTACACTAGCATGATCAAGTGGCCACTGCCCACTCCATGGTCCGAGTGCGTTGGTGAAACGTACCATTTTGGAAAGCTAATGGCAGCACCTTTCCAGCGATATATGCCACTTGGCCAGAATATTTTTCTAAAGTTACGAAAAATGCCACTGAAAACGCGCATTTTTAGTTAGCGTTGATGAAACTTACCATTTTGGAAAGCTAATGACAGCACCTTTCCAGCGATGTATGTCACTTGGCCAGAATATTTTTCTAAAGTTACGAAAAATGGCACTGAAACCGCGCATTTTTAGTTAGCCTACACTAGCATGATCAAGTGGCCACTGCCCACTCCATGGTCCGAGTGCGTTGATGAAACTTACCATTTTGGAAAGCTAATGGCAGCACCTTTCCAGCGATATATGCCACTTGGCCAGAATATTTTTCTAAAGTTACGAAAAATGGCACTGAAGAAGCGCATTTTTAGTTAGCCTACACTGGCATGATCAAGTGGCCACTGCCCACACCATGGTGGGCACTGCCCACTCCATGGTCCGAGTGCGTTGATGAAACGTACCGTTTTGGAAAGCTAATGACAGCACCTTTCCAGCGATGTATGTCACGTGGCCAGAATATTTTTCTAAAGTTACGAAAAATGCCACTGAAAACGCGCATTTTTAGTTAGCCTACTATACACTGGCATGATGAAGTGGCCACTGCCCACTCCATGGTCCGAGCGCGTTGATGAAGCTTACCATTTTGGAAAGCTAATGACAGCACCTTTCCAGCGATGTATGCCACTTGACCAGAATATTTTTCTAAAGTTACGAAAAATGGCACTGAAAACGCGTATTTTTAGTTAGCCTACACTGGCATGATCAAGTGGCCACTGCCCACTCCATGGTCCGAGTGCGTTAATGAAACTTACCATTTTGGAAAGCTAATGGCAGCACCTTTCCAGCGATATATGCCACTTGGCCAGAATATTTTTCTAAAGTTACGAAAAATGCCACTGAAAACGCGCATTTTTAGTTAGCCTACACTGGCATGATCAAGTGGCCACTGCCCACACCATGGTGGGCACTGCCCACTCCATGGTCCGAGTGCGTTGATGAAACGTACCGTTTTGGAAAGCTAATGGCAGCACCTTTCCAGCGATATATGCCACTTGGCCAGAATATTTTTCTAAAGTTACGAAAAATGGCATGATCAAGTGGCCACTGCCCACTCCATGGTGGGCACTTTCCAGCGATGTATGTCACTTGGCCAGAATATTTTTCTAAAGTTACGAAAAATGGCACTGAAACCGCGCATTTTTAGTTAGCCTACTATACACTGGCATGATGAAGTGGCCACTGCCCACTCCATGGTCCGAGTGCGTTAATGAAGCTTACCATTTTGGAAGGCTAATGACAGCACCTTTCCAGCGATGTATGTCACTTGACCAGAATATTTTTCTAAAGTTACGAAAAATGGCACTGAAAACGCGCATTTTTAGTTAGCCTACACTGGCATGATCAAGTGGCCACTGCCCACTCCATGGTCCGAGTGCGTTGATGAAACTTACCATTTTGGAAAGCTAATGGCAGCACCTTTCCAGCGATGTATGTCACTTGGCCAGAATATTTTTCTAAAGTTACGAAAAATGGCACTGAAACCGCGCATTTTTAGTTAGCCTACACTGGCATGATCAAGTGGCCACTGCCCACTCCATGGTCCGAGTGCGTTGATGAAACTTACCATTTTGGAAAGCTAATGGCAGCACCTTTCCAGCGATATATGCCACTTGGCCAGAATATTTTTCTAAAGTTACGAAAAATGCCACTGAAAACGCGCATTTTTAGTTAGCCTACTATACACTGGCATGATGAAGTGGCCACTGCCCACTCCATGGTCCGAGTGCGTTGATGAAACGTACCATTTTGGAAAGCTAATGACAGCACCTTTCCAGCGATGTATGTCACTTGGCCAGAATATTTTTCTAGAGTTACTAAATGGCACTGAAACCGCGCATTTTTAGTTAGCCTACACTGGCATGATCAAGTGGCCACTGCCCACTCCATGGTCCGAGTGCGGTGATGAAACTTACCATTTTGGAAAGCTAATGGCAGCACCTTTCCAGCGATATATGCCACTTGGCCAGAATATTTTTCTAAAGTTACGAAAAATGCCACTGAAAACGCGCATTTTTAGTTAGCCTACTATACACTGGCATGATGAAGTGGCCACTGCCCACTCCATGGTCCGAGTGCGTTGATGAAACTTACCATTTTGGAAAGCTAATGGCAGCACCTTTCCAGCGATGTATGTCACTTGGCCAGAATATTTTTCTAAAGTTACGAAAAATGGCACTGAAACCGCGCATTTTTAGTTAGCCTACACTGGCATGATCAAGTGGCCACTGCCCACTCCATGGTCCGAGTGCGTTGATGAAACTTACCATTTTGGAAAGCTAATGGCAGCACCTTTCCAGCGATATATGCCACTTGGCCAGAATATTTTTCTAAAGTTACGAAAAATGCCACTGAAAACGCGCATTTTTAGTTAGCCTACTATACACTGGCATGATGAAGTGGCCACTGCCCACTCCATGGTCCGAGTGCGTTGATGAAACTTACCATTTTGGAAAGCTAATGACAGCACCTTTCCAGCGATGTATGTCACTTGGCCAGAATATTTTTCTAGAGTTACTAAATGGCACTGAAACCGCGCATTTTTAGTTAGCCTACACTGGCATGATCAAGTGGCCACTGCCCACTCCATGGTCCGAGTGCGTTGATGAAACTTACCATTTTGGAAAGCTAATGGCAGCACCTTTCCAGCGATATATGCCACTTGGCCAGAATATTTTTCTAAAGTTACGAAAAATGCCACTGAAAACGCGCATTTTTAGTTAGCCTACTATACACTGGCATGATGAAGTGGCCACTGCCCACTCCATGGTCCGAGCGCGTTGATGAAGCTTACCATTTTGGAAAGCTAATGACAGCACCTTTCCAGCGATGTATGCCACTTGACCAGAATATTTTTCTAAAGTTACGAAAAATGGCACTGAAAACGCGTATTTTTAGTTAGCCTACACTGGCATGATCAAGTGGCCACTGCCCACTCCATGGTCCGAGTGCGTTAATGAAACTTACCATTTTGGAAAGCTAATGGCAGCACCTTTCCAGCGATATATGCCACTTGGCCAGAATATTTTTCTAAAGTTACGAAAAATGCCACTGAAAACGCGCATTTTTAGTTAGCCTACACTGGCATGATCAAGTTGCCACTGCTCACTCCATGGTGGGCACTGCCCACTCCATGGTCCGAGTGCGTTGATGAAACGTACCATTTTGGAAAGCTAATGGCAGCACCTTTCCAGCGATATATGCCACTTGGCCAGAATATTTTTCTAAAGTTACGAAAAATGGCACTGAAAACGCGTATTTTTAGTTAGCCTACACTAGCATGATCAAGTGGCCACTGCCCACTCCATGGTCCGAGTGCGTTGGTGAAACGTACCATTTTGGAAAGCTAATGGCAGCACCTTTCCAGCGATATATGCCACTTGGCCAGAATATTTTTCTAAAGTTACGAAAAATGCCACTGAAAACGCGCATTTTTAGTTAGCGTTGATGAAACTTACCATTTTGGAAAGCTAATGACAGCACCTTTCCAGCGATGTATGTCACTTGGCCAGAATATTTTTCTAAAGTTACGAAAAATGGCACTGAAAACGCGCATTTTTAGTTAGCCTACACTGGCATGATCAAGTGGCCACTGCCCACTCCATGGTCCGAGTGCGTTGATGAAACTTACCATTTTGGAAAGCTAATGGCAGCACCTTTCCAGCGATGTATGTCACTTGGCCAGAATATTTTTCTAAAGTTACGAAAAATGGCACTGAAACCGCGCATTTTTAGTTAGCCTACTATACACTGGCATGATGAAGTGGCCACTGCCCACTCCATGGTCCGAGCGCGTTGATGAAGCTTACCATTTTGGAAAGCTAATGACAGCACCTTTCCAGCGATGTATGCCACTTGACCAGAATATTTTTCTAAAGTTACGAAAAATGGCATGATCAAGTGGCCACTGCCCACTCCATGGTGGGCACTTTCCAGCGATGTATGTCACTTGGCCAGAATATTTTTCTAAAGTTACGAAAAATGGCACTGAAAACGCGCATTTTTAGTTAGCCTACACTGGCATGATCAAGTTGCCACTGCTCACTCCATGGTGGGCACTGCCCACTCCATGGTCCGAGTGCGTTGATGAAACGTACCATTTTGGAAAGCTAATGGCAGCACCTTTCCAGCGATATATGCCACTTGGCCAGAATATTTTTCTAAAGTTACGAAAAATGGCACTGAAAACGCGTATTTTTAGTTAGCCTACACTAGCATGATCAAGTGGCCACTGCCCACTCCATGGTCCGAGTGCGTTGGTGAAACGTACCATTTTGGAAAGCTAATGGCAGCACCTTTCCAGCGATATATGCCACTTGGCCAGAATATTTTTCTAAAGTTACGAAAAATGCCACTGAAAACGCGCATTTTTAGTTAGCGTTGATGAAACTTACCATTTTGGAAAGCTAATGACAGCACCTTTCCAGCGATGTATGTCACTTGGCCAGAATATTTTTCTAAAGTTACGAAAAATGGCACTGAAACCGCGCATTTTTAGTTAGCCTACACTGGCATGATCAAGTGGCCACTGCCCACTCCATGGTCCGAGTGCGTTGATGAAACTTACCATTTTGGAAAGCTAATGGCAGCACCTTTCCAGCGATATATGCCACTTGGCCAGAATATTTTTCTAAAGTTACGAAAAATGGCACTGAAGAAGCGCATTTTTAGTTAGCCTACACTGGCATGATCAAGTGGCCACTGCCCACACCATGGTGGACACTGCCCACTCCATGGTCCGAGTGCGTTGATGAAACGTACCGTTTTGGAAAGCTAATGACAGCACCTTTCCAGCGATGTATGTCACGTGGCCAGAATATTTTTCTAAAGTTACGAAAAATGGCACTGAAACCGCGCATTTTTAGTTAGCCTACTATACACTGGCATGATGAAGTGGCCACTGCCCACTCCATGGTCCGAGCGCGTTGATGAAGCTTACCATTTTGGAAAGCTAATGACAGCACCTTTCCAGCGATGTATGCCACTTGACCAGAATATTTTTCTAAAGTTACGAAAAATGGCACTGAAAACGCGTATTTTTAGTTAGCCTACACTGGCATGATCAAGTGGCCACTGCCCACTCCATGGTCCGAGTGCGTTAATGAAACTTACCATTTTGGAAAGCTAATGGCAGCACCTTTCCAGCGATATATGCCACTTGGCCAGAATATTTTTCTAAAGTTACGAAAAATGCCACTGAAAACGCGCATTTTTAGTTAGCCTACACTGGCATGATCAAGTGGCCACTGCCCACACCATGGTGGGCACTGCCCACTCCATGGTCCGAGTGCGTTGATGAAACGTACCGTTTTGGAAAGCTAATGACAGCACCTTTCCAGCGATATATGCCACTTGGCCAGAATATTTTTCTAAAGTTACGAAAAATGGCATGATCAAGTGGCCACTGCCCACTCCATGGTGGGCACTTTCCAGCGATGTATGTCACTTGGCCAGAATATTTTTCTAAAGTTACGAAAAATGGCACTGAAACCGCGCATTTTTAGTTAGCCTACTATACACTGGCATGATGAAGTGGCCACTGCCCACTCCATGGTCCGAGTGCGTTAATGAAGCTTACCATTTTGGAAGGCTAATGACAGCACCTTTCCAGCGATGTATGTCACTTGGCCAGAATATTTTTCTAAAGTTACGAAAAATGGCACTGAAAACGCGCATTTTTAGTTAGCCTACACTGGCATGATTAAGTGGCCACTGCCCACTCCATGGTCCGAGTGCGTTGATGAAACTTACCATTTTGGAAAGCTAATGGCAGCACCTTTCCAGCGATGTATGTCACTTGGCCAGAATATTTTTCTAAAGTTACGAAAAATGGCACTGAAACCGCGCATTTTTAGTTAGCCTACACTGGCATGATCAAGTGGCCACTGCCCACTCCATGGTCCGAGTGCGTTGATGAAACTTACCATTTTGGAAAGCTAATGGCAGCACCTTTCCAGCGATATATGCCACTTGGCCAGAATATTTTTCTAAAGTTACGAAAAATGCCACTGAAAACGCGCATTTTTAGTTAGCCTACTATACACTGGCATGATGAAGTGGCCACTGCCCACTCCATGGTCCGAGTGCGTTGATGAAACTTACCATTTTGGAAAGCTAATGACAGCACCTTTCCAGCGATGTATGTCACTTGGCCAGAATATTTTTCTAGAGTTACTAAATGGCACTGAAACCGCGCATTTTTAGTTAGCCTACACTGGCATGATCAAGTGGCCACTGCCCACTCCATGGTCCGAGTGCGTTGATGAAACTTACCATTTTGGAAAGCTAATGGCAGCACCTTTCCAGCGATATATGCCACTTGGCCAGAATATTTTTCTAAAGTTACGAAAAATGCCACTGAAAACGCGCATTTTTAGTTAGCCTACTATACACTGGCATGATGAAGTGGCCACTGCCCACTCCATGGTCCGAGTGCGTTGATGAAACTTACCATTTTGGAAAGCTAATGGCAGCACCTTTCCAGCGATGTATGTCACTTGGCCAGAATATTTTTCTAAAGTTACGAAAAATGGCACTGAAACCGCGCATTTTTAGTTAGCCTACACTGGCATGATCAAGTGGCCACTGCCCACTCCATGGTCCGAGTGCGTTGATGAAACTTACCATTTTGGAAAGCTAATGGCAGCACCTTTCCAGCGATATATGCCACTTGGCCAGAATATTTTTCTAAAGTTACGAAAAATGCCACTGAAAACGCGCATTTTTAGTTAGCCTACTATACACTGGCATGATGAAGTGGCCACTGCCCACTCCATGGTCCGAGTGCGTTGATGAAACTTACCATTTTGGAAAGCTAATGACAGCACCTTTCCAGCGATGTATGTCACTTGGCCAGAATATTTTTCTAGAGTTACTAAATGGCACTGAAACCGCGCATTTTTAGTTAGCCTACACTGGCATGATCAAGTGGCCACTGCCCACTCCATGGTCCGAGTGCGTTGATGAAACTTACCATTTTGGAAAGCTAATGGCAGCACCTTTCCAGCGATATATGCCACTTGGCCAGAATATTTTTCTAAAGTTACGAAAAATGCCACTGAAAACGCGCATCTTTAGTTAGCCTACTATACACTGGCATGATCAAGTGGCCACTGCCCACTCCATGGTCCGAGCGCGTTGATGAAGCTTACCATTTTGGAAAGCTAATGACAGCACCTTTCCAGCGATGTATGCCACTTGACCAGAATATTTTTCTAAAGTTACGAAAAATGGCACTGAAAACGCGTATTTTTAGTTAGCCTACACTGGCATGATCAAGTGGCCACTGCCCACTCCATGGTCCGAGTGCGTTAATGAAACTTACCATTTTGGAAAGCTAATGGCAGCACCTTTCCAGCGATATATGCCACTTGGCCAGAATATTTTTCTAAAGTTACGAAAAATGCCACTGAAAACGCGCATTTTTAGTTAGCCTACACTGGCATGATCAAGTGGCCACTGCCCACACCATGGTGGGCACTGCCCACTCCATGGTCCGAGTGCGTTGATGAAACGTACCGTTTTGGAAAGCTAATGACAGCACCTTTCCAGCGATATATGCCACTTGGCCAGAATATTTTTCTAAAGTTACGAAAAATGGCATGATCAAGTGGCCACTGCCCACTCCATGGTGGGCACTTTCCAGCGATGTATGTCACTTGGCCAGAATATTTTTCTAAAGTTACGAAAAATGGCACTGAAACCGCGCATTTTTAGTTAGCCTACTATACACTGGCATGATGAAGTGGCCACTGCCCACTCCATGGTCCGAGTGCGTTAATGAAGCTTACCATTTTGGAAGGCTAATGACAGCACCTTTCCAGCGATGTATGTCACTTGACCAGAATATTTTTCTAAAGTTACGAAAAATGGCACTGAAAACGCGCATTTTTAGTTAGCCTACACTGGCATGATCAAGTGGCCACTGCCCACTCCATGGTCCGAGTGCGTTGATGAAACTTACCATTTTGGAAAGCTAATGGCAGCACCTTTCCAGCGATGTATGTCACTTGGCCAGAATATTTTTCTAAAGTTACGAAAAATGGCACTGAAACCGCGCATTTTTAGTTAGCCTACACTGGCATGATCAAGTGGCCACTGCCCACTCCATGGTCCGAGTGCGTTGATGAAACTTACCATTTTGGAAAGCTAATGGCAGCACCTTTCCAGCGATATATGCCACTTGGCCAGAATATTTTTCTAAAGTTACGAAAAATGCCACTGAAAACGCGCATTTTTAGTTAGCCTACTATACACTGGCATGATGAAGTGGCCACTGCCCACTCCATGGTCCGAGTGCGTTGATGAAACTTACCATTTTGGAAAGCTAATGACAGCACCTTTCCAGCGATGTATGTCACTTGGCCAGAATATTTTTCTAGAGTTACTAAATGGCACTGAAACCGCGCATTTTTAGTTAGCCTACACTGGCATGATCAAGTGGCCACTGCCCACTCCATGGTCCGAGTGCGTTGATGAAACTTACCATTTTGGAAAGCTAATGGCAGCACCTTTCCAGCGATATATGCCACTTGGCCAGAATATTTTTCTAAAGTTACGAAAAATGCCACTGAAAACGCGCATTTTTAGTTAGCCTACTATACACTGGCATGATGAAGTGGCCACTGCCCACTCCATGGTCCGAGTGCGTTGATGAAACTTACCATTTTGGAAAGCTAATGACAGCACCTTTCCAGCGACGTATGTCACTTGGCCAGAATATTTTTCTAAAGTTACGAAAAATGGCACTGAAAACGCGTATTTTTAGTTAGCCTACACTGGCATGATCAAGTGGCCACTGCCCACTCCATGGTCCGAGTGCGTTAATGAAACTTACCATTTTGGAAAGCTAATGGCAGCACCTTTCCAGCGATATATGCCACTTGGCCAGAATATTTTTCTAAAGTTACGAAAAATGCCACTGAAAACGCGCATTTTTAGTTAGCCTACACTGGCATGATCAAGTGGCCACTGCCCACACCATGGTGGGCACTGCCCACTCCATGGTCCGAGTGCGTTGATGAAACGTACCGTTTTGGAAAGCTAATGACAGCACCTTTCCAGCGATGTATGTCACGTGGCCAGAATATTTTTCTAAAGTTACGAAAAATGGCACTGAAACCGCGCATTTTTAGTTAGCCTACTATACACTGGCATGATGAAGTGGCCACTGCCCACTCCATGGTCCGAGCGCGTTGATGAAGCTTACCATTTTGGAAAGCTAATGACAGCACCTTTCCAGCGATGTATGCCACTTGACCAGAATATTTTTCTAAAGTTACGAAAAATGGCACTGAAAACGCGTATTTTTAGTTAGCCTACACTGGCATGATCAAGTGGCCACTGCCCACTCCATGGTCCGAGTGCGTTAATGAAACTTACCATTTTGGAAAGCTAATGGCAGCACCTTTCCAGCGATATATGCCACTTGGCCAGAATATTTTTCTAAAGTTACGAAAAATGCCACTGAAAACGCGCATTTTTAGTTAGCCTACACTGGCATGATCAAGTGGCCACTGCCCACACCATGGTGGGCACTGCCCACTCCATGGTCCGAGTGCGTTGATGAAACGTACCGTTTTGGAAAGCTAATGACAGCACCTTTCCAGCGATATATGCCACTTGGCCAGAATATTTTTCTAAAGTTACGAAAAATGGCATGATCAAGTGGCCACTGCCCACTCCATGGTGGGCACTTTCCAGCGATGTATGTCACTTGGCCAGAATATTTTTCTAAAGTTACGAAAAATGGCACTGAAACCGCGCATTTTTAGTTAGCCTACTATACACTGGCATGATGAAGTGGCCACTGCCCACTCCATGGTCCGAGTGCGTTAATGAAGCTTACCATTTTGGAAGGCTAATGACAGCACCTTTCCAGCGATGTATGTCACTTGACCAGAATATTTTTCTAAAGTTACGAAAAATGGCACTGAAAACGCGCATTTTTAGTTAGCCTACACTGGCATGATCAAGTGGCCACTGCCCACTCCATGGTCCGAGTGCGTTGATGAAACTTACCATTTTGGAAAGCTAATGGCAGCACCTTTCCAGCGATGTATGTCACTTGGCCAGAATATTTTTCTAAAGTTACGAAAAATGGCACTGAAACCGCGCATTTTTAGTTAGCCTACACTGGCATGATCAAGTGGCCACTGCCCACTCCATGGTCCGAGTGCGTTGATGAAACTTACCATTTTGGAAAGCTAATGGCAGCACCTTTCCAGCGATATATGCCACTTGGCCAGAATATTTTTCTAAAGTTACGAAAAATGCCACTGAAAACGCGCATTTTTAGTTAGCCTACTATACACTGGCATGATGAAGTGGCCACTGCCCACTCCATGGTCCGAGTGCGTTGATGAAACTTACCATTTTGGAAAGCTAATGACAGCACCTTTCCAGCGATGTATGTCACTTGGCCAGAATATTTTTCTAGAGTTACTAAATGGCACTGAAACCGCGCATTTTTAGTTAGCCTACACTGGCATGATCAAGTGGCCACTGCCCACTCCATGGTCCGAGTGCGTTGATGAAACTTACCATTTTGGAAAGCTAATGGCAGCACCTTTCCAGCGATATATGCCACTTGGCCAGAATATTTTTCTAAAGTTACGAAAAATGCCACTGAAAACGCGCATTTTTAGTTAGCCTACTATACACTGGCATGATGAAGTGGCCACTGCCCACTCCATGGTCCGAGTGCGTTGATGAAACTTACCATTTTGGAAAGCTAATGACAGCACCTTTCCAGCGACGTATGTCACTTGGCCAGAATATTTTTCTAAAGTTACGAAAAATGGCACTGAAACCGCGCATTTTTAGTTAGCCTACACTGGCATGATCAAGTGGCCACTGCCCACTCCATGGTCCGAGTGCGTTGATGAAACTTACCATTTTGGAAAGCTAATGGCAGCACCTTTCCAGCGATATATGCCACTTGGCCAGAATATTTTTCTAAAGTTACGAAAAATGGCATGATCAAGTGGCCACTGCCCACTCCATGGTGGGCACTTTCCAGCGATGTATGTCACTTGGCCAGAATATTTTTCTAAAGTTACGAAAAATGGCACTGAAAACGCGCATTTTTAGTTAGCCTACACTGGCATGATCAAGTTGCCACTGCTCACTCCATGGTGGGCACTGCCCACTCCATGGTCCGAGTGCGTTGATGAAACGTACCATTTTGGAAAGCTAATGGCAGCACCTTTCCAGCGATATATGCCACTTGGCCAGAATATTTTTCTAAAGTTACGAAAAATGGCACTGAAAACGCGTATTTTTAGTTAGCCTACACTAGCATGATCAAGTGGCCACTGCCCACTCCATGGTCCGAGTGCGTTGGTGAAACGTACCATTTTGGAAAGCTAATGGCAGCACCTTTCCAGCGATATATGCCACTTGGCCAGAATATTTTTCTAAAGTTACGAAAAATGCCACTGAAAACGCGCATTTTTAGTTAGCGTTGATGAAACTTACCATTTTGGAAAGCTAATGACAGCACCTTTCCAGCGATGTATGTCACTTGGCCAGAATATTTTTCTAAAGTTACGAAAAATGGCACTGAAACCGCGCATTTTTAGTTAGCCTACACTGGCATGATCAAGTGGCCACTGCCCACTCCATGGTCCGAGTGCGTTGATGAAACTTACCATTTTGGAAAGCTAATGGCAGCACCTTTCCAGCGATATATGCCACTTGGCCAGAATATTTTTCTAAAGTTACGAAAAATGGCACTGAAGAAGCGCATTTTTAGTTAGCCTACACTGGCATGATCAAGTGGCCACTGCCCACACCATGGTGGACACTGCCCACTCCATGGTCCGAGTGCGTTGATGAAACGTACCGTTTTGGAAAGCTAATGACAGCACCTTTCCAGCGATGTATGTCACGTGGCCAGAATATTTTTCTAAAGTTACGAAAAATGGCACTGAAACCGCGCATTTTTAGTTAGCCTACTATACACTGGCATGATGAAGTGGCCACTGCCCACTCCATGGTCCGAGCGCGTTGATGAAGCTTACCATTTTGGAAAGCTAATGACAGCACCTTTCCAGCGATGTATGCCACTTGACCAGAATATTTTTCTAAAGTTACGAAAAATGGCACTGAAAACGCGTATTTTTAGTTAGCCTACACTGGCATGATCAAGTGGCCACTGCCCACTCCATGGTCCGAGTGCGTTAATGAAACTTACCATTTTGGAAAGCTAATGACAGCACCTTTCCAGCGATATATGCCACTTGGCCAGAATATTTTTCTAAAGTTACGAAAAATGGCACTGAAACCGCGCATTTTTAGTTAGCCTACTATACACTGGCATGATGAAGTGGCCACTGCCCACTCCATGGTCCGAGTGCGTTAATGAAGCTTACCATTTTGGAAGGCTAATGACAGCACCTTTCCAGCGATGTATGTCACTTGGCCAGAATATTTTTCTAAAGTTACGAAAAATGGCACTGAAAACGCGCATTTTTAGTTAGCCTACACTGGCATGATCAAGTGGCCACTGCCCACTCCATGGTCCGAGTGCGTTGATGAAACTTACCATTTTGGAAAGCTAATGGCAGCACCTTTCCAGCGATGTATGTCACTTGGCCAGGATATTTTTCTAAAGTTACGAAAAATGGCACTGAAACCGCGCATTTTTAGTTAGCCTACACTGGCATGATCAAGTGGCCACTGCCCACTCCATGGTCCGAGTGCGTTGATGAAACTTACCATTTTGGAAAGCTAATGGCAGCACCTTTCCAGCGATATATGCCACTTGGCCAGAATATTTTTCTAAAGTTACGAAAAATGGCACTGAAACCGCGCATTTTTAGTTAGCCTACTATACACTGGCATGATGAAGTGGCCACTGCCCACTCCATGGTCCGAGTGCGTTAATGAAGCTTACCATTTTGGAAGGCTAATGACAGCACCTTTCCAGCGATGTATGTCACTTGACCAGAATATTTTTCTAAAGTTACGAAAAATGGCACTGAAAACGCGCATTTTTAGTTAGCCTACACTGGCATGATCAAGTGGCCACTGCCCACTCCATGGTCCGAGTGCGTTGATGAAACTTACCATTTTGGAAAGCTAATGGCAGCACCTTTCCAGCGATGTATGTCACTTGGCCAGGATATTTTTCTAAAGTTACGAAAAATGGCACTGAAACCGCGCATTTTTAGTTAGCCTACACTGGCATGATCAAGTGGCCACTGCCCACTCCATGGTCCGAGTGCGTTGATGAAACTTACCATTTTGGAAAGCTAATGGCAGCACCTTTCCAGCGATATATGCCACTTGGCCAGAATATTTTTCTAAAGTTACGAAAAATGCCACTGAAAACGCGCATTTTTAGTTAGCCTACTATACACTGGCATGATGAAGTGGCCACTGCCCACTCCATGGTCCGAGTGCGTTGATGAAACTTACCATTTTGGAAAGCTAATGACAGCACCTTTCCAGCGATGTATGCCACTTGGCCAGAATATTTTTCTAAAGTTACGAAAAATGCCACTGAAAACGCGCATTTTTAGTTAGCCTACACTGGCATGATCAAGTGGCCACTGCCCACACCATGGTGGGCACTGCCCACTCCATGGTCCGAGTGCGTTGATGAAACGTACCGTTTTGGAAAGCTAATGACAGCACCTTTCCAGCGATATATGCCACTTGGCCAGAATATTTTTCTAAAGTTACGAAAAATGGCATGATCAAGTGGCCACTGCCCACTCCATGGTGGGCACTGCCCACTCCTTTCCAGCGATGTATGTCACTTGGCCAGAATATTTTTCTAAAGTTACGAAAAATGGCACTGAAACCGCGCATTTTTAGTTAGCCTACTATACACTGGCATGATGAAGTGGCCACTGCCCACTCCATGGTCCGAGTGCGTTAATGAAGCTTACCATTTTGGAAGGCTAATGACAGCACCTTTCCAGCGATGTATGTCACTTGACCAGAATATTTTTCTAAAGTTACGAAAAATGGCACTGAAACCGCGCATTTTTAGTTAGCCTACACTGGCATGATCAAGTGGCCACTGCCCACTCCATGGTCCGAGTGCGTTGATGAAACTTACCATTTTGGAAAGCTAATGGCAGCACCTTTCCAGCGATGTATGTCACTTGGCCAGGATATTTTTCTAAAGTTACGAAAAATGGCACTGAAACCGCGCATTTTTAGTTAGCCTACACTGGCATGATCAAGTGGCCACTGCCCACTCCATGGTCCGAGTGCGTTGATGAAACTTACCATTTTGGAAAGCTAATGGCAGCACCTTTCCAGCGATGTATGTCACTTGGCCAGAATATTTTTCTAAAGTTACGAAAAATGCCACTGAAAACGCGCATTTTTAGTTAGCCTACTATACACTGGCATGATGAAGTGGCCACTGCCCACTCCATGGTCCGAGTGCGTTGATGAAACTTACCATTTTGGAAAGCTAATGACAGCACCTTTCCAGCGATGTATGTCACTTGGCCAGAATATTTTTCTAGAGTTACTAAATGGCACTGAAACCGCGCATTTTTAGTTAGCCTACACTGGCATGATCAAGTGGCCACTGCCCACTCCATGGTCCGAGTGCGTTGATGAAACTTACCATTCTGGAAAGCTAATGGCAGCACCTTTCCAGCGATATATGCCACTTGGCCAGAATATTTTTCTAAAGTTACGAAAAATGCCACTGAAAACGCGCATTTTTAGTTAGCCTACTATACACTGGCATGATGAAGTGGCCACTGCCCACTCCATGGTCCGAGTGCGTTGATGAAACTTACCATTTTGGAAAGCTAATGACAGCACCTTTCCAGCGACGTATGTCACTTGGCCAGAATATTTTTCTAAAGTTACGAAAAATGGCACTGAAACCGCGCATTTTTAGTTAGCCTACACTGGCATGATCAAGTGGCCACTGCCCACTCCATGGTCCGAGTGCGTTGATGAAACTTACCATTTTGGAAAGCTAATGGCAGCACCTTTCCAGCGATATATGCCACTTGGCCAGAATATTTTTCTAAAGTTACGAAAAATGGCATGATCAAGTGGCCACTGCCCACTCCATGGTGGGCACTTTCCAGCGATGTATGTCACTTGACCAGAATATTTTTCTAAAGTTACGAAAAATGGCACTGAAAACGCGCATTTTTAGTTAGCCTACACTGGCATGATCAAGTTGCCACTGCTCACTCCATGGTGGGCACTGCCCACTCCATGGTCCGAGTGCGTTGATGAAACGTACCATTTTGGAAAGCTAATGGCAGCACCTTTCCAGCGATATATGCCACTTGGCCAGAATATTTTTCTAAAGTTACGAAAAATGGCACTGAAAACGCGTATTTTTAGTTAGCCTACACTGGCATGATCAAGTGGCCACTGCCCACTCCATGGTCCGAGTGCGTTGGTGAAACGTACCATTTTGGAAAGCTAATGGCAGCACCTTTCCAGCGATATATGCCACTTGGCCAGAATATTTTTCTAAAGTTACGAAAAATGCCACTGAAAACGCGCATTTTTAGTTAGCGTTGATGAAACTTACCATTTTGGAAAGCTAATGACAGCACCTTTCCAGCGATGTATGTCACTTGGCCAGAATATTTTTCTAAAGTTACGAAAAATGGCACTGAAACCGCGCATTTTTAGTTAGCCTACACTGGCATGATCAAGTGGCCACTGCCCACTCCATGGTCCGAGTGCGTTGATGAAACTTACCATTTTGGAAAGCTAATGGCAGCACCTTTCCAGCGATATATGCCACTTGGCCAGAATATTTTTCTAAAGTTACGAAAAATGGCACTGAAGAAGCGCATTTTTAGTTAGCCTACACTGGCATGATCAAGTGGCCACTGCCCACACCATGGTGGACACTGCCCACTCCATGGTCCGAGTGCGTTGATGAAACGTACCGTTTTGGAAAGCTAATGACAGCACCTTTCCAGCGATGTATGTCACGTGGCCAGAATATTTTTCTAAAGTTACGAAAAATGGCACTGAAACCGCGCATTTTTAGTTAGCCTACGATACACTGGCATGATGAAGTGGCCACTGCCCACTCCATGGTCCGAGCGCGTTGATGAAGCTTACCATTTTGGAAAGCTAATGACAGCACCTTTCCAGCGATGTATGTCACTTGACCAGAATATTTTTCTAAAGTTACGAAAAATGGCACTGAAAACGCGTATTTTTAGTTAGCCTACACTGGCATGATCAAGTGGCCACTGCCCACTCCATGGTCCGAGTGCGTTAATGAAACTTACCATTTTGGAAAGCTAATGGCAGCACCTTTCCAGCGATATATGCCACTTGGCCAGAATATTTTTCTAAAGTTACGAAAAATGCCACTGAAAACGCGCATTTTTAGTTAGCCTACACTGGCATGATCAAGTGGCCACTGCCCACACCATGGTGGGCACTGCCCACTCCATGGTCCGAGTGCGTTGATGAAACGTACCGTTTTGGAAAGCTAATGACAGCACCTTTCCAGCGATGTATGTCACTTGGCCAGAATATTTTTCTAAAGTTACGAAAAATGGCACTGAAACCGCGCATTTTTAGTTAGCCTACTATACACTGGCATGATGAAGTGGCCACTGCCCACTCCATGGTCCGAGTGCGTTGATGAAGCTTACCATTTTGGAAGGCTAATGACAGCACCTTTCCAGCGATGTATGTCGCTTGACCAGAATATTTTTCTAAAGTTACGAAAAATGGCACTGAAAACGCGCATTTTTAGTTAGCCTACACTGGCATGATCAAGTGGCCACTGCCCACTTCATGGTGGGCACTGCCCACTCCATGGTCCGAGTGCGTTGATGAAGCTTACCATTTTGGAAAGCTAATAGCAGCACCTTTCCACCGATATATGCCACTTGGCCAGAGTATTTTTCTAAAGTTACGAAAAAAGGCACTGAAAACGCGCATTTTTAGATGCCTACACTGGCATGATGATGTGGCCACTGCCCACTCCATGGTCCGAGTGCGTTGATGAAACTTTATATATTGGAAAGCTAATGGCAGCACCTTTCCAGCGATATATGCCACTTGGCCAGAATACTTTTCTAAAGTTACGAAAAATGGCACTGAAAAAGCGCATTTTTAGTTAGCCTACACTGGCATGATCAAGTGGCCACTGCCCACTTCATGGTGGGCACTGTCCACTCCATGGTCCGAGTGCGTTGATGAAACTTACCATTTTGGAAAGCTAATGGCAGCACCTTTCCAGCGATATATGCCACTTGGCCAGAATATTTTTCTAAAGTTACGAAAAATGGCACTGAAAACGCGCATTTTTAGTTAGCCTACACTGGCATGATCAAGTGGCCACTGCCCACTCCATGGTGGGCACTGCCCACTCCATGGTCCGAGTGCGTTGATGAAACGTACCATTTTGGAAAGCTAATGGCAGCACCTTTCCAGCGATATATGCCACTTGGCCAGAATATTTTTCTAAAGTTACGAAAAATGGCACTGAAAACGCGCATTTTTAGTTAGCCTACTATACACTGGCATGATGAAGTGGCCACTGCCCACTCCATGGTCCGAGTGCGTTGATGAGACTTACCATTTTGGAAAGCTAATGACAGCACCTTTCCAGCGATGTATGTCACTTGGCCAGAATATTTTTCTAAAGTTACTAAATGGCACTGAAACCGCGCATTTTTAGTTAGCCTACACTGGCATGATCAAGTGGCCACTGCCCACTCCATGGTCCGAGTGCGTTGATGAAACTTACCATTTTGGAAAGCTAATGGCAGCACCTTTCCAGCGATATATGCCACTTGGCCAGAATATTTTTCTAAAGTTACGAAAAATGCCACTGAAAACGCGCATTTTTAGTTAGCCTACTATACACTGGCATGATGAAGTGGCCACTGCCCACTCCATGGTCCGAGTGCGTTGATGAAACTTACCATTTTGGAAAGCTAATGACAGCACCTTTCCAGCGACGTATGTCACTTGGCCAGAATATTTTTCTAAAGTTACGAAAAATGGCACTGAAACCGCGCATTTTTAGTTAGCCTACACTGGCATGATCAAGTGGCCACTGCCCACTCCATGGTCCGAGTGCGTTGATGAAACTTACCATTTTGGAAAGCTAATGGCAGCACCTTTCCAGCGATATATGCCACTTGGCCAGAATATTTTTCTAAAGTTACGAAAAATGGCATGATCAAGTGGCCACTGCCCACTCCATGGTGGGCACTTTCCAGCGATGTATGTCACTTGGCCAGAATATTTTTCTAAAGTTACGAAAAATGGCACTGAAAACGCGCATTTTTAGTTAGCCTACACTGGCATGATCAAGTTGCCACTGCTCACTCCATGGTGGGCACTGCCCACTCCATGGTCCGAGTGCGTTGATGAAACGTACCATTTTGGAAAGCTAATGGCAGCACCTTTCCAGCGATATATGCCACTTGGCCAGAATATTTTTCTAAAGTTACGAAAAATGGCACTGAAAACGCGTATTTTTAGTTAGCCTACACTGGCATGATCAAGTGGCCACTGCCCACTCCATGGTCCGAGTGCGTTGGTGAAACGTACCATTTTGGAAAGCTAATGGCAGCACCTTTCCAGCGATATATGCCACTTGGCCAGAATATTTTTCTAAAGTTACGAAAAATGCCACTGAAAACGCGCATTTTTAGTTAGCGTTGATGAAACTTACCATTTTGGAAAGCTAATGACAGCACCTTTCCAGCGATGTATGTCACTTGGCCAGAATATTTTTCTAAAGTTACGAAAAATGGCACTGAAACCGCGCATTTTTAGTTAGCCTACACTGGCATGATCAAGTGGCCACTGCCCACTCCATGGTCCGAGTGCGTTGATGAAACTTACCATTTTGGAAAGCTAATGGCAGCACCTTTCCAGCGATATATGCCACTTGGCCAGAATATTTTTCTAAAGTTACGAAAAATGGCACTGAAAAAGCGCATTTTTAGTTAGCCTACACTGGCATGATCAAGTGGCCACTGCCCACACCATGGTGGACACTGCCCACTCCATGGTCCGAGTGCGTTGATGAAACGTACCGTTTTGGAAAGCTAATGACAGCACCTTTCCAGCGATGTATGTCACGTGGCCAGAATATTTTTCTAAAGTTACGAAAAATGGCACTGAAACCGCGCATTTTTAGTTAGCCTACTATACACTGGCATGATGAAGTGGCCACTGCCCACTCCATGGTCCGAGCGCGTTGATGAAGCTTACCATTTTGGAAAGCTAATGACAGCACCTTTCCAGCGATGTATGTCACTTGACCAGAATATTTTTCTAAAGTTACGAAAAATGGCACTGAAAACGCGTATTTTTAGTTAGCCTACACTGGCATGATCAAGTGGCCACTGCCCACTCCATGGTCCGAGTGCGTTAATGAAACTTACCATTTTGGAAAGCTAATGGCAGCACCTTTCCAGCGATATATGCCACTTGGCCAGAATATTTTTCTAAAGTTACGAAAAATGCCACTGAAAACGCGCATTTTTAGTTAGCCTACACTGGCATGATCAAGTGGCCACTGCCCACACCATGGTGGGCACTGCCCACTCCATGGTCCGAGTGCGTTGATGAAACGTACCGTTTTGGAAAGCTAATGACAGCACCTTTCCAGCGATATATGCCACTTGGCCAGAATATTTTTCTAAAGTTACGAAAAATGGCATGATCAAGTGGCCACTGCCCACTCCATGGTGGGCACTTTCCAGCGATGTATGTCACTTGGCCAGAATATTTTTCTAAAGTTACGAAAAATGGCACTGAAACCGCGCATTTTTAGTTAGCCTACTATACACTGGCATGATGAAGTGGCCACTGCCCACTCCATGGTCCGAGTGCGTTGATGAAGCTTACCATTTTGGAAGGCTAATGACAGCACCTTTCCAGCGATGTATGTCACTTGACCAGAATATTTTTCTAAAGTTACGAAAAATGGCACTGAAAACGCGCATTTTTAGTTAGCCTACACTGGCATGATCAAGTGGCCACTGCCCACTCCATGGTCCGAGTGCGTTGATGAAACTTACCATTTTGGAAAGCTAATGGCAGCACCTTTCCAGCGATGTATGTCACTTGGCCAGAATATTTTTCTAAAGTTACGAAAAATGGCACTGAAACCGCGCATTTTTAGTTAGCCTACACTGGCATGATCAAGTGGCCACTGCCCACTCCATGGTCCGAGTGCGTTGATGAAACTTACCATTTTGGAAAGCTAATGGTAGCACCTTTCCAGCGATATATGCCACTTGGCCAGAATATTTTTCTAAAGTTACGAAAAATGCCACTGAAAACGCGCATTTTTAGCTAGCCTACTATACACTGGCATGATGAAGTGGCCACTGCCCACTCCATGGTCCGAGTGCGTTGATGAAACTTACCATTTTGGAAAGCTAATGACAGCACCTTTCCAGCGATGTATGTCACTTGGCCAGAATATTTTTCTAAAGTTACTAAATGGCACTGAAACCGCGCATTTTTAGTTAGCCTACACTGGCATGATCAAGTGGCCACTGCCCACTCCATGGTCCGAGTGCGTTGATGAAACTTACCATTTTGGAAAGCTAATGGCAGCACCTTTCCAGCGATATATGCCACTTGGCCAGAATATTTTTCTAAAGTTACGAAAAATGGCATGATCAAGTGGCCACTGCCCACTCCATGGTGGGCACTTTCCAGCGATGTATGTCACTTGGCCAGAATATTTTTCTAAAGTTACGAAAAATGGCACTGAAACCGCGCATTTTTAGTTAGCCTACTATACACTGGCATGATGAAGTGGCCACTGCCCACTCCATGGTCCGAGCGCGTTGATGAAGCTTACCATTTTGGAAAGCTAATGACAGCACCTTTCCAGCGATGTATGTCACTTGACCAGAATATTTTTCTAAAGTTACGAAAAATGGCACTGAAAACGCGCATTTTTAGTTAGCCTACACTGGCATGATCAAGTGGCCACTGCCCACTCCATGGTCCGAGTGCGTTGATGAAACTTACCATTTTGGAAAGCTAATGGCAGCACCTTTCCAGCGATGTATGTCACTTGGCCAGAATATTTTTCTAAAGTTACGAAAAATGGCACTGAAACCGCGCATTTTTAGTTAGCCTACACTGGCATGATCAAGTGGCCACTGCCCACTCCATGGTCCGAGTGCGTTGATGAAACTTACCATTTTGGAAAGCTAATGGTAGCACCTTTCCAGCGATATATGCCACTTGGCCAGAATATTTTTCTAAAGTTACGAAAAATGCCACTGAAAACGCGCATTTTTAGCTAGCCTACTATACACTGGCATGATGAAGTGGCCACTGCCCACTCCATGGTCCGAGTGCGTTGATGAAACTTACCATTTTGGAAAGCTAATGACAGCACCTTTCCAGCGATGTATGTCACTTGGCCAGAATATTTTTCTAAAGTTACTAAATGGCACTGAAACCGCGCATTTTTAGTTAGCCTACACTGGCATGATCAAGTGGCCACTGCCCACTCCATGGTCCGAGTGCGTTGATGAAACTTACCATTTTGGAAAGCTAATGGCAGCACCTTTCCAGCGATATATGCCACTTGGCCAGAATATTTTTCTAAAGTTACGAAAAATGCCACTGAAAACGCGCATTTTTAGTTAGCCTACTATACACTGGCATGATGAAGTGGCCACTGCCCACTCCATGGTCCGAGTGCGTTGATGAAACTTACCATTTTGAAAAGCTAATGACAGCACCTTTCCAGCGACGTATGTCACTTGGCCAGAATATTTTTCTAAAGTTACGAAAAATGGCACTGAAACCGCGCATTTTTAGTTAGCCTACACTGGCATGATCAAGTGGCCACTGCCCACTCCATGGTCCGAGTGCGTTAATGAAACTTACCATTTTGGAAAGCTAATGGCAGCACCTTTCCAGCGATATATGCCACTTGGCCAGAATATTTTTCTAAAGTTACGAAAAATGGCACTGAAAAAGCGCATTTTTAGTTAGCCTACACTGGCATGATCAAGTGGCCACTGCCCACACCATGGTGGACACTGCCCACTCCATGGTCCGAGTGCGTTGATGAAACGTACCGTTTTGGAAAGCTAATGACAGCACCTTTCCAGCGATGTATGTCACGTGGCCAGAATATTTTTCTAAAGTTACGAAAAATGGCACTGAAACCGCGCATTTTTAGTTAGCCTACTATACACTGGCATGATGAAGTGGCCACTGCCCACTCCATGGTCCGAGCGCGTTGATGAAGCTTACCATTTTGGAAAGCTAATGACAGCACCTTTCCAGCGATGTATGTCACTTGACCAGAATATTTTTCTAAAGTTACGAAAAATGGCACTGAAAACGCGTATTTTTAGTTAGCCTACACTGGCATGATCAAGTGGCCACTGCCCACTCCATGGTCCGAGTGCGTTAATGAAACTTACCATTTTGGAAAGCTAATGGCAGCACCTTTCCAGCGATATATGCCACTTGGCCAGAATATTTTTCTAAAGTTACGAAAAATGCCACTGAAAACGCGCATTTTTAGTTAGCCTACACTGGCATGATCAAGTGGCCACTGCCCACACCATGGTGGGCACTGCCCACTCCATGGTCCGAGTGCGTTGATGAAACGTACCGTTGGAAAGCTAATGACAGCACCTTTCCAGCGATATATGCCACTTGGCCAGAATATTTTTCTAAAGTTACGAAAAATGGCATGATCAAGTGGCCACTGCCCACTCCATGGTGGGCACTTTCCAGCGATGTATGTCACTTGGCCAGAATATTTTTCTAAAGTTACGAAAAATGGCACTGAAACCGCGCATTTTTAGTTAGCCTACTATACACTGGCATGATGAAGTGGCCACTGCCCACTCCATGGTCCGAGTGCGTTGATGAAGCTTACCATTTTGGAAGGCTAATGACAGCACCTTTCCAGCGATGTATGTCACTTGACCAGAATATTTTTCTAAAGTTACGAAAAATGGCACTGAAAACGCGCATTTTTAGTTAGCCTACACTGGCATGATCAAGTGGCCACTGCCCACTCCATGGTCCGAGTGCGTTGATGAAACTTACCATTTTGGAAAGCTAATGGCAGCACCTTTCCAGCGATATATGCCACTTGGCCAGAATATTTTTCTAAAGTTACGAAAAATGCCACTGAAAACGCGCATTTTTAGCTAGCCTACTATACACTGGCATGATGAAGTGGCCACTGCCCACTCCATGGTCCGAGTGCGTTGATGAAACTTACCATTTTGGAAAGCTAATGACAGCACCTTTCCAGCGATGTATGTCACTTGGCCAGAATATTTTTCTAAAGTTACTAAATGGCACTGAAACCGCGCATTTTTAGTTAGCCTACACTGGCATGATCAAGTGGCCACTGCCCACACCATGGTGGGCACTGCCCACTCCATGGTCCGAGTGCGTTGATGAAACGTACCGTTTTGGAAAGCTAATGACAGCACCTTTCCAGCGATATATGCCACTTGGCCAGAATATTTTTCTAAAGTTACGAAAAATGGCATGATCAAGTGGCCACTGCCCACTCCATGGTCCGAGTGCGTTGATGAAGCTTACCATTTTGGAAGGCTAATGACAGCACCTTTCCAGCGATGTATGTCACTTGACCAGAATATTTTTCTAAAGTTACGAAAAATGGCACTGAAAACGCGCATTTTTAGTTAGCCTACACTGGCATGATGAAGTGGCCACTGCCCACTCCATGGTCCGAGTGCGTTGATGAAGCTTACCATTTTGGAAGGCTAATGACAGCACCTTTCCAGCGATGTATGTCGCTTGACCAGAATATTTTTCTAAAGTTACGAAAAATGGCACTGAAAACGCGCATTTTTAGTTAGCCTACACTGGCATGATCAAGTGGCCACTGCCCACTTCATGGTGGGCACTGCCCACTCCATGGTCCGAGTGCGTTGATGAAGCTTACCATTTTGGAAAGCTAATAGCAGCACCTTTCCACCGATATATGCCACTTGGCCAGAGTATTTTTCTAAAGTTACGAAAAAAGGCACTGAAAACGCGCATTTTTAGATGCCTACACTGGCATGATGATGTGGCCACTGCCCACTCCATGGTCCGAGTGCGTTGATGAAACTTTATATATTGGAAAGCTAATGGCAGCACCTTTCCAGCGATATATGCCACTTGGCCAGAATACTTTTCTAAAGTTACGAAAAATGGCACTGAAAAAGCGCATTTTTAGTTAGCCTACACTGGCATGATCAAGTGGCCACTGCCCACTTCATGGTGGGCACTGTCCACTCCATGGTCCGAGTGCGTTGATGAAACTTACCATTTTGGAAAGCTAATGGCAGCACCTTTCCAGCGATATATGCCACTTGGCCAGAATATTTTTCTAAAGTTACGAAAAATGGCACTGAAAACGCGCATTTTTAGTTAGCCTACACTGGCATGATCAAGTGGCCACTGCCCACTCCATGGTGGGCACTGCCCACTCCATGGTCCGAGTGCGTTGATGAAACGTACCATTTTGGAAAGCTAATGGCAGCACCTTTCCAGCGATATATGCCACTTGGCCAGAATATTTTTCTAAAGTTACGAAAAATGCCACTGAAAACGCGCATTTTTAGTTAGCCTACTATACACTGGCATGATGAAGTGGCCACTGCCCACTCCATGGTCCGAGTGCGTTGATGAGACTTACCATTTTGGAAAGCTAATGACAGCACCTTTCCAGCGATGTATGTCACTTGGCCAGAATATTTTTCTAAAGTTACTAAATGGCACTGAAACCGCGCATTTTTAGTTAGCCTACACTGGCATGATCAAGTGGCCACTGCCCACACCATGGTGGGCACTGCCCACTCCATGGTCCGAGTGCGTTGATGAAACGTACCGTTTTGGAAAGCTAATGACAGCACCTTTCCAGCGATATATGCCACTTGGCCAGAATATTTTTCTAAAGTTACGAAAAATGGCATGATCAAGTGGCCACTGCCCACTCCATGGTGGGCACTTTCCAGCGATGTATGTCACTTGGCCAGAATATTTTTCTAAAGTTACGAAAAATGGCACTGAAACCGCGCATTTTTAGTTAGCCTACTATACACTGGCATGATGAAGTGGCCACTGCCCACTCCATGGTCCGAGTGCGTTGATGAAGCTTACCATTTTGGAAGGCTAATGACAGCACCTTTCCAGCGATGTATGTCACTTGACCAGAATATTTTTCTAAAGTTACGAAAAATGGCACTGAAAACGCGCATTTTTAGTTAGCCTACACTGGCATGATGAAGTGGCCACTGCCCACTCCATGGTCCGAGTGCGTTGATGAAGCTTACCATTTTGGAAGGCTAATGACAGCACCTTTCCAGCGATGTATGTCGCTTGACCAGAATATTTTTCTAAAGTTACGAAAAATGGCACTGAAAACGCGCATTTTTAGTTAGCCTACACTGGCATGATCAAGTGGCCACTGCCCACTTCATGGTGGGCACTGCCCACTCCATGGTCCGAGTGCGTTGATGAAGCTTACCATTTTGGAAAGCTAATAGCAGCACCTTTCCACCGATATATGCCACTTGGCCAGAGTATTTTTCTAAAGTTACGAAAAAAGGCACTGAAAACGCGCATTTTTAGATGCCTACACTGGCATGATGATGTGGCCACTGCCCACTCCATGGTCCGAGTGCGTTGATGAAACTTTATATATTGGAAAGCTAATGGCAGCACCTTTCCAGCGATATATGCCACTTGGCCAGAATACTTTTCTAAAGTTACGAAAAATGGCACTGAAAAAGCGCATTTTTAGTTAGCCTACACTGGCATGATCAAGTGGCCACTGCCCACTTCATGGTGGGCACTGTCCACTCCATGGTCCGAGTGCGTTGATGAAACTTACCATTTTGGAAAGCTAATGGCAGCACCTTTCCAGCGATATATGCCACTTGGCCAGAATATTTTTCTAAAGTTACGAAAAATGGCACTGAAAACGCGCATTTTTAGTTAGCCTACACTGGCATGATCAAGTGGCCACTGCCCACTCCATGGTGGGCACTGCCCACTCCATGGTCCGAGTGCGTTGATGAAACGTACCATTTTGGAAAGCTAATGGCAGCACCTTTCCAGCGATATATGTCACTTGGCCAGAATATTTTTCTAAAGTTACGAAAAATGCCACTGAAAACGCGCATTTTTAGTTAGCCTACTATACACTGGCATGATGAAGTGGCCACTGCCCACTCCATGGTCCGAGTGCGTTGATGAGACTTACCATTTTGGAAAGCTAATGACAGCACCTTTCCAGCGATGTATGTCACTTGGCCAGAATATTTTTCTAAAGTTACTAAATGGCACTGAAACCGCGCATTTTTAGTTAGCCTACACTGGCATGATCAAGTGGCCACTGCCCACTCCATGGTCCGAGTGCGTTGATGAAACTTACCATTTTGGAAAGCTAATGGCAGCACCTTTCCAGCGATATATGCCACTTGGCCAGAATATTTTTCTAAAGTTACGAAAAATGCCACTGAAAACGCGCATTTTTAGTTAGCCTACTATACACTGGCATGATGAAGTGGCCACTGCCCACTCCATGGTCCGAGTGCGTTGATGAAACTTACCATTTTGGAAAGCTAATGACAGCACCTTTCCAGCGACGTATGTCACTTGGCCAGAATATTTTTCTAAAGTTACGAAAAATGGCACTGAAACCGCGCATTTTTAGTTAGCCTACACTGGCATGATCAAGTGGCCACTGCCCACTCCATGGTCCGAGTGCGTTGATGAAACTTACCATTTTGGAAAGCTAATGGCAGCACCTTTCCAGCGATATATGCCACTTGGCCAGAATATTTTTCTAAAGTTACGAAAAATGGCATGATCAAGTGGCCACTGCCCACTCCATGGTGGGCACTTTCCAGCGATGTATGTCACTTGGCCAGAATATTTTTCTAAAGTTACGAAAAATGGCACTGAAAACGCGCATTTTTAGTTAGCCTACACTGGCATGATCAAGTTGCCACTGCTCACTCCATGGTGGGCACTGCCCACTCCATGGTCCGAGTGCGTTGATGAAACGTACCATTTTGGAAAGCTAATGGCAGCACCTTTCCAGCGATATATGCCACTTGGCCAGAATATTTTTCTAAAGTTACGAAAAATGGCACTGAAAACGCGTATTTTTAGTTAGCCTACACTGGCATGATCAAGTGGCCACTGCCCACTCCATGGTCCGAGTGCGTTGGTGAAACGTACCATTTTGGAAAGCTAATGGCAGCACCTTTCCAGCGATATATGCCACTTGGCCAGAATATTTTTCTAAAGTTACGAAAAATGCCACTGAAAACGCGCATTTTTAGTTAGCGTTGATGAAACTTACCATTTTGGAAAGCTAATGACAGCACCTTTCCAGCGATGTATGTCACTTGGCCAGAATATTTTTCTAAAGTTACGAAAAATGGCACTGAAACCGCGCATTTTTAGTTAGCCTACACTGGCATGATCAAGTGGCCACTGCCCACTCCATGGTCCGAGTGCGTTGATGAAACTTACCATTTTGGAAAGCTAATGGCAGCACCTTTCCAGCGATATATGCCACTTGGCCAGAATATTTTTCTAAAGTTACGAAAAATGGCACTGAAAAAGCGCATTTTTAGTTAGCCTACACTGGCATGATCAAGTGGCCACTGCCCACACCATGGTGGACACTGCCCACTCCATGGTCCGAGTGCGTTGATGAAACGTACCGTTTTGGAAAGCTAATGACAGCACCTTTCCAGCGATGTATGTCACGTGGCCAGAATATTTTTCTAAAGTTACGAAAAATGGCACTGAAACCGCGCATTTTTAGTTAGCCTACTATACACTGGCATGATGAAGTGGCCACTGCCCACTCCATGGTCCGAGCGCGTTGATGAAGCTTACCATTTTGGAAAGCTAATGACAGCACCTTTCCAGCGATGTATGTCACTTGACCAGAATATTTTTCTAAAGTTACGAAAAATGGCACTGAAAACGCGTATTTTTAGTTAGCCTACACTGGCATGATCAAGTGGCCACTGCCCACTCCATGGTCCGAGTGCGTTAATGAAACTTACCATTTTGGAAAGCTAATGGCAGCACCTTTCCAGCGATATATGCCACTTGGCCAGAATATTTTTCTAAAGTTACGAAAAATGCCACTGAAAACGCGCATTTTTAGTTAGCCTACACTGGCATGATCAAGTGGCCACTGCCCACACCATGGTGGGCACTGCCCACTCCATGGTCCGAGTGCGTTGATGAAACGTACCGTTTTGGAAAGCTAATGACAGCACCTTTCCAGCGATATATGCCACTTGGCCAGAATATTTTTCTAAAGTTACGAAAAATGGCATGATCAAGTGGCCACTGCCCACTCCATGGTGGGCACTTTCCAGCGATGTATGTCACTTGGCCAGAATATTTTTCTAAAGTTACGAAAAATGGCACTGAAACCGCGCATTTTTAGTTAGCCTACTATACACTGGCATGATGAAGTGGCCACTGCCCACTCCATGGTCCGAGTGCGTTGATGAAGCTTACCATTTTGGAAGGCTAATGACAGCACCTTTCCAGCGATGTATGTCACTTGACCAGAATATTTTTCTAAAGTTACGAAAAATGGCACTGAAAACGCGCATTTTTAGTTAGCCTACACTGGCATGATCAAGTGGCCACTGCCCACTCCATGGTCCGAGTGCGTTGATGAAACTTACCATTTTGGAAAGCTAATGGCAGCACCTTTCCAGCGATGTATGTCACTTGGCCAGAATATTTTTCTAAAGTTACGAAAAATGGCACTGAAACCGCGCATTTTTAGTTAGCCTACACTGGCATGATCAAGTGGCCACTGCCCACTCCATGGTCCGAGTGCGTTGATGAAACTTACCATTTTGGAAAGCTAATGGTAGCACCTTTCCAGCGATATATGCCACTTGGCCAGAATATTTTTCTAAAGTTACGAAAAATGGCACTGAAACCGCGCATTTTTAGTTAGCCTACTATACACTGGCATGATGAAGTGGCCACTGCCCACTCCATGGTCCGAGCGCGTTGATGAAGCTTACCATTTTGGAAAGCTAATGACAGCACCTTTCCAGCGATGTATGTCACTTGACCAGAATATTTTTCTAAAGTTACGAAAAATGGCACTGAAAACGCGTATTTTTAGTTAGCCTACACTGGCATGATCAAGTGGCCACTGCCCACTCCATGGTCCGAGTGCGTTAATGAAACTTACCATTTTGGAAAGCTAATGGCAGCACCTTTCCAGCGATATATGCCACTTGGCCAGAATATTTTTCTAAAGTTACGAAAAATGGCACTGAAAACGCGTATTTTTAGTTAGCCTACACTGGCATGATCAAGTGGCCACTGCCCACTCCATGGTCCGAGTGCGTTGATGAAACGTACCGTTTTGGAAAGCTAATGACAGCACCTTTCCAGCGATGTATGCCACTTGGCCAGAATATTTTTCTAAAGTTACGAAAAATGGCATGATCAAGTGGCCACTGCCCACTCCATGGTGGGCACTTTCCAGCGATGTATGTCACTTGGCCAGAATATTTTTCTAAAGTTACGAAAAATGGCACTGAAACCGCGCATTTTTAGTTAGCCTACTATACACTGGCATGATGAAGTGGCCACTGCCCACTCCATGGTCCGAGTGCGTTGATGAAGCTTACCATTTTGGAAGGCTAATGACAGCACCTTTCCAGCGATGTATGTCACTTGACCAGAATATTTTTCTAAAGTTACGAAAAATGGCACTGAAAACGCGCATTTTTAGTTAGCCTACACTGGCATGATCAAGTGGCCACTGCCCACTCCATGGTCCGAGTGCGTTGATGAAACTTACCATTTTGGAAAGCTAATGGCAGCACCTTTCCAGCGATGTATGTCACTTGGCCAGAATATTTTTCTAAAGTTACGAAAAATGGCACTGAAACCGCGCATTTTTAGTTAGCCTACACTGGCATGATCAAGTGGCCACTGCCCACTCCATGGTCCGAGTGCGTTGATGAAACTTACCATTTTGGAAAGCTAATGGTAGCACCTTTCCAGCGATATATGCCACTTGGCCAGAATATTTTTCTAAAGTTACGAAAAATGCCACTGAAAACGCGCATTTTTAGCTAGCCTACTATACACTGGCATGATGAAGTGGCCACTGCCCACTCCATGGTCCGAGTGCGTTGATGAAACTTACCATTTTGGAAAGCTAATGACAGCACCTTTCCAGCGATGTATGTCACTTGGCCAGAATATTTTTCTAAAGTTACTAAATGGCACTGAAACCGCGCATTTTTAGTTAGCCTACACTGGCATGATCAAGTGGCCACTGCCCACTCCATGGTCCGAGTGCGTTGATGAAACTTACCATTTTGGAAAGCTAATGGCAGCACCTTTCCAGCGATATATGCCACTTGGCCAGAATATTTTTCTAAAGTTACGAAAAATGCCACTGAAAACGCGCATTTTTAGTTAGCCTACTATACACTGGCATGATGAAGTGGCCACTGCCCACTCCATGGTCCGAGTGCGTTGATGAAACTTACCATTTTGAAAAGCTAATGACAGCACCTTTCCAGCGACGTATGTCACTTGGCCAGAATATTTTTCTAAAGTTACGAAAAATGGCACTGAAACCGCGCATTTTTAGTTAGCCTACACTGGCATGATCAAGTGGCCACTGCCCACTCCATGGTCCGAGTGCGTTAATGAAACTTACCATTTTGGAAAGCTAATGGCAGCACCTTTCCAGCGATATATGCCACTTGGCCAGAATATTTTTCTAAAGTTACGAAAAATGGCACTGAAAACGCGTATTTTTAGTTAGCCTACACTGGCATGATCAAGTGGCCACTGCCCACTCCATGGTCCGAGTGCGTTGATGAAACGTACCGTTTTGGAAAGCTAATGACAGCACCTTTCCAGCGATATATGCCACTTGGCCAGAATATTTTTCTAAAGTTACGAAAAATGGCATGATCAAGTGGCCACTGCCCACTCCATGGTGGGCACTTTCCAGCGATGTATGTCACTTGGCCAGAATATTTTTCTAAAGTTACGAAAAATGGCACTGAAACCGCGCATTTTTAGTTAGCCTACTATACACTGGCATGATGAAGTGGCCACTGCCCACTCCATGGTCCGAGTGCGTTGATGAAACGTACCGTTCTGGAAAGCTAATGGTAGCACCTTTCCAGCGATATATGCCACTTGGCCAGAATATTTTTCTAAAGTTACGAAAAATGCCACTGAAAACGCGCATTTTTAGTTAGCCTACTATACACTGGCATGATGAAGTGGCCACTGCCCACTCCATGGTCCGAGTGCGTTGATGAAACTTACCATTTTGGAAAGCTAATGGCAGCACCTTTCCAGCGATGTATGTCACTTGGCCAGAATATTTTTCTAAAGTTACGAAAAATGGCACTGAAACCGCGCATTTTTAGTTAGCCTACACTGGCATGATCAAGTGGCCACTGCCCACTCCATGGTCCGAGTGCGTTGATGAAACTTACCATTTTGGAAAGCTAATGGTAGCACCTTTCCAGCGATATATGCCACTTGGCCAGAATATTTTTCTAAAGTTACGAAAAATGCCACTGAAAACGCGCATTTTTAGTTAGCCTACTATACACTGGCATGATGAAGTGGCCACTGCCCACTCCATGGTCCGAGTGCGTTGATGAAACTTACCATTTTGGAAAGCTAATAACAGCACCTTTCCAGCGATGTATGTCACTTGGCCAGAATATTTTTCTAAAGTTACTAAATGGCACTGAAACCGCGCATTTTTAGTTAGCCTACACTGGCATGATCAAGTGGCCACTGCCCACTCCATGGTCCGAGTGCGTTGATGAAACTTACCATTTTGGAAAGCTAATGGCAGCACCTTTCCAGCGATATATGCCACTTGGCCAGAATATTTTTCTAAAGTTACGAAAAATGCCACTGAAAACGCGCATTTTTAGTTAGCCTACTATACACTGGCATGATGAAGTGGCCACTGCCCACTCCATGGTCCGAGTGCGTTGATGAAACTTACCATTTTGGAAAGCTAATGACAGCACCTTTCCAGCGACGTATGTCACTTGGCCAGAATATTTTTCTAAAGTTACGAAAAATGGCACTGAAACCGCGCATTTTTAGTTAGCCTACACTGGCATGATCAAGTGGCCACTGCCCACTCCATGGTCCGAGTGCGTTGATGAAACTTACCATTTTGGAAAGCTAATGGCAGCACCTTTCCAGCGATATATGCCACTTGGCCAGAATATTTTTCTAAAGTTACGAAAAATGGCATGATCAAGTGGCCACTGCCCACTCCATGGTGGGCACTTTCCAGCGATGTATGTCACTTGGCCAGAATATTTTTCTAAAGTTACGAAAAATGGCACTGAAAACGCGCATTTTTAGTTAGCCTACACTGGCATGATCAAGTTGCCACTGCTCACTCCATGGTGGGCACTGCCCACTCCATGGTCCGAGTGCGTTGATGAAACGTACCATTTTGGAAAGCTAATGGCAGCACCTTTCCAGCGATATATGCCACTTGGCCAGAATATTTTTCTAAAGTTACGAAAAATGGCACTGAAAACGCGTATTTTTAGTTAGCCTACACTGGCATGATCAAGTGGCCACTGCCCACTCCATGGTCCGAGTGCGTTGGTGAAACGTACCATTTTGGAAAGCTAATGGCAGCACCTTTCCAGCGATATATGCCACTTGGCCAGAATATTTTTCTAAAGTTACGAAAAATGCCACTGAAAACGCGCATTTTTAGTTAGCGTTGATGAAACTTACCATTTTGGAAAGCTAATGACAGCACCTTTCCAGCGATGTATGTCACTTGGCCAGAATATTTTTCTAAAGTTACGAAAAATGGCACTGAAACCGCGCATTTTTAGTTAGCCTACACTGGCATGATCAAGTGGCCACTGCCCACTCCATGGTCCGAGTGCGTTGATGAAACTTACCATTTTGGAAAGCTAATGGCAGCACCTTTCCAGCGATATATGCCACTTGGCCAGAATATTTTTCTAAAGTTACGAAAAATGGCACTGAAAAAGCGCATTTTTAGTTAGCCTACACTGGCATGATCAAGTGGCCACTGCCCACACCATGGTGGACACTGCCCACTCCATGGTCCGAGTGCGTTGATGAAACATACCGTTTTGGAAAGCTAATGACAGCACCTTTCCAGCGATGTATGTCACGTGGCCAGAATATTTTTCTAAAGTTACGAAAAATGGCACTGAAACCGCGCATTTTTAGTTAGCCTACTATACACTGGCATGATGAAGTGGCCACTGCCCACTCCATGGTCCGAGCGCGTTGATGAAGCTTACCATTTTGGAAAGCTAATGACAGCACCTTTCCAGCGATGTATGTCACTTGACCAGAATATTTTTCTAAAGTTACGAAAAATGGCACTGAAAACGCGTATTTTTAGTTAGCCTACACTGGCATGATCAAGTGGCCACTGCCCACTCCATGGTCCGAGTGCGTTAATGAAACTTACCATTTTGGAAAGCTAATGGCAGCACCTTTCCAGCGATATATGCCACTTGGCCAGAATATTTTTCTAAAGTTACGAAAAATGGCACTGAAAACGCGCATTTTTAGTTAGCCTACACTGGCATGATCAAGTGGCCACTGCCCACACCATGGTGGGCACTGCCCACTCCATGGTCCGAGTGCGTTGATGAAACGTACCGTTCTGGAAAGCTAATGACAGCACCTTTCCAGCGATGTATGTCACTTGGCCAGAATATTTTTCTAAAGTTACGAAAAATGGCACTGAAACCGCGCATTTTTAGTTAGCCTACTATACACTGGCATGATGAAGTGGCCACTGCCCACTCCATGGTCCGAGTGCGTTGATGAAGCTTACCATTTTGGAAGGCTAATGACAGCACCTTTCCAGCGATGTATGTCACTTGACCAGAATATTTTTCTAAAGTTACGAAAAATGGCACTGAAAACGCGCATTTTTAGTTAGCCTACACTGGCATGATCAAGTGGCCACTGCCCACTTCATGGTGGGCACTGCCCACTCCATGGTCCGAGTGCGTTGATGAAACGTACCATTTTGGAAAGCTAATGGCAGCACCTTTCCAGCGATGTATGTCACTTGGCCAGAATATTTTTCTAAAGTTACGAAAAATGGCACTGAAAACGCGTATTTTTAGTTAGCCTACCCTGGCATGATCAAGTGGCCACTGCCCACTCCATGGTCCGAGTGCGTTGATGAAACTTACCATTTTGGAAAGCTAATGGCAGCACCTTTCCAGCGATGTATGTCACTTGGCCAGAATATTTTTCTAAAGTTACGAAAAATGGCACTGAAACCGCGCATTTTTCGTTAGCCTACACTGGCATGATCAAGTGGCCACTGCCCACTCCATGGTCCGAGTGCGTTGATGAAACTTACCATTTTGGAAAGCTAATGGTAGCACCTTTCCAGCGATATATGCCACTTGGCCAGAATATTTTTCTAAAGTTACGAAAAATGCCACTGAAAACGCGCATTTTTAGTTAGCCTACTATACACTGGCATGATGAAGTGGCCACTGCCCACTCCATGGTCCGAGTGCGTTGATGAAACTTACCATTTTGAAAAGCTAATGACAGCACCTTTCCAGCGACGTATGTCACTTGGCCAGAATATTTTTCTAAAGTTACGAAAAATGGCACTGAAACCGCGCATTTTTAGTTAGCCTACACTGGCATGATCAAGTGGCCACTGCCCACTCCATGGTCCGAGTGCGTTAATGAAACTTACCATTTTGGAAAGCTAATGGCAGCACCTTTCCAGCGATATATGCCACTTGGCCAGAATATTTTTCTAAAGTTACGAAAAATGGCACTGAAAACGCGTATTTTTAGTTAGCCTACACTGGCATGATCAAGTGGCCACTGCCCACTCCATGGTCCGAGTGCGTTGATGAAACGTACCGTTTTGGAAAGCTAATGACAGCACCTTTCCAGCGATATATGTCACTTGACCAGAATATTTTTCTAAAGTTACGAAAAATGGCATGATCAAGTGGCCACTGCCCACTCCATGGTGGGCACTTTCCAGCGATGTATGTCACTTGGCCAGAATATTTTTCTAAAGTTACGAAAAATGGCACTGAAACCGCGCATTTTTAGTTAGCCTACTATACACTGGCATGATGAAGTGGCCACTGCCCACTCCATGGTCCGAGTGCGTTGATGAAGCTTACCATTTTGGAAGGCTAATGACAGCACCTTTCCAGCGATGTATGTCACTTGACCAGAATATTTTTCTAAAGTTACGAAAAATGGCACTGAAAACGCGCATTTTTAGTTAGCCTACACTGGCATGATCAAGTGGCCACTGCCCACTCCATGGTCCGAGTGCGTTGATGAAACTTACCATTTTGGAAAGCTAATGGCAGCACCTTTCCAGCGATGTATGTCACTTGGCCAGAATATTTTTCTAAAGTTACGAAAAATGGCACTGAAACCGCGCATTTTTAGTTAGCCTACACTGGCATGATCAAGTGGCCACTGCCCACTCCATGGTCCGAGCGCGTTGATGAAACTTACCATTTTGGAAAGCTAATGGTAGCACCTTTCCAGCGATATATGCCACTTGGCCAGAATATTTTTCTAAAGTTACGAAAAATGGCACTGAAACCGCGCATTTTTAGTTAGCTTACTATACACTGGCATGATGAAGTGGCCACTGCCCACTCCATGGTCCGAGCGCGTTGATGAAGCTTACCATTTTGGAAAGCTAATGACAGCACCTTTCCAGCGATGTATGTCACTTGACCAGAATATTTTTCTAAAGTTACGAAAAATGGCACTGAAAACGCGTATTTTTAGTTAGCCTACACTGGCATGATCAAGTGGCCACTGCCCACTCCATGGTCCGAGTGCGTTAATGAAACTTACCATTTTGGAAAGCTAATGGCAGCACCTTTCCAGCGATATATGCCACTTGGCCAGAATATTTTTCTAAAGTTACGAAAAATGGCACTGAAAACGCGTATTTTTAGTTAGCCTACACTGGCATGATCAAGTGGCCACTGCCCACTCCATGGTCCGAGTGCGTTGATGAAACTTACCGTTTTGGAAAGCTAATGACAGCACCTTTCCAGCGATATATGCCACTTGGCCAGAATATTTTTCTAAAGTTACGAAAAATGGCATGATCAAGTGGCCACTGCCCACTCCATGGTGGGCACTTTCCAGCGATGTATGTCACTTGGCCAGAATATTTTTCTAAAGTTACGAAAAATGGCACTGAAACCGCGCATTTTTAGTTAGCCTACTATACACTGGCATGATGAAGTGGCCACTGCCCACTCCATGGTCCGAGTGCGTTGATGAAGCTTACCATTTTGGAAGGCTAATGACAGCACCTTTCCAGCGATGTATGTCACTTGACCAGAATATTTTTCTAAAGTTACGAAAAATGGCACTGAAAACGCGCATTTTTAGTTAGCCTACACTGGCATGATCAAGTGGCCACTGCCCACTCCATGGTCCGAGTGCGTTGATGAAACTTACCATTTTGGAAAGCTAATGGCAGCACCTTTCCAGCGATGTATGTCACTTGGCCAGAATATTTTTCTAAAGTTACGAAAAATGGCACTGAAACCGCGCATTTTTAGTTAGCCTACACTGGCATGATCAAGTGGCCACTGCCCACTCCATGGTCCGAGTGCGTTGATGAAACTTACCATTTTGGAAAGCTAATGGTAGCACCTTTCCAGCGATATATGCCACTTGGCCAGAATATTTTTCTAAAGTTACGAAAAATGCCACTGAAAACGCGCATTTTTAGCTAGCCTACTATACACTGGCATGATGAAGTGGCCACTGCCCACTCCATGGTCCGAGTGCGTTGATGAAACTTACCATTTTGGAAAGCTAATGACAGCACCTTTCCAGCGATGTATGTCACTTGGCCAGAATATTTTTCTAAAGTTACTAAATGGCACTGAAACCGCGCATTTTTAGTTAGCCTACACTGGCATGATCAAGTGGCCACTGCCCACTCCATGGTCCGAGTGCGTTGATGAAACTTACCATTTTGGAAAGCTAATGGCAGCACCTTTCCAGCGATATATGCCACTTGGCCAGAATATTTTTCTAAAGTTACGAAAAATGCCACTGAAAACGCGCATTTTTAGTTAGCCTACTATACACTGGCATGATGAAGTGGCCACTGCCCACTCCATGGTCCGAGTGCGTTGATGAAACTTACCATTTTGAAAAGCTAATGACAGCACCTTTCCAGCGACGTATGTCACTTGGCCAGAATATTTTTCTAAAGTTACGAAAAATGGCACTGAAACCGCGCATTTTTAGTTAGCCTACACTGGCATGATCAAGTGGCCACTGCCCACTCCATGGTCCGAGTGCGTTAATGAAACTTACCATTTTGGAAAGCTAATGGCAGCACCTTTCCAGCGATATATGCCACTTGGCCAGAATATTTTTCTAAAGTTACGAAAAATGGCACTGAAAACGCGTATTTTTAGTTAGCCTACACTGGCATGATCAAGTGGCCACTGCCCACTCCATGGTCCGAGTGCGTTGATGAAACGTACCGTTTTGGAAAGCTAATGACAGCACCTTTCCAGCGATATATGCCACTTGGCCAGAATATTTTTCTAAAGTTACGAAAAATGGCATGATCAAGTGGCCACTGCCCACTCCATGGTGGGCACTTTCCAGCGATGTATGTCACTTGGCCAGAATATTTTTCTAAAGTTACGAAAAATGGCACTGAAACCGCGCATTTTTAGTTAGCCTACTATACACTGGCATGATGAAGTGGCCACTGCCCACTCCATGGTCCGAGTGCGTTGATGAAGCTTACCATTTTGGAAGGCTAATGACAGCACCTTTCCAGCGATGTATGTCACTTGACCAGAATATTTTTCTAAAGTTACGAAAAATGGCACTGAAAACGCGCATTTTTAGTTAGCCTACACTGGCATGATCAAGTGGCCACTGCCCACTCCATGGTCCGAGTGCGTTGATGAAACTTACCATTTTGGAAAGCTAATGGCAGCACCTTTCCAGCGATGTATGTCACTTGGCCAGAATATTTTTCTAAAGTTACGAAAAATGGCACTGAAACCGCGCATTTTTAGTTAGCCTACACTGGCATGATCAAGTGGCCACTGCCCACTCCATGGTCCGAGTGCGTTGATGAAACTTACCATTTTGGAAAGCTAATGGTAGCACCTTTCCAGCGATATATGCCACTTGGCCAGAATATTTTTCTAAAGTTACGAAAAATGCCACTGAAAACGCGCATTTTTAGTTAGCCTACTATACACTGGCATGATGAAGTGGCCACTGCCCACTCCATGGTCCGAGTGCGTTGATGAAACTTACCATTTTGGAAAGCTAATGACAGCACCTTTCCAGCGATGTATGTCACTTGGCCAGAATATTTTTCTAAAGTTACTAAATGGCACTGAAACCGCGCATTTTTAGTTAGCCTACACTGGCATGATCAAGTGGCCACTGCCCACTCCATGGTCCGAGTGCGTTGATGAAACTTACCATTTTGGAAAGCTAATGGCAGCACCTTTCCAGCGATATATGCCACTTGGCCAGAATATTTTTCTAAAGTTACGAAAAATGCCACTGAAAACGCGCATTTTTAGTTAGCCTACTATACACTGGCATGATGAAGTGGCCACTGCCCACTCCATGGTCCGAGTGCGTTGATGAAACTTACCATTTTGGAAAGCTAATGACAGCACCTTTCCAGCGACGTATGTCACTTGGCCAGAATATTTTTCTAAAGTTACGAAAAATGGCACTGAAACCGCGCATTTTTAGTTAGCCTACACTGGCATGATCAAGTGGCCACTGCCCACTCCATGGTCCGAGTGCGTTGATGAAACTTACCATTTTGGAAAGCTAATGGCAGCACCTTTCCAGCGATATATGCCACTTGGCCAGAATATTTTTCTAAAGTTACGAAAAATGGCATGATCAAGTGGCCACTGCCCACTCCATGGTGGGCACTTTCCAGCGATGTATGTCACTTGGCCAGAATATTTTTCTAAAGTTACGAAAAATGGCACTGAAAACGCGCATTTTTAGTTAGCCTACACTGGCATGATCAAGTTGCCACTGCTCACTCCATGGTGGGCACTGCCCACTCCATGGTCCGAGTGCGTTGATGAAACGTACCATTTTGGAAAGCTAATGGCAGCACCTTTCCAGCGATATATGCCACTTGGCCAGAATATTTTTCTAAAGTTACGAAAAATGGCACTGAAAACGCGTATTTTTAGTTAGCCTACACTGGCATGATCAAGTGGCCACTGCCCACTCCATGGTCCGAGTGCGTTGGTGAAACGTACCATTTTGGAAAGCTAATGGCAGCACCTTTCCAGCGATATATGCCACTTGGCCAGAATATTTTTCTAAAGTTACGAAAAATGCCACTGAAAACGCGCATTTTTAGTTAGCGTTGATGAAACTTACCATTTTGGAAAGCTAATGACAGCACCTTTCCAGCGATGTATGTCACTTGGCCAGAATATTTTTCTAAAGTTACGAAAAATGGCACTGAAACCGCGCATTTTTAGTTAGCCTACACTGGCATGATCAAGTGGCCACTGCCCACTCCATGGTCCGAGTGCGTTGATGAAACTTACCATTTTGGAAAGCTAATGGCAGCACCTTTCCAGCGATATATGCCACTTGGCCAGAATATTTTTCTAAAGTTACGAAAAATGGCACTGAAAAAGCGCATTTTTAGTTAGCCTACACTGGCATGATCAAGTGGCCACTGCCCACACCATGGTGGGCACTGCCCACTCCATGGTCCGAGTGCGTTGATGAAACGTACCGTTTTGGAAAGCTAATGACAGCACCTTTCCAGCGATGTATGTCACTTGGCCAGAATATTTTTCTAAAGTTACGAAAAATGGCACTGAAAACGCGCATTTTTAGTTAGCCTACTATACACTGGCATGATGAAGTGGCCACTGCCCACTCCATGGTCCGAGTGCGTTGATGAAACTTACCATTTTGGAAAGCTAATGACAGCACCTTTCCAGCGATGTATGTCACTTGACCAGAATATTTTTCTAAAGTTACGAAAAATGGCACTGAAAACGCGTATTTTTAGTTAGCCTACACTGGCATGATCAAGTGGCCACTGCCCACTCCATGGTCCGAGTGCGTTAATGAAACTTACCATTTTGGAAAGCTAATGGCAGCACCTTTCCAGCGATATATGCCACTTGGCCAGAATATTTTTCTAAAGTTACGAAAAATGCCACTGAAAACGCGCATTTTTAGTTAGCCTACACTGGCATGATCAAGTGGCCACTGCCCACACCATGGTGGGCACTGCCCACTCCATGGTCCGAGTGCGTTGATGAAACGTACCGTTCTGGAAAGCTAATGACAGCACCTTTCCAGCGATGTATGTCACTTGGCCAGAATATTTTTCTAAAGTTACGAAAAATGGCACTGAAACCGCGCATTTTTAGTTAGCCTACTATACACTGGCATGATGAAGTGGCCACTGCCCACTCCATGGTCCGAGTGCGTTGATGAAGCTTACCATTTTGGAAGGCTAATGACAGCACCTTTCCAGCGATGTATGTCACTTGACCAGAATATTTTTCTAAAGTTACGAAAAATGGCACTGAAAACGCGCATTTTTAGTTAGCGTTGATGAAACTTACCATTTTGGAAAGCTAATGACAGCACCTTTCCAGCGATGTATGTCACTTGGCCAGAATATTTTTCTAAAGTTACGAAAAATGGCACTGAAACCGCGCATTTTTAGTTAGCCTACACTGGCATGATCAAGTGGCCACTGCCCACACCATGGTGGACACTGCCCACTCCATGGTCCGAGTGCGTTGATGAAACGTACCGTTTTGGAAAGCTAATGACAGCACCTTTCCAGCGATGTATGTCACTTGGCCAGAATATTTTTCTAAAGTTACGAAAAATGGCACTGAAAACGCGTATTTTTAGTTAGCCTACACTGGCATGATCAAGTGGCCACTGCCCACTCCATGGTCCGAGTGCGTTGGTGAAACGTACCATTTTGGAAAGCTAATGGCAGCACCTTTCCAGCGATATATGCCACTTGGCCAGAATATTTTTCTAAAGTTACGAAAAATGCCACTGAAAACGCGCATTTTTAGTTAGCGTTGATGAAACTTACCATTTTGGAAAGCTAATGACAGCACCTTTCCAGCGATGTATGTCACTTGGCCAGAATATTTTTCTAAAGTTACGAAAAATGGCACTGAAACCGCGCATTTTTAGTTAGCCTACACTGGCATGATCAAGTGGCCACTGCCCACTCCATGGTCCGAGTGCGTTGATGAAACTTACCATTTTGGAAAGCTAATGGCAGCACCTTTCCAGCGATATATGCCACTTGGCCAGAATATTTTTCTAAAGTTACGAAAAATGGCACTGAAAAAGCGCATTTTTAGTTAGCCTACACTGGCATGATCAAGTGGCCACTGCCCACACCATGGTGGACACTGCCCACTCCATGGTCCGAGTGCGTTGATGAAACGTACCATTTTGGAAAGCTAATGACAGCACCTTTCCAGCGATGTATGTCACTTGGCCAGAATATTTTTCTAAAGTTACGAAAAATGGCACTGAAAACGCGCATTTTTAGTTAGCCTACTATACACTGGCATGATGAAGTGGCCACTGCCCACTCCATGGTCCGAGCGCGTTGATGAAGCTTACCATTTTGGAAAGCTAATGACAGCACCTTTCCAGCGATGTATGTCACTTGACCAGAATATTTTTCTAAAGTTACGAAAAATGGCACTGAAAACGCGTATTTTTAGTTAGCCTACACTGGCATGATCAAGTGGCCACTGCCCACTCCATGGTCCGAGTGCGTTAATGAAACTTACCATTTTGGAAAGCTAATGGCAGCACCTTTCCAGCGATATATGCCACTTGGCCAGAATATTTTTCTAAAGTTACGAAAAATGCCACTGAAAACGCGCATTTTTAGTTAGCCTACACTGGCATGATCAAGTGGCCACTGCCCACACCATGGTGGGCACTGCCCACTCCATGGTCCGAGTGCGTTGATGAAACGTACCGTTCTGGAAAGCTAATGACAGCACCTTTCCAGCGATGTATGTCACTTGGCCAGAATATTTTTCTAAAGTTACGAAAAATGGCACTGAAACCGCGCATTTTTAGTTAGCCTACTATACACTGGCATGATGAAGTGGCCACTGCCCACTCCATGGTCCGAGTGCGTTGATGAAGCTTACCATTTTGGAAGGCTAATGACAGCACCTTTCCAGCGATGTATGTCACTTGGCCAGAATATTTTTCTAAAGTTACGAAAAATGGCACTGAAAACGCGCATTTTTAGTTAGCCTACACTGGCATGATCAAGTGGCCACTGCCCACTTCATGGTGGGCACTGCCCACTCCATGGTCCGAGTGCGTTGATGAAACGTACCATTTTGGAAAGCTAATGGCAGCACCTTTCCAGCGATGTATGTCACTTGGCCAGAATATTTTTCTAAAGTTACGAAAAATGGCACTGAAAACGCGTATTTTTAGTTAGCCTACCCTGGCATGATCAAGTGGCCACTGCCCACTCCATGGTCCGAGTGCGTTGATGAAACTTACCATTTTGGAAAGCTAATGACAGCACCTTTCCAGCGATGTATGTCACTTGGCCAGAATATTTTTCTAAAGTTACGAAAAATGGCACTGAAACCGCGCATTTTTCGTTAGCCTACACTGGCATGATCAAGTGGCCAGTGCCCACTCCATGGTCCGAGTGCGTTGATGAAACTTACCATTTTGGAAAGCTAATGGTAGCACCTTTCCAGCGATATATGCCACTTGGCCAGAATATTTTTCTAAAGTTACGAAAAATGCCACTGAAAACGCGCATTTTTAGTTAGCCTACTATACACTGGCATGATGAAGTGGCCACTGCCCACTCCATGGTCCGAGTGCGTTGATGAAACTTACCATTTTGGAAAGCTAATGACAGCACCTTTCCAGCGACGTATGTCACTTGGCCAGAATATTTTTCTAAAGTTACGAAAAATGGCACTGAAAACGCGCATTTTTAGTTAGCCTACACTGGCATGATCAAGTGGCCACTGCCCACTCCATGGTGGGCACTGCCCACTCCATGGTCCGAGTGCGTTGATGAAACGTACCATTTTGGAAAGCTAATGGCAGCACCTTTCCAGCGATGTATGTCACTTGGCCAGAATATTTTTCTAAAGTTACGAAAAATGGCACTGAAAACGCGTATTTTTAGTTAGCCTACCCTGGCATGATCAAGTGGCCACTGCCCACTCCATGGTCCGAGTGCGTTGATGAAACTTACCATTTTGGAAAGCTAATGGCAGCACCTTTCCAGCGATGTATGTCACTTGGCCAGAATATTTTTCTAAAGTTACGAAAAATGGCACTGAAACCGCGCATTTTTCGTTAGCCTACACTGGCATGATCAAGTGGCCACTGCCCACTCCATGGTCCGAGTGCGTTGATGAAACTTACCATTTTGGAAAGCTAATGGCAGCACCTTTCCAGCGATATATGCCACTTGGCCAGAATATTTTTCTAAAGTTACGAAAAATGCCACTGAAAACGCGCATTTTTAGTTAGCCTACTATACACTGGCATGATGAAGTGGCCACTGCCCACTCCATGGTCCGAGTGCGTTGATGAAACTTACCATTTTGGAAAGCTAATGACAGCACCTTTCCAGCGACGTATGTCACTTGGCCAGAATATTTTTCTAAAGTTACGAAAAATGGCACTGAAACCGCGCATTTTTAGTTAGCCTACACTGGCATGATCAAGTGGCCACTGCCCACTCCATGGTCCGAGTGCGTTGATGAAACTTACCATTTTGGAAAGCTAATGGCAGCACCTTTCCAGCGATATATGCCACTTGGCCAGAATATTTTTCTAAAGTTACGAAAAATGGCATGATCAAGTGGCCACTGCCCACTCCATGGTGGGCACTTTCCAGCGATGTATGTCACTTGGCCAGAATATTTTTCTAAAGTTACGAAAAATGGCACTGAAAACGCGCATTTTTAGTTAGCCTACACTGGCATGATCAAGTGGCCACTGCTCACTCCATGGTGGGCACTGCCCACTCCATGGTCCGAGTGCGTTGATGAAACGTACCATTTTGGAAAGCTAATGGCTGCACCTTTCCAGCGATATATGCCACTTGGCCAGAATATTTTTCTAAAGTTACGAAAAATGCCACTGAAAACGCGCATTTTTAGTTAGCCTACTATACACTGGCATGATGAAGTGGCCACTGCCCACTCCATGGTCCGAGTGCGTTGATGAAACTTACCATTTTGGAAAGCTAATGACAGCACCTTTCCAGCGACGTATGTCACTTGGCCAGAATATTTTTCTAAAGTTACGAAAAATGGCACTGAAAACGCGCATTTTTAGTTAGCCTACACTGGCATGATCAAGTGGCCACTGCCCACTTCATGGTGGGCACTGCCCACTCCATGGTCCGAGTGCGTTGATGAAACGTACCATTTTGGAAAGCTAATGGCAGCACCTTTCCAGCGATGTATGTCACTTGGCCAGAATATTTTTCTAAAGTTACGAAAAATGGCACTGAAAACGCGTATTTTTAGTTAGCCTACCCTGGCATGATCAAGTGGCCACTGCCCACTCCATGGTCCGAGTGCGTTGATGAAACTTACCATTTTGGAAAGCTAATGGCAGCACCTTTCCAGCGATGTATGTCACTTGGCCAGAATATTTTTCTAAAGTTACGAAAAATGGCACTGAAACCGCGCATTTTTCGTTAGCCTACACTGGCATGATCAAGTGGCCACTGCCCACTCCATGGTCCGAGTGCGTTGATGAAACTTACCATTTTGGAAAGCTAATGGCAGCACCTTTCCAGCGATATATGCCACTTGGCCAGAATATTTTTCTAAAGTTACGAAAAATGCCACTGAAAACGCGCATTTTTAGTTAGCCTACTATACACTGGCATGATGAAGTGGCCACTGCCCACTCCATGGTCCGAGTGCGTTGATGAAACTTACCATTTTGGAAAGCTAATGACAGCACCTTTCCAGCGACGTATGTCACTTGGCCAGAATATTTTTCTAAAGTTACGAAAAATGGCACTGAAACCGCGCATTTTTAGTTAGCCTACACTGGCATGATCAAGTGGCCACTGCCCACTCCATGGTCCGAGTGCGTTGATGAAACTTACCATTTTGGAAAGCTAATGGCAGCACCTTTCCAGCGATATATGCCACTTGGCCAGAATATTTTTCTAAAGTTACGAAAAATGGCATGATCAAGTGGCCACTGCCCACTCCATGGTGGGCACTTTCCAGCGATGTATGTCACTTGGCCAGAATATTTTTCTAAAGTTACGAAAAATGGCACTGAAAACGCGCATTTTTAGTTAGCCTACACTGGCATGATCAAGTGGCCACTGCTCACTCCATGGTGGGCACTGCCCACTCCATGGTCCGAGTGCGTTGATGAAACGTACCATTTTGGAAAGCTAATGGCTGCACCTTTCCAGCGATATATGCCACTTGGCCAGAATATTTTTCTAAAGTTACGAAAAATGCCACTGAAAACGCGCATTTTTAGTTAGCGTTGATGAAACTTACCATTTTGGAAAGCTAATGGCAGCACCTTTCCAGCGATGTATGTCACTTGGCCAGAATATTTTTCTAAAGTTACGAAAAATGGCACTGAAAACGCGCATTTTTAGTTAGCCTACACTGGCATGATCAAGTGGCCACTGCCCACTCCATGGTCCGAGTGCGTTGATGAAACGTACCATTTTGGAAAGCTAATGGCAGCACCTTTCCAGCGATATATGCCACTTGGCCAGAATATTTTTCTAAAGTTACGAAAAATGCCACTGAAAACGCGCATTTTTAGTTAGCGTTGATGAAACTTACCATTTTGGAAAGCTAATGACAGCACCTTTCCAGCGATGTATGTCACTTGGCCAGAATATTTTTCTAAAGTTACGAAAAATGGCACTGAAACCGCGCATTTTTAGTTAGCCTACACTGGCATGATCAAGTGGCCACTGCCCACTCCATGGTCCGAGTGCGTTGATGAAACTTACCATTTTGGAAAGCTAATGGCAGCACCTTTCCAGCGATATATGCCACTTGGCCAGAATATTTTTCTAAAGTTACGAAAAATGCCACTGAAAACGCGCATTTTTAGTTAGCGTTGATGAAACTTACCATTTTGGAAAGCTAATGACAGCACCTTTCCAGCGATGTATGTCACTTGGCCAGAATATTTTTCTAAAGTTACGAAAAATGGCACTGAAAACGCGCATTTTTAGTTAGCCTACACTGGCATGATCAAGTGGCCACTGCCCACTCCATGGTCCGAGTGCGTTGGTGAAACGTACCATTTTGGAAAGCTAATGGCAGCACCTTTCCAGCGATATATGCCACTTGGCCAGAATATTTTTCTAAAGTTACGAAAAATGCCACTGAAAACGCGCATTTTTAGTTAGCGTTGATGAAACTTACCATTTTGGAAAGCTAATGACAGCACCTTTCCAGCGATGTATGTCACTTGGCCAGAATATTTTTCTAAAGTTACGAAAAATGGCACTGAAACCGCGCATTTTTAGTTAGCCTACACTGGCATGATCAAGTGGCCACTGCCCACTCCATGGTCCGAGTGCGTTGATGAAACTTACCATTTTGGAAAGCTAATGGCAGCACCTTTCCAGCGATATATGCCACTTGGCCAGAATATTTTTCTAAAGTTACGAAAAATGGCACTGAAAAAGCGCATTTTTAGTTAGCCTACACTGGCATGATCAAGTGGCCACTGCCCACACCATGGTGGACACTGCCCACTCCATGGTCCGAGTGCGTTGATGAAACGTACCGTTTTGGAAAGCTAATGACAGCACCTTTCCAGCGATGTATGTCACTTGGCCAGAATATTTTTCTAAAGTTACGAAAAATGGCACTGAAAACGCGCATTTTTAGTTAGCCTACTATACACTGGCATGATGAAGTGGCCACTGCCCACTCCATGGTCCGAGCGCGTTGATGAAGCTTACCATTTTGGAAAGCTAATGACAGCACCTTTCCAGCGATGTATGTCACTTGACCAGAATATTTTTCTAAAGTTACGAAAAATGGCACTGAAAACGCGTATTTTTAGTTAGCCTACACTGGCATGATCAAGTGGCCACTGCCCACTCCATGGTCCGAGTGCGTTAATGAAACTTACCATTTTGGAAAGCTAATGGCAGCACCTTTCCAGCGATATATGCCACTTGGCCAGAATATTTTTCTAAAGTTACGAAAAATGCCACTGAAAACGCGCATTTTTAGTTAGCCTACACTGGCATGATCAAGTGGCCACTGCCCACACCATGGTGGGCACTGCCCACTCCATGGTCCGAGTGCGTTGATGAAACGTACCGTTCTGGAGAGCTAATGACAGCACCTTTCCAGCGATGTATGTCACTTGGCCAGAATATTTTTCTAAAGTTACGAAAAATGGCACTGAAACCGCGCATTTTTAGTTAGCCTACTATACACTGGCATGATGAAGTGGCCACTGCCCACTCCATGGTCCGAGTGCGTTGATGAAGCTTACCATTTTGGAAGGCTAATGACAGCACCTTTCCAGCGATGTATGTCACTTGACCAGAATATTTTTCTAAAGTTACGAAAAATGGCACTGAAAACGCGCATTTTTAGTTAGCCTACACTGGCATGATCAAGTGGCCACTGCCCACTTCATGGTGGGCACTGCCCACTCCATGGTCCGAGTGCGTTGATGAAACGTACCATTTTGGAAAGCTAATGGCAGCACCTTTCCAGCGATGTATGTCACTTGGCCAGAATATTTTTCTAAAGTTACGAAAAATGGCACTGAAAACGCGTATTTTTAGTTAGCCTACCCTGGCATGATCAAGTGGCCACTGCCCACTCCATGGTCCGAGTGCGTTGATGAAACTTACCATTTTGGAAAGCTAATGGCAGCACCTTTCCAGCGATGTATGTCACTTGGCCAGAATATTTTTCTAAAGTTACGAAAAATGGCACTGAAACCGCGCATTTTTCGTTAGCCTACACTGGCATGATCAAGTGGCCAGTGCCCACTCCATGGTCCGAGTGCGTTGATGAAACTTACCATTTTGGAAAGCTAATGGTAGCACCTTTCCAGCGATATATGCCACTTGGCCAGAATATTTTTCTAAAGTTACGAAAAATGCCACTGAAAACGCGCATTTTTAGTTAGCCTACTATACACTGGCATGATGAAGTGGCCACTGCCCACTCCATGGTCCGAGTGCGTTGATGAAACTTACCATTTTGGAAAGCTAATGACAGCACCTTTCCAGCGACGTATGTCACTTGGCCAGAATATTTTTCTAAAGTTACGAAAAATGGCACTGAAAACGCGCATTTTTAGTTAGCCTACACTGGCATGATCAAGTGGCCACTGCCCACTTCATGGTGGGCACTGCCCACTCCATGGTCCGAGTGCGTTGATGAAACGTACCATTTTGGAAAGCTAATGGCAGCACCTTTCCAGCGATGTATGTCACTTGGCCAGAATATTTTTCTAAAGTTACGAAAAATGGCACTGAAAACGCGTATTTTTAGTTAGCCTACCCTGGCATGATCAAGTGGCCACTGCCCACTCCATGGTCCGAGTGCGTTGATGAAACTTACCATTTTGGAAAGCTAATGGCAGCACCTTTCCAGCGATGTATGTCACTTGGCCAGAATATTTTTCTAAAGTTACGAAAAATGGCACTGAAACCGCGCATTTTTCGTTAGCCTACACTGGCATGATCAAGTGGCCACTGCCCACTCCATGGTCCGAGTGCGTTGATGAAACTTACCATTTTGGAAAGCTAATGGCAGCACCTTTGCAGCGATATATGCCACTTGGCCAGAATATTTTTCTAAAGTTACGAAAAATGCCACTGAAAACGCGCATTTTTAGTTAGCCTACTATACACTGGCATGATGAAGTGGCCACTGCCCACTCCATGGTCCGAGTGCGTTGATGAAACTTACCATTTTGGAAAGCTAATGACAGCACCTTTCCAGCGACGTATGTCACTTGGCCAGAATATTTTTCTAAAGTTACGAAAAATGGCACTGAAACCGCGCATTTTTAGTTAGCCTACACTGGCATGATCAAGTGGCCACTGCCCACTCCATGGTCCGAGTGCGTTGATGAAACTTACCATTTTGGAAAGCTAATGGCAGCACCTTTCCAGCGATATATGCCACTTGGCCAGAATATTTTTCTAAAGTTACGAAAAATGGCATGATCAAGTGGCCACTGCCCACTCCATGGTGGGCACTTTCCAGCGATGTATGTCACTTGGCCAGAATATTTTTCTAAAGTTACGAAAAATGGCACTGAAAACGCGCATTTTTAGTTAGCCTACACTGGCATGATCAAGTGGCCACTGCTCACTCCATGGTGGGCACTGCCCACTCCATGGTCCGAGTGCGTTGATGAAACGTACCATTTTGGAAAGCTAATGGCTGCACCTTTCCAGCGATATATGCCACTTGGCCAGAATATTTTTCTAAAGTTACGAAAAATGCCACTGAAAACGCGCATTTTTAGTTAGCGTTGATGAAACTTACCATTTTGGAAAGCTAATGACAGCACCTTTCCAGCGATGTATGTCACTTGGCCAGAATATTTTTCTAAAGTTACGAAAAATGGCACTGAAAACGCGTATTTTTAGTTAGCCTACACTGGCATGATCAAGTGGCCACTGCCCACTCCATGGTCCGAGTGCGTTGGTGAAACGTACCATTTTGGAAAGCTAATGGCAGCACCTTTCCAGCGATATATGCCACTTGGCCAGAATATTTTTCTAAAGTTACGAAAAATGCCACTGAAAACGCGCATTTTTAGTTAGCGTTGATGAAACTCTTACCATTTTGGAAAGCTAATGACAGCACCTTTCCAGCGATGTATGTCACTTGGCCAGAATATTTTTCTAAAGTTACTAAATGGCACTGAAACCGCGCATTTTTAGTTAGCCTACACTGGCATGATCAAGTGGCCACTGCCCACTCCATGGTCCGAGTGCGTTGATGAAACTTACCATTTTGGAAAGCTAATGGCAGCACCTTTCCAGCGATATATGCCACTTGGCCAGAATATTTTTCTAAAGTTACGAAAAATGCCACTGAAAACGCGCATTTTTAGTTAGCGTTGATGAAACTTACCATTTTGGAAAGCTAATGACAGCACCTTTCCAGCGATGTATGTCACTTGGCCAGAATATTTTTCTAAAGTTACGAAAAATGGCACTGAAAACGCGTATTTTTAGTTAGCCTACACTGGCATGATCAAGTGGCCACTGCCCACTCCATGGTCCGAGTGCGTTGGTGAAACGTACCATTTTGGAAAGCTAATGGCAGCACCTTTCCAGCGATATATGCCACTTGGCCAGAATATTTTTCTAAAGTTACGAAAAATGCCACTGAAAACGCGCATTTTTAGTTAGCGTTGATGAAACTTACCATTTTGGAAAGCTAATGACAGCACCTTTCCAGCGATGTATGTCACTTGGCCAGAATATTTTTCTAAAGTTACGAAAAATGGCACTGAAACCGCGCATTTTTAGTTAGCCTACACTGGCATGATCAAGTGGCCACTGCCCACTCCATGGTCCGAGTGCGTTGATGAAACTTACCATTTTGGAAAGCTAATGGCAGCACCTTTCCAGCGATATATGCCACTTGGCCAGAATATTTTTCTAAAGTTACGAAAAATGCCACTGAAAACGCGCATTTTTAGTTAGCGTTGATGAAACTTACCATTTTGGAAAGCTAATGACAGCACCTTTCCAGCGATGTATGTCACTTGGCCAGAATATTTTTCTAAAGTTACGAAAAATGGCACTGAAAAAGCGCATTTTTAGTTAGCCTACACTGGCATGATCAAGTGGCCACTGCCCACACCATGGTGGACACTGCCAACTCCATGGTCCGAGTGCGTTGATGAAACTTACCATTTTGGAAAGCTAATGACAGCACCTTTCCAGCGATGTATGTCACTTGACCAGAATATTTTTCTAAAGTTACGAAAAATGGCACTGAAAACGCGTATTTTTAGTTAGCCTACACTGGCATGATCAAGTGGCCACTGCCCACTCCATGGTCCGAGTGCGTTAATGAAACTTACCATTTTGGAAAGCTAATGGCAGCACCTTTCCAGCGATATATGCCACTTGGCCAGAATATTTTTCTAAAGTTACGAAAAATGCCACTGAAAACGCGCATTTTTAGTTAGCCTACTATACACTGGCATGATGAAGTGGCCACTGCCCACTCCATGGTCCGAGTGCGTTGATGAAACTTACCATTTTGGAAAGCTAATGACAGCACCTTTCCAGCGATGTATGTCACTTGACCAGAATATTTTTCTAAAGTTACGAAAAATGGCACTGAAAACGCGCATTTTTAGTTAGCCTACACTGGCATGATCAAGTGGCCACTGCCCACTTCATGGTGGGCACTGCCCACTCCATGGTCCGAGTGCGTTGATGAAACGTACCATTTTGGAAAGCTAATGGCAGCACCTTTCCAGCGATGTATGTCACTTGGCCAGAATATTTTTCTAAAGTTACGAAAAATGGCACTGAAACCGCGCATTTTTAGTTAGCCTACACTGGCATGATGAAGTGGCCACTGCCCACTCCATGGTCCGAGTGCGTTGGTGAAACGTACCATTTTGGAAAGCTAATGACAGCACCTTTCCAGCGATGTATGTCACTTGGCCAGAATATTTTTCTAAAGTTACGAAAAATGGCACTGAAACCGCGCATTTATAGTTAGCCTACTATACACTGGCATGATGAAGTGGCCACTGCCCACTCCATGGTCCGAGTGCGTTGATGAAGCTTACCATTTTGGAAGGCTAATGACAGCACCTTTCCAGCGATGTATGTCACTTGACCAGAATATTTTTCTAAAGTTACGAAAAATGGCACTGAAAACGCGCATTTTTAGTTAGCCTACACTGGCATGATCAAGTGGCCACTGCCCACTTCATGGTGGGCACTGCCCACTCCATGGTCCGAGTGCGTTGATGAAACGTACCATTTTGGAAAGCTAATGGCAGCACCTTTCCAGCGATGTATGTCACTTGGCCAGAATATTTTTCTAAAGTTACGAAAAATGGCACTGAAACCGCGCATTTTTAGTTAGCCTACACTGGCATGATGAAGTGGCCACTGCCCACTCCATGGTCCGAGTGCGTTGGTGAAACGTACCATTTTGGAAAGCTAATGACAGCACCTTTCCAGCGATGTATGTCACTTGGCCAGAATATTTTTCTAAAGTTACGAAAAATGGCACTGAAACCGCGCATTTATAGTTAGCCTACTATACACTGGCATGATGAAGTGGCCACTGCCCACTCCATGGTCCGAGTGCGTTGATGAAGCTTACCATTTTGGAAAGCTAATGACAGCACCTTTCCAGCGATGTATGTCACTTGGCCAGAATATTTTTCTAAAGTTACTAAATGGCACTGAAACCGCGCATTTTTAGTTAGCCTACACTGGCATGATCAAGTGGCCACTGCCCACTCCATGGTCCGAGTGCGTTGATGAAACTTACTATTTTGGAAAGCTAATGGCAGCACCTTTCCAGCGATATATGCCACTTGGCCAGAATATTTTTCTAAAGTTACGAAAAATGCCACTGAAAACGCGCATTTTTAGTTAGCCTACTATACACTGGCATGATGAAGTGGCCACTGCCCACTCCATGGTCCGAGTGCGTTGATGAAGCTTACCATTTTGGAAAGCTAATGACAGCACCTTTCCAGCGATGTATGTCACTTGGCCAGAATATTTTTCTAAAGTTACTAAATGGCACTGAAACCGCGCATTTTTAGTTAGCCTACACTGGCATGATCAAGTGGCCACTGCCCACTCCATGGTCCGAGTGCGTTGATGAAACTTACCATTTTGGAAAGCTAATGGCAGCACCTTTCCAGCGATATATGCCACTTGGCCAGAATATTTTTCTAAAGTTACGAAAAATGGCACTGAAACCGCGCATTTATAGTTAGCCTACTATACACTGGCATGATGAAGTGGCCACTGCCCACTCCATGGTCCGAGTGCGTTGATGAAGCTTACCATTTTGGAAGGCTAATGATAGCACCTTTCCAGCGATGTATGTCACTTGACCAGAATATTTTTCTAAAGTTACGAAAAATGGCACTGAAAACGCGCATTTTTAGTTAGCCTACACTGGCATGATCAAGTGGCCACTGCCCACTTCATGGTGGGCACTGCCCACTCCATGGTCCGAGTGCGTTGATGAAACGTACCATTTTGGAAAGCTAATGGCAGCACCTTTCCAGCGATGTATGTCACTTGGCCAGAATATTTTTCTAAAGTTACGAAAAATGGCACTGAAACCGCGCATTTTTAGTTAGCCTACACTGGCATGATGAAGTGGCCACTGCCCACTCCATGGTCCGAGTGCGTTGGTGAAACGTACCATTTTGGAAAGCTAATGACAGCACCTTTCCAGCGATGTATGTCACTTGGCCAGAATATTTTTCTAAAGTTACTAAATGGCACTGAAACCGCGCATTTTTAGTTAGCCTACACTGGCATGATCAAGTGGCCACTGCCCACTCCATGGTCCGAGTGCGTTGATGAAACTTACCATTTTGGAAAGCTAATGGCAGCACCTTTCCAGCGATATATGCCACTTGGCCAGAATATTTTTCTAAAGTTACGAAAAATGCCACTGAAAACGCGCATTTTTAGTTAGCCTACTATACACTGGCATGATGAAGTGGCCACTGCCCACTCCATGGTCCGAGTGCGTTGATGAAACTTACCATTTTGGAAAGCTAATGACAGCACCTTTCCAGCGACGTATGTCACTTGGCCAGAATATTTTTCTAAAGTTACGAAAAATGGCACTGAAACCGCGCATTTTTAGTTAGCCTACACTGGCATGATCAAGTGGCCACTGCCCACTCCATGGTCCGAGTGCGTTGATGAAACTTACCATTTTGGAAAGCTAATGGCAGCACCTTTCCAGCGATATATGCCACTTGGCCAGAATATTTTTCTAAAGTTACGAAAAATGGCATGATCAAGTGGCCACTGCCCACTCCATGGTGGGCACTTTCCAGCGATGTATGTCACTTGGCCAGAATATTTTTCTAAAGTTACGAAAAATGGCACTGAAAACGCGCATTTTTAGTTAGCCTACACTGGCATGATCAAGTTGCCACTGCTCACTCCATGGTGGGCACTGCCCACTCCATGGTCCGAGTGCGTTGATGAAACGTACCATTTTGGAAAGCTAATGGCAGCACCTTTCCAGCGATATATGCCACTTGGCCAGAATATTTTTCTAAAGTTACGAAAAATGGCACTGAAAACGCGTATTTTTAGTTAGCCTACACTGGCATGATCAAGTGGCCACTGCCCACTCCATGGTCCGAGTGCGTTGGTGAAACGTACCATTTTGGAAAGCTAATGGCAGCACCTTTCCAGCGATATATGCCACTTGGCCAGAATATTTTTCTAAAGTTACGAAAAATGCCACTGAAAACGCGCATTTTTAGTTAGCGTTGATGAAACTTACCATTTTGGAAAGCTAATGACAGCACCTTTCCAGCGATGTATGTCACTTGGCCAGAATATTTTTCTAAAGTTACGAAAAATGGCACTGAAACCGCGCATTTTTAGTTAGCCTACACTGGCATGATCAAGTGGCCACTGCCCACTCCATGGTCCGAGTGCGTTGATGAAACTTACCATTTTGGAAAGCTAATGGCAGCACCTTTCCAGCGATATATGCCACTTGGCCAGAATATTTTTCTAAAGTTACGAAAAATGGCACTGAAAAAGCGCATTTTTAGTTAGCCTACACTGGCATGATCAAGTGGCCACTGCCCACACCATGGTGGACACTGCCCACTCCATGGTCCGAGTGCGTTGATGAAACGTACCGTTTTGGAAAGCTAATGACAGCACCTTTCCAGCGATGTATGTCACGTGGCCAGAATATTTTTCTAAAGTTACGAAAAATGGCACTGAAACCGCGCATTTTTAGTTAGCCTACTATACACTGGCATGATGAAGTGGCCACTGCCCACTCCATGGTCCGAGCGCGTTAATGAAGCTTACCATTTTGGAAAGCTAATGACAGCACCTTTCCAGCGATGTATGTCACTTGACCAGAATATTTTTCTAAAGTTACGAAAAATGGCACTGAAAACGCGTATTTTTAGTTAGCCTACACTGGCATGATCAAGTGGCCACTGCCCACTCCATGGTCCGAGTGCGTTAATGAAACTTACCATTTTGGAAAGCTAATGGCAGCACCTTTCCAGCGATATATGCCACTTGGCCAGAATATTTTTCTAAAGTTACGAAAAATGCCACTGAAAACGCGCATTTTTAGTTAGCCTACACTGGCATGATCAAGTGGCCACTGCCCACACCATGGTGGGCACTGCCCACTCCATGGTCCGAGTGCGTTGATGAAACGTACCGTTCTGGAAAGCTAATGACAGCACCTTTCCAGCGATGTATGTCACTTGGCCAGAATATTTTTCTAAAGTTACGAAAAATGGCACTGAAACCGCGCATTTTTAGTTAGCCTACTATACACTGGCATGATGAAGTGGCCACTGCCCACTCCATGGTCCGAGTGCGTTGATGAAGCTTACCATTTTGGAAGGCTAATGACAGCACCTTTCCAGCGATGTATGTCACTTGACCAGAATATTTTTCTAAAGTTACGAAAAATGGCACTGAAAACGCGCATTTTTAGTTAGCCTACACTGGCATGATCAAGTGGCCACTGCCCACTTCATGGTGGGCACTGCCCACTCCATGGTCCGAGTGCGTTGATGAAACGTACCATTTTGGAAAGCTAATGGCAGCACCTTTCCAGCGATGTATGTCACTTGGCCAGAATATTTTTCTAAAGTTACGAAAAATGGCACTGAAAACGCGTATTTTTAGTTAGCCTACCCTGGCATGATCAAGTGGCCACTGCCCACTCCATGGTCCGAGTGCGTTGATGAAACTTACCATTTTGGAAAGCTAATGGCAGCACCTTTCCAGCGATCTATGTCACTTGGCCAGAATATTTTTCTAAAGTTACGAAAAATGGCACTGAAACCGCGCATTTTTCGTTAGCCTACACTGGCATGATCAAGTGGCCACTGCCCACTCCATGGTCCGAGTGCGTTGATGAAACTTACCATTTTGGAAAGCTAATGGTAGCACCTTTCCAGCAATATATGCCACTTGGCCAGAATATTTTTCTAAAGTTACGAAAAATGCCACTGAAAACGCGCATTTTTAGTTAGCCTACTATACACTGGCATGATGAAGTGGTCACTGCCCACTCCATGGTCCGAGTGCGTTGATGAAACTTACCATTTTGGAAAGCTAATGACAGCACCTTTCCAGCGACGTATGTCACTTGGCCAGAATATTTTTCTAAAGTTACGAAAAATGGCACTGAAAACGCGCATTTTTAGTTAGCCTACACTGGCATGATCAAGTGGCCACTGCCCACTTCATGGTGGGCACTGCCCACTCCATGGTCCGAGTGCGTTGATGAAACGTACCATTTTGGAAAGCTAATGGCAGCACCTTTCCAGCGATGTATGTCACTTGGCCAGAATATTTTTCTAAAGTTACGAAAAATGGCACTGAAAACGCGTATTTTTAGTTAGCCTACCCTGGCATGATCAAGTGGCCACTGCCCACTCCATGGTCCGAGTGCGTTGATGAAACTTACTATTTTGGAAAGCTAATGGCAGCACCTTTCCAGCGATGTATGTCACTTGGCCAGAATATTTTTCTAAAGTTACGAAAAATGGCACTGAAACCGCGCATTTTTCGTTAGCCTACACTGGCATGATCAAGTGGCCACTGCCCACTCCATGGTCCGAGTGCGTTGATGAAACTTACCATTTTGGAAAGCTAATGGCAGCACCTTTCCAGCGATATATGCCACTTGGCCAGAATATTTTTCTAAAGTTACGAAAAATGCCACTGAAAACGCGCATTTTTAGTTAGCCTACTATACACTGGCATGATGAAGTGGCCACTGCCCACTCCATGGTCCGAGTGCGTTGATGAAACTTACCATTTTGGAAAGCTAATGACAGCACCTTTCCAGCGACGTATGTCACTTGGCCAGAATATTTTTCTAAAGTTACGAAAAATGGCACTGAAACCGCGCATTTTTAGTTAGCCTACACTGGCATGATCAAGTGGCCACTGCCCACTCCATGGTCCGAGTGCGTTGATGAAACTTACCATTTTGGAAAGCTAATGGCAGCACCTTTCCAGCGATATATGCCACTTGGCCAGAATATTTTTCTAAAGTTACGAAAAATGGCATGATCAAGTGGCCACTGCCCACTCCATGGTGGGCACTTTCCAGCGATGTATGTCACTTGGCCAGAATATTTTTCTAAAGTTACGAAAAATGGCACTGAAAACGCGCATTTTTAGTTAGCCTACACTGGCATGATCAAGTGGCCACTGCTCACTCCATGGTGGGCACTGCCCACTCCATGGTCCGAGTGCGTTGATGAAACGTACCATTTTGGAAAGCTAATGGCTGCACCTTTCCAGCGATATATGCCACTTGGCCAGAATATTTTTCTAAAGTTACGAAAAATGCCACTGAAAACGCGCATTTTTAGTTAGCGTTGATGAAACTTACCATTTTGGAAAGCTAATGACAGCACCTTTCCAGCGATGTATGTCACTTGGCCAGAATATTTTTCTAAAGTTACGAAAAATGGCACTGAAAACGCGTATTTTTAGTTAGCCTACACTGGCATGATCAAGTGGCCACTGCCCACTCCATGGTCCGAGTGCGTTGGTGAAACGTACCATTTTGGAAAGCTAATGGCAGCACCTTTCCAGCGATATATGCCACTTGGCCAGAATATTTTTCTAAAGTTACGAAAAATGCCACTGAAAACGCGCATTTTTAGTTAGCGTTGATGAAACTTACCATTTTGGAAAGCTAATGACAGCACCTTTCCAGCGATGTATGTCACTTGGCCAGAATATTTTTCTAAAGTTACGAAAAATGGCACTGAAAACGCGTATTTTTAGTTAGCCTACACTGGCATGATCAAGTGGCCACTGCCCACTCCATGGTCCGAGTGCGTTGGTGAAACGTACCATTTTGGAAAGCTAATGGCAGCACCTTTCCAGCGATGTATGTCACTTGGCCAGAATATTTTTCTAAAGTTACGAAAAATGGCACTGAAACCGCGCATTTTTAGTTAGCCTACACTGGCATGATCAAGTGGCCACTGCCCACTCCATGGTCCGAGTGCGTTGATGAAACTTACCATTTTGGAAAGCTAATGGTAGCACCTTTCCAGCGATATATGCCACTTGGCCAGAATATTTTTCTAAAGTTACGAAAAATGCCACTGAAAACGCGCATTTTTAGTTAGCCTACTATACACTGGCATGATGAAGTGGCCACTGCCCACTCCATGGTCCGAGTGCGTTGATGAAACTTACCATTTTGGAAAGCTAATGACAGCACCTTTCCAGCGATGTATGCCACTTGGCCAGAATATTTTTCTAAAGTTACGAAAAATGCCACTGAAAACGCGCATTTTTAGTTAGCCTACACTGGCATGATCAAGTGGCCACTGCCCACACCATGGTGGGCACTGCCCACTCCATGGTCCGAGTGCGTTGATGAAACGTACCGTTTTGGAAAGCTAATGACAGCACCTTTCCAGCGATATATGCCACTTGGCCAGAATATTTTTCTAAAGTTACGAAAAATGGCATGATCAAGTGGCCACTGCCCACTCCATGGTGGGCACTTTCCAGCGATGTATGTCACTTGGCCAGAATATTTTTCTAAAGTTACGAAAAATGGCACTGAAACCGCGCATTTTTAGTTAGCCTACTATACACTGGCATGATGAAGTGGCCACTGCCCACTCCATGGTCCGAGCGCGTTGATGAAGCTTACCATTTTGGAAAGCTAATGACAGCACCTTTCCAGCGATGTATGTCACTTGACCAGAATATTTTTCTAAAGTTACGAAAAATGGCACTGAAAACGCGTATTTTTAGTTAGCCTACACTGGCATGATCAAGTGGCCACTGCCCACTCCATGGTCCGAGTGCGGTAATGAAACTTACCATTTTGGAAAGCTAATGGCAGCACCTTTCCAGCGATATATGCCACTTGGCCAGAATATTTTTCTAAAGTTACGAAAAATGGCACTGAAAACGCGTATTTTTAGTTAGCCTACACTGGCATGATCAAGTGGCCACTGCCCACTCCATGGTCCGAGTGCGTTGATGAAACGTACCGTTTTGGAAAGCTAATGACAGCACCTTTCCAGCGATATATGCCACTTGGCCAGAATATTTTTCTAAAGTTACGAAAAATGGCATGATCAAGTGGCCACTGCCCACTCCATGGTGGGCACTTTCCAGCGATGTATGTCACTTGGCCAGAATATTTTTCTAAAGTTACGAAAAATGGCACTGAAACCGCGCATTTTTAGTTAGCCTACACTGGCATGATCAAGTGGCCACTGCCCACTCCATGGTCCGAGTGCGTTGATGAAACTTACCATTTTGGAAAGCTAATGGCAGCACCTTTCCAGCGATGTATGTCACTTGGCCAGAATATTTTTCTAAAGTTACGAAAAATGGCACTGAAACCGCGCATTTTTAGTTAGCCTACACTGGCATGATCAAGTGGCCACTGCCCACTCCATGGTCCGAGTGCGTTGATGAAACTTACCATTTTGGAAAGCTAATGGTAGCACCTTTCCAGCGATATATGCCACTTGGCCAGAATATTTTTCTAAAGTTACGAAAAATGCCACTGAAAACGCGCATTTTTAGCTAGCCTACTATACACTGGCATGATGAAGTGGCCACTGCCCACTCCATGGTCCGAGTGCGTTGATGAAACTTACCATTTTGGAAAGCTAATGACAGCACCTTTCCAGCGATGTATGTCACTTGGCCAGAATATTTTTCTAAAGTTACTAAATGGCACTGAAACCGCGCATTTTTAGTTAGCCTACACTGGCATGATCAAGTGGCCACTGCCCACTCCATGGTCCGAGTGCGTTGATGAAACTTACCATTTTGGAAAGCTAATGGCAGCACCTTTCCAGCGATATATGCCACTTGGCCAGAATATTTTTCTAAAGTTACGAAAAATGCCACTGAAAACGCGCATTTTTAGTTAGCCTACTATACACTGGCATGATGAAGTGGCCACTGCCCACTCCATGGTCCGAGTGCGTTGATGAAACTTACCATTTTGGAAAGCTAATGACAGCACCTTTCCAGCGACGTATGTCACTTGGCCAGAATATTTTTCTAAAGTTACGAAAAATGGCACTGAAACCGCGCATTTTTAGTTAGCCTACACTGGCATGATCAAGTGGCCACTGCCCACTCCATGGTCCGAGTGCGTTAATGAAACTTACCATTTTGGAAAGCTAATGGCAGCACCTTTCCAGCGATATATGCCACTTGGCCAGAATATTTTTCTAAAGTTACGAAAAATGGCACTGAAAACGCGTATTTTTAGTTAGCCTACACTGGCATGATCAAGTGGCCACTGCCCACTCCATGGTCCGAGTGCGTTGATGAAACGTACCGTTTTGGAAAGCTAATGACAGCACCTTTCCAGCGATATATGCCACTTGGCCAGAATATTTTTCTAAAGTTACGAAAAATGGCATGATCAAGTGGCCACTGCCCTTTCCATGGTGGGCACTTTCCAGCGATGTATGTCACTTGGCCAGAATATTTTTCTAAAGTTACGAAAAATGGCACTGAAACCGCGCATTTTTAGTTAGCCTACTATACACTGGCATGATGAAGTGGCCACTGCCCACTCCATGGTCCGAGTGCGTTGATGAAGCTTACCATTTTGGAAGGCTAATGACAGCACCTTTCCAGCGATGTATGTCACTTGACCAGAATATTTTTCTAAAGTTACGAAAAATGGCACTGAAAACGCGCATTTTTAGTTAGCCTACACTGGCATGATGAAGTGGCCACTGCCCACTCCATGGTCCGAGTGCGTTGATGAAACTTACCATTTTGGAAAGCTAATGGCAGCACCTTTCCAGCGATGTATGTCACTTGGCCAGAATATTTTTCTAAAGTTACGAAAAATGGCACTGAAACCGCGCATTTTTAGTTAGCCTACACTGGCATGATCAAGTGGCCACTGCCCACTCCATGGTCCGAGTGCGTTGATGAAACTTACCATTTTGGAAAGCTAATGGTAGCACCTTTCCAGCGATATATGCCACTTGGCCAGAATATTTTTCTAAAGTTACGAAAAATGCCACTGAAAACGCGCATTTTTAGTTAGCCTACTATACACTGGCATGATGAAGTGGCCACTGCCCACTCCATGGTCCGAGTGCGTTGATGAAACTTACCATTTTGGAAAGCTAATGACAGCACCTTTCCAGCGATGTATGTCACTTGGCCAGAATATTTTTCTAAAGTTACTAAATGGCACTGAAACCGCGCATTTTTAGTTAGCCTACACTGGCATGATCAAGTGGCCACTGCCCACTCCATGGTCCGAGTGCGTTGATGAAACTTACCATTTTGGAAAGCTAATGGCAGCACCTTTGCAGCGATATATGCCACTTGGCCAGAATATTTTTCTAAAGTTACGAAAAATGCCACTGAAAACGCGCATTTTTAGTTAGCCTACTATACACTGGCATGATGAAGTGGCCACTGCCCACTCCATGGTCCGAGTGCGTTGATGAAACTTACCATTTTGGAAAGCTAATGACAGCACCTTTCCAGCGACGTATGTCACTTGGCCAGAATATTTTTCTAAAGTTACGAAAAATGGCACTGAAACCGCGCATTTTTAGTTAGCCTACACTGGCATGATCAAGTGGCCACTGCCCACTCCATGGTCCGAGTGCGTTGATGAAACTTACCATTTTGGAAAGCTAATGGCAGCACCTTTCCAGCGATATATGCCACTTGGCCAGAATATTTTTCTAAAGTTACGAAAAATGGCATGATCAAGTGGCCACTGCCCACTCCATGGTGGGCACTTTCCAGCGATGTATGTCACTTGGCCAGAATATTTTTCTAAAGTTACGAAAAATGGCACTGAAAACGCGCATTTTTAGTTAGCCTACACTGGCATGATCAAGTTGCCACTGCTCACTCCATGGTGGGCACTGCCCACTCCATGGTCCGAGTGCGTTGATGAAACGTACCATTTTGGAAAGCTAATGGCAGCACCTTTCCAGCGATATATGCCACTTGGCCAGAATATTTTTCTAAAGTTACGAAAAATGGCACTGAAAACGCGTATTTTTAGTTAGCCTACACTGGCATGATCAAGTGGCCACTGCCCACTCCATGGTCCGAGTGCGTTGGTGAAACGTACCATTTTGGAAAGCTAATGGCAGCACCTTTCCAGCGATATATGCCACTTGGCCAGAATATTTTTCTAAAGTTACGAAAAATGCCACTGAAAACGCGCATTTTTAGTTAGCGTTGATGAAACTTACCATTTTGGAAAGCTAATGACAGCACCTTTCCAGCGATGTATGTCACTTGGCCAGAATATTTTTCTAAAGTTACGAAAAATGGCACTGAAACCGCGCATTTTTAGTTAGCCTACACTGGCATGATCAAGTGGCCACTGCCCACTCCATGGTCCGAGTGCGTTGATGAAACTTACCATTTTGGAAAGCTAATGGCAGCACCTTTCCAGCGATATATGCCACTTGGCCAGAATATTTTTCTAAAGTTACGAAAAATGGCACTGAAAAAGCGCATTTTTAGTTAGCCTACACTGGCATGATCAAGTGGCCACTGCCCACTCCATGGTCCGAGTGCGTTGATGAAACTTACCATTTTGGAAAGCTAATGGCAGCACCTTTCCAGCGATATATGCCACTTGGCCAGAATATTTTTCTAAAGTTACGAAAAATGGCATGATCAAGTGGCCACTGCCCACTCCATGGTGGGCACTTTCCAGCGATGTATGTCACTTGGCCAGAATATTTTTCTAAAGTTACGAAAAATGGCACTGAAAACGCGCATTTTTAGTTAGCCTACACTGGCATGATCAAGTGGCCACTGCTCACTCCATGGTGGGCACTGCCCATCCTGCAGCACCTTTCCAGCGATATATGCCACTTGGCCAGAATATTTTTCTAAAGTTACGAAAAATGCCACTGAAAACGCGCATTTTTAGTTAGCCTACACTGGCATGATCAAGTGGCCACTGCCCACTCCATGGTGGGCACTGCCCACTCCATGGTCCGAGTGCGTTGATGAAACGTACCGTTCTGGAAAGCTAATGACAGCACCTTTCCAGCGATGTATGTCACTTGGCCAGAATATTTTTCTAAAGTTACGAAAAATGGCACTGAAACCGCGCATTTTTAGTTAGCCTACTATACACTGGCATGATGAAGTGGCCACTGCCCACTCCATGGTCCGAGTGCGTTGATGAAACTTACCATTTTGGAAAGCTAATGACAGCACCTTTCCAGCGATGTATGTCACTTGACCAGAATATTTTTCTAAAGTTACGAAAAATGGCACTGAAAACGCGCATTTTTAGTTAGCCTACACTGGCATGATCAAGTGGCCACTGCCCACTTCATGGTGGGCACTGCCCACTCCATGGTCCGAGTGCGTTGATGAAACGTACCATTTTGGAAAGCTAATGGCAGCACCTTTCCAGCGATATATGCCACTTGGCCAGAATATTTTTCTAAAGTTACGAAAAATGCCACTGAAAACGCGCATTTTTAGTTAGCGTTGATGAAGCTTACCATTTTGGAAAGCTAATGACAGCACCTTTCCAGCGATGTATGTCACTTGGCCAGAATATTTTTCTAAAGTTACGAAAAATGGCACTGAAAACGCGTATTTTTAGTTAGCCTACACTGGCATGATCAAGTGGCCACTGCCCACTCCATGGTCCGAGTGCGTTGGTGAAACGTACCATTTTGGAAAGCTAATGGCAGCACCTTTCCAGCGATATATGCCACTTGGCCAGAATATTTTTCTAAAGTTACGAAAAATGCCACTGAAAACGCGCATTTTTAGTTAGCGTTGATGAAACTTACCATTTTGGAAAGCTAATGACAGCACCTTTCCAGCGATGTATGTCACTTGGCCAGAATATTTTTCTAAAGTTACGAAAAATGGCACTGAAAAAGCGCATTTTTAGTTAGCCTACACTGGCATGATCAAGTGGCCACTGCCCACACCATGGTGGACACTGCCAACTCCATGGTCCGAGTGCGTTGATGAAACTTACCATTTTGGAAAGCTAATGACAGCACCTTTCCAGCGATGTATGTCACTTCACCAGAATATTTTTCTAAAGTTACGAAAAATGGCACTGAAAACGCGTATTTTTAGTTAGCCTACACTGGCATGATCAAGTGGCCACTGCCCACTCCATGGTCCGAGTGCGTTAATGAAACTTACCATTTTGGAAAGCTAATGGCAGCACCTTTCCAGCGATATATGCCACTTGGCCAGAATATTTTTCTAAAGTTACGAAAAATGCCACTGAAAACGCGCATTTTTAGTTAGCGTTGATGAAGCTTACCATTTTGGAAGGCTAATGACAGCACCTTTCCAGCGATGTATGTCACTTGACCAGAATATTTTTCTAAAGTTACGAAAAATGGCACTGAAAACGCGCATTTTTAGTTAGCCTACACTGGCATGATCAAGTGGCCACTGCCCACTTCATGGTGGGCACTGCCCACTCCATGGTCCGAGTGCGTTGATGAAACGTACCATTTTGGAAAGCTAATGGCAGCACCTTTCCAGCGATGTATGTCACTTGGCCAGAATATTTTTCTAAAGTTACGAAAAATGGCACTGAAAACGCGTATTTTTAGTTAGCCTACCCTGGCATGATCAAGTGGCCACTGCCCACTCCATGGTCCGAGTGCGTTGATGAAACTTACCATTTTGGAAAGCTAATGGCAGCACCTTTCCAGCGATGTATGTCACTTGGCCAGAATATTTTTCTAAAGTTACGAAAAATGGCACTGAAACCGCGCATTTTTCGTTAGCCTACACTGGCATGATCAAGTGGCCACTGCCCACTCCATGGTTCGAGTGCGTTGATGAAACTTACCATTTTGGAAAGCTAATGGTAGCACCTTTCCAGCGATATATGCCACTTGGCCAGAATATTTTTCTAAAGTTACGAAAAATGCCACTGAAAACGCGCATTTTTAGTTAGCCTACTATACACTGGCATGATGAAGTGGTCACTGCCCACTCCATGGTCCGAGTGCGTTGATGAAACTTACCATTTTGGAAAGCTAATGACAGCACCTTTCCAGCGACGTATGTCACTTGGCCAGAATATTTTTCTAAAGTTACGAAAAATGGCACTGAAAACGCGCATTTTTAGTTAGCCTACACTGGCATGATCAAGTGGCCACTGCCCACTTCATGGTGGGCACTGCCCACTCCATGGTCCGAGTGCGTTGATGAAACGTACCATTTTGGAAAGCTAATGGCAGCACCTTTCCAGCGATGTATGTCACTTGGCCAGAATATTTTTCTAAAGTTACGAAAAATGGCACTGAAAACGCGTATTTTTAGTTAGCCTACCCTGGCATGATCAAGTGGCCACTGCCCACTCCATGGTCCGAGTGCGTTGATGAAACTTACCATTTTGGAAAGCTAATGGCAGCACCTTTCCAGCGATGTATGCCACTTGGCCAGAATATTTTTCTAAAGTTACGAAAAATGGCACTGAAACCGCGCATTTTTCGTTAGCCTACACTGGCATGATCAAGTGGCCACTGCCCACTCCATGGTCCGAGTGCGTTGATGAAACTTACCATTTTGGAAAGCTAATGGCAGCACCTTTCCAGCGATATATGCCACTTGGCCAGAATATTTTTCTAAAGTTACGAAAAATGCCACTGAAAACGCGCATTTTTAGTTAGCCTACTATACACTGGCATGATGAAGTGGCCACTGCCCACTCCATGGTCCGAGTGCGTTGATGAAACTTACCATTTTGGAAAGCTAATGACAGCACCTTTCCAGCGACGTATGTCACTTGGCCAGAATATTTTTCTAAAGTTACGAAAAATGGCACTGAAACCGCGCATTTTTAGTTAGCCTACACTGGCATGATCAAGTGGCCACTGCCCACTCCATGGTCCGAGTGCGTTGATGAAACTTACCATTTTGGAAAGCTAATGGCAGCACCTTTCCAGCGATATATGCCACTTGGCCAGAATATTTTTCTAAAGGTACGAAAAATGGCATGATCAAGTGGCCACTGCCCACTCCATGGTGGGCACTTTCCAGCGATGTATGTCACTTGGCCAGAATATTTTTCTAAAGTTACGAAAAATGGCACTGAAAACGCGCATTTTTAGTTAGCCTACACTGGCATGATCAAGTGGCCACTGCTCACTCCATGGTGGGCACTGCCCACTCCATGGTCCGAGTGCGTTGATGAAACGTACCATTTTGGAAAGCTAATGGCTGCACCTTTCCAGCGATATATGCCACTTGGCCAGAATATTTTTCTAAAGTTACGAAAAATGCCACTGAAAACGCGCATTTTTAGTTAGCGTTGATGAAACTTACCATTTTGGAAAGCTAATGACAGCACCTTTCCAGCGATGTATGTCACTTGGCCAGAATATTTTTCTAAAGTTACGAAAAATGGCACTGAAAACGCGTATTTTTAGTTAGCCTACACTGGCATGATCAAGTGGCCACTGCCCACTCCATGGTCCGAGTGCGTTGGTGAAACGTACCATTTTGGAAAGCTAATGGCAGCACCTTTCCAGCGATATATGCCACTTGGCCAGAATATTTTTCTAAAGTTACGAAAAATGCCACTGAAAACGCGCATTTTTAGTTAGCGTTGATGAAACTTACCATTTTGGAAAGCTAATGACAGCACCTTTCCAGCGATGTATGTCACTTGGCCAGAATATTTTTCTAAAGTTACGAAAAATGGCACTGAAACCGCGCATTTTTAGTTAGCCTACACTGGCATGATCAAGTGGCCACTGCCCACTCCATGGTCCGAGTGCGTTGATGAAACTTACCATTTTGGAAAGCTAATGGCAGCACCTTTCCAGCGATATATGCCACTTGGCCAGAATATTTTTCTAAAGTTACGAAAAATGCCACTGAAAACGCGCATTTTTAGTTAGCGTTGATGAAACTTACCATTTTGGAAAGCTAATGGCAGCACCTTTCCAGCGATGTATGTCACTTGGCCAGAATATTTTTCTAAAGTTACGAAAAATGGCACTGAAAACGCGTATTTTTAGTTAGCCTACACTGGCATGATCAAGTGGCCACTGCCCACTCCATGGTCCGAGTGCGTTGGTGAAACGTACCATTTTGGAAAGCTAATGGCAGCACCTTTCCAGCGATATATGCCACTTGGCCAGAATATTTTTCTAAAGTTACGAAAAATGCCACTGAAAACGCGCATTTTTAGTTAGCGTTGATGAAACTTACCATTTTGGAAAGCTAATGACAGCACCTTTCCAGCGATGTATGTCACTTGGCCAGAATATTTTTCTAAAGTTACGAAAAATGGCACTGAAACCGCGCATTTTTAGTTAGCCTACACTGGCATGATCAAGTGGCCACTGCCCACTCCATGGTCCGAGTGCGTTGATGAAACTTACCATTTTGGAAAGCTAATGGCAGCACCTTTCCAGCGATATATGCCACTTGGCCAGAATATTTTTCTAAAGTTACGAAAAATGCCACTGAAAACGCGCATTTTTAGTTAGCGTTGATGAAACTTACCATTTTGGAAAGCTAATGACAGCACCTTTCCAGCGATGTATGTCACTTGGCCAGAATATTTTTCTAAAGTTACGAAAAATGGCACTGAAAAAGCGCATTTTTAGTTAGCCTACACTGGCATGATCAAGTGGCCACTGATGAAACTTACCATTTTGGAAAGCTAATGACAGCACCTTTCCAGCGATGTATGTCACTTCACCAGAATATTTTTCTAAAGTTACGAAAAATGGCACTGAAAACGCGTATTTTTAGTTAGCCTACACTGGCATGATCAAGTGGCCACTGCCCACTCCATGGTCCGAGTGCGTTAATGAAACTTACCATTTTGGAAAGCTAATGGCAGCACCTTTCCAGCGATATATGCCACTTGGCCAGAATATTTTTCTAAAGTTACGAAAAATGCCACTGAAAACGCGCATTTTTAGTTAGCCTACTATACACTGGCATGATGAAGTGGCCACTGCCCACTCCATGGTCCGAGTGCGTTGATGAAACTTACCATTTTGGAAAGCTAATGACAGCACCTTTCCAGCGATGTATGTCACTTGACCAGAATATTTTTCTAAAGTTACGAAAAATGGCACTGAAAACGCGCATTTTTAGTTAGCCTACACTGGCATGATCAAGTGGCCACTGCCCACTTCATGGTGGGCACTGCCCACTCCATGGTCCGAGTGCGTTGATGAAACGTACCATTTTGGAAAGCTAATGGCAGCACCTTTCCAGCGATATATGCCACTTGGCCAGAATATTTTTCTAAAGTTACGAAAAATGCCACTGAAAACGCGCATTTTTAGTTAGCGTTGATGAAGCTTACCATTTTGGAAAGCTAATGACAGCACCTTTCCAGCGATGTATGTCACTTGGCCAGAATATTTTTCTAAAGTTACGAAAAATGGCACTGAAACCGCGCATTTTTAGTTAGCCTACACTGGCATGATCAAGTGGCCACTGCCCACTCCATGGTCCGAGTGCGTTGATGAAACTTACCATTTTGGAAAGCTAATGGCAGCACCTTTCCAGCGATATATGCCACTTGGCCAGAATATTTTTCTAAAGTTACGAAAAATGGCACTGAAAAAGCGCATTTTTAGTTAGCCTACACTGGCATGATCAAGTGGCCACTGCCCACACCATGGTGGACACTGCCCACTCCATGGTCCGAGTGCGTTGATGAAACGTACCGTTTTGGAAAGCTAATGACAGCACCTTTCCAGCGATGTATGTCACGTGGCCAGAATATTTTTCTAAAGTTACGAAAAATGGCACTGAAACCGCGCATTTTTAGTTAGCCTACTATACACTGGCATGATGAAGTGGCCACTGCCCACTCCATGGTCCGAGCGCGTTGATGAAGCTTACCATTTTGGAAAGCTAATGACAGCACCTTTCCAGCGATGTATGTCACTTGGCCAGAATATTTTTCTAAAGTTACGAAAAATGGCACTGAAACCGCGCATTTTTAGTTAGCCTACACTGGCATGATGAAGTGGCCACTGCCCACTCCATGGTCCGAGTGCGTTGGTGAAACGTACCATTTTGGAAAGCTAATGACAGCACCTTTCCAGCGATGTATGTCACTTGGCCAGAATATTTTTCTAAAGTTACGAAAAATGGCACTGAAACCGCGCATTTATAGTTAGCCTACTATACACTGGCATGATGAAGTGGCCACTGCCCACTCCATGGTCCGAGTGCGTTGATGAAGCTTACCATTTTGGAAGGCTAATGACAGCACCTTTCCAGCGATGTATGTCACTTGACCAGAATATTTTTCTAAAGTTACGAAAAATGGCACTGAAAACGCGCATTTTTAGTTAGCCTACACTGGCATGATCAAGTGGCCACTGCCCACTTCATGGTGGGCACTGCCCACTCCATGGTCCGAGTGCGTTGATGAAACGTACCATTTTGGAAAGCTAATGGCAGCACCTTTCCAGCGATGTATGTCACTTGGCCAGAATATTTTTCTAAAGTTACGAAAAATGGCACTGAAAACGCGTATTTTTAGTTAGCCTACCCTGGCATGATCAAGTGGCCACTGCCCACTCCATGGTCCGAGTGCGTTAATGAAACTTACCATTTTGGAAAGCTAATAGCAGCACCTTTCCACCGATATATGCCACTTGGCCAGAATATTTTTCTAAAGTTACGAAAAATGCCACTGAAAACGCGCATTTTTAGTTAGCCTACTATACACTGGCATGATGAAGTGGCCACTGCCCACTCCATGGTCCGAGTGCGTTAATGAAACGTACCATTTTGGAAAGCTAATGGCAGCACCTTTCCAGCGATGTATGTCACTTGGCCAGAATATTTTTCTAAAGTTACGAAAAATGGCACTGAAAACGCGTATTTTTAGTTAGCCTACACTGGCATGATGAAGTGGCCACTGCCCACTCCATGGTCCGAGTGCGTTGATGAAGCTTACCATTTTGGAAAGCTAATGGCAGCACCTTTCCAGCGATATATGCCACTTGGCCAGAATATTTTTCTAAAGTTACGAAAAATGGCACTGAAAACGCGCATTTTTAGTTAGCCTACACTGGCATGATCAAGTGGCCACTGCCCACTCCATGGTCCGAGTGCGTTGATGAAACTTACCATTTTGGAAAGCTAATGGCAGCACCTTTCCAGCGATATATGGCACTTGGCCAGAATATTTTTCTAAAGTTACGAAAAATGGCACTGAAAACGCGCATCTTTAGTTAGCCTACTATACACTGGCATGATGAAGTGACCACTGCCCACTCCATGGTCCGAGTTCGTTGATGAAGCTTACCATTTTGGAAAGCTAATGGCAGCACCTTTCCAGCGATATATGCCACTTGGCCAGAATATTTTTCTAAAGTTACGAAAAATGGCACTGAAAACGCGCATTTTTAGTTAGCCTACACTGGCATGATCAAGTGGCCACTGCCCACTCCATGGTCCGAGTGCGTTGATGAAACTTACCATTTTGGAAAGCTAATGGCAGCACCTTTCCAGCGATATATGCCACTTGGCCAGAATATTTTTCTAAAGTTACGAAAAATGGCACTGAAAACGCGCATTTTTAGTTAGCCTAAACTGGCATGATCAAGTGGCCACTGCCCACTCCATGGTGGGCACTGCCCACTCCATGGTCCGAGTGCGTTGATGAAACGTACCATTTTGGAAAGCTAATGGCAGTACCTTTCCAGCGATATATGCCACTTGGCCAGAATACTTTTCTAAAGTTACGAAAAATGGCACTGAAAAAGCGCATTTTTAGTTAGCCTACACTGGCATGATCAAGTGGCCACTGCCCACTCCATGGTGGGCACTGTCCACTCCATGGTCCGAGTGCGTTGATGAAACTTACCATCTTGGAAAGCTATTGGCAGCACCTTTCCAGCGATATATGCCACTTGGCCAGAATATTTTTCTAAAGTTACGAAAAATGGCACTGAAAACGCGCATTTTTAGTTAGCCTACACTGGCATGATCAAGTGGCCACTGCCCACTCCATGGTGGGCACTGCCCACTCCATGGTCCGAGTGCGTTGATGAAACGTACCATTTTGGAAAGCTAATGGCAGCACCTTTCCAGCGATATATGCCACTTGGCCAGAATATTTTTCTAAAGTTACGAAAAATGGCACTGAAAACGCGCATTTTTAGTTAGCCTACACTGGCATGATCAAGTGGCCACTTCCCACTCCATGGTCCGAGTGCGTTGATGAAACTTACCATTTTGGAAAGCTAATGGCAGCACCTTTCCAGCGATGTATGTCACTTGGCCAGAATATTTTTCTAAAGTTACGAAAAATGGCACTGAAACCGCGCATTTTTAGTTAGCCTACACTGGCATGATCAAGTGGCCACTGCCCACTCCATGGTCCGAGTGCGTTGATGAAACTTACCATTTTGGAAAGCTAATGGTAGCCTTTCCAGCGATATATGCCACTTGGCCAGAATATTTTTCTAAAGTTACGAAAAATGCCACTGAAAACGCGCATTTTTAGTTAGCCTACTATACACTGGCATGATGAAGTGGCCACTGCCCACTCCATGGTCCGAGTGCGTTGATGAAACTTACCATTTTGGAAAGCTAATGACAGCACCTTTCCAGCGATGTATGTCACTTGGCCAGAATATTTTTCTAAAGTTACGAAAAATGGCACTGAAACCGCGCATTTTTAGTTAGCCTACTATACACTGGCATGATGAAGTGGCCACTGCCCACTCCATGGTCCGAGTGCGTTGATGAAGCTTACCATTTTGGAAAGCTAATGGCAGCACCTTTCCAGCGATATATGCCACTTGGCCAGAATATTTTTCTAAAGTTACGAAAAATGGCACTGAAAACGCGCATTTTTATTTAGCCTACACTGGCATGATCAAGTGGCCACTGCCCACTCCATGGTCCGAGTGCGTTGATGAAACTTACCATTTTGGAAAGCTAATGGCAGCAACTTTCCAGCGATATATGCCACTTGGCCAGAATATTTTTCTAAAGTTACGAAAAATGGCACTGAAAACGCGCATCTTTAGTTAGCCTACTATACACTGGCATGATGAAGTGACCACTGCCCACTCCATGGTCCGAGTTCGTTGATGAAGCTTACCATTTTGGAAAGCTAATGGCAGCACCTTTCCAGCGATATATGCCACTTGGCCAGAGTATTTTTCTAAAGTTACGAAAAATGGCACTGAAAACGCGCATTTTTAGTTAGCCTACACTGGCATGATCAAGTGGCCACTGCCCACTCCATGGTCCGAGTGCGTTGATGAAACTTACCATTTTGGAAAGCTAATGGCAGCACCTTTCCACTGCCCACTCCATGGTCCGAGTGCGTTGATGAAACTTACCATTTTGGAAAGCTAATGGCAGCACCTTTCCAGCGATATATGCCACTTGGCCAGAATATTTTTCTAAAGTTACTAAATGGCACTGAAACCGCGCATTTTTAGTTAGCCTACACTGGCATGATCAAGTGGCCACTGCCCACTCCATGGTCCGAGTGCGTTGATGAAACTTACCATTTTGGAAAGCTAATGGCAGCACCTTTCCACAGATATATGCCACTTGGCCAGAATATTTTTCTAAAGTTACGAAAAATGGCATGATCAAGTGGCCACTGCCCACACCATGGTGGGCACTTTCCAGCGATGTATGTCACTTGGCCAGAATATTTTTCTAAAGTTACGAAAAATGGCACTGAAACCGCGCATTTATAGTTAGCCTACTATACACTGGCATGATGAAGTGGCCACTGCCCACTCCATGGTCCGAGTGCGTTGATGAAGCTTACCATTTTGGAAGGCTAATGACAGCACCTTTCCAGCGATGTATGTCACTTGACCAGAATATTTTTCTAAAGTTACGAAAAATGGCACTGAAAACGCGCATTTTTAGTTAGCCTACACTGGCATGATCAAGTGGCCACTGCCCACTTCATGGTGGGCACTGCCCACTCCATGGTCCGAGTGCGTTGATGAAACGTACCATTTTGGAAAGCTAATGGCAGCACCTTTCCAGCGATGTATGTCACTTGGCCAGAATATTTTTCTAAAGTTACGAAAAATGGCACTGAAAACGCGTATTTTTAGTTAGCCTACCCTGGCATGATCAAGTGGCCACTGCCCACTCCATGGTCCGAGTGCGTTAATGAAACTTACCATTTTGGAAAGCTAATGGCAGCACCTTTCCACCGATATATGCCACTTGGCCAGAATATTTTTCTAAAGTTACGAAAAATGCCACTGAAAACGCGCATTTTTAGTTAGCCTACTATACACTGGCATGATGAAGTGGCCACTGCCCACTCCATGGTCCGAGTGCGTTAATGAAACGTACCATTTTGGAAAGCTAATGGCAGCACCTTTCCAGCGATGTATGTCACTTGGCCAGAATATTTTTCTAAAGTTACGAAAAATGGCACTGAAAACGCGTATTTTTAGTTAGCCTACACTGGCATGATGAAGTGGCCACTGCCCACTCCATGGTCCGAGTGCGTTGATGAAGCTTACCATTTTGGAAAGCTAATGGCAGCACCTTTCCAGCGATATATGCCACTTGGCCAGAATATTTTTCTAAAGTTACGAAAAATGGCACTGAAAACGCGCATTTTTAGTTAGCCTACACTGGCATGATCAAGTGGCCACTGCCCACTCCATGGTCCGAGTGCGTTGATGAAACTTACCATTTTGGAAAGCTAATGGCAGCACCCTTCCAGCGATATATGGCACTTGGCCAGAATATTTTTCTAAAGTTACGAAAAATGGCACTGAAAACGCGCATCTTTAGTTAGCCTACTATACACTGGCATGATGAAGTGACCACTGCCCACTCCATGGTCCGAGTTTGTTGATGAAGCTTACCATTTTGGAAAGCTAATGGCAGCACCTTTCCAGCGATATATGCCACTTGGCCAGAATATTTTTCTAAAGTTACGAAAAATGGCACTGAAAACGCGCATTTTTAGTTAGCCTACACTGGCATGATCAAGTGGCCACTGCCCACTCCATGGTCCGAGTGCGTTGATGAAACTTACCATTTTGGAAAGCTAATGGCAGCACCTTTCCAGCGATATATGCCACTTGGCCAGAATATTTTTCTAAAGTTACGAAAAATGGCACTGAAAACGCGCATTTTTAGTTAGCCTAAACTGGCATGATCAAGTGGCCACTGCCCACTCCATGGTGGGCACTGCCCACTCCATGGTCCGAGTGCGTTGATGAAACGTACCATTTTGGAAAGCTAATGGCAGTACCTTTCCAGCGATATATGCCACTTGGCCAGAATACTTTTCTAAAGTTACGAAAAATGGCACTGAAAAAGCGCATTTTTAGTTAGCCTACACTGGCATGATCAAGTGGCCACTGCCCACTCCATGGTGGGCACTGCCCACTCCATGGTCCGAGTGCGTTGATGAAACTTACCATCTTGGAAAGCTAATGGCAGCACCTTTCCAGCGATATATGCCACTTGGCCAGAATATTTTTCTAAAGTTACGAAAAATGGCACTGAAAACGCGCATTTTTAGTTAGCCTACACTGGCATGATCAAGTGGCCACTGCCCACTCCATGGTGGGCACTGCCCACTCCATGGTCCGAGTGCGTTGATGAAACGTACCATTTTGGAAAGCTAATGGCAGCACCTTTCCAGCGATATATGCCACTTGGCCAGAATATTTTTCTAAAGTTACGAAAAATGGCACTGAAAACGCGCATTTTTAGTTAGCCTACACTGGCATGATCAAGTGGCCACTTCCCACTCCATGGTCCGAGTGCGTTGATGAAACTTACCATTTTGGAAAGCTAATGGCAGCACCTTTCCAGCGATGTATGTCACTTGGCCAGAATATTTTTCTAAAGTTACGAAAAATGGCACTGAAACCGCGCATTTTTAGTTAGCCTACACTGGCATGATCAAGTGGCCACTGCCCACTCCATGGTCCGAGTGCGTTGATGAAGCTTACCATTTTGGAAAGCTAATGGTAGCACCTTTCCAGCGATATATGCCACTTGGCCAGAATATTTTTCTAAAGTTACGAAAAATGGCACTGAAAACGCGCATATTTAGTTAGCCTACTATACACTGGCATGATGAAGTGGCCACTGCCCACTCCATGGTCCGAGTGCGTTGATGAAACTTACCATTTTGGAAAGCTAATGACAGCACCTTTCCAGCGATGTATGTCACTTGGCCAGAATATTTTTCTAAAGTTACGAAAAATGGCACTGAAACCGCGCATTTTTAGTTAGCCTACTATACACTGGCATGATGAAGTGGCCACTGCCCACTCCATGGTCCGAGTGCGTTGATGAAGCTTACCATTTTGGAAAGCTAATGGCAGCACCTTTCCAGCGATATATGCCACTTGGCCAGAATATTTTTCTAAAGTTACGAAAAATGGCACTGAAAACGCGCATTTTTATTTAGCCTACACTGGCATGATCAAGTGGCCACTGCCCACTCCATGGTCCGAGTGCGTTGATGAAACTTACCATTTTGGAAAGCTAATGGCAGCACCTTTCCAGCGATATATGCCACTTGGCCAGAATATTTTTCTAAAGTTACGAAAAATGGCACTGAAAACGCGCATTTTTAGTTAGCCTACACTGGCATGATCAAGTGGCCACTGCTCACTCCATGGTCCGAGTGCGTTGATGAAACTTACCATTTTGGAAAGCTAATGGCAGCACCTTTCCACAGCCCACTCCATGGTCCGAGTGCGTTGATGAAACTTACCATTTTGGAAAGCTAATGGCAGCACCTTTCCAGCGATATATGCCACTTGGCCAGAATATTTTTCTAAAGTTACTAAATGGCACTGAAACCGCGCATTTTTAGTTAGCCTACACTGGCATGATCAAGTGGCCACTGCCCACTCCATGGTCCGAGTGCGTTGATGAAACTTACCATTTTGGAAAGCTAATGGCAGCACCTTTCCAGCGATATATGCCACTTGGCCAGAATATTTTTCTAAAGTTACGAAAAATGCCACTGAAAACGCGCATTTTTAGTTAGCCTACTTTACACTGGCATGATGAAGTGGCCACTGCCCACTCCATGGTCCGAGTGCGTTGATGAAACTTACCATTTTGGAAAGCTAATGACAGCACCTTTCCAGCGACGTATGTCACTTGGCCAGAATATTTTTCTAAAGTTACGAAAAATGGCACTGAAACCGCGCATTTTTAGTTAGCCTACACTGGCATGATCAAGTGGCCACTGCCCACTCCATGGTCCGAGTGCGTTGATGAAACTTACCATTTTGGAAAGCTAATGGCAGCACCTTTCCAGCGATATATGCCACTTGGCCAGAATATTTTTCTAAAGTTACTAAATGGCACTGAAACCGCGCATTTTTAGTTAGCCTACACTGGCATGATCAAGTGGCCACTGCCCACTCCATGGTCCGAGTGCGTTGATGAAACTTACCATTTTGGAAAGCTAATGGCAGCACCTTTCCAGCGATATATGCCACTTGGCCAGAATATTTTTCTAAAGTTACGAAAAATGCCACTGAAAACGCGCATTTTTAGTTAGCCTACTATACACTGGCATGATGAAGTGGCCACTGCCCACTCCATGGTCCGAGTGCGTTGATGAAACTTACCATTTTGGAAAGCTAATGACAGCACCTTTCCAGCGACGTATGTCACTTGGCCAGAATATTTTTCTAAAGTTACGAAAAATGGCACTGAAACCGCGCATTTTTAGTTAGCCTACACTGGCATGATCAAGTGGCCACTGCCCACTCCATGGTGGGCACTGTCCACTCCATGGTCCGAGTGCGTTGATGAAACTTACCATCTTGGAAAGCTAATGGCAGCACCTTTCCAGCGATATATGCCACTTGGCCAGAATATTTTTCTAAAGTTACGAAAAATGGCACTGAAAACGCGCATTTTTAGTTAGCCTACACTGGCATGATCAAGTGGCCACTGCCCACTCCATGGTGGGCACTGCCCACTCCATGGTCCGAGTGCGTTGATGAAACGTACCATTTTGGAAAGCTAATGGCAGCACCTTTCCAGCGATATATGCCACTTGGCCAGAATATTTTTCTAAAGTTACGAAAAATGGCACTGAAAACGCGCATTTTTAGTTAGCCTACACTGGCATGATCAAGTGGCCACTTCCCACTCCATGGTCCGAGTGCGTTGATGAAACTTACCATTTTGGAAAGCTAATGGCAGCACCTTTCCAGCGATATATGCCACTTGGCCAGAATATTTTTCTAAAGTTACGAAAAATGGCACTGAAACCGCGCATTTTTAGTTAGCCTACACTGGCATGATCAAGTGGCCACTGCCCACTCCATGGTCCGAGTGCGTTGATGAAACTTACCATTTTGGAAAGCTAATGGTAGCACCTTTCCAGCGATATATGCCACTTGGCCAGAATATTTTTCTAAAGTTACGAAAAATGCCACTGAAAACGCGCATTTTTAGTTAGCCTACTATACACTGGCATGATGAAGTGGCCACTGCCCACTCCATGGTCCGAGTGCGTTGATGAAACTTACCATTTTGGAAAGCTAATGACAGCACCTTTCCAGCGATGTATGTCACTTGGCCAGAATATTTTTCTAAAGTTACGAAAAATGGCACTGAAACCGCGCATTTTTAGTTAGCCTACTATACACTGGCATGATGAAGTGGCCACTGCCCACTCCATGGTCCGAGTGCGTTGATGAAGCTTACCATTTTGGAAAGCTAATGGCAGCACCTTTCCAGCGATATATGCCACTTGGCCAGAATATTTTTCTAAAGTTACGAAAAATGGCACTGAAAACGCGCATTTTTATTTAGCCTACACTGGCATGATCAAGTGGCCACTGCCCACTCCATGGTCCGAGTGCGTTGATGAAACTTACCATTTTGGAAAGCTAATGGCAGCACCTTTCCAGCGATATATGCCACTTGGCCAGAATATTTTTCTAAAGTTACGAAAAATGGCACTGAGAACGCGCATTTTTAGTTAGCCTACACTGGCATGATCAAGTGGCCACTGCCCACTCCATGGTCCGAGTGCGTTGATGAAACTTACCATTTTGGAAAGCTAATGGCAGCACCTTTCCACTGCCCACTCCATGGTCCGAGTGCGTTGATGAAACTTACCATTTTGGAAAGCTAATGGCAGCACCTTTCCAGCGATATATGCCACTTGGCCAGAATATTTTTCTAAAGTTACTAAATGGCACTGAAACCGCGCATTTTTAGTTAGCCTACACTGGCATGATCAAGTGGCCACTGCCCACTCCATGGTCCGAGTGCGTTGATGAAACTTACCATTTTGGAAAGCTAATGGCAGCACCTTTCCACTGCCCACTCCATGGTCCGAGTGCGTTGATGAAACTTACCATTTTGGAAAGCTAATGGCAGCACCTTTCCAGCGATATATGCCACTTGGCCAGAATATTTTTCTAAAGTTACTAAATGGCACTGAAACCGCGCATTTTTAGTTAGCCTACACTGGCATGATCAAGTGGCCACTGCCCACTCCATGGTCCGAGTGCGTTGATGAAACTTACCATTTTGGAAAGCTAATGGCAGCACCTTTCCACCGATATATGCCACTTGGCCAGAATATTTTTCTAAAGTTACGAAAAATGGCATGATCAAGTGGCCACTGCCCACTCCATGGTGGGCACTTTCCAGCGATGTATGTCACTTGGCCAGAATATTTTTCTAAAGTTACGAAAAATGGCACTGAAACCGCGCATTTATAGTTAGCCTACTATACACTGGCATGATGAAGTGGCCACTGCCCACTCCATGGTCCGAGTGCGTTGATGAAGCTTACCATTTTGGAAGGCTAATGACAGCACCTTTCCAGCGATGTATGTCACTTGACCAGAATATTTTTCTAAAGTTACGAAAAATGGCACTGAAAACGCGCATTTTTAGTTAGCCTACACTGGCATGATCAAGTGGCCACTGCCCACTTCATGGTGGGCACTGCCCACTCCATGGTCCGAGTGCGTTGATGAAACGTACCATTTTGGAAAGCTAATGGCAGCACCTTTCCAGCGATGTATGTCACTTGGCCAGAATATTTTTCTAAAGTTACGAAAAATGGCACTGAAAACGCGTATTTTTAGTTAGCCTACCCTGGCATGATCAAGTGGCCACTGCCCACTCCATGGTCCGAGTGCGTTAATGAAACTTACCATTTTGGAAAGCTAATGGCAGCACCTTTCCACCGATATATGCCACTTGGCCAGAATATTTTTCTAAAGTTACGAAAAATGCCACTGAAAACGCGCATTTTTAGTTAGCCTACTATACACTGGCATGATGAAGTGGCCACTGCCCACTCCATGGTCCGAGTGCGTTAATGAAACGTACCATTTTGGAAAGCTAATGGCAGCACCTTTCCAGCGATGTATGTCACTTGGCCAGAATATTTTTCTAAAGTTACGAAAAATGGCACTGAAAACGCGTATTTTTAGTTAGCCTACACTGGCATGATGAAGTGGCCACTGCCCACTCCATGGTCCGAGTGCGTTGATGAAGCTTACCATTTTGGAAAGCTAATGGCAGCACCTTTCCAGCGATATATGCCACTTGGCCAGAATATTTTTCTAAAGTTACGAAAAATGGCACTGAAAACGCGCATTTTTAGTTAGCCTACACTGGCATGATCAAGTGGCCACTGCCCACTCCATGGTCCGAGTGCGTTGATGAAACTTACCATTTTGGAAAGCTAATGGCAGCACCTTTCCAGCGATATATGGCACTTGGCCAGAATATTTTTCTAAAGTTACGAAAAATGGCACTGAAAACGCGCATCTTTAGTTAGCCTACTATACACTGGCATGATGAAGTGACCACTGCCCACTCCATGGTCCGAGTTTGTTGATGAAGCTTACCATTTTGGAAAGCTAATGGCAGCACCTTTCCAGCGATATATGCCACTTGGCCAGAATATTTTTCTAAAGTTACGAAAAATGGCACTGAAAACGCGCATTTTTAGTTAGCCTACACTGGCATGATCAAGTGGCCACTGCCCACTCCATGGTCCGAGTGCGTTGATGAAACTTACCATTTTGGAAAGCTAATGGCAGCACCTTTCCAGCGATATATGCCACTTGGCCAGAATATTTTTCTAAAGTTACGAAAAATGGCACTGAAAACGCGCATTTTTAGTTAGCCTAAACTGGCATGATCAAGTGGCCACTGCCCACTCCATGGTGGGCACTGCCCACTCCATGGTCCGAGTGCGTTGATGAAACGTACCATTTTGGAAAGCTAATGGCAGTACCTTTCCAGCGATATATGCCACTTGGCCAGAATACTTTTCTAAAGTTACGAAAAATGGCACTGAAAAAGCGCATTTTTAGTTAGCCTACACTGGCATGATCAAGTGGCCACTGCCCACTCCATGGTGGGCACTGTCCACTCCATGGTCCGAGTGCGTTGATGAAACTTACCATCTTGGAAAGCTAATGGCAGCACCTTTCCAGCGATATATGCCACTTGGCCAGAATATTTTTCTAAAGTTACGAAAAATGGCACTGAAAACGCGCATTTTTAGTTAGCCTACACTGGCATGATCAAGTGGCCACTGCCCACTCCATGGTGGGCACTGCCCACTCCATGGTCCGAGTGCGTTGATGAAACGTACCATTTTGGAAAGCTAATGGCAGCACCTTTCCAGCGATATATGCCACTTGGCCAGAATATTTTTCTAAAGTTACGAAAAATGGCACTGAAAACGCGCATTTTTAGTTAGCCTACACTGGCATGATCAAGTGGCCACTTCCCACTCCATGGTCCGAGTGCGTTGATGAAACTTACCATTTTGGAAAGCTAATGGCAGCACCTTTCCAGCGATGTATGTCACTTGGCCAGAATATTTTTCTAAAGTTACGAAAAATGGCACTGAAACCGCGCATTTTTAGTTAGCCTACACTGGCATGATCAAGTGGCCACTGCCCACTCCATGGTCCGAGTGCGTTGATGAAACTTACCATTTTGGAAAGCTAATGGTAGCACCTTTCCAGCGATATATGCCACTTGGCCAGAATATTTTTCTAAAGTTACGAAAAATGCCACTGAAAACGCGCATTTTTAGTTAGCCTACTATACACTGGCATGATGAAGTGGCCACTGCCCACTCCATGGTCCGAGTGCGTTGATGAAGCTTACCATTTTGGAAAGCTAATGACAGCACCTTTCCAGCGATGTATGTCACTTGGCCAGAATATTTTTCTAAAGTTACGAAAAATGGCACTGAAACCGCGCATTTTTAGTTAGCCTACTATACACTGGCATGATGAAGTGGCCACTGCCCACTCCATGGTCCGAGTGCGTTGATGAAGCTTACCATTTTGGAAAGCTAATGGCAGCACCTTTCCAGCGATATATGCCACTTGGCCAGAATATTTTTCTAAAGTTACGAAAAATGGCACTGAAAACGCGCATTTTTATTTAGCCTACACTGGCATGATCAAGTGGCCACTGCCCACTCCATGGTCCGAGTGCGTTGATGAAACTTACCATTTTGGAAAGCTAATGGCAGCACCTTTCCAGCGATATATGCCACTTGGCCAGAATATTTTTCTAAAGTTACGAAAAATGGCACTGAGAACGCGCATTTTTAGTTAGCCTACACTGGCATGATCAAGTGGCCACTGCCCACTCCATGGTCCGAGTGCGTTGATGAAACTTACCATTTTGGAAAGCTAATGGCAGCACCTTTCCACTGCCCACTCCATGGTCCGAGTGCGTTGATGAAACTTACCATTTTGGAAAGCTAATGGCAGCACCTTTCCAGCGATATATGCCACTTGGCCAGAATATTTTTCTAAAGTTACTAAATGGCACTGAAACCGCGCATTTTTAGTTAGCCTACACTGGCATGATCAAGTGGCCACTGCCCACTCCATGGTCCGAGTGCGTTGATGAAACTTACCATTTTGGAAAGCTAATGGCAGCACCTTTCCAGCGATATATGCCACTTGGCCAGAATATTTTTCTAAAGTTACGAAAAATGCCACTGAAAACGCGCATTTTTAGTTAGCCTACTATACACTGGCATGATGAAGTGGCCACTGCCCACTCCATGGTCCGAGTGCGTTGATGAAACTTACCATTTTGGAAAGCTAATGACAGCACCTTTCCAGCGACGTATGTCACTTGGCCAGAATATTTTTCTAAAGTTACGAAAAATGGCACTGAAACCGCGCATTTTTAGTTAGCCTACACTGGCATGATCAAGTGGCCACTGCCCACTCCATGGTCCGAGTGCGTTGATGAAACTTACCATTTTGGAAAGCTAATGGCAGCACCTTTCCAGCGATATATGCCACTTGGCCAGAATATTTTTCTAAAGTTACGAAAAATGGCACTGAAAACGCGCATCTTTAGTTAGCCTACTATACACTGGCATGATGAAGTGACCACTGCCCACTCCATGGTCCGAGTTCGTTGATGAAGCTTACCATTTTGGAAAGCTAATGGCAGCACCTTTCCAGCGATATATGGCACTTGGCCAGAATATTTTTCTAAAGTTACGAAAAATGGCACTGAAAACGCGCATCTTTAGTTAGCCTACTATACACTGGCATGATGAAGTGACCACTGCCCACTCCATGGTCCGAGTTCGTTGATGAAGCTTACCATTTTGGAAAGCTAATGGCAGCACCTTTCCAGCGATATATGCCACTTGGCCAGAATATTTTTCTAAAGTTACGAAAAATGGCACTGAAAAAGCGCATTTTTAGTTAGCCTACACTGGCATGATCAAGTGGCCACTGCCCACACCATGGTGGGCACTGCCCACTCCATGGTCCGAGTGCGTTGATGAAACGTACCATTTTGGAAAGCTAATGGTAGCACCTTTCCAGCGATATATGCCACTTGGCCAGAATACTTTTCTAAAGTTACGAAAAATGGCACTGAAAAAGCGCATTTTTAGTTAGCCTACACTGGCATGATCAAGTGGCCACTGCCCACTCCATGGTCCGAGTGCGTTGATGAAACTTACCATTTTGGAAAGCTAATGGCAGCACCTTTCCACTGCCCACTCCATGGTCCGAGTGCGTTGATGAAACTTACCATTTTGGAAAGCTAATGGCAGCACCTTTCCAGCGATGTATGTCACTTGGCCAGAATATTTTTCTAAAGTTACGAAAAATGGCACTGAAACCGCGCACTTTTAGTTAGCCTACACTGGCATGATCAAGTGGCCACTGCCCACTCCATGGTGGGCACTGCCCACTCCATGGTCCGAGTGCGTTAATGAAACGTACCATTTTGGAAAGCTAATGGCAGCACCTTTCCAGCGATGCCTACACTGGCATGATCAAGTGGCCACTGCCCACACCATGGTGGGCACTGCCCACTCCATGGTCCGAGTGCGTTGATGAAACTTACCATTTTGGAAAGCTAATGGCAGCACCTTTCCAGCGATGTATGTCACTTGGCCAGAATATTTTTCTAAAGTTACGAAAAATGGCACTGAAAACGCGCATTTTTAGTTAGCCTACACTGGCATGATCAAGTGGCCACTGCCCACTCCATGGTGGGCACTGCCCACTCCATGGTCCGAGTGCGTTAATGAAACGTACCATTTTGGAAAGCTAATGGCAGCACCTTTCCAGCGATGCCTACACTGCCCACTCCATGGTCCGAGTGCGTTGATGAAACTTACCATTTTGGAAAGCTAATGGCAGCACCTTTCCAGCGATATATGCCACTTGGCCAGAATATTTTTCTAAAGTTACGAAAAATGGCACTGAAAAAGCGCATTTTTAGTTAGCCTACACTGGCATGATCAAGTGGCCACTGCCCACACCATGGTGGGCACTGCCCACTCCATGGTCCGAGTGCGTTGATGAAACTTACCATTTTGGAAAGCTAATGGCAGCACCTTTCCAGCGATATATGCCACTTGGCCAGAATATTTTTCTAAAGTTACGAAAAATGCCACTGAAAACGCGCATTTTTAGTTAGCCTACTATACACTGGCATGATGAAGTGGCCACTGCCCACTCCATGGTCCGAGTGCGTTGATGAAACGTACCATTTTGGAAAGCTAATGGCAGCACCTTTCCAGCGATATATGCCACTTGGCCAGAATATTTTTCTAAAGTTACGAAAAATGGCACTGAAAACGCGCATTTTTAGTTAGCCTACACTGGCATGATCAAGTGGCCACTGCCCACTCCATGGTCCGAGTGCGTTGATGAAACTTACCATTTTGGAAAGCTTAATGGCAGCACCTTTCCAGCGATGTATGTCACTTGGCCAGAATATTTTTCTAAAGTTACGAAAAATGGCACTGAAACCGCGCATTTTTAGTTAGCCTACACTGGCATGATCAAGTGGCCACTGCCCACTCCATGGTCCGAGTGCGTTGATGAAACTTACCATTTTGGAAAGCTAATGGTAGCACCTTTCCAGCGATATATGCCACTTGGCCAGAATATTTTTCTAAAGTTACGAAAAATGGCACTGAAAACGCGCATTTTTAGTTAGCCTACTATACACTGGCATGATGAAGTGGCCACTGCCCACTCCATGGTCCGAGTGCGTTGATGAAACTTACCATTTTGGAAAGCTAATGGCAGCACCTTTCCAGCGATATATGCCACTTGGCCAGAATATTTTTCTAAAGTTACGAAAAATGGCACTGAAAACGCGCATTTTTAGTTAGCCTACACTGGCATGATCAAGTGGCCACTGCCCACTCCATGGTCCGAGTGCGTTGATGAAACTTACCATTTTGGAAAGCTAATGACAGCACCTTTCCAGCGATATATGCCACTTGGCCAGAATATTTTTCTAAAGTTACGAAAAATGGCACTGAAAACGCGCATTTTTAGTTAGCCTACACTGGCATGATCAAGTGGCCACTGCCCACTCCATGGTCCGAGTGCGTTGATGAAACTTACCATTTTGGAAAGCTAATGACAGCACCTTTCCAGCGATGTATGTCACTTGGCCAGAATATTTTTCTAAAGTTACGAAAAATGGCACTGAAAACGCGCATTTTTAGTTAGCCTACACTGGCATGATCAAGTGGCCACTGCCCACTCCATGGTCCGAGTGCGTTGATGAAACTTACCATTTTGGAAAGCTAATGGCAGCACCTTTCCAGCGATATATGCCACTTGGCCAGAATATTTTTCTAAAGTTACGAAAAATGCCACTGAAAACGCGCATTTTTAGTTAGCCTACTATACACTGGCATGATGAAGTGGCCACTGCCCACTCCATGGTCCGAGTGCGTTGATGAAACTTACCATTTTGGAAAGCTAATGACAGCACCTTTCCAGCGATGTATGCCACTTGGCCAGAATATTTTTCTAAAGTTACGAAAAATGGCACTGAAAACGCGTATTTTTAGTTAGCCTACCCTGGCATGATCAAGTGGCCACTGCCCACTCCATGGTCCGAGTGCGTTGATGAAACTTACCATTTTGGAAAGCTAATGGCAGCACCTTTCCAGCGATATATGCCACTTGGCCAGAATATTTTTCTAAAGTTACGAAAAATGCCACTGAAAACGAGCATTTTTAGTTAGCCTACTATACACTGGCATGATGAAGTGGCCACTGCCCACTCCATGGTACGAGTGCGTTGATGAAACTTACCATTTTGGAAAGCTAATGGCAGCACCTTTCCAGCGATGTATGTCACTTGGCCAGAATATTTTTCTAAAGTTACGAAAAATGGCACTGAAACCGCGCATTTTTAGTTAGCCTACACTGGCATGATCAAGTGGCCACTGCCCACTCCATGGTCCGAGTGCGTTGATGAAACTTACCATTTTGGAAAGCTAATGGCAGCACCTTTCCAGCGATATATGCCACTTGGCCAGAATATTTTTCTAAAGTTACGAAAAATGGCACTGAAAAAGCGCATTTTTAGTTAGCCTACACTGGCATGATCAAGTGGCCACTGCCCACACCATGGTGGGCACTGCCCACTCCATGGTCCGAGTGCGTTGATGAAACTTACCATTTTGGAAAGCTAATGGCAGCACCTTTCCAGCGATATATGCCACTTGGCCAGAATATTTTTCTAAAGTTACGAAAAATGCCACTGAAAACGCGCATTTTTAGTTAGCCTACTATACACTGGCATGATGAAGTGGCCACTGCCCACTCCATGGTCCGAGTGCGTTGATGAAACGTACCATTTTGGAAAGCTAATGGCAGCACCTTTCCAGCGATATATGCCACTTGGCCAGAATATTTTTCTAAAGTTACGAAAAATGGCACTGAAAACGCGCATTTTTAGTTAGCCTACACCGGCATGATCAAGTGGCCACTGCCCACTCCATGGTCCGAGTGCGTTGATGAAACTTACCATTTTGGAAAGCTTAATGGCAGCACCTTTCCAGCGATGTATGTCACTTGGCCAGAATATTTTTCTAAAGTTACGAAAAATGGCACTGAAACCGCGCATTTTTAGTTAGCCTACACTGGCATGATCAAGTGGCCACTGCCCACTCCATGGTCCGAGTGCGTTGATGAAACTTACCATTTTGGAAAGCTAATGGTAGCACCTTTCCAGCGATATATGCCACTTGGCCAGAATATTTTTCTAAAGTTACGAAAAATGCCACTGAAAACGCGCATTTTTAGTTAGCCTACTATACACTGGCATGATGAAGTGGCCACTGCCCACTCCATGGTCCGAGTGCGTTGATGAAACTTACCATTTTGGAAAGCTAATGGCAGCACCTTTCCAGCGATATATGCCACTTGGCCAGAATATTTTTCTAAAGTTACGAAAAATGGCACTGAAAACGCGCATTTTTAGTTAGCCTACACTGGCATGATCAAGTGGCCACTGCCCACTCCATGGTCCGAGTGCGTTGATGAAACTTACCATTTTGGAAAGCTAATGACAGCACCTTTCCAGCGATATATGCCACTTGGCCAGAATATTTTTCTAAAGTTACGAAAAATGGCACTGAAAACGCGCATTTTTAGTTAGCCTACACTGGCATGATCAAGTGGCCACTGCCCACTCCATGGTCCGAGTGCGTTGATGAAACGTACCATTTTAGAAAGCTAATGACAGCACCTTTCCAGCGATGTATGTCACTTGGCCAGAATATTTTTCTAAAGTTACGAAAAATGGCACTGAAAACGCGCATTTTTAGTTAGCCTACACTGGCATGATCAAGTGGCCACTGCCCACTCCATGGTCCGAGTGCGTTGATGAAACTTACCATTTTGGAAAGCTAATGGCAGCACCTTTCCAGCGATATATGCCACTTGGCCAGAATATTTTTCTAAAGTTACGAAAAATGCCACTGAAAACGAGCATTTTTAGTTAGCCTACTATACACTGGCATGATGAAGTGGCCACTGCCCACTCCATGGTACGAGTGCGTTGATGAAACTTACCATTTTGGAAAGCTAATGACAGCACCTTTCCAGCGATGTATGCCACTTGGCCAGAATATTTTTCTAAAGTTACGAAAAATGGCACTGAAAACGCGTATTTTTAGTTAGCCTACCCTGGCATGATCAAGTGGCCACTGCCCACTCCATGGTCCGAGTGCGTTGATGAAACTTACCATTTTGGAAAGCTAATGGCAGCACCTTTCCAGCGATATATGCCACTTGGCCAGAATATTTTTCTAAAGTTACGAAAAATGCCACTGAAAACGAGCATTTTTAGTTAGCCTACTATACACTGGCATGATGAAGTGGCCACTGCCCACTCCATGGTACGAGTGCGTTGATGAAACTTACCATTTTGGAAAGCTAATGGCAGCACCTTTCCAGCGATGTATGTCACTTGGCCAGAATATTTTTCTAAAGTTACGAAAAATGGCACTGAAAACGCGTATTTTTAGTTAGCCTACCCTGGCATGATCAAGTGGCCACTGCCCACTCCATGGTCCGAGTGCGTTGATGAAACTTACCATTTTGGAAAGCTAATGGCAGCACCTTTCCAGCGATATATGCCACTTGGCCAGAATATTTTTCTAAAGTTACGAAAAATGCCACTGAAAACGCGCATTTTTAGTTAGCCTACTATACACTGGCATGATGAAGTGGCCACTGCCCACTCCATGGTCCGAGTGCGTTGATGAAACTTACCATCTTGGAAAGCTAATGACAGCACCTTTCCAGCGATGTATGTCACTTGGCCAGAATATTTTTCTACAGTTACGAAAAATGGCACTGAAACCGCGCATTTTTAGTTAGCCTACTATACACTGGCATGATGAAGTGGCCACTGCCCACTCCATGGTCCGAGTGCGTTGATGAAGCTTACCATTTTGGAAAGCTAATGACAGCACCTTTCCAGCGATGTATGTCACTTGACCAGAATATTTTTCTAAAGTTACGAAAAATGGCACTGAAAACGCGTATTTTTAGTTAGCCTACCCTGGCATGATCAAGTGGCCACTGCCCACTCCATGGTCCGAGTGCGTTGATGAAACTTACCATTTTGGAAAGCTAATGGCAGCACCTTTCCAGCGATATATGCCACTTGGCCAGAATATTTTTCTAAAGTTACGAAAAATGCCACTGAAAACGCGCATTTTTAGTTAGCCTACTATACACTGGCATGATGAAGTGGCCACTGCCCACTCCATGGTCCGAGTGCGTTGATGAAACTTACCATTTTGGAAAGCTAATGGCAGCACCTTTCCAGCGATATATGCCACTTGGCCAGAATATTTTTCTAAAGTTACGAAAAATGGCACTGAAAACGCGCATTTTTAGTTAGCCTACACTGGCATGATCAAGTGGCCACTGCCCACTCCATGGTCCGAGTGCGTTGATGAAACTTACCATTTTGGAAAGCTAATGACAGCACCTTTCCAGCGATATATGCCACTTGGCCAGAATATTTTTCTAAAGTTACGAAAAATGGCACTGAAAACGCGCATTTTTAGTTAGCCTACACTGGCATGATCAAGTGGCCACTGCCCACTCCATGGTCCGAGTGCGTTGATGAAACTTACCATTTTGGAAAGCTAATGACAGCACCTTTCCAGCGATGTATGTCACTTGGCCAGAATATTTTTCTAAAGTTACGAAAAATGGCACTGAAAACGCGCATTTTTAGTTAGCCTACACTGGCATGATCAAGTGGCCACTGCCCACTCCATGGTCCGAGTGCGTTGATGAAACTTACCATTTTGGAAAGCTAATGGCAGCACCTTTCCAGCGATATATGCCACTTGGCCAGAATATTTTTCTAAAGTTACGAAAAATGCCACTGAAAACGAGCATTTTTAGTTAGCCTACTATACACTGGCATGATGAAGTGGCCACTGCCCACTCCATGGTACGAGTGCGTTGATGAAACTTACCATTTTGGAAAGCTAATGACAGCACCTTTCCAGCGATGTATGCCACTTGGCCAGAATATTTTTCTAAAGTTACGAAAAATGGCACTGAAAACGCGTATTTTTAGTTAGCCTACCCTGGCATGATCAAGTGGCCACTGCCCACTCCATGGTCCGAGTGCGTTGATGAAACTTACCATTTTGGAAAGCTAATGGCAGCACCTTTCCAGCGATATATGCCACTTGGCCAGAATATTTTTCTAAAGTTACGAAAAATGCCACTGAAAACGAGCATTTTTAGTTAGCCTACTATACACTGGCATGATGAAGTGGCCACTGCCCACTCCATGGTACGAGTGCGTTGATGAAACTTACCATTTTGGAAAGCTAATGGCAGCACCTTTCCAGCGATGTATGTCACTTGGCCAGAATATTTTTCTAAAGTTACGAAAAATGGCACTGAAAACGCGTATTTTTAGTTAGCCTACCCTGGCATGATCAAGTGGCCACTGCCCACTCCATGGTCCGAGTGCGTTGATGAAACTTACCATTTTGGAAAGCTAATGGCAGCACCTTTCCAGCGATATATGCCACTTGGCCAGAATATTTTTCTAAAGTTACGAAAAATGCCACTGAAAACGCGCATTTTTAGTTAGCCTACTATACACTGGCATGATGAAGTGGCCACTGCCCACTCCATGGTCCGAGTGCGTTGATGAAACTTACCATCTTGGAAAGCTAATGACAGCACCTTTCCAGCGATGTATGTCACTTGGCCAGAATATTTTTCTACAGTTACGAAAAATGGCACTGAAACCGCGCATTTTTAGTTAGCCTACTATACACTGGCATGATGAAGTGGCCACTGCCCACTCCATGGTCCGAGTGCGTTGATGAAGCTTACCATTTTGGAAAGCTAATGACAGCACCTTTCCAGCGATGTATGTCACTTGACCAGAATATTTTTCTAAAGTTACGAAAAATGGCACTGAAAACGCGTATTTTTAGTTAGCCTACACTGGCATGATCAAGTGGCCACTGCCCACTCCATGGTCCGAGTGCACCTTTCCGGTAGCACCTTTCCAGCGATATATGCCACTTGGCCAGAATATTTTTCTAAAGTTATGAAAAATGGCACTGAAAAAGCGCATTTTTAGTTAGCCTACACTGGCATGATCAAGTGGCCACTGCCCACACCATGGTGGGCACTGCCCACTCCATGGTCCGAGTGCGTTGATGAAACTTACCATTTTGGAAAGCTAATGGCAGCACCTTTCCAGCGATATATGCCACTTGGCCAGAATATTTTTCTAAAGTTACGAAAAATGCCACTGAAAACGCGCATTTTTAGTTAGCCTACTATACACTGGCATGATGAAGTGGCCACTGCCCACTCCATGGTCCGAGTGCGTTGATGAAACTTACCATCTTGGAAAGCTAATGACAGCACCTTTCCAGCGATGTATGTCACTTGGCCAGAATATTTTTCTACAGTTACGAAAAATGGCACTGAAACCGCGCATTTTTAGTTAGCCTACTATACACTGGCATGATGAAGTGGCCACTGCCCACTCCATGGTCCGAGTGCGTTGATGAAGCTTACCATTTTGGAAAGCTAATGACAGCACCTTTCCAGCGATGTATGTCACTTGACCAGAATATTTTTCTAAAGTTACGAAAAATGGCACTGAAAACGCGTATTTTTAGTTAGCCTACACTGGCATGATCAAGTGGCCACTGCCCACTCCATGGTCCGAGTGCGTTGGTGAAACGTACCATTTTGGAAAGCTAATGGCAGCACCTTTCCAGCGATGTATGTCACTTGGCCAGAATATTTTTCTAAAGTTACGAAAAATGGCACTGAAAACGCGCATTTTTAGTTAGCCTACACTGGCATGATCAAGTGGCCACTGCCCACACCATGGTGGGCACTGCCCACTCCATGGTCCGAGTGCGTTGATGAAACTTACCATTTTGGAAAGCTAATGGCAGCACCTTTCCAGCGATGTATGTCACTTGGCCAGAATATTTTTCTAAAGTTACGAAAAATGGCACTGAAAACGCGTATTTTTAGTTAGCCTACCCTGGCATGATCAAGTGGCCACTGCCCACTCCATGGTCCGAGTGCGTTGATGAAACTTACCATTTTGGAAAGCTAATGGCAGCACCTTTCCAGCGATATATGCCACTTGGCCAGAATATTTTTCTAAAGTTACGAAAAATGCCACTGAAAACGAGCATTTTTAGTTAGCCTACTATACACTGGCATGATGAAGTGGCCACTGCCCACTCCGTGGTACGAGTGCGTTGATGAAACTTACCATTTTGGAAAGCTAATGACAGCACCTTTCCAGCGATGTATGCCACTTGGCCAGAATATTTTTCTAAAGTTACGAAAAATGGCACTGAAACCGCGCATTTTTAGTTAGCCTACACTGGCATGATCAAGTGGCCACTGCCCACTCCATGGTCCGAGTGCGTTGATGAAACTTACCATTTTGGAAAGCTAATGGCAGCACCTTTCCAGCGATATATGCCACTTGGCCAGAATATTTTTCTAAAGTTACGAAAAATGGCACTGAAAAAGCGCATTTTTAGTTAGCCTACACTGGCATGATCAAGTGGCCACTGCCCACACCATGGTGGGCACTGCCCACTCCATGGTCCGAGTGCGTTGATGAAACTTACCATTTTGGAAAGCTAATGGTAGCACCTTTCCAGCGATATATGCCACTTGGCCAGAATATTTTTCTAAAGTTACGAAAAATGCCACTGAAAACGCGCATTTTTAGTTAGCCTACTATACACTGGCATGATGAAGTGGCCACTGCCCACTCCATGGTCCGAGTGCGTTGATGAAACGTACCATTTTGGAAAGCTAATGGCAGCACCTTTCCAGCGATATATGCCACTTGGCCAGAATATTTTTCTAAAGTTACGAAAAATGGCACTGAAACCGCGCATTTTTAGTTAGCCTACACTGGCATGATCAAGTGGCCACTGCCCACTCCATGGTCCGAGTGCGTTGATGAAACTTACCATTTTGGAAAGCTAATGGTAGCACCTTTCCAGCGATATATGCCACTTGGCCAGAATATTTTTCTAAAGTTACGAAAAATGCCACTGAAAACGCGCATTTTTAGTTAGCCTACTATACACTGGCATGATGAAGTGGCCACTGCCCACTCCATGGTCCGAGTGCGTTGATGAAACTTACCATTTTGGAAAGCTAATGGCAGCACCTTTCCAGCGATATATGCCACTTGGCCAGAATATTTTTCTAAAGTTACGAAAAATGGCACTGAAAACGCGCATTTTTAGTTAGCCTACACTGGCATGATCAAGTGGCCACTGCCCACTCCATGGTCCGAGTGCGTTGATGAAACTTACCATTTTGGAAAGCTAATGACAGCACCTTTCCAGCGATATATGCCACTTGGCCAGAATATTTTTCTAAAGTTACGAAAAATGGCACTGAAAACGCGCATTTTTAGTTAGCCTACACTGGCATGATCAAGTGGCCACTGCCCACTCCATGGTCCGAGTGCGTTGATGAAACTTACCATTTTGGAAAGCTAATGACAGCACCTTTCCAGCGATGTATGTCACTTGGCCAGAATATTTTTCTAAAGTTACGAAAAATGGCACTGAAAACGCGCATTTTTAGTTAGCCTACACTGGCATGATCAAGTGGCCACTGCCCACACCATGGTGGGCACTGCCCACTCCATGGTCCGAGTGCGTTGATGAAACTTACCATTTTGGAAAGCTAATGGCAGCACCTTTCCAGCGATGTATGTCACTTGGCCAGAATATTTTTCTAAAGTTACGAAAAATGGCACTGAAAACGCGTATTTTTAGTTAGCCTACCCTGGCATGATCAAGTGGCCACTGCCCACTCCATGGTCCGAGTGCGTTGATGAAACTTACCATTTTGGAAAGCTAATGGCAGCACCTTTCCAGCGATATATGCCACTTGGCCAGAATATTTTTCTAAAGTTACGAAAAATGCCACTGAAAACGCGCATTTTTAGTTAGCCTACTATACACTGGCATGATGAAGTGGCCACTGCCCACTCCATGGTCCGAGTGCGTTGATGAAACTTACCATCTTGGAAAGCTAATGACAGCACCTTTCCAGCGATGTATGTCACTTGGCCAGAATATTTTTCTACAGTTACGAAAAATGGCACTGAAACCGCGCATTTTTAGTTAGCCTACTATACACTGGCATGATGAAGTGGCCACTGCCCACTCCATGGTCCGAGTGCGTTGATGAAGCTTACCATTTTGGAAAGCTAATGACAGCACCTTTCCAGCGATGTATGTCACTTGACCAGAATATTTTTCTAAAGTTACGAAAAATGGCACTGAAAACGCGTATTTTTAGTTAGCCTACACTGGCATGATCAAGTGGCCACTGCCCACTCCATGGTCCGAGTGCGTTGGTGAAACGTACCATTTTGGAAAGCTAATGGCAGCACCTTTCCAGCGATGTATGTCACTTGGCCAGAATATTTTTCTAACCGCGCATTTTTAGTTAGCCTACACTGGCATGATCAAGTGGCCACTGCCCACTCCATGGTCCGAGTGCGTTGATGAAACTTACCATTTTGGAAAGCTAATGGTAGCACCTTTCCAGCGATATATGCCACTTGGCCAGAATATTTTTCTAAAGTTACGAAAAATGCCACTGAAAACGCGCATTTTTAGTTAGCCTACTATACACTGGCATGATGAAGTGGCCACTGCCCACTCCATGGTCCGAGTGCGTTGATGGAACTTACCATTTTGGAAAGCTAATGGCAGCACCTTTCCAGCGATATATGCCACTTGGCCAGAATATTTTTCTAAAGTTACGAAAAATGCCACTGAAAACGCGCATTTTTAGTTAGCCTACTATACACTGGCATGATGAAGTGGCCACTGCCCACTCCATGGTCCGAGTGCGTTGATGAAACGTACCATTTTGGAAAGCTAATGGCAGCACCTTTCCAGCGATATATGCCACTTGGCCAGAATATTTTTCTAAAGTTACGAAAAATGGCACTGAAACCGCGCATTTTTAGTTAGCCTACACTGGCATGATCAAGTGGCCACTGCCCACTCCATGGTCCGAGTGCGTTGATGAAACTTACCATTTTGGAAAGCTAATGGTAGCACCTTTCCAGCGATATATGCCACTTGGCCAGATTATTTTTCTAAAGTTACGAAAAATGGCACTGAAAACGCGCATTTTTAGTTAGCCTACACTGGCATGATCAAGTGGCCACTGCCCACTCCATGGTCCGAGTGCGTTGATGAAACTTACCATTTTGGAAAGCTAATGACAGCACCTTTCCAGCGATGTATGTCACTTGACCAGAATATTTTTCTAAAGTTACGAAAAATGGCACTGAAAACGCGCATTTTTAGTTAGCCTACACTGGCATGATCAAGTGGCCACTGCCCACTCCATGGTCCGAGTGCGTTGATGAAACTTACCATTTTGGAAAGCTAATGGTAGCACCTTTCCAGCGATATATGCCACTTGGCCAGATTATTTTTCTAAAGTTACGAAAAATGGCACTGAAAACGCGCATTTTTAGTTAGCCTACACTGGCATGATGAAGTGGCCACTGCCCACTCCATGGTCCGAGTGCGTTGATGAAGCTTACCATTTTGGAAAGCTAATGACAGCACCTTTCCAGCGATGTATGTCACTTGACCAGAATATTTTTCTAAAGTTACGAAAAATGGCACTGAAAACGCGCATTTTTAGTTAGCCTACACTGGCATGATCAAGTGGCCACTGCCCACACCATGGTGGGCACTGCCCACTCCATGGTCCGAGTGCGTTGATGAAACTTACCATTTTGGAAAGCTAATGGCAGCACCTTTCCAGCGATGTATGTCACTTGGCCAGAATATTTTTCTAAAGTTACGAAAAATGGCACTGAAAACGCGTATTTTTAGTTAGCCTACCCTGGCATGATCAAGTGGCCACTGCCCACTCCATGGTCCGAGTGCGTTGATGAAACTTACCATTTTGGAAAGCTAATGGCAGCACCTTTCCAGCGATATATGCCACTTGGCCAGAATATTTTTCTAAAGTTACGAAAAATGCCACTGAAAACGCGCATTTTTAGTTAGCCTACTATACACTGGCATGATGAAGTGGCCACTGCCCACTCCATGGTCCGAGTGCGTTGATGAAACTTACCATCTTGGAAAGCTAATGACAGCACCTTTCCAGCGATGTATGTCACTTGGCCAGAATATTTTTCTACAGTTACGAAAAATGGCACTGAAACCGCGCATTTTTAGTTAGCCTACTATACACTGGCATGATGAAGTGGCCACTGCCCACTCCATGGTCCGAGTGCGTTGATGAAGCTTACCATTTTGGAAAGCTAATGACAGCACCTTTCCAGCGATGTATGTCACTTGACCAGAATATTTTTCTAAAGTTACGAAAAATGGCACTGAAAACGCGTATTTTTAGTTAGCCTACACTGGCATGATCAAGTGGCCACTGCCCACTCCATGGTCCGAGTGCGTTGGTGAAACGTACCATTTTGGAAAGCTAATGGCAGCACCTTTCCAGCGATGTATGTCACTTGGCCAGAATATTTTTCTAACCGCGCATTTTTAGTTAGCCTACACTGGCATGATCAAGTGGCCACTGCCCACTCCATGGTCCGAGTGCGTTGATGAAACTTACCATTTTGGAAAGCTAATGGTAGCACCTTTCCAGCGATATATGCCACTTGGCCAGAATATTTTTCTAAAGTTACGAAAAATGCCACTGAAAACGCGCATTTTTAGTTAGCCTACTATACACTGGCATGATGAAGTGGCCACTGCCCACTCCATGGTCCGAGTGCGTTGATGGAACTTACCATTTTGGAAAGCTAATGGCAGCACCTTTCCAGCGATATATGCCACTTGGCCAGAATATTTTTCTAAAGTTACGAAAAATGGCACTGAAAACGCGCATTTTTAGTTAGCCTACACCGGCATGATCAAGTGGCCACTGCCCACTCCATGGTCCGAGTGCGTTGATGAAACTTACCATTTTGGAAAGCTAATGGCAGCACCTTTCCAGCGATATATGCCACTTGGCCAGAATATTTTTCTAAAGTTACGAAAAATGCCACTGAAAACGCGCATTTTTAGTTAGCCTACTATACACTGGCATGATGAAGTGGCCACTGCCCACTCCATGGTCCGAGTGCGTTGATGAAACTTACCATCTTGGAAAGCTAATGACAGCACCTTTCCAGCGATGTATGTCACTTGGCCAGAATATTTTTCTACAGTTACGAAAAATGGCACTGAAACCGCGCATTTTTAGTTAGCCTACACTGGCATGATCAAGTGGCCACTGCCCACTCCATGGTCCGAGTGCGTTGATGAAACTTACCATTTTGGAAAGCTAATGGCAGCACCTTTCCAGCGATATATGCCACTTGGCCAGAATATTTTTCTAAAGTTACGAAAAATGGCACTGAAGAAGCGCATTTTTAGTTAGCCTACACTGGCATGATCAAGTGGCCACTGCCCACACCATGGTGGGCACTGCCCACTCCATGGTCCGAGTGCGTTGATGAAACTTACCATTTTGGAAAGCTAATGGCAGCACCTTTCCAGCGATATATGCCACTTGGCCAGAATATTTTTCTAAAGTTACGAAAAATGCCACTGAAAACGCGCATTTTTAGTTAGCCTACTATACACTGGCATGATGAAGTGGCCACTGCCCACTCCATGGTCCGAGTGCGTTGATGAAACGTACCATTTTGGAAAGCTAATGGCAGCACCTTTCCAGCGATATATGCCACTTGGCCAGAATATTTTTCTAAAGTTACGAAAAATGGCACTGAAAACGCGCATTTTTAGTTAGCCTACACCGGCATGATCAAGTGGCCACTGCCCACTCCATGGTCCGAGTGCGTTGATGAAACTTACCATTTTGGAAAGCTTAATGGCAGCACCTTTCCAGCGATGTATGTCACTTGGCCAGAATATTTTTCTAAAGTTACGAAAAATGGCACTGAAACCGCGCATTTTTAGTTAGCCTACACTGGCATGATCAAGTGGCCACTGCCCACTCCATGGTCCGAGTGCGTTGATGAAACTTACCATTTTGGAAAGCTAATGGTAGCACCTTTCCAGCGATATATGCCACTTGGCCAGAATATTTTTCTAAAGTTACGAAAAATGGCACTGAAAAAGCGCATTTTTAGTTAGCCTACACTGGCATGATCAAGTGGCCACTGCCCACACCATGGTGGGCACTGCCCACTCCATGGTCCGAGTGCGTTGATGAAACTTACCATTTTGGAAAGCTAATGGCAGCACCTTTCCAGCGATATATGCCACTTGGCCAGAATATTTTTCTAAAGTTACGAAAAATGCCACTGAAAACGCGCATTTTTAGTTAGCCTACTATACACTGGCATGATGAAGTGGCCACTGCCCACTCCATGGTCCGAGTGCGTTGATGAAACGTACCATTTTGGAAAGCTAATGGCAGCACCTTTCCAGCGATATATGCCACTTGGCCAGAATATTTTTCTAAAGTTACGAAAAATGGCACTGAAAACGCGCATTTTTAGTTAGCCTACACCGGCATGATCAAGTGGCCACTGCCCACTCCATGGTCCGAGTGCGTTGATGAAACTTACCATTTTGGAAAGCTTAATGGCAGCACCTTTCCAGCGATGTATGTCACTTGGCCAGAATATTTTTCTAAAGTTACGAAAAATGGTACTGAAACCGCGCATTTTTAGTTAGCCTACACTGGCATGATCAAGTGGCCACTGCCCACTCCATGGTCCGAGTGCGTTGATGAAACTTACCATTTTGGAAAGCTAATGGTAGCACCTTTCCAGCGATATATGCCACTTGGCCAGAATATTTTTCTAAAGTTACGAAAAATGCCACTGAAAACGCGCATTTTTAGTTAGCCTACTATACACTGGCATGATGAAGTGGCCACTGCCCACTCCATGGTCCGAGTGCGTTGATGAAACTTACCATTTTGGAAAGCTAATGGCAGCACCTTTCCAGCGATATATGCCACTTGGCCAGAATATTTTTCTAAAGTTACGAAAAATGGCACTGAAAACGCGCATTTTTAGTTAGCCTACACTGGCATGATCAAGTGGCCACTGCCCACTCCATGGTCCGAGTGCGTTGATGAAACTTACCATTTTGGAAAGCTAATGACAGCACCTTTCCAGCGATATATGCCACTTGGCCAGAATATTTTTCTAAAGTTACGAAAAATGGCACTGAAAACGCGCATTTTTAGTTAGCCTACACTGGCATGATCAAGTGGCCACTGCCCACTCCATGGTCCGAGTGCGTTGATGAAGCTTACCATTTTGGAAAGCTAATGACAGCACCTTTCCAGCGATGTATGTCACTTGGCCAGAATATTTTTCTAAAGTTACGAAAAATGGCACTGAAAACGCGCATTTTTAGTTAGCCTACACTGGCATGATCAAGTGGCCACTGCCCACTCCATGGTCCGAGTGCGTTGATGAAACTTACCATTTTGGAAAGCTAATGGCAGCACCTTTCCAGCGATATATGCCACTTGGCCAGAATATTTTTCTAAAGTTACGAAAAATGCCACTGAAAACGAGCATTTTTAGTTAGCCTACTATACACTGGCATGATGAAGTGGCCACTGCCCACTCCATGGTACGAGTGCGTTGATGAAACTTACCATTTTGGAAAGCTAATGACAGCACCTTTCCAGCGATGTATGCCACTTGGCCAGAATATTTTTCTAAAGTTACGAAAAATGGCACTGAAAACGCGTATTTTTAGTTAGCCTACCCGGGCATGATCAAGTGGCCACTGCCCACTCCATGGTCCGAGTGCGTTGATGAAACTTACCATTTTGGAAAGCTAATGGCAGCACCTTTCCAGCGATATATGCCACTTGGCCAGAATATTTTTCTAAAGTTACGAAAAATGCCACTGAAAACGAGCATTTTTAGTTAGCCTACTATACACTGGCATGATGAAGTGGCCACTGCCCACTCCATGGTACGAGTGCGTTGATGAAACTTACCATTTTGGAAAGCTAATGGCAGCACCTTTCCAGCGATGTATGTCACTTGGCCAGAATATTTTTCTAAAGTTACGAAAAATGGCACTGAAAACGCGTATTTTTAGTTAGCCTACCCTGGCATGATCAAGTGGCCACTGCCCACTCCATGGTCCGAGTGCGTTGATGAAACTTACCATTTTGGAAAGCTAATGGCAGCACCTTTCCAGCGATATATGCCACTTGGCCAGAATATTTTTCTAAAGTTACGAAAAATGCCACTGAAAACGCGCATTTTTAGTTAGCCTACTATACACTGGCATGATGAAGTGGCCACTGCCCACTCCATGGTCCGAGTGCGTTGATGAAACTTACCATCTTGGAAAGCTAATGACAGCACCTTTCCAGCGATGTATGTCACTTGGCCAGAATATTTTTCTACAGTTACGAAAAATGGCACTGAAACCGCGCATTTTTAGTTAGCCTACTATACACTGGCATGATGAAGTGGCCACTGCCCACTCCATGGTCCGAGTGCGTTGATGAAGCTTACCATTTTGGAAAGCTAATGACAGCACCTTTCCAGCGATGTATGTCACTTGACCAGAATATTTTTCTAAAGTTACGAAAAATGGCACTGAAAACGCGTATTTTTAGTTAGCCTACACTGGCATGATCAAGTGGCCACTGCCCACTCCATGGTCCGAGTGCGTTGGTGAAACGTACCATTTTGGAAAGCTAATGGCAGCACCTTTCCAGCGATGTATGTCACTTGGCCAGAATATTTTTCTAAAGTTACGAAAAATGGCACTGAAAACGCGCATTTTTAGTTAGCCTACACTGGCATGATCAAGTGGCCACTGCCCACACCATGGTGGGCACTGCCCACTCCATGGTCCGAGTGCGTTGATGAAACTTACCATTTTGGAAAGCTAATGGCAGCACCTTTCCAGCGATGTATGTCACTTGGCCAGAATATTTTTCTAAAGTTACGAAAAATGGCACTGAAAACGCGTATTTTTAGTTAGCCTACCCTGGCATGATCAAGTGGCCACTGCCCACTCCATGGTCCGAGTGCGTTGATGAAACTTACCATTTTGGAAAGCTAATGGCAGCACCTTTCCAGCGATATATGCCACTTGGCCAGAATATTTTTCTAAAGTTACGAAAAATGCCACTGAAAACGAGCATTTTTAGTTAGCCTACTATACACTGGCATGATGAAGTGGCCACTGCCCACTCCATGGTACGAGTGCGTTGATGAAACTTACCATTTTGGAAAGCTAATGACAGCACCTTTCCAGCGATATATGCCACTTGGCCAGAATATTTTTCTAAAGTTACGAAAAATGGCACTGAAAACGCGCATTTTTAGTTAGCCTACACCGGCATGATCAAGTGGCCACTGCCCACTCCATGGTCCGAGTGCGTTGATGAAACTTACCATTTTGGAAAGCTTAATGGCAGCACCTTTCCAGCGATGTATGTCACTTGGCCAGAATATTTTTCTAAAGTTACGAAAAATGGCACTGAAACCGCGCATTTTTAGTTAGCCTACACTGGCATGATCAAGTGGCCACTGCCCACTCCATGGTCCGAGTGCGTTGATGAAACTTACCATTTTGGAAAGCTAATGGTAGCACCTTTCCAGCGATATATGCCACTTGGCCAGAATATTTTTCTAAAGTTACGAAAAATGCCACTGAAAACGCGCATTTTTAGTTAGCCTACTATACACTGGCATGATGAAGTGGCCACTGCCCACTCCATGGTCCGAGTGCGTTGATGAAACTTACCATTTTGGAAAGCTAATGGCAGCACCTTTCCAGCGATATATGCCACTTGGCCAGAATATTTTTCTAAAGTTACGAAAAATGGCACTGAAAACGCGCATTTTTAGTTAGCCTACACTGGCATGATCAAGTGGCCACTGCCCACTCCATGGTCCGAGTGCGTTGATGAAACTTACCATTTTGGAAAGCTAATGGCAGCACCTTTCCAGCGATATATGCCACTTGGCCAGAATATTTTTCTAAAGTTACGAAAAATGCCACTGAAAACGCGCATTTTTAGTTAGCCTACTATACACTGGCATGATGAAGTGGCCACTGCCCACTCCATGGTCCGAGTGCGTTGATGAAACGTACCATTTTGGAAAGCTAATGGCAGCACCTTTCCAGCGATATATGCCACTTGGCCAGAATATTTTTCTAAAGTTACGAAAAATGGCACTGAAAACGCGCATTTTTAGTTAGCCTACACTGGCATGATCAAGTGGCCACTGCCCACACCATGGTGGGCACTGCCCACTCCATGGTCCGAGTGCGTTGATGAAACTTACCATTTTGGAAAGCTAATGGCAGCACCTTTCCAGCGATGTATGTCACTTGGCCAGAATATTTTTCTAAAGTTACGAAAAATGGCACTGAAAACGCGTATTTTTAGTTAGCCTACCCTGGCATGATCAAGTGGCCACTGCCCACTCCATGGTCCGAGTGCGTTGATGAAACTTACCATTTTGGAAAGCTAATGGCAGCACCTTTCCAGCGATATATGCCACTTGGCCAGAATATTTTTCTAAAGTTACGAAAAATGCCACTGAAAACGCGCATTTTTAGTTAGCCTACTATACACTGGCATGATGAAGTGGCCACTGCCCACTCCATGGTCCGAGTGCGTTGATGAAACTTACCATCTTGGAAAGCTAATGACAGCACCTTTCCAGCGATGTATGTCACTTGGCCAGAATATTTTTCTACAGTTACGAAAAATGGCACTGAAACCGCGCATTTTTAGTTAGCCTACTATACACTGGCATGATGAAGTGGCCACTGCCCACTCCGTGGTACGAGTGCGTTGATGAAACTTACCATTTTGGAAAGCTAATGACAGCACCTTTCCAGCGATGTATGCCACTTGGCCAGAATATTTTTCTAAAGTTACGAAAAATGGCACTGAAACCGCGCATTTTTAGTTAGCCTACACTGGCATGATCAAGTGGCCACTGCCCACTCCATGGTCCGAGTGCGTTGATGAAACTTACCATTTTGGAAAGCTAATGGCAGCACCTTTCCAGCGATATATGCCACTTGGCCAGAATATTTTTCTAAAGTTACGAAAAATGGCACTGAAAAAGCGCATTTTTAGTTAGCCTACACTGGCATGATCAAGTGGCCACTGCCCACACCATGGTGGGCACTGCCCACTCCATGGTCCGAGTGCGTTGATGAAACTTACCATTTTGGAAAGCTAATGGCAGCACCTTTCCAGCGATATATGCCACTTGGCCAGAATATTTTTCTAAAGTTACGAAAAATGCCACTGAAAACGCGCATTTTTAGTTAGCCTACTATACACTGGCATGATGAAGTGGCCACTGCCCACTCCATGGTCCGAGCGCGTTGATGAAACGTACCATTTTGGAAAGCTAATGGCAGCACCTTTCCAGCGATATATGCCACTTGGCCAGAATATTTTTCTAAAGTTACGAAAAATGGCACTGAAAACGCGCATTTTTAGTTAGCCTACACCGGCATGATCAAGTGGCCACTGCCCACTCCATGGTCCGAGTGCGTTGATGAAACTTACCATTTTGGAAAGCTTAATGGCAGCACCTTTCCAGCGATGTATGTCACTTGGCCAGAATATTTTTCTAAAGTTACGAAAAATGGCACTGAAACCGCGCATTTTTAGTTAGCCTACACTGGCATGATCAAGTGGCCACTGCCCACTCCATGGTCCGAGTGCGTTGATGAAACTTACCATTTTGGAAAGCTAATGGTAGCACCTTTCCAGCGATATATGCCACTTGGCCAGAATATTTTTCTAAAGTTACGAAAAATGCCACTGAAAACGCGCATTTTTAGTTAGCCTACTATACACTGGCATGATGAAGTGGCCACTGCCCACTCCATGGTCCGAGTGCGTTGATGAAACTTACCATTTTGGAAAGCTAATGGCAGCACCTTTCCAGCGATATATGCCACTTGGCCAGAATATTTTTCTAAAGTTACGAAAAATGGCACTGAAAACGCGCATTTTTAGTTAGCCTACACTGGCATGATCAAGTGGCCACTGCCCACTCCATGGTCCGAGTGCGTTGATGAAACTTACCATTTTGGAAAGCTAATGACAGCACCTTTCCAGCGATATATGCCACTTGGCCAGAATATTTTTCTAAAGTTACGAAAAATGGCACTGAAAACGCGCATTTTTAGTTAGCCTACACTGGCATGATCAAGTGGCCACTGCCCACTCCATGGTCCGAGTGCGTTGATGAAACTTACCATTTTAGAAAGCTAATGACAGCACCTTTCCAGCGATGTATGTCACTTGGCCAGAATATTTTTCTAAAGTTACGAAAAATGGCACTGAAAACGCGCATTTTTAGTTAGCCTACACTGGCATGATCAAGTGGCCACTGCCCACACCATGGTGGGCACTGCCCACTCCATGGTCCGAGTGCGTTGATGAAACTTACCATTTTGGAAAGCTAATGGCAGCACCTTTCCAGCGATGTATGTCACTTGGCCAGAATATTTTTCTAAAGTTACGAAAAATGGCACTGAAAACGCGTATTTTTAGTTAGCCTACCCTGGCATGATCAAGTGGCCACTGCCCACTCCATGGTCCGAGTGCGTTGATGAAACTTACCATTTTGGAAAGCTAATGGCAGCACCTTTCCAGCGATATATGCCACTTGGCCAGAATATTTTTCTAAAGTTACGAAAAATGCCACTGAAAACGCGCATTTTTAGTTAGCCTACTATACACTGGCATGATGAAGTGGCCACTGCCCACTCCATGGTCCGAGTGCGTTGATGAAACTTACCATCTTGGAAAGCTAATGACAGCACCTTTCCAGCGATGTATGTCACTTGACCAGAATATTTTTCTAAAGTTACGAAAAATGGCACTGAAAACGCGTATTTTTAGTTAGCCTACACTGGCATGATCAAGTGGCCACTGCCCACTCCATGGTCCGAGTGCGTTGGTGAAACGTACCATTTTGGAAAGCTAATGGCAGCACCTTTCCAGCGATGTATGTCACTTGGCCAGAATATTTTTCTAACCGCGCATTTTTAGTTAGCCTACACTGGCATGATCAAGTGGCCACTGCCCACTCCATGGTCCGAGTGCGTTGATGAAACTTACCATTTTGGAAAGCTAATGGTAGCACCTTTCCAGCGATATATGCCACTTGGCCAGAATATTTTTCTAAAGTTACGAAAAATGCCACTGAAAACGCGCATTTTTAGTTAGCCTACTATACACTGGCATGATGAAGTGGCCACTGCCCACTCCATGGTCCGAGTGCGTTGATGGAACTTACCATTTTGGAAAGCTAATGGCAGCACCTTTCCAGCGATATATGCCACTTGGCCAGAATATTTTTCTAAAGTTACGAAAAATGCCACTGAAAACGCGCATTTTTAGTTAGCCTACTATACACTGGCATGATGAAGTGGCCACTGCCCACTCCATGGTCCGAGTGCGTTGATGAAACGTACCATTTTGGAAAGCTAATGGCAGCACCTTTCCAGCGATATATGCCACTTGGCCAGAATATTTTTCTAAAGTTACGAAAAATGGCACTGAAAACGCGCATTTTTAGTTAGCCTACACCGGCATGATCAAGTGGCCACTGCCCACTCCATGGTCCGAGTGCGTTGATGAAACTTACCATTTTGGAAAGCTAATGGCAGCACCTTTCCAGCGATATATGCCACTTGGCCAGAATATTTTTCTAAAGTTACGAAAAATGCCACTGAAAACGCGCATTTTTAGTTAGCCTACTATACACTGGCATGATGAAGTGGCCACTGCCCACTCCATGGTCCGAGTGCGTTGATGAAACTTACCATCTTGGAAAGCTAATGACAGCACCTTTCCAGCGATGTATGTCACTTGGCCAGAATATTTTTCTACAGTTACGAAAAATGGCACTGAAACCGCGCATTTTTAGTTAGCCTACACTGGCATGATCAAGTGGCCACTGCCCACTCCATGGTCCGAGTGCGTTGATGAAACTTACCATCTTGGAAAGCTAATGACAGCACCTTTCCAGCGATGTATGTCACTTGGCCAGAATATTTTTCTACAGTTACGAAAAATGGCACTGAAACCGCGCATTTTTAGTTAGCCTACTATACACTGGCATGATGAAGTGGCCACTGCCCACTCCGTGGTACGAGTGCGTTGATGAAACTTACCATTTTGGAAAGCTAATGACAGCACCTTTCCAGCGATGTATGCCACTTGGCCAGAATATTTTTCTAAAGTTACGAAAAATGGCACTGAAACCGCGCATTTTTAGTTAGCCTACACTGGCATGATCAAGTGGCCACTGCCCACTCCATGGTCCGAGTGCGTTGATGAAACTTACCATTTTGGAAAGCTAATGGCAGCACCTTTCCAGCGATATATGCCACTTGGCCAGAATATTTTTCTAAAGTTACGAAAAATGGCACTGAAAAAGCGCATTTTTAGTTAGCCTACACTGGCATGATCAAGTGGCCACTGCCCACACCATGGTGGGCACTGCCCACTCCATGGTCCGAGTGCGTTGATGAAACTTACCATTTTGGAAAGCTAATGGCAGCACCTTTCCAGCGATATATGCCACTTGGCCAGAATATTTTTCTAAAGTTACGAAAAATGCCACTGAAAACGCGCATTTTTAGTTAGCCTACTATACACTGGCATGATGAAGTGGCCACTGCCCACTCCATGGTCCGAGTGCGTTGATGAAACGTACCATTTTGGAAAGCTAATGGCAGCACCTTTCCAGCGATATATGCCACTTGGCCAGAATATTTTTCTAAAGTTACGAAAAATGGCACTGAAAACGCGCATTTTTAGTTAGCCTACACCGGCATGATCAAGTGGCCACTGCCCACTCCATGGTCCGAGTGCGTTGATGAAACTTACCATTTTGGAAAGCTTAATGGCAGCACCTTTCCAGCGATGTATGTCACTTGGCCAGAATATTTTTCTAAAGTTACGAAAAATGGCACTGAAACCGCGCATTTTTAGTTAGCCTACACTGGCATGATCAAGTGGCCACTGCCCACTCCATGGTCCGAGTGCGTTGATGAAACTTACCATTTTGGAAAGCTAATGGTAGCACCTTTCCAGCGATATATGCCACTTGGCCAGAATATTTTTCTAAAGTTACGAAAAATGCCACTGAAAACGCGCATTTTTAGTTAGCCTACTATACACTGGCATGATGAAGTGGCCACTGCCCACTCCATGGTCCGAGTGCGTTGATGAAACTTACCATTTTGGAAAGCTAATGGCAGCACCTTTCCAGCGATATATGCCACTTGGCCAGAATATTTTTCTAAAGTTACGAAAAATGGCACTGAAAACGCGCATTTTTAGTTAGCCCACACTGGCATGATCAAGTGGCCACTGCCCACTCCATGGTCCGAGTGCGTTGATGAAACTTACCATTTTGGAAAGCTAATGACAGCACCTTTCCAGCGATATATGCCACTTGGCCAGAATATTTTTCTAAAGTTACGAAAAATGGCACTGAAAACGCGCATTTTTAGTTAGCCTACACTGGCATGATCAAGTGGCCACTGCCCACTCCATGGTCCGAGTGCGTTGATGAAACGTACCATTTTAGAAAGCTAATGACAGCACCTTTCCAGCGATGTATGTCACTTGGCCAGAATATTTTTCTAAAGTTACGAAAAATGGCACTGAAAACGCGCATTTTTAGTTAGCCTACACTGGCATGATCAAGTGGCCACTGCCCACACCATGGTGGGCACTGCCCACTCCATGGTCCGAGTGCGTTGATGAAACTTACCATTTTGGAAAGCTAATGGCAGCACCTTTCCAGCGATGTATGTCACTTGGCCAGAATATTTTTCTAAAGTTACGAAAAATGGCACTGAAAACGCGTATTTTTAGTTAGCCTACCCTGGCATGATCAAGTGGCCACTGCCCACTCCATGGTCCGAGTGCGTTGATGAAACTTACCATTTTGGAAAGCTAATGGCAGCACCTTTCCAGCGATATATGCCACTTGGCCAGAATATTTTTCTAAAGTTACGAAAAATGCCACTGAAAACGCGCATTTTTAGTTAGCCTACTATACACTGGCATGATGAAGTGGCCACTGCCCACTCCATGGTCCGAGTGCGTTGATGAAACTTACCATCTTGGAAAGCTAATGACAGCACCTTTCCAGCGATGTATGTCACTTGACCAGAATATTTTTCTAAAGTTACGAAAAATGGCACTGAAAACGCGTATTTTTAGTTAGCCTACACTGGCATGATCAAGTGGCCACTGCCCACTCCATGGTCCGAGTGCGTTGGTGAAACGTACCATTTTGGAAAGCTAATGGCAGCACCTTTCCAGCGATGTATGTCACTTGGCCAGAATATTTTTCTAACCGCGCATTTTTAGTTAGCCTACACTGGCATGATCAAGTGGCCACTGCCCACTCCATGGTCCGAGTGCGTTGATGAAACTTACCATTTTGGAAAGCTAATGGTAGCACCTTTCCAGCGATATATGCCACTTGGCCAGAATATTTTTCTAAAGTTACGAAAAATGCCACTGAAAACGCGCATTTTTAGTTAGCCTACTATACACTGGCATGATGAAGTGGCCACTGCCCACTCCATGGTCCGAGTGCGTTGATGGAACTTACCATTTTGGAAAGCTAATGGCAGCACCTTTCCAGCGATATATGCCACTTGGCCAGAATATTTTTCTAAAGTTACGAAAAATGCCACTGAAAACGCGCATTTTTAGTTAGCCTACTATACACTGGCATGATGAAGTGGCCACTGCCCACTCCATGGTCCGAGTGCGTTGATGAAACGTACCATTTTGGAAAGCTAATGGCAGCACCTTTCCAGCGATATATGCCACTTGGCCAGAATATTTTTCTAAAGTTACGAAAAATGGCACTGAAAACGCGCATTTTTAGTTAGCCTACACCGGCATGATCAAGTGGCCACTGCCCACTCCATGGTCCGAGTGCGTTGATGAAACTTACCATTTTGGAAAGCTAATGGCAGCACCTTTCCAGCGATATATGCCACTTGGCCAGAATATTTTTCTAAAGTTACGAAAAATGCCACTGAAAACGCGCATTTTTAGTTAGCCTACTATACACTGGCATGATGAAGTGGCCACTGCCCACTCCATGGTCCGAGTGCGTTGATGAAACTTACCATCTTGGAAAGCTAATGACAGCACCTTTCCAGCGATGTATGTCACTTGGCCAGAATATTTTTCTACAGTTACGAAAAATGGCACTGAAACCGCGCATTTTTAGTTAGCCTACACTGGCATGATCAAGTGGCCACTGCCCACTCCATGGTCCGAGTGCGTTGATGAAACTTACCATTTTGGAAAGCTAATGGCAGCACCTTTCCAGCGATATATGCCACTTGGCCAGAATATTTTTCTAAAGTTACGAAAAATGGCACTGAAAAAGCGCATTTTTAGTTAGCCTACACTGGCATGATCAAGTGGCCACTGCCCACACCATGGTGGGCACTGCCCACTCCATGGTCCGAGTGCGTTGATGAAACTTACCATTTTGGAAAGCTAATGGCAGCACCTTTCCAGCGATATATGCCACTTGGCCAGAATATTTTTCTAAAGTTACGAAAAATGCCACTGAAAACGCGCATTTTTAGTTAGCCTACTATACACTGGCATGATGAAGTGGCCACTGCCCACTCCATGGTCCGAGTGCGTTGATGAAACGTACCATTTTGGAAAGCTAATGGCAGCACCTTTCCAGCGATGTATGCCACTTGGCCAGAATATTTTTCTAAAGTTACGAAAAATGGCACTGAAAACGCGCATTTTTAGTTAGCCTACACCGGCATGATCAAGTGGCCACTGCCCACTCCATGGTCCGAGTGCGTTGATGAAACTTACCATTTTGGAAAGCTTAATGGCAGCACCTTTCCAGCGATGTATGTCACTTGGCCAGAATATTTTTCTAAAGTTACGAAAAATGGCACTGAAACCGCGCATTTTTAGTTAGCCTACACTGGCATGATCAAGTGGCCACTGCCCACTCCATGGTCCGAGTGCGTTGATGAAACTTACCATTTTGGAAAGCTAATGACAGCACCTTTCCAGCGATATATGCCACTTGGCCAGAATATTTTTCTAAAGTTACGAAAAATGCCACTGAAAACGCGCATTTTTAGTTAGCCTACTATACACTGGCATGATGAAGTGGCCACTGCCCACTCCATGGTCCGAGTGCGTTGATGAAACTTACCATTTTGGAAAGCTAATGGCAGCACCTTTCCAGCGATATATGCCACTTGGCCAGAATATTTTTCTAAAGTTACGAAAAATGGCACTGAAAACGCGCATTTTTAGTTAGCCTACACTGGCATGATCAAGTGGCCACTGCCCACTCCATGGTCCGAGTGCGTTGATGAAACTTACCATTTTGGAAAGCTAATGACAGCACCTTTCCAGCGATATATGCCACTTGGCCAGAATATTTTTCTAAAGTTACGAAAAATGGCACTGAAAACGCGCATTTTTAGTTAGCCTACACTGGCATGATCAAGTGGCCACTGCCCACTCCATGGTCCGAGTGCGTTGATGAAACTTACCATTTTGGAAAGCTAATGACAGCACCTTTCCAGCGATGTATGTCACTTGGCCAGAATATTTTTCTAAAGTTACGAAAAATGGCACTGAAAACGCGCATTTTTAGTTAGCCTACACTGGCATGATCAAGTGGCCACTGCCCACTCCATGGTCCGAGTGCGTTGATGGAACTTACCATTTTGGAAAGCTAATGGCAGCACCTTTCCAGCGATATATGCCACTTGGCCAGAATATTTTTCTAAAGTTACGAAAAATGCCACTGAAAACGCGCATTTTTAGTTAGCCTACTATACACTGGCATGATGAAGTGGCCACTGCCCACTCCATGGTCCGAGTGCGTTGATGAAACGTACCATTTTGGAAAGCTAATGGCAGCACCTTTCCAGCGATATATGCCACTTGGCCAGAATATTTTTCTAAAGTTACGAAAAATGGCACTGAAAACGCGCATTTTTAGTTAGCCTACACCGGCATGATCAAGTGGCCACTGCCCACTCCATGGTCCGAGTGCGTTGATGAAACTTACCATTTTGGAAAGCTAATGGCAGCACCTTTCCAGCGATATATGCCACTTGGCCAGAATATTTTTCTAAAGTTACGAAAAATGCCACTGAAAACGCGCATTTTTAGTTAGCCTACTATACACTGGCATGATGAAGTGGCCACTGCCCACTCCATGGTCCGAGTGCGTTGATGAAACTTACCATCTTGGAAAGCTAATGACAGCACCTTTCCAGCGATGTATGTCACTTGGCCAGAATATTTTTCTACAGTTACGAAAAATGGCACTGAAACCGCGCATTTTTAGTTAGCCTACACTGGCATGATCAAGTGGCCACTGCCCACTCCATGGTCCGAGTGCGTTGATGAAACTTACCATTTTGGAAAGCTAATGGCAGCACCTTTCCAGCGATATATGCCACTTGGCCAGAATATTTTTCTAAAGTTACGAAAAATGGCACTGAAAAAGCGCATTTTTAGTTAGCCTACACTGGCATGATCAAGTGGCGACTGCCCACACCATGGTGAGCACCGCCCACTCCATGGTCCGAGTGCGTTGATGAAACTTACCATTTTGGAAAGCTAATGGCAGCACCTTTCCAGCGATATATGCCACTTGGCCAGAATATTTTTCTAAAGTTACGAAAAATGCCACTGAAAACGCGCATTTTTAGTTAGCCTACTATACACTGGCATGATAAAGTGGCCACTGCCCACTCCATGGTCCGAGTGCGTTGATGAAACGTACCATTTTGGAAAGCTAATGGCAGCACCTTTCCAGCGATATATGCCACTTGGCCAGAATATTTTTCTAAAGTTACGAAAAATGGCACTGAAAACGCGCATTTTTAGTTAGCCTACACCGGCATGATCAAGTGGCCACTGCCCACTCCATGGTCCGAGTGCGTTGATGAAACTTACCATTTTGGAAAGCTTAATGGCAGCACCTTTCCAGCGATGTATGTCACTTGGCCAGAATATTTTTCTAAAGTTACGAAAAATGGCACTGAAACCGCGCATTTTTAGTTAGCCTACACTGGCATGATCAAGTGGCCACTGCCCACTCCATGGTCCGAGTGCGTTGATGAAACTTACCATTTTGGAAAGCTAATGACAGCACCTTTCCAGCGATATATGCCACTTGGCCAGAATATTTTTCTAAAGTTACGAAAAATGCCACTGAAAACGCGCATTTTTAGTTAGCCTACTATACACTGGCATGATGAAGTGGCCACTGCCCACTCCATGGTCCGAGTGCGTTGATGAAACTTACCATTTTGGAAAGCTAATGGCAGCACCTTTCCAGCGATATATGCCACTTGGCCAGAATATTTTTCTAAAGTTACGAAAAATGGCACTGAAAACGCGCATTTTTAGTTAGCCTACACTGGCATGATCAAGTGGCCACTGCCCACTCCATGGTCCGAGTGCGTTGATGAAACTTACCATTTTGGAAAGCTAATGACAGCACCTTTCCAGCGATATATGCCACTTGGCCAGAATATTTTTCTAAAGTTACGAAAAATGGCACTGAAAACGCGCATTTTTAGTTAGCCTACACTGGCATGATCAAGTGGCCACTGCCCACTCCATGGTCCGAGTGCGTTGATGAAACTTACCATTTTGGAAAGCTAATGACAGCACCTTTCCAGCGATGTATGTCACTTGGCCAGAATATTTTTCTAAAGTTACGAAAAATGGCACTGAAAACGCGCATTTTTAGTTAGCCTACACTGGCATGATCAAGTGGCCACTGCCCACTCCATGGTCCGAGTGCGTTGATGAAACTTACCATTTTGGAAAGCTAATGGCAGCACCTTTCCAGCGATATATGCCACTTGGCCAGAATATTTTTCTAAAGTTACGAAAAATGCCACTGAAAACGAGCATTTTTAGTTAGCCTACTATACACTGGCATGATGAAGTGGCCACTGCCCACTCCATGGTACGAGTGCGTTGATGAAACTTACCATTTTGGAAAGCTAATGACAGCACCTTTCCAGCGATGTATGCCACTTGGCCAGAATATTTTTCTAAAGTTACGAAAAATGGCACTGAAAACGCGCATTTTTAGTTAGCCTACCCTGGCATGATCAAGTGGCCACTGCCCACTCCATGGTCCGAGTGCGTTGATGAAACTTACCATTTTGGAAAGCTAATGGCAGCACCTTTCCAGCGATATATGCCACTTGGCCAGAATATTTTTCTAAAGTTACGAAAAATGCCACTGAAAACGAGCATTTTTAGTTAGCCTACTATACACTGGCATGATGAAGTGGCCACTGCCCACTCCATGGTACGAGTGCGTTGATGAAACTTACCATTTTGGAAAGCTAATGGCAGCACCTTTCCAGCGATGTATGCCACTTGGCCAGAATATTTTTCTAAAGTTACGAAAAATGGCACTGAAAACGCGTATTTTTAGTTAGCCTACCCTGGCATGATCAAGTGGCCACTGCCCACTCCATGGTCCGAGTGCGTTGATGAAACTTACCATTTTGGAAAGCTAATGGCAGCACCTTTCCAGCGATATATGCCACTTGGCCAGAATATTTTTCTAAAGTTACGAAAAATGCCACTGAAAACGCGCATTTTTAGTTAGCCTACTATACACTGGCATGATGAAGTGGCCACTGCCCACTCCATGGTCCGAGTGCGTTGATGAAACTTACCATCTTGGAAAGCTAATGACAGCACCTTTCCAGCGATGTATGTCACTTGGCCAGAATATTTTTCTACAGTTACGAAAAATGGCACTGAAACCGCGCATTTTTAGTTAGCCTACTATACACTGGCATGATGAAGTGGCCACTGCCCACTCCATGGTCCGAGTGCGTTGATGAAGCTTACCATTTTGGAAAGCTAATGACAGCACCTTTCCAGCGATGTATGTCACTTGACCAGAATATTTTTCTAAAGTTACGAAAAATGGCACTGAAAACGCGTATTTTTAGTTAGCCTACACTGGCATGATCAAGTGGCCACTGCCCACTCCATGGTCCGAGTGCGTTGGTGAAACGTACCATTTTGGAAAGCTAATGGCAGCACCTTTCCAGCGATGTATGTCACTTGGCCAGAATATTTTTCTAAAGTTACGAAAAATGGCACTGAAACCGCGCATTTTTAGTTAGCCTACACTGGCATGATCAAGTGGCCACTGCCCACACCATGGTGGGCACTGCCCACTCCATGGTCCGAGTGCGTTGATGAAACTTACCATTTTGGAAAGCTAATGGCAGCACCTTTCCAGCGATGTATGTCACTTGGCCAGAATATTTTTCTAAAGTTACGAAAAATGGCACTGAACACGCGTATTTTTAGTTAGCCTACCCTGGCATGATCAAGTGGCCACTGCCCACTCCATGGTCCGAGTGCGTTGATGAAACTTACCATTTTGGAAAGCTAATGGCAGCACCTTTCCAGCGATATATGCCACTTGGCCAGAATATTTTTCTAAAGTTACGAAAAATGCCACTGAAAACGAGCATTTTTAGTTAGCCTACTATACACTGGCATGATGAAGTGGCCACTGCCCACTCCATGGTCCGAGTGCGTTGATGAAACTTACCATTTTGGAAAGCTAATGACAGCACCTTTCCAGCGATGTATGCCACTTGGCCAGAATATTTTTCTAAAGTTACGAAAAATGGCACTGAAACCGCGCATTTTTAGTTAGCCTACACTGGCATGATCAAGTGGCCACTGCCCACTCCATGGTCCGAGTGCGTTGATGAAACTTACCATTTTGGAAAGCTAATGGCAGCACCTTTCCAGCGATATATGCCACTTGGCCAGAATATTTTTCTAAAGTTACGAAAAATGCCACTGAAAACGCGCATTTTTAGTTAGCCTACTATACACTGGCATGATGAAGTGGCCACTGCCCACTCCATGGTCCGAGTGCGTTGATGAAACGTACCAGTTTGGGAAGCTAATGGCAGCACCTTTCCAGCGATATATGCCACTTGGCCAGAATATTTTTCTAAAGTTACGAAAAATGGCACTGAAAACGCGCATTTTTAGTTAGCCTACACCGGCATGATCAAGTGGCCACTGCCCACTCCATGGTCCGAGTGCGTTGATGAAACTTACCATTTTGGAAAGCTTAATGGCAGCACCTTTCCAGCGATGTATGTCACTTGGCCAGAATATTTTTCTAAAGTTACGAAAAATGGCACTGAAACCGCGCATTTTTAGTTAGCCTACACTGGCATGATCAAGTGGCCACTGCCCACTCCATGGTCCGAGTGCGTTGATGAAACTTACCATTTTGGAAAGCTAATGGTAGCACCTTTCCAGCGATATATGCCACTTGGCCAGAATATTTTTCTAAAGTTACGAAAAATGCCACTGAAAACGCGCATTTTTAGTTAGCCTACTATACACTGGCATGATGAAGTGGCCACTGCCCACTCCATGGTCCGAGTGCGTTGATGAAACTTACCATTTTGGAAAGCTAATGGCAGCACCTTTCCAGCGATATATGCCACTTGGCCAGAATATTTTTCTAAAGTTACGAAAAATGGCACTGAAAACGCGCATTTTTAGTTAGCCTACACTGGCATGATCAAGTGGCCACTGCCCACTCCATGGTCCGAGTGCGTTGATGAAACTTACCATTTTGGAAAGCTAATGACAGCACCTTTCCAGCGATATATGCCACTTGGCCAGAATATTTTTCTAAAGTTACGAAAAATGGCACTGAAAACGCGCATTTTTAGTTAGCCTACACTGGCATGATCAAGTGGCCACTGCCCACTCCATGGTCCGAGTGCGTTGATGAAACTTACCATTTTGGAAAGCTAATGACAGCACCTTTCCAGCGATGTATGTCACTTGGCCAGAATATTTTTCTACAGTTACGAAAAATGGCACTGAAAACGCGCATTTTTAGTTAGCCTACACTGGCATGATCAAGTGGCCACTGCCCACACCATGGTGGGCACTGCCCACTCCATGGTCCGAGTGCGTTGATGAAACTTACCATTTTGGAAAGCTAATGGCAGCACCTTTCCAGCGATGTATGTCACTTGGCCAGAATATTTTTCTAAAGTTACGAAAAATGGCACTGAAAACGCGTATTTTTAGTTAGCCTACACTGGCATGATCAAGTGGCCACTGCCCACTCCATGGTCCGAGTGCGTTGATGAAACTTACCATTTTGGAAAGCTAATGGCAGCACCTTTCCAGCGATATATGCCACTTGGCCAGAATATTTTTCTAAAGTTACGAAAAATGCCACTGAAAACGCGCATTTTTAGTTAGCCTACTATACACTGGCATGATGAAGTGGCCACTGCCCACTCCATGGTCCGAGTGCGTTGATGAAACTTACCATCTTGGAAAGCTAATGACAGCACCTTTCCAGCGATGTATGTCACTTGGCCAGAATATTTTTCTACAGTTACGAAAAATGGCACTGAAACCGCGCATTTTTAGTTAGCCTACTATACACTGGCATGATGAAGTGGCCACTGCCCACTCCATGGTCCGAGTGCGTTGATGAAGCTTACCATTTTGGAAAGCTAATGACAGCACCTTTCCAGCGATGTATGTCACTTGACCAGAATATTTTTCTAAAGTTACGAAAAATGGCACTGAAAACGCGTATTTTTAGTTAGCCTACACTGGCATGATCAAGTGGCCACTGCCCACTCCATGGTCCGAGTGCGTTGGTGAAACGTACCATTTTGGAAAGCTAATGGCAGCACCTTTCCAGCGATGTATGTCACTTGGCCAGAATATTTTTCTAACCGCGCATTTTTAGTTAGCCTACACTGGCATGATCAAGTGGCCACTGCCCACTCCATGGTCCGAGTGCGTTGATGAAACTTACCATTTTGGAAAGCTAATGGTAGCACCTTTCCAGCGATATATGCCACTTGGCCAGAATATTTTTCTAAAGTTACGAAAAATGCCACTGAAAACGCGCATTTTTAGTTAGCCTACTATACACTGGCATGATGAAGTGGCCACTGCCCACTCCATGGTCCGAGTGCGTTGATGAAACTTACCATTTTGGAAAGCTAATGGCAGCACCTTTCCAGCGATATATGCCACTTGGCCAGAATATTTTTCTAAAGTTACGAAAAATGGCACTGAAAACGCGCATTTTTAGTTAGCCTACACTGGCATGATCAAGTGGCCACTGCCCACTCCATGGTCCGAGTGCGTTGATGAAACTTACCATTTTGGAAAGCTAATGACAGCACCTTTCCAGCGATATATGCCACTTGGCCAGAATATTTTTCTAAAGTTACGAAAAATGGCACTGAAAACGCGCATTTTTAGTTAGCCTACACTGGCATGATCAAGTGGCCACTGCCCACTCCATGGTCCGAGTGCGTTGATGAAACTTACCATTTTGGAAAGCTAATGACAGCACCTTTCCAGCGATGTATGTCACTTGGCCAGAATATTTTTCTAAAGTTACGAAAAATGGCACTGAAAACGCGCATTTTTAGTTAGCCTACACTGGCATGATCAAGTGGCCACTGCCCACACCATGGTGGGCACTGCCCACTCCATGGTCCGAGTGCGTTGATGAAACTTACCATTTTGGAAAGCTAATGGCAGCACCTTTCCAGCGATGTATGTCACTTGGCCAGAATATTTTTCTAAAGTTACGAAAAATGGCACTGAAAACGCGTATTTTTAGTTAGCCTACCCTGGCATGATCAAGTGGCCACTGCCCACTCCATGGTCCGAGTGCGTTGATGAAACTTACCATTTTGGAAAGCTAATGGCAGCACCTTTCCAGCGATATATGCCACTTGGCCAGAATATTTTTCTAAAGTTACGAAAAATGCCACTGAAAACGCGCATTTTTAGTTAGCCTACTATACACTGGCATGATGAAGTGGCCACTGCCCACTCCATGGTCCGAGTGCGTTGATGAAACTTACCATCTTGGAAAGCTAATGACAGCACCTTTCCAGCGATGTATGTCACTTGGCCAGAATATTTTTCTACAGTTACGAAAAATGGCACTGAAACCGCGCATTTTTAGTTAGCCTACTATACACTGGCATGATGAAGTGGCCACTGCCCACTCCATGGTCCGAGTGCGTTGATGAAGCTTACCATTTTGGAAAGCTAATGACAGCACCTTTCCAGCGATGTATGTCACTTGACCAGAATATTTTTCTAAAGTTACGAAAAATGGCACTGAAAACGCGTATTTTTAGTTAGCCTACACTGGCATGATCAAGTGGCCACTGCCCACTCCATGGTCCGAGTGCGTTGGTGAAACGTACCATTTTGGAAAGCTAATGGCAGCACCTTTCCAGCGATGTATGTCACTTGGCCAGAATATTTTTCTAACCGCGCATTTTTAGTTAGCCTACACTGGCATGATCAAGTGGCCACTGCCCACTCCATGGTCCGAGTGCGTTGATGAAACTTACCATTTTGGAAAGCTAATGGTAGCACCTTTCCAGCGATATATGCCACTTGGCCAGAATATTTTTCTAAAGTTACGAAAAATGCCACTGAAAACGCGCATTTTTAGTTAGCCTACTATACACTGGCATGATGAAGTGGCCACTGCCCACTCCATGGTCCGAGTGCGTTGATGAAACTTACCATTTTGGAAAGCCAATGGCAGCACCTTTCCAGCGATATATGCCACTTGGCCAGAATATTTTTCTAAAGTTACGAAAAATGGCACTGAAAACGCGCATTTTTAGTTAGCCTACACTGGCATGATCAAGTGGCCACTGCCCACTCCATGGTCCGAGTGCGTTGATGAAACTTACCATTTTGGAAAGCTAATGACAGCACCTTTCCAGCGATATATGCCACTTGGCCAGAATATTTTTCTAAAGTTACGAAAAATGGCACTGAAAACGCGCATTTTTAGTTAGCCTACACTGGCATGATCAAGTGGCCACTGCCCACTCCATGGTCCGAGTGCGTTGATGAAACTTACCATTTTGGAAAGCTAATGACAGCACCTTTCCAGCGATGTATGTCACTTGGCCAGAATATTTTTCTAAAGTTACGAAAAATGGCACTGAAAACGCGCATTTTTAGTTAGCCTACACTGGCATGATCAAGTGGCCACTGCCCACACCATGGTGGGCACTGCCCACTCCATGGTCCGAGTGCGTTGATGAAACTTACCATTTTGGAAAGCTAATGGCAGCACCTTTCCAGCGATGTATGTCACTTGGCCAGAATATTTTTCTAAAGTTACGAAAAATGGCACTGAAAACGCGTATTTTTAGTTAGCCTACCCTGGCATGATCAAGTGGCCACTGCCCACTCCATGGTCCGAGTGCGTTGATGAAACTTACCATTTTGGAAAGCTAATGGCAGCACCTTTCCAGCGATATATGCCACTTGGCCAGAATATTTTTCTAAAGTTACGAAAAATGCCACTGAAAACGCGCATTTTTAGTTAGCCTACTATACACTGGCATGATGAAGTGGCCACTGCCCACTCCATGGTCCGAGTGCGTTGATGAAACGTACCATTTTGGAAAGCTAATGGCAGCACCTTTCCAGCGATGTATGTCACTTGGCCAGAATATTTTTCTAAAGTTACGAAAAATGGCACTGAAAACGCGTATTTTTAGTTAGCCTACCCTGGCATGATCAAGTGGCCACTGCCCACTCCATGGTCCGAGTGCGTTGATGAAACTTACCATTTTGGAAAGCTTATGGCAGCACCTTTCCAGCGATATATGCCACTTGGCCAGAATATTTTTCTAAAGTTACGAAAAATGCCACTGAAAACGCGCATTTTTAGTTAGCCTACTATACACTGGCATGATGAAGTGGCCACTGCCCACTCCATGGTCCGAGTGCGTTGATGAAACTTACCATCTTGGAAAGCTAATGACAGCACCTTTCCAGCGATGTATGTCACTTGGCCAGAATATTTTTCTACAGTTACGAAAAATGGCACTGAAACCGCGCATTTTTAGTTAGCCTACTATACACTGGCATGATGAAGTGGCCACTGCCCACTCCATGGTCCGAGTGCGTTGATGAAGCTTACCATTTTGGAAAGCTAATGACAGCACCTTTCCAGCGATGTATGTCACTTGACCAGAATATTTTTCTAAAGTTACGAAAAATGGCACTGAAAACGCGTATTTTTAGTTAGCCTACACTGGCATGATCAAGTGGCCACTGCCCACTCCATGGTCCGAGTGCGTTGGTGAAACGTACCATTTTGGAAAGCTAATGGCAGCACCTTTCCAGCGATGTATGTCACTTGGCCAGAATATTTTTCTAAAGTTACGAAAAATGGCACTGAAAACGCGCATTTTTAGTTAGCCTACACTGGCATGATCAAGTGGCCACTGCCCACACCATGGTGGGCACTGCCCACTCCATGGTCCGAGTGCGTTGATGAAACTTACCATTTTGGAAAGCTAATGGCAGCACCTTTCCAGCGATGTATGTCACTTGGCCAGAATATTTTTCTAAAGTTACGAAAAATGGCACTGAAAACGCGTATTTTTAGTTAGCCTACCCTGGCATGATCAAGTGGCCACTGCCCACTCCATGGTCCGAGTGCGTTGATGAAACTTACCATTTTGGAAAGCTAATGGCAGCACCTTTCCAGCGATATATGCCACTTGGCCAGAATATTTTTCTAAAGTTACGAAAAATGCCACTGAAAACGAGCATTTTTAGTTAGCCTACTATACACTGGCATGATGAAGTGGCCACTGCCCACTCCATGGTACGAGTGCGTTGATGAAACTTACCATTTTGGAAAGCTAATGACAGCACCTTTCCAGCGATGTATGCCACTTGGCCAGAATATTTTTCTAAAGTTACGAAAAATGGCACTGAAACCGCGCATTTTTAGTTAGCCTACACTGGCATGATCAAGTGGCCACTGCCCACTCCATGGTCCGAGTGCGTTGATGAAACTTACCATTTTGGAAAGCTAATGGCAGCACCTTTCCAGCGATATATGCCACTTGGCCAGAATATTTTTCTAAAGTTACGAAAAATGGCACTGAAAAAGCGCATTTTTAGTTAGCCTACACTGGCATGATCAAGTGGCCACTGCCCACACCATGGTGGGCACTGCCCACTCCATGGTCCGAGTGCGTTGATGAAACTTACCATTTTGGAAAGCTAATGGCAGCACCTTTCCAGCGATATATGCCACTTGGCCAGAATATTTTTCTAAAGTTACGAAAAATGCCACTGAAAACGCGCATTTTTAGTTAGCCTACTATACACTGGCATGATGAAGTGGCCACTGCCCACTCCATGGTCCGAGTGCGTTGATGAAACGTACCATTTTGGAAAGCTAATGGCAGCACCTTTCCAGCGATATATGCCACTTGGCCAGAATATTTTTCTAAAGTTACGAAAAATGGCACTGAAAACGCGCATTTTTAGTTAGCCTACACCGGCATGATCAAGTGGCCACTGCCCACTCCATGGTCCGAGTGCGTTGATGAAACTTACCATTTTGGAAAGCTTAATGGCAGCACCTTTCCAGCGATGTATGTCACTTGGCCAGAATATTTTTCTAAAGTTACGAAAAATGGCACTGAAACCGCGCATTTTTAGTTAGCCTACACTGGCATGATCAAGTGGCCACTGCCCACTCCATGGTCCGAGTGCGTTGATGAAACTTACCATTTTGGAAAGCTAATGGTAGCACCTTTCCAGCGATATATGCCACTTGGCCAGAATATTTTTCTAAAGTTACGAAAAATGCCACTGAAAACGCGCATTTTTAGTTAGCCTACTATACACTGGCATGATGAAGTGGCCACTGCCCACTCCATGGTCCGAGTGCGTTGATGAAACTTACCATTTTGGAAAGCTAATGGCAGCACCTTTCCAGCGATATATGCCACTTGGCCAGAATATTTTTCTAAAGTTACGAAAAATGGCACTGAAAACGCGCATTTTTAGTTAGCCTACACTGGCATGATCAAGTGGCCACTGCCCACTCCATGGTCCGAGTGCGTTGATGAAACTTACCATTTTGGAAAGCTAATGACAGCACCTTTCCAGCGATATATGCCACTTGGCCAGAATATTTTTCTAAAGTTACGAAAAATGGCACTGAAAACGCGCATTTTTAGTTAGCCTACACTGGCATGATCAAGTGGCCACTGCCCACTCCATGGTCCGAGTGCGTTGATGAAACTTACCATTTTGGAAAGCTAATGACAGCACCTTTCCAGCGATGTATGTCACTTGGCCAGAATATTTTTCTAAAGTTACGAAAAATGGCACTGAAAACGCGCATTTTTAGTTAGCCTACACTGGCATGATCAAGTGGCCACTGCCCACACCATGGTGGGCACTGCCCACTCCATGGTCCGAGTGCGTTGATGAAACTTACCATTTTGGAAAGCTAATGGCAGCACCTTTCCAGCGATGTATGTCACTTGGCCAGAATATTTTTCTAAAGTTACGAAAAATGGCACTGAAAACGCGTATTTTTAGTTAGCCTACCCTGGCATGATCAAGTGGCCACTGCCCACTCCATGGTCCGAGTGCGTTGATGAAACTTACCATTTTGGAAAGCTAATGGCAGCACCTTTCTAGCGATATATGCCACTTGGCCAGAATATTTTTCTAAAGTTACGAAAAATGCCACTGAAAACGCGCATTTTTAGTTAGCCTACTATACACTGGCATGATGAAGTGGCCACTGCCCACTCCATGGTCCGAGTGCGTTGATGAAACTTACCATCTTGGAAAGCTAATGACAGCACCTTTCCAGCGATGTATGTCACTTGGCCAGAATATTTTTCTACAGTTACGAAAAATGGCACTGAAACCGCGCATTTTTAGTTAGCCTACTATACACTGGCATGATGAAGTGGCCACTGCCCACTCCATGGTCCGAGTGCGTTGATGAAGCTTACCATTTTGGAAAGCTAATGACAGCACCTTTCCAGCGATGTATGTCACTTGACCAGAATATTTTTCTAAAGTTACGAAAAATGGCACTGAAAACGCGTATTTTTAGTTAGCCTACACTGGCATGATCAAGTGGCCACTGCCCACTCCATGGTCCGAGTGCGTTGGTGAAACGTACCATTTTGGAAAGCTAATGGCAGCACCTTTCCAGCGATGTATGTCACTTGGCCAGAATATTTTTCTAACCGCGCATTTTTAGTTAGCCTACACTGGCATGATCAAGTGGCCACTGCCCACTCCATGGTCCGAGTGCGTTGATGAAACTTACCATTTTGGAAAGCTAATGGTAGCACCTTTCCAGCGATATATGCCACTTGGCCAGAATATTTTTCTAAAGTTACGAAAAATGCCACTGAAAACGCGCATTTTTAGTTAGCCTACTCTACACTGGCATGATGAAGTGGCCACTGCCCACTCCATGGTCCGAGTGCGTTGATGAAACTTACCATTTTGGAAAGCTAATGGCAGCACCTTTCCAGCGATATATGCCACTTGGCCAGAATATTTTTCTAAAGTTACGAAAAATGGCACTGAAAACGCGCATTTTTAGTTAGCCTACACTGGCATGATCAAGTGGCCACTGCCCACTCCATGGTCCGAGTGCGTTGATGAAACTTACCATTTTGGAAAGCTAATGACAGCACCTTTCCAGCGATATATGCCACTTGGCCAGAATATTTTTCTAAAGTTACGAAAAATGGCACTGAAAACGCGCATTTTTAGTTAGCCTACACTGGCATGATCAAGTGGCCACTGCCCACTCCATGGTCCGAGTGCGTTGATGAAGCTTACCATTTTAGAAAGCTAATGACAGCACCTTTCCAGCGATGTATGTCACTTGGCCAGAATATTTTTCTAAAGTTACGAAAAATGGCACTGAAAACGCGCATTTTTAGTTAGCCTACACTGGCATGATCAAGTGGCCACTGCCCACACCATGGTGGGCACTGCCCACTCCATGGTCCGAGTGCGTTGATGAAACTTACCATTTTGGAAAGCTAATGGCAGCACCTTTCCAGCGATGTATGTCACTTGGCCAGAATATTTTTCTAAAGTTACGAAAAATGGCACTGAAAACGCGTATTTTTAGTTAGCCTACCCTGGCATGATCAAGTGGCCACTGCCCACTCCATGGTCCGAGTGCGTTGATGAAACTTACCATTTTGGAAAGCTAATGGCAGCACCTTTCCAGCGATATATGCCACTTGGCCAGAATATTTTTCTAAAGTTACGAAAAATTCCACTGAAAACGCGCATTTTTAGTTAGCCTACTATACACTGGCATGATGAAGTGGCCACTGCCCACTCCATGGTCCGAGTGCGTTGATGAAACTTACAATCTTGGAAAGCTAATGACAGCACCTTTCCAGCGATGTATGTCACTTGGCCAGAATATTTTTCTACAGTTACGAAAAATGGCACTGAAACCGCGCATTTTTAGTTAGCCTACACTGGCATGATCAAGTGGCCACTGCCCACTCCATGGTCCGAGTGCGTTGATGAAACTTACCATTTTGGAAAGCTAATGGCAGCACCTTTCCAGCGATGTATGTCACTTGACCAGAATATTTTTCTAAAGTTACGAAAAATGGCACTGAAAACGCGTATTTTTAGTTAGCCTACACTGGCATGATCAAGTGGCCACTGCCCACTCCATGGTCCGAGTGCGTTGGTGAAACGTACCATTTTGGAAAGCTAATGGCAGCACCTTTCCAGCGATGTATGTCACTTGGCCAGAATAGTTTTCTAAAGTTACGAAAAATGGCACTGAAAACGCGTATTTTTAGTTAGCCTACCCTGGCATGATCAAGTGGCCACTGCCCACTCCATGGTCCGAGTGCGTTGATGAAACTTACCATTTTGGAAAGCTAATGGCAGCACCTTTCCAGCGATATATGCCACTTGGCCAGAATATTTTTCTAAAGTTACGAAAAATGCCACTGAAAACGCGCATTTTTAGTTAGCCTACTATACACTGGCATGATGAAGTGGCCACTGCCCACTCCATGGTCCGAGTGCGTTGATGAAACGTACCATTTTGGAAAGCTAATGGCAGCACCTTTCCAGCGATATATGCCACTTGGCCAGAATATTTTTCTAAAGTTACGAAAAATGGCACTGAAAACGCGCATTTTTAGTTAGCCTACACCGGCATGATCAAGTGGCCACTGCCCACTCCATGGTCCGAGTGCGTTGATGAAACTTACCATTTTGGAAAGCTTAATGGCAGCACCTTTCCAGCGATGTATGTCACTTGGCCAGAATATTTTTCTAAAGTTACGAAAAATGGCACTGAAACCGCGCATTTTTAGATAGCCTACACTGGCATGATCAAGTGGCCACTGCCCACTCCATGGTCCGAGTGCGTTGATGAAACTTACCATTTTGGAAAGCTAATGGTAGCACCTTTCCAGCGATATATGCCACTTGGCCAGAATATTTTTCTAAAGTTACGAAAAATGCCACTGAAAACGCGCATTTTTAGTTAGCCTACTATACACTGGCATGATGAAGTGGCCACTGCCCACTCCATGGTCCGAGTGCGTTGATGAAACTTACCATTTTGGAAAGCTAATGGCAGCACCTTTCCAGCGATATATGCCACTTGGCCAGAATATTTTGTAACGAAACTTTTCCCTCTCTGGCCAGGGTATGTGACTCAGCCGAGTCCAGGATCCGTCCAGTTATTTATTTGATTGAGACACAAGGCTTCCTTCAATGAATTCTCTCTTTTATTAATTTCTAGATTAATTCAATAAATTCTAATTCAACAATTAAGCTTATATAGAATATTTGGAAATGGTATTAAAATGTATAAATGGGTACAAAATATATGTATGGTCTCTGATAGCTTTCATAGGTGGACGCTGTGGTGAAAGAACCTGTCCCCGCTCCACTGGGGTACGAGCGAACCGGGTGTTGGCCGCGGGAGTACAACTCCGCAAGGCGACGTGCTGATGAGAAACGTTGGGCCGCGGGAGTACAACTCCACAGGCGACGCTCTGATGCAAACTGTTGGTCGCGGGAGTACAACTCCACAGGCGACGTGCTAATGTAAGTGTTGGCCGCGGGAGTACAACTCCACAAGGCGACGTGCTGATGAGAAACGTTGGGCCGCGGGAGTACAACTCCACAGGCGACGCTCTGATTCAAACTGTTGGCCGCGGGAGTACAACTCCACAGGCGACGTGCTAATGTAAGTGTTGGCCGCGGGAGTACAACTCCACAAGGCGACGTGCTGATGAGAAACGTTGGGCCGCGGGAGTACAACTCCACAGGCGACGCTCTGATGCAAACTGTTGGCCGCGGGAGTACAACTCCACAGGCGACGTGCTAATGTAAGTGTTGGCCGCGGGAGTACAACTCCACAAGGCGACGTGCTGATGAGAAACGTTGGGCCGCGGGAGTACAACTCCACAGGCGACGCTCTGATTCAAACTGTTGGCCGCGGGAGTACAACTCCACAGGCGACGTGCTAATGTAAGTGTTGGCCGCGAGGCCCTGTTGGCGTCGACGTTGTGGCTCTGCCGAAGTCGAGGTTCTGCTGGCGTCGACGTTGTGGCTCTGCCGAAGTCGAGGCTCTGCTGGCGTCGACGTTATGGCTCTGCCGAAGTCGAGGCTCTGCTGGCGTCGACGTTGTGGCTCTGCCGAAATCGAGGCTCTGCTGGCGTCGATGTTGAAATGACTTACCGAAGAGGGACTTTCAAAAGACCACTGTACAGGCCGGGAGTTCACGTCAAAGAGAGCGATTCCTCGTGGTGAAGCGCCTTTTATAGTGACGATGGTATTCCTACGCGCTTATTGTAAGAAGCTTGTTGTCTCTTTCTTGCCTGCGTGGTCGTATCTGTGATCGAGCTCTCTCGATCCAATCAGGCGATGGTGCTACTTTCTAACAACTCTCAATTTTTGTCAAATCTCTTTTCTACTTTGCTTGCTACTTTGCTTACTTTGTTACATACATATTAATATGCAGAAACGGTAGTTTGCAATTTAATTACCATATATTCCGGGTATATATATATATTATATATATAAGTAGAAAATTTACAGGTAACAGAATTATGTGGGGAAGAAATTAAGTTGTGCTTAATTTGTTCCTGACATCTCCCTCTTACTTTATCGAGGGGGTGGTGGCGACGACGATCCTGCCAATCCGCGTGATCTTTATGTCATAGCGGATGCCCTCGCTGACACGGGCCAGCTTGATGGCGTTCCTGCCTCGCTGTGTTCTTCCTATTCTGCCGTGGTTGCATGCGTCGGCCGTGGGAGCTGCGTCGGTGGGTACGCTTTTGAGCTCGCTGATGTGTGCTGTCTTCGTCTTCTTGGAGGCACTATTTACTTCTTGGAGTTGTACAATCAACGGGGATGTGAACGCGATTACCTTGTAGGGGCCATCATATTTTGGTGCCAATTTGGCTGCAAAGCTGTCGGCGGCCTTCGAGAGCGGATGGGTTCGTTTAAGGACGAGCTGCCCAATATTCGGTGTCCAGTGGCGTCGGCGCAAGTTGTAATGACGAGCCTGATCGGAGGCGGCTTGGGTCAGTCTTTTCCTGACGATCGCAAATATTTCTGTGAGTCGCTTGGCCTTGTTATCCGCCTCCTCGGGCGATTGTCCCGTGCCAAATGTTTTCTGGTCGAATAAAGATCCCGGCAACCGCAGCTCTCGTCCTTGCGTGAGATAGGCAGGACTATAGCCAGTCACATCCGATCTGCTTGAATTCAGGGCCAATGTGATTTCGGGAATCAACTCGTCCCAGGCGTTCTGTTGACCATCAGCGAATTGGGCGATCATGGTCTTCAAAGTTCTGTTTGCTCGTTCCGCTGGGTTCTCTTGTGGGGTGTATGGGGCTGTATACTGGTGCTTGGTTCCTATTTCTGTGAGAAAGCTTTCGAACGCTCGGCTTGTGAACTGGACGCCGTTGTCTGAAATTAAAACTTTTGGGGTGCCGTAACGGGCCAGTATCCTCTCTCGGAAAGCCTTTATAAGATTTGGCGTTGAGGCTTTGCGCAGTGGTACGGCTTCAATCCACTTGGAGAACCTGTCGAAAAATACTAGAATCGTATTATTACCGTGCTTTGACCGGGGAAGTGGTCCAATGAAGTCCGTGCAAACGTTGGCCCACGGCTCATCGGCGATTTGACTCAGCATTTTCCCAGCCTTTAGTTGTTGGTCCACTTTGAACTTCTGGCATGATTCACATCGTTGCACGAAGTTTTTGATGTCTCGCGACATGCCTGGCCAGTAGTATCTGTCCATGATCCTGGCGGTGGTCTTCCGAATTCCTAAGTGGCCTGCGCTGGGAAGACTGTGGTTCTCGTATAACACACGTTGGCGGAGGAAGCTGGGGACGCACATCTTCCACGGGGTGCATTCCTCGTCGTATTCGCGTTGCGCTATGTGCCTGTACAGATTCCCATCCTGCTCGAGGAAATCTGGGTATTTCTCGGGGTTGTCGTGAATAGCGGATATCTTCTTTTCTAACCAAGGACACTTCTTACACTTTTCTTCGTCAATTCCTGTGCGGCGGAGGGTGTCTACTGGTTGTCGCGACAATGCGTCGGCCACTGCGTTGAGTTTCCCTCTTCTGTATTGGACGTCGAACCTATATTGCTGCAGTTCTAACGCCCACCTTGCGATCCGGCCCGATGGATTCTCTATCGAATTGAGCCACTTAAGGGAGAGATGGTCTGTAACCACCGTAAACTGGTACCCCTCGAGGTAGCACCGCATTTTCCTGATGCCCCATATGATCGCCAAGCACTCCTTTTCCGTAGTGGTGTAATTTTGTTCGGCTGGGTTGAGGCGGCGACTGGCATAGGCGATTACCGCTTCTCTCCCATCGTCGTCTTGCGTTAACACGGCTCCCAGGCCGACCTCGCTGGCGTCAGTTTGGAGGATAAATCGCTTGGTGAAGTCCGGACAGGTCAGGACTGGTGCATTGACAAGCATTCCTTTCAGCTTATCGAAGGCCTTCTGTTGTTCGTCTTGCCACTTCCAATGTCTGCCCTTTTTCAGCAGAGTGGTCATCGGGTGTACTACAGTTGCGAATTCTGGTACAAATCGGCGATACCAGGACGCAATTCCCAGGCACCGTCGCAGTTCGCGTACGTTGGAGGGTGGTTTCAGCGTCTTGATGGCGGAAATTTTGTCTGGGTCCGTTTCGATGCCGCGTTCACTTACCACGTGTCCCAAATACTTAGTGTGCTTTTTGAAGAACTCACATTTCTCTGGGTTCAATTTCAGGTTCGCAGACTGCAACCTTCGGAAGACTTCCTGCAGGTGGCCCACGTGTTCCTCCACTGAGCTGCTTGTAACTATAATGTCATCCAGATATGCGAAAGCATGTGGTTCTAAGTCAGGTCCAATGACTTTATCCAACGCCCTCTGGAATGTCGCCGGAGCAGAATGGAGGCCGAATGGCATGACCTTCCATTGGAAGAGGCCTCGCCCCGGGACCGTAAATGCTGTGTACTTCTTGCTGTCGTTGTCCATTGGTATTTGCCAATACCCGTTTTTAAGGTCCAGGCTGCTGATAACCTTTGCGTTTCGTAGTCGGTCGAGTATGTAATGTATACGCGGAAGTGGATACGCGTCAGGAATTGATCTGTCGTTTAGCTGCCGGTAGTCAATGCAGAGTCTCCAAGTGCCTGTTTTCTTTTTGACCAGGACTATCGGGGCACTATAGGCACTGTGTGACGGCTCGATGCATCCTTTAGCCAGAAGTTCGTCGACCTCTCTGCTTATTACTTCCTGCATGGCCGGGTTGCGTGGGATGTATCTCTGCTTAATCGGCCGCCTATCTTTCATGGCAATCTTGTGCGACGTAATGTTGCATGTTCCTTGTACCTCATTGAATTTCGCGAGTTCGTGCCGCAGGAAATTATCGATGCTCAGCGATGGAGGGTCCTCCTCCTTGAGAGCCGTGCACGTCCACTCCTCTCGCCGTTTCTGTCCGTGTGTCTCTCGCAGAGTGACCGTCTGTCCGCCGCAGCTGATGACGGCCCCAGCCTTCGCCAAGAAGTCCAGGCCCAGAAGCAAGTCGTCCGATGCCCCGGCCATAATCAACAGCTCCACATCGATCTCACATGTGCCGAGTTTGATTCTTACCTGGAGGCATTCGTTGGTCATCCTTCGTGTGTTGTCGGCTAGGCGAATGTAGTTGGTGGAAGTAGTTCGGCTCACCGGAAGACCGAGCTCCTGCACAAAAGCTTGGCTGGCAAAGCTCCTTGTCGCTCCCGTGTCCAACACCGCTCTTTTCTTGAGGTGTTCCACTATGACTTCTGCAGTTAAATGAGTACTGTCGTGGTGTAGGAGGCTTAGTTGACCTGGCGAGGGGTCGTAGTTGCTGGACCCGCCTTCCCTCCTGCCTGGCGTGGTCCGTCCTCGTTTCCCAGCGGAGGTCGTTGGCAGCATTCGATAGTGCGGAGTCCGCGACGTCCGCAAGTCCAACAAAACAGGATACGGCGGTTGTGACAATACCGTTCCGTGTGGCCGTCTTGCCCGCATCGTCGACATGCAGTGGCTGGGTTTATACTCACTTCGACCGGGGGTGCCAGCTGTCGATGCTTCACTTCTCGCTCACGTGGCCGGTGGTTTGTGGGTTCCGGTTGCCGTCCATGTATTTCTTCAAGGTCCTCTGCTAGAACGATGAGTTCCTCGAGGCTCATGAAGTCGCGCCGTTTCACGTAAAGTTGCACGTCCTTCCGCGCGTTTCGATAGAGGCGTTCAAGCTTCACCTCCTCGGCCCAGTTGACATGACGCATAGCGTCGTACAGGTCGAGCACGTAGTCCTTGAAGGGTTCGTCTGGTTTTTGGTGCCGGTTACGTATGTGGTCCTCGAGTCCCTCGAAATAACGGGTGGACAGAAAGAATTTCAAAAATGCCGTTTTGAATTGACCCCAGGTTTGCCAATCCATTATTCTGTTGCGGAACCAGATCAGAGCTCGGTCTCGAAGAAGTTCCGGCATTGTCCTTGGTAGCAAGTCTCGGCTTATCCCATACGCGGTGGCCAGTTCTTCCAACCTTTCGATAAACGCGAGAGGATCGCGACCACCGTCATATCTAACTGACCACTTCCGCACTTTTTCCATGACGTCGGCGTGATCTGTCGTGCGTTCCCTCGACGGCGGCCCGCATTCACCCACTTGACTTGCTGCTGAAACGGTGGTGGGCAGTTCTAGAGTTTTCGCTGTTTCTGGCTGATGCTGTTGTGCCGTCCCCATTCGGTGCGGGGACTTCGCTTGCTGGTGAATCCTTTCCAGTTCTTCTAGTCGCGTCATAACCTTTTCGTCGTCCTTCGAGTCTGCCGCAAAAGTGGCCAGCCGTTTTCTCAAGTCCTCGACGGTTCCACATTCGTCGAGTTCAAATTCCTTCGCGTAGGTTATTAGCTCGTCCTTGCGTAGTAAGTAAATCCAGGTGATCTTCATGGCGTGCGTCTTTGTACGGCACTCTGTGATGAGTTATTTCGATGTTCGTGTCTCGTCGAGATGTTGGAAGCCTTAATGTCCCTGCTCGGGCGCCACTGTAACGAAACTTTTCCCTCTCTGGCCAGGGTATGTGACTCAGCCGAGTCCAGGATCCGTCCAGTTATTTATTTGATTGAGACACAAGGCTTCCTTCAATGAATTCTCTCTTTTATTAATTTCTAGATTAATTCAATAAATTCTAATTCAACAATTAAGCTTATATAGAATATTTGGAAATGGTATTAAAATGTATAAATGGGTACAAAATATATGTATGGTCTCTGATAGCTTTCATAGGTGGACGCTGTGGTGAAAGAACCTGTCCCCGCTCCACTGGGGTACGAGCGAACCGGGTGTTGGCCGCGGGAGTACAACTCCGCAAGGCGACGTGCTGATGAGAAACGTTGGGCCGCGGGAGTACAACTCCACAGGCGACGCTCTGATGCAAACTGTTGGTCGCGGGAGTACAACTCCACAGGCGACGTGCTAATGTAAGTGTTGGCCGCGGGAGTACAACTCCACAAGGCGACGTGCTGATGAGAAACGTTGGGCCGCGGGAGTACAACTCCACAGGCGACGCTCTGATTCAAACTGTTGGCCGCGGGAGTACAACTCCACAGGCGACGTGCTAATGTAAGTGTTGGCCGCGGGAGTACAACTCCACAAGGCGACGTGCTGATGAGAAACGTTGGGCCGCGGGAGTACAACTCCACAGGCGACGCTCTGATGCAAACTGTTGGCCGCGGGAGTACAACTCCACAGGCGACGTGCTAATGTAAGTGTTGGCCGCGGGAGTACAACTCCACAAGGCGACGTGCTGATGAGAAACGTTGGGCCGCGGGAGTACAACTCCACAGGCGACGCTCTGATGCAAACTGTTGGCCGCGGGAGTACAACTCCACAGGCGACGTGCTAATGTAAGTGTTGGCCGCGAGGCCCTGTTGGCGTCGACGTTGTGGCTCTGCCGAAGTCGAGGTTCTGCTGGCGTCGTCGTTGTGGCTCTGCCGAAGTCGAGGCTCTGCTGGCGTCGACGTTATGGCTCTGCCGAAGTCGAGGCTCTGCTGGCGTCGACGTTGTGGCTCTGCCGAAATCGAGGCTCTGCTGGCGTCGATGTTGAAATGACTTACCGAAGAGGGACTTTCAAAAGACCACTGTACAGGCCGGGAGTTCACGTCAAAGAGAGCGATTCCTCGTGGTGAAGCGCCTTTTATAGTGACGATGGTATTCCTACGCGCTTATTGTAAGAAGCTTGTTGTCTCTTTCTTGCCTGCGTGGTCGTATCTGTGATCGAGCTCTCTCGATCCAATCAGGCGATGGTGCTACTTTCTAACAACTCTCAATTTTTGTCAAATCTCTTTTCTACTTTGGCTTGCTACTTTGCTTACTTTGTTACATACATATTAATATGCAGAAACGGTAGTTTGCAATTTAATTACCATATATTCCGGGTATATATATATATTATATATATAAGTAGAAAATTTACAGGTAACAGAATTATGTGGGGAAGAAATTAAGTTGTGCTTAATTTGTTCCTGACATCTCCCTCTTACTTTATCGAGGGGGTGGTGGCGACGACGATCCTGCCAATCCGCGTGATCTTTATGTCATAGCGGATGCCCTCGCTGACACGGGCCAGCTTGATGGCGTTCCTGCCTCGCTGTGTTCTTCCTATTCTGCCGTGGTTGCATGCGTCGGCCGTGGGAGCTGCGTCGGTGGGTACGCTTTTGAGCTCGCTGATGTGTGCTGTCTTCGTCTTCTTGGAGGCACTATTTACTTCTTGGAGTTGTACAATCAACGGGGATGTGAACGCGATTACCTTGTAGGGGCCATCATATTTTGGTGCCAATTTGGCTGCAAAGCTGTCGGCGGCCTTCGAGAGCGGATGGGTTCGTTTAAGGACGAGCTGCCCAATATTCGGTGTCCAGTGGCGTCGGCGCAAGTTGTAATGACGAGCCTGATCGGAGGCGGCTTGGGTCAGTCTTTTCCTGACGATCGCAAATATTTCTGTGAGTCGCTTGGCCTTGTTATCCGCCTCCTCGGGCGATTGTCCCGTGCCAAATGTTTTCTGGTCGAATAAAGATCCCGGCAACCGCAGCTCTCGTCCTTGCGTGAGATAGGCAGGACTATAGCCAGTCACATCCGATCTGCTTGAATTCAGGGCCAATGTGATTTCGGGAATCAACTCGTCCCAGGCGTTCTGTTGACCATCAGCGAATTGGGCGATCATGGTCTTCAAAGTTCTGTTTGCTCGTTCCGCTGGGTTCTCTTGTGGGGTGTATGGGGCTGTATACTGGTGCTTGGTTCCTATTTCTGTGAGAAAGCTTTCGAACGCTCGGCTTGTGAACTGGACGCCGTTGTCTGAAATTAAAACTTTTGGGGTGCCGTAACGGGCCAGTATCCTCTCTCGGAAAGCCTTTATAAGATTTGGCGTTGAGGCTTTGCGCAGTGGTACGGCTTCAATCCACTTGGAGAACCTGTCGAAAAATACTAGAATCGTATTATTACCGTGCTTTGACCGGGGAAGTGGTCCAATGAAGTCCGTGCAAACGTTGGCCCACGGCTCATCGGCGATTTGACTCAGCATTTTCCCAGCCTTTAGTTGTTGGTCCACTTTGAACTTCTGGCATGATTCACATCGTTGCACGAAGTTTTTGATGTCTCGCGACATGCCTGGCCAGTAGTATCTGTCCATGATCCTGGCGGTGGTCTTCCGAATTCCTAAGTGGCCTGCGCTGGGAAGACTGTGGTTCTCGTATAACACACGTTGGCGGAGGAAGCTGGGGACGCACATCTTCCACGGGGTGCATTCCTCGTCGTATTCGCGTTGCGCTATGTGCCTGTACAGATTCCCATCCTGCTCGAGGAAATCTGGGTATTTCTCGGGGTTGTCGTGAATAGCGGATATCTTCTTTTCTAACCAAGGACACTTCTTACACTTTTCTTCGTCAATTCCTGTGCGGCGGAGGGTGTCTACTGGTTGTCGCGACAATGCGTCGGCCACTGCGTTGAGTTTCCCTCTTCTGTATTGGACGTCGAACCTATATTGCTGCAGTTCTAACGCCCACCTTGCGATCCGGCCCGATGGATTCTCTATCGAATTGAGCCACTTAAGGGAGAGATGGTCTGTAACCACCGTAAACTGGTACCCCTCGAGGTAGCACCGCATTTTCCTGATGCCCCATATGATCGCCAAGCACTCCTTTTCCGTAGTGGTGTAATTTTGTTCGGCTGGGTTGAGGCGGCGACTGGCATAGGCGATTACCGCTTCTCTCCCATCGTCGTCTTGCGTTAACACGGCTCCCAGGCCGACCTCGCTGGCGTCAGTTTGGAGGATAAATCGCTTGGTGAAGTCCGGACAGGTCAGGACTGGTGCATTGACAAGCATTCCTTTCAGCTTATCGAAGGCCTTCTGTTGTTCGTCTTGCCACTTCCAATGTCTGCCCTTTTTCAGCAGAGTGGTCATCGGGTGTACTACAGTTGCGAATTCTGGTACAAATCGGCGATACCAGGACGCAATTCCCAGGCACCGTCGCAGTTCGCGTACGTTGGAGGGTGGTTTCAGCGTCTTGATGGCGGAAATTTTGTCTGGGTCCGTTTCGATGCCGCGTTCACTTACCACGTGTCCCAAATACTTAGTGTGCTTTTTGAAGAACTCACATTTCTCTGGGTTCAATTTCAGGTTCGCAGACTGCAACCTTCGGAAGACTTCCTGCAGGTGGCCCACGTGTTCCTCCACTGAGCTGCTTGTAACTATAATGTCATCCAGATATGCGAAAGCATGTGGTTCTAAGTCAGGTCCAATGACTTTATCCAACGCCCTCTGGAATGTCGCCGGAGCAGAATGGAGGCCGAATGGCATGACCTTCCATTGGAAGAGGCCTCGCCCCGGGACCGTAAATGCTGTGTACTTCTTGCTGTCGTTGTCCATTGGTATTTGCCAATACCCGTTTTTAAGGTCCAGGCTGCTGATAACCTTTGCGTTTCGTAGTCGGTCGAGTATGTAATGTATACGCGGAAGTGGATACGCGTCAGGAATTGATCTGTCGTTTAGCTGCCGGTAGTCAATGCAGAGTCTCCAAGTGCCTGTTTTCTTTTTGACCAGGACTATCGGGGCACTATAGGCACTGTGTGACGGCTCGATGCATCCTTTAGCCAGAAGTTCGTCGACCTCTCTGCTTATTACTTCCTGCATGGCCGGGTTGCGTGGGATGTATCTCTGCTTAATCGGCCGCCTATCTTTCATGGCAATCTTGTGCGACGTAATGTTGCATGTTCCTTGTACCTCATTGAATTTCGCGAGTTCGTGCCGCAGGAAATTATCGATGCTCAGCGATGGAGGGTCCTCCTCCTTGAGAGCCGTGCACGTCCACTCCTCTCGCCGTTTCTGTCCGTGTGTCTCTCGCAGAGTGACCGTCTGTCCGCCGCAGCTGATGACGGCCCCAGCCTTCGCCAAGAAGTCCAGGCCCAGAAGCAAGTCGTCCGATGCCCCGGCCATAATCAACAGCTCCACATCGATCTCACATGTGCCGAGTTTGATTCTTACCTGGAGGCATTCGTTGGTCATCCTTCGTGTGTTGTCGGCTAGGCGAATGTAGTTGGTGGAAGTAGTTCGGCTCACCGGAAGACCGAGCTCCTGCACAAAAGCTTGGCTGGCAAAGCTCCTTGTCGCTCCCGTGTCCAACACCGCTCTTTTCTTGAGGTGTTCCACTATGACTTCTGCAGTTAAATGAGTACTGTCGTGGTGTAGGAGGCTTAGTTGACCTGGCGAGGGGTCGTAGTTGCTGGACCCGCCTTCCCTCCTGCCTGGCGTGGTCCGTCCTCGTTTCCCAGCGGAGGTCGTTGGCAGCATTCGATAGTGCGGAGTCCGCGACGTCCGCAAGTCCAACAAAACAGGATACGGCGGTTGTGACAATACCGTTCCGTGTGGCCGTCTTGCCCGCATCGTCGACATGCAGTGGCTGGGTTTATACTCACTTCGACCGGGGGTGCCAGCTGTCGATGCTTCACTTCTCGCTCACGTGGCCGGTGGTTTGTGGGTTCCGGTTGCCGTCCATGTATTTCTTCAAGGTCCTCTGCTAGAACGATGAGTTCCTCGAGGCTCATGAAGTCGCGCCGTTTCACGTAAAGTTGCACGTCCTTCCGCGCGTTTCGATAGAGGCGTTCAAGCTTCACCTCCTCGGCCCAGTTGACATGACGCATAGCGTCGTACAGGTCGAGCACGTAGTCCTTGAAGGGTTCGTCTGGTTTTTGGTGCCGGTTACGTATGTGGTCCTCGAGTCCCTCGAAATAACGGGTGGACAGAAAGAATTTCAAAAATGCCGTTTTGAATTGACCCCAGGTTTGCCAATCCATTATTCTGTTGCGGAACCAGATCAGAGCTCGGTCTCGAAGAAGTTCCGGCATTGTCCTTGGTAGCAAGTCTCGGCTTATCCCATACGCGGTGGCCAGTTCTTCCAACCTTTCGATAAACGCGAGAGGATCGCGACCACCGTCATATCTAACTGACCACTTCCGCACTTTTTCCATGACGTCGGCGTGATCTGTCGTGCGTTCCCTCGACGGCGGCCCGCATTCACCCACTTGACTTGCTGCTGAAACGGTGGTGGGCAGTTCTAGAGTTTTCGCTGTTTCTGGCTGATGCTGTTGTGCCGTCCCCATTCGGTGCGGGGACTTCGCTTGCTGGTGAATCCTTTCCAGTTCTTCTAGTCGCGTCATAACCTTTTCGTCGTCCTTCGAGTCTGCCGCAAAAGTGGCCAGCCGTTTTCTCAAGTCCTCGACGGTTCCACATTCGTCGAGTTCAAATTCCTTCGCGTAGGTTATTAGCTCGTCCTTGCGTAGTAAGTAAATCCAGGTGATCTTCATGGCGTGCGTCTTTGTACGGCACTCTGTGATGAGTTATTTCGATGTTCGTGTCTCGTCGAGATGTTGGAAGCCTTAATGTCCCTGCTCGGGCGCCACTGTAACGAAACTTTTCCCTCTCTGGCCAGGGTATGTGACTCAGCCGAGTCCAGGATCCGTCCAGTTATTTATTTGATTGAGACACAAGGCTTCCTTCAATGAATTCTCTCTTTTATTAATTTCTAGATTAATTCAATAAATTCTAATTCAACAATTAAGCTTATATAGAATATTTGGAAATGGTATTAAAATGTATAAATGGGTACAAAATATATGTATGGTCTCTGATAGCTTTCATAGGTGGACGCTGTGGTGAAAGAACCTGTCCCCGCTCCACTGGGGTACGAGCGAACCGGGTGTTGGCCGCGGGAGTACAACTCCGCAAGGCGACGTGCTGATGAGAAACGTTGGGCCGCGGGAGTACAACTCCACAGGCGACGCTCTGATGCAAACTGTTGGTCGCGGGAGTACAACTCCACAGGCGACGTGCTAATGTAAGTGTTGGCCGCGGGAGTACAACTCCACAAGGCGACGTGCTGATGAGAAACGTTGGGCCGCGGGAGTACAACTCCACAGGCGACGCTCTGACTCAAACTGTTGGCCGCGGGAGTACAACTCCACAGGCGACGTGCTAATGTAAGTGTTGGCCGCGGGAGTACAACTCCACAAGGCGACGTGCTGATGAGAAACGTTGGGCCGAGGGAGTACAACTCCACAGGCGACGCTCTGATGCAAACTGTTGGCCGCGGGAGTACAACTCCACAGGCGACGTGCTAATGTAAGTGTTGGCCGCGGGAGTACAACTCCACAAGGCGACGTGCTGATGAGAAACGTTGGGCCGCGGGAGTACAACTCCACAGGCGACGCTCTGATGCAAACTGTTGGCCGCGGGAGTACAACTCCACAGGCGACGTGCTAATGTAAGTGTTGGCCGCGAGGCCCTGTTGGCGTCGACGTTGTGGCTCTGCCGAAGTCGAGGTTCTGCTGGCGTCGACGTTGTGGCTCTGCCGAAGTCGAGGCTCTGCTGGCGTCGACGTTATGGCTCTGCCGAAGTCGAGGCTCTGCTGGCGTCGACGTTGTGGCTCTGCCGAAATCGAGGCTCTGCTGGCGTCGATGTTGAAATGACTTACCGAAGAGGGACTTTCAAAAGACCACTGTACAGGCCGGGAGTTCACGTCAAAGAGAGCGATTCCTCGTGGTGAAGCGCCTTTTATAGTGACGATGGTATTCCTACGCGCTTATTGTAAGAAGCTTGTTGTCTCTTTCTTGCCTGCGTGGTCGTATCTGTGATCGAGCTCTCTCGATCCAATCAGGCGATGGTGCTACTTTCTAACAACTCTCAATTTTTGTCAAATCTCTTTTCTACTTTGGCTTGCTACTTTGCTTACTTTGTTACATACATATTAATATGCAGAAACGGTAGTTTGCAATTTAATTACCATATATTCCGGGTATATATATATATTATATATATAAGTAGAAAATTTACAGGTAACAGAATTATGTGGGGAAGAAATTAAGTTGTGCTTAATTTGTTCCTGACAATTTTTCTAAAGTTACGAAAAATGGCACTGAAAACGCGCATTTTTAGTTAGCCTACACTGGCATGATCAAGTGGCCACTGCCCACTCCATGGTCCGAGTGCGTTGATGAAACTTACCATTTTGGAAAGCTAATGACAGCACCTTTCCAACGATATATGCCACTTGGCCAGAATATTTTTCTAAAGTTACGAAAAATGGCACTGAAAACGCGCATTTTTAGTTAGCCTACACTGGCATGATCAAGTGGCCACTGCCCACTCCATGGTCCGAGTGCGTTGATGAAACTTACCATTTCGGAAAGCTAATGACAGCACCTTTCCAGCGATGTATGTCACTTGGCCAGAATATTTTTCTAAAGTTACGAAAAATGGCACTGAAAACGCGCATTTTTAGTTAGCCTACACTGGCATGATCAAGTGGCCACTGCCCACACCATGGTGGGCACTGCCCACTCCATGGTCCGAGTGCGTTGATGAAACTTACCATTTTGGAAAGCTAATGGCAGCACCTTTCCAGCGATGTATGTCACTTGGCCAGAATATTTTTCTAAAGTTACGAAAAATGGCACTGAAAACGCGTATTTTTAGTTAGCCTACCCTGGCATGATCAAGTGGCCACTGCCCACTCCATGGTCCGAGTGCGTTGATGAAACTTACCATTTTGGAAAGCTAATGGCAGCACCTTTCCAGCGATATATGCCACTTGGCCAGAATATTTTTCTAAAGTTACGAAAAATGCCACTGAAAACGCGCATTTTTAGTTAGCCTACTATACACTGGCATGATGAAGTGGCCACTGCCCACTCCATGGTCCGAGTGCGTTGATGAAACTTACCATCTTGGAAAGCTAATGACAGCACCTTTCTAGCGATGTATGTCACTTGGCCAGAATATTTTTCTACAGTTACGAAAAATGGCACTGAAACCGCGCATTTTTAGTTAGCCTACTATACACTGGCATGATGAAGTGGCCACTGCCCACTCCATGGTCCGAGTGCGTTGATGAAGCTTACCATTTTGGAAAGCTAATGACAGCACCTTTCCAGCGATGTATGTCACTTGACCAGAATATTTTTCTAAAGTTACGAAAAATGGCACTGAAAACGCGTATTTTTAGTTAGCCTACACTGGCATGATCAAGTGGCCACTGCCCACTCCATGGTCCGAGTGCGTTGGTGAAACGTACCATTTTGGAAAGCTAATGGCAGCACCTTTCCAGCGATGTATGTCACTTGGCCAGAATATTTTTCTAAAGTTACGAAAAATGGCACTGAAAACGCGCATTTTTAGTTAGCCTACACTGGCATGATCAAGTGGCCACTGCCCACACCATGGTGGGCACTGCCCACTCCATGGTCCGAGTGCGTTGATGAAACTTACCATTTTGGAAAGCTAATGGCAGCACCTTTCCAGCGATGTATGTCACTTGGCCAGAATATTTTTCTAAAGTTACGAAAAATGGCACTGAAAACGCGTATTTTTAGTTAGCCTACCCTGGCATGATCAAGTGGCCACTGCCCACTCCATGGTCCGAGTGCGTTGATGAAACTTACCATTTTGGAAAGCTAATGGCAGCACCTTTCCAGCGATATATGCCACTTGGCCAGAATATTTTTCTAAAGTTACGAAAAATGCCACTGAAAACGAGCATTTTTAGTTAGCCTACTATACACTGGCATGATGAAGTGGCCACTGCCCACTCCATGGTCCGAGTGCGTTGATGAAACTTACCATTTTGGAAAGCTAATGACAGCACCTTTCCAGCGATGTATGCCACTTGGCCAGAATATTTTTCTAAAGTTACGAAAAATGGCACTGAAACCGCGCATTTTTAGTTAGCCTACACTGGCATGATCAAGTGGCCACTGCCCACTCCATGGTCCGAGTGCGTTGATGAAACTTACCATTTTGGAAAGCTAATGGCAGCACCTTTCCAGCGATATATGCCACTTGGCCAGAATATTTTTCTAAAGTTACGAAAAATGGCACTGAAAAAGCGCATTTTTAGTTAGCCTACACTGGCATGATCAAGTGGCCACTGCCCACTCCATGGTGGGCACTGCCCACTCCATGGTCCGAGTGCGTTGATGAAACTTACCATTTTGGAAAGCTAATGGCAGCACCTTTCCAGCGATGTATGTCACTTGGCCAGAATATTTTTCTAAAGTTACGAAAAATGCCACTGAAAACGCGCATTTTTAGTTAGCCTACTATACACTGGCATGATGAAGTGGCCACTGCCCACTCCATGGTCCGAGTGCGTTGATGAAACGTACCATTTTGGAAAGCTAATGGCAGCACCTTTCCAGCGATATATGCCACTTGGCCAGAATATTTTTCTAAAGTTACGAAAAATGGCACTGAAAACGCGCATTTTTAGTTAGCCTACACCGGCATGATCAAGTGGCCACTGCCCACTCCATGGTCCGAGTGCGTTGATGAAACTTACCATTTTGGAAAGCTTATGGCAGCACCTTTCCAGCGATGTATGTCACTTGGCCAGAATATTTTTCTAAAGTTACGAAAAATGGCACTGAAACCGCGCATTTTTAGTTAGCCTACACTGGCATGATCAAGTGGCCACTGCCCACTCCATGGTCCGAGTGCGTTGATGAAACTTACCATTTTGGAAAGCTAATGGTAGCACCTTTCCAGCGATATATGCCACTTGGCCAGAATATTTTTCTAAAGTTACGAAAAATGCCACTGAAAACGCGCATTTTTAGTTAGCCTACTATACACTGGCATGATGAAGTGGCCACTGCCCACTCCATGGTCCGAGTGCGTTGATGAAACTTACCATTTTGGAAAGCTAATGGCAGCACCTTTCCAGCGATATATGCCACTTGGCCAGAATATTTTTCTAAAGTTACGAAAAATGGCACTGAAAACGCGCATTTTTAGTTAGCCTACACTGGCATGATCAAGTGGCCACTGCCCACTCCATGGTCCGAGTGCGTTGATGAAACTTACCATTTTGGAAAGCTAATGACAGCACCTTTCCAGCGATATATGCCACTTGGCCAGAATATTTTTCTAAAGTTACGAAAAATGGCACTGAAAACGCGCATTTTTAGTTAGCCTACACTGGCATGATCAAGTGGCCACTGCCCACTCCATGGTCCGAGTGCGTTGATGAAACTTACCATTTTGGAAAGCTAATGGCAGCACCTTTCCAGCGATATATGCCACTTGGCCAGAATATTTTTCTAAAGTTACGAAAAATGCCACTGAAAACGAGCATTTTTAGTTAGCCTACTATACACTGGCATGATGAAGTGGCCACTGCCCACTCCATGGTACGAGTGCGTTGATGAAACTTACCATTTTGGAAAGCTAATGACAGCACCTTTCCAGCGATGTATGCCACTTGGCCAGAATATTTTTCTAAAGTTACGAAAAATGGCACTGAAACCGCGCATTTTTAGTTAGCCTACACTGGCATGATCAAGTGGCCACTGCCCACTCCATGGTCCGAGTGCGTTGATGAAACTTACCATTTTGGAAAGCTAATGGCAGCACCTTTCCAGCGATATATGCCACTTGGCCAGAATATTTTTCTAAAGTTACGAAAAATGGCACTGAAAAAGCGCATTTTTAGTTAGCCTACACTGGCATGATCAAGTGGCCACTGCCCACACCATGGTGGGCACTGCCCACTCCATGGTCCGAGTGCGTTGATGAAACTTACCATTTTGGAAAGCTAATGGCAGCACCTTTCCAGCGATGTATGTCACTTGGCCAGAATATTTTTCTAAAGTTACGAAAAATGCCACTGAAAACGCGCATTTTTAGTTAGCCTACTATACACTGGCATGATGAAGTGGCCACTGCCCACTCCATGGTCCGAGTGCGTTGATGAAACGTACCATTTTGGAAAGCTAATGGCAGCACCTTTCCAGCGATATATGCCACTTGGCCAGAATATTTTTCTAAAGTTACGAAAAATGGCACTGAAAACGCGCATTTTTAGTTAGCCTACACCGGCATGATCAAGTGGCCACTGCCCACTCCATGGTCCGAGTGCGTTGATGAAACTTACCATTTTGGAAAGCTTAATGGCAGCACCTTTCCAGCGATGTATGTCACTTGGCCAGAATATTTTTCTAAAGTTACGAAAAATGGCACTGAAACCGCGCATTTTTAGTTAGCCTACACTGGCATGATCAAGTGGCCACTGCCCACTCCATGGTCCGAGTGCGTTGATGAAACTTACCATTTTGGAAAGCTAATGGTAGCACCTTTCCAGCGATATATGCCACTTGGCCAGAATATTTTTCTAAAGTTACGAAAAATGCCACTGAAAACGCGCATTTTTAGTTAGCCTACTATACACTGGCATGATGAAGTGGCCACTGCCCACTCCATGGTCCGAGTGCGTTGATGAAACTTACCATTTTGGAAAGCTAATGGCAGCACCTTTCCAGCGATATATGCCACTTGGCCAGAATATTTTTCTAAAGTTACGAAAAATGGCACTGAAAACGCGCATTTTTAGTTAGCCTACACTGGCATGATCAAGTGGCCACTGCCCACTCCATGGTCCGAGTGCGTTGATGAAACTTACCATTTTGGAAAGCTAATGACAGCACCTTTCCAGCGATATATGCCACTTGGCCAGAATATTTTTCTAAAGTTACGAAAAATGGCACTGAAAACGCGCATTTTTAGTTAGCCTACACTGGCATGATCAAGTGGCCACTGCCCACTCCATGGTCCGAGTGCGTTGATGAAACTTACCATTTTGGAAAGCTAATGACAGCACCTTTCCAGCGATATATGCCACTTGGCCAGAATATTTTTCTAAAGTTACGAAAAATGGCACTGAAACCGCGCATTTTTAGTTAGCCTACACTGGCATGATCAAGTGGCCACTGCCCACTCCATGGTCCGAGTGCGTTGATGAAACTTAGCATTTTGGAAAGCTAATGGCAGCACCTTTCCAGCGATGTATGTCACTTGGCCAGAATATTTTTCTAAAGTTACGAAAAATGGCACTGAAACCGCGCATTTTTAGTTAGCCTACACTGGCATGATCAAGTGGCCACTGCCCACTCCATGGTCCGAGTGCGTTGATGAAACTTACCATTTTGGAAAGCTAATGACAGCACCTTTCCAGCGATGTATGTCACTTGGCCAGAATATTTTTCTAAAGTTACGAAAAATGGCACTGAAAACGCGCATTTTTAGTTAGCCTACACTGGCATGATCAAGTGGCCACTGCCCACTCCATGGTGGGCACTGCCCACTCCATGGTCCGAGTGCGTTGATGAAACTTACCATTTTGGAAAGCTAATGGCAGCACCTTTCCAGCGATATATGCCACTTGGCCAGAATATTTTTCTAAAGTTACGAAAAATGGCACTGAAAAAGCGCATTTTTAGTTAGCCTACACTGGCATGATCAAGTGGCCACTGCCCACACCATGGTGGGCACTGCCCACTCCATGGTCCGAGTGCGTTGATGAAACGTACCATTTTGGAAAGCTAATGGTAGCACCTTTCCAGCGATATATGCCACTTGGCCAGAATATTTTTCTAAAGTTACGAAAAATGCCACTGAAAACGCGCATTTTTAGTTAGCCTACACTGGCATGATCAAGTGGCCACTGCCCACTCCATGGTGGGCACTGCCCACTCCATGGTCCGAGTGCGTTGATGAAACTTACCATTCTGGAAAGCTAATGGCAGCACCTTTCCAGCGATATATGCCACTTGGCCAGAATACTTTTCTAAAGTTACGAAAAATGGCACTGAAAAAGCGCATTTTTAGTTAGCCTACACTGGCATGATCAAGTGGCCACTGCCCACTCCATGGTGGGCACTGTCCACTCCATGGTCCGAGTGCGTTGATGAAACTTACAATTTTGGAAAGCTAATGGCAGCACCTTTCCAGCGATATATGCCACTTGGCCAGAATATTTTTCTAAAGTTACGAAAAATGGCACTGAAAACGCGCATTTTTAGTTAGCCTACACTGGCATGATCAAGTGGCCACTGCCCACTCCATGGTGGGCACTGCCCACTCCATGGTCCGAGTGCGTTGATGAAACGTACCATTTTGGAAAGCTAATGGCAGCACCTTTCCAGCGATATATGCCACTTGGCCAGAATATTTTTCTAAAGTTACGAAAAATGGCACTGAAAACGCGCATTTTTAGTTAGCCTACACCGGCATGATCAAGTGGCCACTGCTCACTCCATGGTCCGAGTGCGTTGATGAAACTTACCATTTTGGAAAGCTTAATGGCAGCACCTTTCCAGCGATGTATGTCACTTGGCCAGAATATTTTTCTAAAGTTACCAAAAATGGCACTGAAACCGCGCATTTTTAGTTAGCCTACACTGGCATGATCAAGTGGCCACTGCCCACTCCATGGTCCGAGTGCGTTGATGAAACTTACCATTTTGGAAAGCTAATGGTAGCACCTTTCCAGCGATATATGCCACTTGGCCAGAATATTTTTCTAAAGTTACGAAAAATGCCACTGAAAACGCGCATTTTTAGTTAGCCTACTATACACTGGCATGATGAAGTGGCCACTGCCCACTCCATGGTCCGAGTGCGTTGATGAAACTTACCATTTTGGAAAGCTAATGGCAGCACCTTTCCAGCGATATATGCCACTTGGCCAGAATATTTTTCTAAAGTTACGAAAAATGCCACTGAAAACGCGCATTTTTAGTTAGCCTACTATACACTGGCATGATGAAGTGGCCACTGCCCACTCCATGGTGGGCACTGCCCACTCCATGGTGGGCACTGCCCACTCCATGGTCCGAGTGCGTTGATGAAACGTACCATTTTGGAAAGCTAATGGCAGCACCTTTCCAGCGATATATGCCACTTGGCCAGAATATTTTTCTAAAGTTACGAAAAATGCCACTGAAAACGCGCATTTTTAGTTAGCCTACTATACACTGGCATGATGAAGTGGCCACTGCCCACTCCATGGTCCGAGTGCGTTGATGAAACTTACCATTTTGGAAAGCTAATGGCAGCACCTTTCCAGCGATATATGCCACTTGGCCAGAATATTTTTCTAAAGTTACGAAAAATGCCACTGAAAACGCGCATTTTTAGTTAGCCTATTATACACTGGCATGATGAAGTGGCCACTGCCCACTCCATGGTCCGAGTGCGTTGATGAAACTTACCATTTTGGAAAGCTAATGACAGCACCTTTCCAGCGATATATGTCACTTGGCCAGAATATTTTTCTAAAGTTACGAAAAATGGCACTGAAACCGCGCATTTTTAGTTAGCCTACACTGGCATGATCAAGTGGCCACTGCCCACTCCATGGTCCGAGTGCGTTGATGAAACTTACCATTTTGGAAAGCTAATGGCAGCACCTTTCCAGCGATATATGCCACTTGGCCAGAATATTTTTCTAAAGTTACGAAAAATGGCATGATCAAGTGGCCACTGCCCACACCATGGTGGCCACTGCCCACTCCATGGTCCGAGTGCGTTGATGAAACTTACCATTTTGAAAAGCTAATGGCAGCACCTTTCCAGCGATATATGCCACTTGGCCAGAATATTTTTCTAAAGTTACGAAAAATGGCACTGAAAAAGCGCATTTTTAGTTAGCCTACACTGGCATGATCAAGTGGCCACTGCCCACACCATGGTGGGCACTGCCCACTCCATGGTCCGAGTGCGTTGATGAAACTTACCATTTTGGAAAGCTAATGGCAGCACCTTTCCAGCGATATATGCCACTTGGCCAGAATATTTTTCTAAAGTTACGAAAAATGGCACTGAAAAAGCGCATTTTTAGTTAGCCTACACTGGCATGATCAAGTGGCCACTGCCCACACCATGGTGGGCACTGCCCACTCCATGGTCCGAGTGCGTTGATGAAACGTACCATTTTGGAAAGCTAATGACAGCACCTTTCCAGCGATGTATGTCACTTGGCCAGAATATTTTTCTAAAGTTACGAAAAATGGCACTGAAACCGCGCATTTTTAGTTAGCCTACACTGGCATGATCAAGTGGCCACTGCCCACTCCATGGTCCGAGTGCGTTGATGAAACTTACCATTTTGGAAAGCTAATGGCAGCACCTTTCCAGCGATATATGCCACTTGGCCAGAATATTTTTCTAAAGTTACGAAAAATGGCACTGAAAAAGCGCATTTTTAGTTAGCCTACACTGGCATGATCAAGTGGCCACTGCCCACACCATGGTGGGCACTGCCCACTCCATGGTCCGAGTGCGTTAATGAAACGTACCATTTTGGAAAGCTAATGGCAGTACCTTTCCAGCGATATATGCCACTTGGCCAGAATATTTTTCTAAAGTTACGAAAAATGGCACTGAAAAAGCGCATTTTTAGTTAGCCTACACTGGCATGATCAAGTGGCCACTGCCCACACCATGGTGGGCACTGCCCACTCCATGGTCCGAGTGCGTTGATGAAACGTACCATTTTGGAAAGCTAATGGCAGTACCTTTCCAGCGATATATGCCACTTGGCCAGAATATTTTTCTAAAGTTACGAAAAATGGCACTGAAAAAGCGCATTTTTAGTTAGCCTACACTGGCATGATCAAGTGGCCACTGCCCACTCCATGGTCCGAGTGCGTTGATGAAACTTACCATTTTGGAAAGCTAATGGCAGCACCTTTCCAGCGATATATGCCACTTGGCCAGAATATTTTTCTAAAGTTACGAAAAATGCCACTGAAAACGCGCATTTTTAGTTAGCCTAAACTGGCATGATCAAGTGGCCACTGCCCACTCCATGGTGGGCACTGCCCACTCCATGGTCCGAGTGCGTTGATGAAACTTACCATTTTGGAAAGCTAATGACAGCACCTTTCCAGCGATGTATGTCACTTGGCCAGAATATTTTTCTAAAGTTACGAAAAATGGCACTGAAACCGCGCATTTTTAGTTAGCCTACACTGGCATGATCAAGTGGCCACTGCCCACTCCATGGTCCGAGTGCGTTGATGAAACTTACCATTTTGGAAAGCTAATGGCAGCACCTTTCCAGCGATATATGCCACTTGGCCAGAATATTTTTCTAAAGTTACGAAAAATGGCACTGAAAAAGCGCATTTTTAGTTAGCCTACACTGGCATGATCAAGTGGCCACTGCCCACACCATGGTGGGCACTGCCCACTCCATGGTCCGAGTGCGTTGATGAAACGTACCATTTTGGAAAGCTAATGACAGCACCTTTCCAGCGATGTATGTCACTTGGCCAGAATATTTTTCTAAAGTTACGAAAAATGGCACTGAAACCGCGCATTTTTAGTTAGCCTACACTGGCATGATCAAGTGGCCACTGCCCACTCCATGGTCCGAGTGCGTTGATGAAACTTACCATTTTGGAAAGCTAATGGCAGCACCTTTCCAGCGATATATGCCACTTGGCCAGAATATTTTTCTAAAGTTACGAAAAATGGCACTGAAAAAGCGCATTTTTAGTTAGCCTACACTGGCATGATCAAGTGGCCACTGCCCACACCATGGTGGGCACTGCCCACTCCATGGTCCGAGTGCGTTAATGAAACGTACCATTTTGGAAAGCTAATGGCAGTACCTTTCCAGCGATATATGCCACTTGGCCAGAATATTTTTCTAAAGTTACGAAAAATGGCACTGAAAAAGCGCATTTTTAGTTAGCCTACACTGGCATGATCAAGTGGCCACTGCCCACACCATGGTGGGCACTGCCCACTCCATGGTCCGAGTGCGTTAATGAAACGTACCATTTTGGAAAGCTAATGGCAGTACCTTTCCAGCGATATATGCCACTTGGCCAGAATATTTTTCTAAAGTTACGAAAAATGGCACTGAAAAAGCGCATTTTTAGTTAGCCTACACTGGCATGATCAAGTGGCCACTGCCCACTCCATGGTCCGAGTGCGTTGATGAAACTTACCATTTTGGAAAGCTAATGGCAGCACCTTTCCAGCGATATATGCCACTTGGCCAGAATATTTTTCTTAAGTTACGAAAAATGGCACTGAAAACGCGCATTTTTAGTTAGCCTAAACTGGCATGATCAAGTGGCCACTGCCCACTCCATGGTGGGCACTGCCCACTCCATGGTCCGAGTGCGTTGATGAAACGTACCATTTTGGAAAGCTAATGACAGCACCTTTCCAGCGATATATGTCACTTGGCCAGAATATTTTTCTAAAGTTACGAAAAATGGCACTGAAACCGCGCATTTTTAGTTAGCCTACACTGGCATGATCAAGTGGCCACTGCCCACTCCATGGTCCGAGTGCGTTGATGAAACTTACCATTTTGGAAAGCTAATGGCAGCACCTTTCCAGCGATATATGCCACTTGGCCAGAATATTTTTCTAAAGTTACGAAAAATGGCATGATCAAGTGGCCACTGCCCACACCATGGTGGCCACTGCCCACTCCATGGTCCGAGTGCGTTGATGAAACTTACCATTTTGGAAAGCTAATGGCAGCACCTTTCCAGCGATATATGCCACTTGGCCAGAATATTTTTCTAAAGTTACGAAAAATGGCACTGAAAAAGCGCATTTTTAGTTAGCCTACACTGGCATGATCAAGTGGCCACTGCCCACACCATGGTGGGCACTGCCCACTCCATGGTCCGAGTGCGTTGATGAAACTTACCATTTTGGAAAGCTAATGGCAGCACCTTTCCAGCGATATATGCCACTTGGCCAGAATATTTTTCTAAAGTTACGAAAAATGGCACTGAAAAAGCGCATTTTTAGTTAGCCTACACTGGCATGATCAAGTGGCCACTGCCCACACCATGGTGGGCACTGCCCACTCCATGGTCCGAGTGCGTTGATGAAACGTACCATTTTAGAAAGCTAATGACAGCACCTTTCCAGCGATGTATGTCACTTGGCCAGAATATTTTTCTAAAGTTACGAAAAATGGCACTGAAACCGCGCATTTTTAGTTAGCCTACACTGGCATGATCAAGTGGCCACTGCCCACTCCATGGTCCGAGTGCGTTGATGAAACGTACCATTTTGGAAAGCTAATGGCAGCACCTTTCCAGCGATATATGCCACTTGGCCAGAATATTTTTCTAAAGTTACGAAAAATGGCACTGAAAAAGCGCATTTTTAGTTAGCCTACACTGGCATGATCAAGTGGCCACTGCCCACACCATGGTGGGCACTGCCCACTCCATGGTCCGAGTGCGTTAATGAAACGTACCATTTTGGAAAGCTAATGGCAGTACCTTTCCAGCGATATATGCCACTTGGCCAGAATATTTTTCTAAAGTTACGAAAAATGGCACTGAAAAAGCGCATTTTTAGTTAGCCTACACTGGCATGATCAAGTGGCCACTGCCCACACCATGGTGGGCACTGCCCACTCCATGGTCCGAGTGCGTTAATGAAACGTACCATTTTGGAAAGCTAATGGCAGTACCTTTCCAGCGATATATGCCACTTGGCCAGAATATTTTTCTAAAGTTACGAAAAATGGCACTGAAAAAGCGCATTTTTAGTTAGCCTACACTGGCATGATCAAGTGGCCACTGCCCACTCCATGGTCCGAGTGCGTTGATGAAACTTACCATTTTGGAAAGCTAATGGCAGCACCTTTCCAGCGATATATGCCACTTGGCCAGAATATTTTTCTAAAGTTACGAAAAATGCCACTGAAAACGCGCATTTTTAGTTAGCCTAAACTGGCATGATCAAGTGGCCACTGCCCACTCCATGGTGGGCACTGCCCACTCCATGGTCCGAGTGCGTTGATGAAACGTACCATTTTGGAAAGCTAATGGCAGCACCTTTCCAGCGATATATGCCACTTGGCCAGAATACTTTTCTAAAGTTACGAAAAATGGCACTGAAAAAGCGCATTTTTAGTTAGCCTACACTGGCATGATCAAGTGGCCACTGCCCACTCCATGGTGGGCACTGTCCACTCCATGGTCCGAGTGCGTTGATGAAACTTACAATTTTGGAAAGCTAATGGCAGCACCTTTCCAGCGATATATGCCACTTGGCCAGAATATTTTTCTAAAGTTACGAAAAATGGCACTGAAAACGCGCATTTTTAGTTAGCCTACACTGGCATGATCAAGTGGCCACTGCCCACTCCATGGTGGGCACTGCCCACTCCATGGTCCGAGTGCGTTGATGAAACGTACCATTTTGGAAAGCTAATGGCAGCACCTTTCCAGCGATATATGCCACTTGGCCAGAATATTTTTCTAAAGTTACGAAAAATGGCACTGAAAACGCGCATTTTTAGTTAGCCTACACCGGCATGATCAAGTGGCCACTGCTCACTCCATGGTCCGAGTGCGTTGATGAAACTTACCATTTTGGAAAGCTTAATGGCAGCACCTTTCCAGCGATGTATGTCACTTGGCCAGAATATTTTTCTAAAGTTACGAAAAATGGCACTGAAACCGCGCATTTTTAGTTAGCCTACACTGGCATGATCAAGTGGCCACTGCCCACTCCATGGTGGGCACTGCCCACTCCATGGTGGGCACTGCCCACTCCATGGTCCGAGTGCGTTGATGAAACGTACCATTTTGGAAAGCTAATGGCAGCACCTTTCCAGCGATATATGCCACTTGGCCAGAATATTTTTCTAAAGTTACGAAAAATGCCACTGAAAACGCGCATTTTTAGTTAGCCTACTATACACTGGCATGATGAAGTGGCCACTGCCCACTCCATGGTCCGAGTGCGTTGATGAAACTTACCATTTTGGAAAGCTAATGGCAGCACCTTTCCAGCGATATATGCCACTTGGCCAGAATATTTTTCTAAAGTTACGAAAAATGGCACTGAAAAAGCGCATTTTTAGTTAGCCTACACTGGCATGATCAAGTGGCCACTGCCCACACCATGGTGGGCACTGCCCACTCCATGGTCCGAGTGCGTTGATGAAACGTACCATTTTGGAAAGCTAATGACAGCACCTTTCCAGCGATGTATGTCACTTGGCCAGAATATTTTTCTAAAGTTACGAAAAATGGCACTGAAACCGCGCATTTTTAGTTAGCCTACACTGGCATGATCAAGTGGCCACTGCCCACTCCATGGTCCGAGTGCGTTGATGAAACTTACCATTTTGGAAAGCTAATGGCAGCACCTTTCCAGCGATATATGCCACTTGGCCAGAATATTTTTCTAAAGTTACGAAAAATGGCACTGAAAAAGCGCATTTTTAGTTAGCCTACACTGGCATGATCAAGTGGCCACTGCCCACACCATGGTGGGCACTGCCCACTCCATGGTCCGAGTGCGTTAATGAAACGTACCATTTTGGAAAGCTAATGGCAGCACCTTTCCAGCGATATATGCCACTTGGCCAGAATATTTTTCTAAAGTTACGAAAAATGCCACTGAAAACGCGCATTTTTAGTTAGCCTACTATACACTGGCATGATCAAGTGGCCACTGCCCACTCCATGGTCCGAGTGCGTTGATGAAACTTACCATTTTGGAAAGCTAATGGCAGCACCTTTCCAGCGATATATGCCACTTGGCCAGAATATTTTTCTAAAGTTACGAAAAATGGCACTGAAAAAGCGCATTTTTAGTTAGCCTACACTGGCATGATCAAGTGGCCACTGCCCACACCATGGTGGGCACTGCCCACTCCATGGTCCGAGTGCGTTGATGAAACGTACCATTTTGGAAAGCTAATGACAGCACCTTTCCAGCGATGTATGTCACTTGGCCAGAATATTTTTCTAAAGTTACGAAAAATGGCACTGAAACCGCGCATTTTTAGTTAGCCTACACTGGCATGATCAAGTGGCCACTGCCCACTCCATGGTCCGAGTGCGTTGATGAAACTTACCATTTTGGAAAGCTAATGGCAGCACCTTTCCAGCGATATATGCCACTTGGCCAGAATATTTTTCTAAAGTTACGAAAAATGGCACTGAAAAAGCGCATTTTTAGCTAGCCTACACTGGCATGATCAAGTGGCCACTGCCCACACCATGGTGGGCACTGCCCACTCCATGGTCCGAGTGCGTTAATGAAACGTACCATTTTGGAAAGCTAATGGCAGTACCTTTCCAGCGATATATGCCACTTGGCCAGAATATTTTTCTAAAGTTACGAAAAATGGCACTGAAAAAGCGCATTTTTAGTTAGCCTACACTGGCATGATCAAGTGGCCACTGCCCACACCATGGTGGGCACTGCCCACTCCATGGTCCGAGTGCGTTAATGAAACGTACCATTTTGGAAAGCTAATGGCAGTACCTTTCCAGCGATATATGCCACTTGGCCAGAATATTTTTCTAAAGTTACGAAAAATGGCACTGAAAAAGCGCATTTTTAGTTAGCCTACACTGGCATGATCAAGTGGCCACTGCCCACTCCATGGTCCGAGTGCGTTGATGAAACTTACCATTTTGGAAAGCTAATGGCAGCACCTTTCCAGCGATATATGCCACTTGGCCAGAATATTTTTCTAAAGTTACGAAAAATGCCACTGAAAACGCGCATTTTTAGTTAGCCTAAACTGGCATGATCAAGTGGCCACTGCCCACTCCATGGTGGGCACTGCCCACTCCATGGTCCGAGTGCGTTGATGAAACTTACCATTTTGGAAAGCTAATGACAGCACCTTTCCAGCGATATATGTCACTTGGCCAGAATATTTTTCTAAAGTTACGAAAAATGGCACTGAAACCGCGCATTTTTAGTTAGCCTACACTGGCATGATCAAGTGGCCACTGCCCACTCCATGGTCCGAGTGCGTTGATGAAACTTACCATTTTGGAAAGCTAATGGCAGCACCTTTCCAGCGATATATGCCACTTGGCCAGAATATTTTTCTAAAGTTACGAAAAATGGCATGATCAAGTGGCCACTGCCCACACCATGGTGGCCACTGCCCACTCCATGGTCCGAGTGCGTTGATGAAACTTACCATTTTGAAAAGCTAATGGCAGCACCTTTCCAGCGATATATGCCACTTGGCCAGAATATTTTTCTAAAGTTACGAAAAATGGCACTGAAAAAGCGCATTTTTAGTTAGCCTACACTGGCATGATCAAGTGGCCACTGCCCACACCATGGTGGGCACTGCCCACTCCATGGTCCGAGTGCGTTGATGAAACTTACCATTTTGGAAAGCTAATGGCAGCACCTTTCCAGCGATATATGCCACTTGGCCAGAATATTTTTCTAAAGTTACGAAAAATGGCACTGAAAAAGCGCATTTTTAGTTAGCCTACACTGGCATGATCAAGTGGCCACTGCCCACACCATGGTGGGCACTGCCCACTCCATGGTCCGAGTGCGTTGATGAAACGTACCATTTTGGAAAGCTAATGACAGCACCTTTCCAGCGATGTATGTCACTTGGCCAGAATATTTTTCTAAAGTTACGAAAAATGGCACTGAAACCGCGCATTTTTAGTTAGCCTACACTGGCATGATCAAGTGGCCACTGCCCACTCCATGGTCCGAGTGCGTTGATGAAACTTACCATTTTGGAAAGCTAATGGCAGCACCTTTCCAGCGATATATGCCACTTGGCCAGAATATTTTTCTAAAGTTACGAAAAATGGCACTGAAAAAGCGCATTTTTAGTTAGCCTACACTGGCATGATCAAGTGGCCACTGCCCACACCATGGTGGGCACTGCCCACTCCATGGTCCGAGTGCGTTAATGAAACGTACCATTTTGGAAAGCTAATGGCAGTACCTTTCCAGCGATATATGCCACTTGGCCAGAATATTTTTCTAAAGTTACGAAAAATGGCACTGAAAAAGCGCATTTTTAGTTAGCCTACACTGGCATGATCAAGTGGCCACTGCCCACACCATGGTGGGCACTGCCCACTCCATGGTCCGAGTGCGTTAATGAAACGTACCATTTTGGAAAGCTAATGGCAGTACCTTTCCAGCGATATATGCCACTTGGCCAGAATATTTTTCTAAAGTTACGAAAAATGGCACTGAAAAAGCGCATTTTTAGTTAGCCTACACTGGCATGATCAAGTGGCCACTGCCCACTCCATGGTCCGAGTGCGTTGATGAAACTTACCATTTTGGAAAGCTAATGGCAGCACCTTTCCAGCGATATATGCCACTTGGCCAGAATATTTTTCTAAAGTTACGAAAAATGGCACTGAAAACGCGCATTTTTAGTTAGCCTAAACTGGCATGATCAAGTGGCCACTGCCCACTCCATGGTGGGCACTGCCCACTCCATGGTCCGAGTGCGTTGATGAAACGTACCATTTTGGAAAGCTAATGGCAGCACCTTTCCAGCGATATATGCCACTTGGCCAGAATACTTTTCTAAAGTTACGAAAAATGGCACTGAAAAAGCGCATTTTTAGTTAGCCTACACTGGCATGATCAAGTGGCCACTGCCCACTCCATGGTGGGCACTGTCCACTCCATGGTCCGAGTGCGTTGATGAAACTTACAATTTTGGAAAGCTAATGGCAGCACCTTTCCAGCGATATATGCCACTTGGCCAGAATATTTTTCTAAAGTTACGAAAAATGGCACTGAAAACGCGCATTTTTAGTTAGCCTACACTGGCATGATCAAGTGGCCACTGCCCACTCCATGGTGGGCACTGCCCACTCCATGGTCCGAGTGCGTTGATGAAACGTACCATTTTGGAAAGCTAATGGCAGCACCTTTCCAGCGATATATGCCACTTGGCCAGAATATTTTTCTAAAGTTACGAAAAATGGCACTGAAAACGCGCATTTTTAGTTAGCCTACACCGGCATGATCAAGTGGCCACTGCTCACTCCATGGTCCGAGTGCGTTGCTGAAACTTACCATTTTGGAAAGCTTAATGGCAGCACCTTTCCAGCGATGTATGTCACTTGGCCAGAATATTTTTCTAAAGTTACGAAAAATGGCACTGAAAAAGCGCATTTTTAGTTAGCCTACACTGGCATGATCAAGTGGCCACTGCCCACTCCATGGTGGGCACTGCCCACTCCATGGTGGGCACTGCCCACTCCATGGTCCGAGTGCGTTGATGAAACGTACCATTTTGGAAAGCTAATGGCAGCACCTTTCCAGCGATATATGCCACTTGGCCAGAATATTTTTCTAAAGTTACGAAAAATGCCACTGAAAACGCGCATTTTTAGTTAGCCTACTATACACTGGCATGATGAAGTGGCCACTGCCCACTCCATGGTCCGAGTGCGTTGATGAAACTTACCATTTTGGAAAGCTAATGGCAGCACCTTTCCAGCGATATATGCCACTTGGCCAGAATATTTTTCTAAAGTTACGAAAAATGCCACTGAAAACGCGCATTTTTAGTTAGCCTACTATACACTGGCATGATGAAGTGGCCACTGCCCACTCCATGGTCCGAGTGCGTTGATGAAACTTACCATTTTGGAAAGCTAATGACAGCACCTTTCCAGCGATGTATGTCACTTGGCCAGAATATTTTTCTAAAGTTACGAAAAATGGCACTGAAACCGCGCATTTTTAGTTAGCCTACACTGGCATGATCAAGTGGCCACTGCCCACTCCATGGTCCGAGTGCGTTGATGAAACTTACCATTTTGGAAAGCTAATGGCAGCACCTTTCCAGCGATATATGCCACTTGGCCAGAATATTTTTCTAAAGTTACGAAAAATGGCATGATCAAGTGGCCACTGCCCACACCATGGTGGCCACTGCCCACTCCATGGTCCGAGTGCGTTGATGAAACTTACCATTTTGAAAAGCTAATGGCAGCACCTTTCCAGCGATATATGCCACTTGGCCAGAATATTTTTCTAAAGTTACGAAAAATGGCACTGAAAAAGCGCATTTTTAGTTAGCCTACACTGGCATGATCAAGTGGCCACTGCCCACACCATGGTGGGCACTGCCCACTCCATGGTCCGAGTGCGTTGATGAAACTTACCATTTTGGAAAGCTAATGGCAGCACCTTTCCAGCGATATATGCCACTTGGCCAGAATATTTTTCTAAAGTTACGAAAAATGGCACTGAAAAAGCGCATTTTTAGTTAGCCTACACTGGCATGATCAAGTGGCCACTGCCCACACCATGGTGGGCACTGCCCACTCCATGGTCCGAGTGCGTTGATGAAACGTACCATTTTAGAAAGCTAATGACAGCACCTTTCCAGCGATGTATGTCACTTGGCCAGAATATTTTTCTAAAGTTACGAAAAATGGCACTGAAACCGCGCATTTTTAGTTAGCCTACACTGGCATGATCAAGTGGCCACTGCCCACTCCATGGTCCGAGTGCGTTGATGAAACTTACTATTTTGGAAAGCTAATGGCAGCACCTTTCCAGCGATATATGCCACTTGGCCAGAATATTTTTCTAAAGTTACGAAAAATGGCACTGAAAAAGCGCATTTTTAGTTAGCCTACACTGGCATGATCAAGTGGCCACTGCCCACACCATGGTGGGCACTGCCCACTCCATGGTCCGAGTGCGTTAATGAAACGTACCATTTTGGAAAGCTAATGGCAGTACCTTTCCAGCGATATATGCCACTTGGCCAGAATATTTTTCTAAAGTTACGAAAAATGGCACTGAAAAAGCGCATTTTTAGTTAGCCTACACTGGCATGATCAAGTGGCCACTGCCCACACCATGGTGGGCACTGCCCACTCCATGGTCCGAGTGCGTTAATGAAACGTACCATTTTGGAAAGCTAATGGCAGTACCTTTCCAGCGATATATGCCACTTGGCCAGAATATTTTTCTAAAGTTACGAAAAATGGCACTGAAAAAGCGCATTTTTAGTTAGCCTACACTGGCATGATCAAGTGGCCACTGCCCACTCCATGGTCCGAGTGCGTTGATGAAACTTACCATTTTGGAAAGCTAATGGCAGCACCTTTCCAGCGATATATGCCACTTGGCCAGAATATTTTTCTAAAGTTACGAAAAATGCCACTGAAAACGCGCATTTTTAGTTAGCCTAAACTGGCATGATCAAGTGGCCACTGCCCACTCCATGGTGGGCACTGCCCACTCCATGGTCCGAGTGCGTTGATGAAACGTACCATTTTGGAAAGCTAATGGCAGCACCTTTCCAGCGATATATGCCACTTGGCCAGAATACTTTTCTAAAGTTACGAAAAATGGCACTGAAAAAGCGCATTTTTAGTTAGCCTACACTGGCATGATCAAGTGGCCACTGCCCACACCATGGTGGGCACTGTCCACTCCATGGTCCGAGTGCGTTGATGAAACTTACAATTTTGGAAAGCTAATGGCAGCACCTTTCCAGCGATATATGCCACTTGGCCAGAATATTTTTCTAAAGTTACGAAAAATGGCACTGAAAACGCGCATTTTTAGTTAGCCTACACTGGCATGATCAAGTGGCCACTGCCCACTCCATGGTGGGCACTGCCCACTCCATGGTCCGAGTGCGTTGATGAAACTTACCATTTTGGAAAGCTAATGGCAGCACCTTTCCAGCGATATATGCCACTTGGCCAGAATATTTTTCTAAAGTTACGAAAAATGGCATGATCAAGTGGCCACTGCCCACACCATGGTGGCCACTGCCCACTCCATGGTCCGAGTGCGTTGATGAAACTTACCATTTTGAAAAGCTAATGGCAGCACCTTTCCAGCGATATATGCCACTTGGCCAGAATATTTTTCTAAAGTTACGAAAAATGGCACTGAAAAAGCGCATTTTTAGTTAGCCTACACTGGCATGATCAAGTGGCCACTGCCCACACCATGGTGGGCACTGCCCACTCCATGGTCCGAGTGCGTTGATGAAACTTACCATTTTGGAAAGCTAATGGCAGCACCTTTCCAGCGATATATGCCACTTGGCCAGAATATTTTTCTAAAGTTACGAAAAATGGCACTGAAAAAGCGCATTTTTAGTTAGCCTACACTGGCATGATCAAGTGGCCACTGCCCACACCATGGTGGGCACTGCCCACTCCATGGTCCGAGTGCGTTGATGAAACGTACCATTTTGGAAAGCTAATGACAGCACCTTTCCAGCGATGTATGTCACTTGGCCAGAATATTTTTCTAAAGTTACGAAAAATGGCACTGAAACCGCGCATTTTTAGTTAGCCTACACTGGCATGATCAAGTGGCCACTGCCCACTCCATGGTCCGAGTGCGTTGATGAAACTTACCATTTTGGAAAGCTAATGGCAGCACCTTTCCAGCGATATATGCCACTTGGCCAGAATATTTTTCTAAAGTTACGAAAAATGGCACTGAAAAAGCGCATTTTTAGTTAGCCTACACTGGCATGATCAAGTGGCCACTGCCCACACCATGGTGGGCACTGCCCACTCCATGGTCCGAGTGCGTTAATGAAACGTACCATTTTGGAAAGCTAATGGCAGTACCTTTCCAGCGATATATGCCACTTGGCCAGAATATTTTTCTAAAGTTACGAAAAATGGCACTGAAAAAGCGCATTTTTAGTTAGCCTACACTGGCATGATCAAGTGGCCACTGCCCACACCATGGTGGGCACTGCCCACTCCATGGTCCGAGTGCGTTAATGAAACGTACCATTTTGGAAAGCTAATGGCAGTACCTTTCCAGCGATATATGCCACTTGGCCAGAATATTTTTCTAAAGTTACGAAAAATGGCACTGAAAAAGCGCATTTTTAGTTAGCCTACACTGGCATGATCAAGTGGCCACTGCCCACTCCATGGTCCGAGTGCGTTGATGAAACTTACCATTTTGGAAAGCTAATGGCAGCACCTTTCCAGCGATATATGCCACTTGGCCAGAATATTTTTCTAAAGTTACGAAAAATGCCACTGAAAACGCGCATTTTTAGTTAGCCTAAACTGGCATGATCAAGTGGCCACTGCCCACTCCATGGTGGGCACTGCCCACTCCATGGTCCGAGTGCGTTGATGAAACGTACCATTTTGGAAAGCTAATGGCAGCACCTTTCCAGCGATATATGCCACTTGGCCAGAATACTTTTCTAAAGTTACGAAAAATGGCACTGAAAAAGCGCATTTTTAGTTAGCCTACACTGGCATGATCAAGTGGCCACTGCCCACACCATGGTGGGCACTGTCCACTCCATGGTCCGAGTGCGTTGATGAAACTTACCATTTTGGAAAGCTAATGGCAGCACCTTTCCAGCGATATATGCCACTTGGCCAGAATATTTTTCTAAAGTTACGAAAAATGGCACTGAAAACGCGCATTTTTAGTTAGCCTACACTGGCATGATCAAGTGGCCACTGCCCACTCCATGGTGGGCACTGCCCACTCCATGGTCCGAGTGCGTTGATGAAACGTACCATTTTGGAAAGCTAATGGCAGCACCTTTCCAGCGATATATGCCACTTGGCCAGAATATTTTTCTAAAGTTACGAAAAATGGCACTGAAAACGCGCATTTTTAGTTAGCCTACACCGGCATGATCAAGTGGCCACTGCTCACTCCATGGTCCGAGTGCGTTGATGAAACTTACCATTTTGGAAAGCTTAATGGCAGCACCTTTCCAGCGATGTATGTCACTTGGCCAGAATATTTTTCTAAAGTTACCAAAAATGGCACTGAAACCGCGCATTTTTAGTTAGCCTACACTGGCATGATCAAGTGGCCACTGCCCACTCCATGGTGGGCACTGCCCACTCCATGGTGGGCACTGCCCACTCCATGGTCCGAGTGCGTTGATGAAACGTACCATTTTGGAAAGCTAATGGCAGCACCTTTCCAGCGATATATGCCACTTGGCCAGAATATTTTTCTAAAGTTACGAAAAATGCCACTGAAAACGCGCATTTTTAGTTAGCCTACACTGGCATGATCAAGTGGCCACTGCCCACTCCATGGTCCGAGTGCGTTGATGAAACTTACCATTTTGGAAAGCTAATGGCAGCACCTTTCCAGCGATATATGCCACTTGGCCAGAATATTTTTCTAAAGTTACGAAAAATGCCACTGAAAACGCGCATTTTTAGTTAGCCTACTATACACTGGCATGATGAAGTGGCCACTGCCCACTCCATGGTCCGAGTGCGTTGATGAAACTTACCATTTTGGAAAGCTAATGGCAGCACCTTTCCAGCGATATATGCCACTTGGCCAGAATATTTTTCTAAAGTTACGAAAAATGCCACTGAAAACGCGCATTTTTAGTTAGCCTAAACTGGCATGATCAAGTGGCCACTGCCCACTCCATGGTGGGCACTGCCCAATCCATGGTGGGCACTGCCCACTCCATGGTCCGAGTGCGTTGATGAAACGTACCATTTTGGAAAGCTAATGGCAGCACCTTTCCAGCGATATATGCCACTTGGCCAGAATATTTTTCTAAAGTTACGAAAAATGGCACTGAAAAAGCGCATTTTTAGTTAGCCTACACTGGCATGATCAAGTGGCCACTGCCCACACCATGGTGGGCACTGCCCACTCCATGGTCCGAGTGCGTTAATGAAACGTACCATTTTGGACACTTGGCCAGAATATTTTTCTAAAGTTACGAAAAATGGCACTGAAAAAGCGCATTTTTAGTTAGCCTACACTGGCATGATCAAGTGGCCACTGCCCACTCCATGGTCCGAGTGCGTTGATGAAACTTACCATTTTGGAAAGCTAATGGCAGCACCTTTCCAGCGATATATGCCACTTGGCCAGAAAATTTTTCTAAAGTTACGAAAAATGCCACTGAAAACGCGCATTTTTAGTTAGCCTAAACTGGCATGATCAAGTGGCCACTGCCCACTCCATGGTGGGCACTGCCCACTCCATGGTCCGAGTGCGTTGATGAAACGTACCATTTTGGAAAGCTAATGGCAGCACCTTTCCAGCGATATATGCCACTTGGCCAGAATACTTTTCTAAAGTTACGAAAAATGGCACTGAAAAAGCGCATTTTTAGTTAGCCTACACTGGCATGATCAAGTGGCCACTGCCCACTCCATGGTGGGCACTGTCCACTCCATGGTCCGAGTGCGTTGATGAAACTTACAATTTTGGAAAGCTAATGGCAGCACCTTTCCAGCGATATATGCCACTTGGCCAGAATATTTTTCTAAAGTTACGAAAAATGGCACTGAAAACGCGCATTTTTAGTTAGCCTACACTGGCATGATCAAGTGGCCACTGCCCACTCCATGGTGGGCACTGCCCACTCCATGGTCCGAGTGCGTTGATGAAACGTACCATTTTGGAAAGCTAATGGTAGCACCTTTCCAGCGATATATGCCACTTGGCCAGAATATTTTTCTAAAGTTACGAAAAATGCCACTGAAAACGCGCATTTTTAGTTAGCCTACTATACACTGGCATGATGAAGTGGCCACTGCCCACTCCATGGTCCGAGTGCGTAGATGAAACTTACCATTTTGGAAAGCTAATGGCAGCACCTTTCCAGCGATATATGCCACTTGGCCAGAATATTTTTCTAAAGTTACGAAAAATGCCACTGAAAACGCGCATTTTTAGTTAGCCTAAACTGGCATGATCAAGTGGCCACTGCCCACTCCATGGTGGGCACTGCCCAATCCATGGTGGGCACTGCCCACTCCATGGTCCGAGTGCGTTGATGAAACGTACCATTTTGGAAAGCTAATGGCAGCACCTTTCCAGCGATATATGCCACTTGGCCAGAATATTTTTCTAAAGTTACGAAAAATGCCACTGAAAACGCGCATTTTTAGTTAGCCTACACTGGCATGATCAAGTGGCCACTGCCCACTCCATGGTCCGAGTGCGTTGATGAAACTTACCATTTTGGAAAGCTAATGGCAGCACCTTTCCAGCGATATATGCCACTTGGCCAGAATATTTTTCTAATGTTACGAAAAATGCCACTGAAAACGCGCATTTTTAGTTAGCCTACTATACACTGGCATGATGAAGTGGCCACTGCCCACTCCATGGTCCGAGTGCGTTGATGAAACTTACCATTTTGGAAAGCTAATGACAGCACCTTTCCAGCGATGTATGTCACTTGGCCAGAATATTTTTCTAAAGTTACGAAAAATGGCACTGAAACCGCGCATTTTTAGTTAGCCTACACTGGCATGATCAAGTGGCCACTGCCCACTCCATGGTCCGAGTGCGTTGATGAAACTTACCATTTTGGAAAGCTAATGGCAGCACCTTTCCAGCGATATATGCCACTTGGCCAGAATATTTTTCTAAAGTTACGAAAAATGGCACTGAAAACGCGCATTTTTAGTTAGCCTACTATACACTGGCATGATGAAGTGGCCACTGCCCACTCCATGGTCCGAGTGCGTTGATGAAACTTACCATTTTGGAAAGCTAATGGCAGCACCTTTCCAGCGATATATGCCACTTGGCCAGAATATTTTTCTAAAGTTACGAAAAATGCCACTGAAAACGCGCATTTTTAGTTAGCCTAAACTGGCATGATCAAGTGGCCACTGCCCACTCCATGGTGGGCACTGCCCAATCCATGGTGGGCACTGCCCACTCCATGGTCCGAGTGCGTTGATGAAACGTACCATTTTGGAAAGCTAATGGCAGCACCTTTCCAGCGATATATGCCACTTGGCCAGAATATTTTTCTAAAGTTACGAAAAATGGCACTGAAAAAGCGCATTTTTAGTTAGCCTACACTGGCATGATCAAGTGGCCACTGCCCACACCATGGTGGGCACTGCCCACTCCATGGTCCGAGTGCGTTAATGAAACGTACCATTTTGGAAAGCTAATGGCAGTACCTTTCCAGCGATATATGCCACTTGGCCAGAATATTTTTCTAAAGTTACGAAAAATGGCACTGAAAAAGCGCATTTTTAGTTAGCCTACACTGGCATGATCAAGTGGCCACTGCCCACTCCATGGTCCGAGTGCGTTGATGAAACTTACCATTTTGGAAAGCTAATGGCAGCACCTTTCCAGCGATATATGCCACTTGGCCAGAAAATTTTTCTAAAGTTACGAAAAATGCCACTGAAAACGCGCATTTTTAGTTAGCCTAAACTGGCATGATCAAGTGGCCACTGCCCACTCCATGGTGGGCACTGCCCACTCCATGGTCCGAGTGCGTTGATGAAACTTACCATTTTGGAAAGCTAATGGCAGCACCTTTCCAGCGATATATGCCACTTGGCCAGAATACTTTTCTAAAGTTACGAAAAATGGCACTGAAAAAGCGCATTTTTAGTTAGCCTACACTGGCATGATCAAGTGGCCACTGCCCACTCCATGGTGGGCACTGTCCACTCCATGGTCCGAGTGCGTTGATGAAACTTACAATTTTGGAAAGCTAATGGCAGCACCTTTCCAGCGATATATGCCACTTGGCCAGAATATTTTTCTAAAGTTACGAAAAATGGCACTGAAAACGCGCATTTTTAGTTAGCCTACACTGGCATGATCAAGTGGCCACTGCCCACTCCATGGTGGGCACTGCCCACTCCATGGTCCGAGTGCGTTGATGAAACGTACCATTTTGGAAAGCTAATGGCAGCACCTTTCCAGCGATATATGCCACTTGGCCAGAATATTTTTCTAAAGTTACGAAAAATGGCACTGAAAACGCGCATTTTTAGTTAGCCTACACCGGCATGATCAAGTGGCCACTGCTCACTCCATGGTCCGAGTGCGTTGATGAAACTTACCATTTTGGAAAGCTTAGTGGCAGCACCTTTCCAGCGATGTATGTCACTTGGCCAGAATATTTTTCTAAAGTTACCAAAAATGGCACTGAAACCGCGCATTTTTAGTTAGCCTACACTGGCATGATCAAGTGGCCACTGCCCACTCCATGGTCCGAGTGCGTTGATGAAACTTACCATTTTGGAAAGCTAATGGTAGCACCTTTCCAGCGATATATGCCACTTGGCCAGAATATTTTTCTAAAGTTACGAAAAATGCCACTGAAAACGCGCATTTTTAGTTAGCCTACTATACACTGGCATGATGAAGTGGCCACTGCCCACTCCATGGTCCGAGTGCGTTGATGAAACTTACCATTTTGGAAAGCTAATGGCAGCACCTTTCCAGCGATATATGCCACTTGGCCAGAATATTTTTCTAAAGTTACGAAAAATGCCACTGAAAACGCGCATTTTTAGTTAGCCTACACTGGCATGATCAAGTGGCCACTGCCCACTCCATGGTGGGCACTGCCCACTCCATGGTGGGCACTGCCCACTCCATGGTCCGAGTGCGTTGATGAAACGTACCATTTTGGAAAGCTAATGGCAGCACCTTTCCAGCGATATATGCCACTTGGCCAGAATATTTTTCTAAAGTTACGAAAAATGCCACTGAAAACGCGCATTTTTAGTTAGCCTACTATACACTGGCATGATGAAGTGGCCACTGCCCACTCCATGGTCCGAGTGCGTTGATGAAACTTACCATTTTGGAAAGCTAATGGCAGCACCTTTCCAGCGATATATGCCACTTGGCCAGAATATTTTTCTAAAGTTACGAAAAATGCCACTGAAAACGCGCATTTTTAGTTAGCCTACTATACACTGGCATGATGAAGTGGCCACTGCCCACTCCATGGTCCGAGTGCGTTGATGAAACTTACCATTTTGGAAAGCTAATGACAGCACCTTTCCAGCGATGTATGTCACTTGGCCAGAATATTTTTCTAAAGTTACGAAAAATGGCACTGAAACCGCGCATTTTTAGTTAGCCTACACTGGCATGATCAAGTGGCCACTGCCCACTCCATGGTCCGAGTGCGTTGATGAAACTTACCATTTTGGAAAGCTAATGGCAGCACCTTTCCAGCGATATATGCCACTTGGCCAGAATATTTTTCTAAAGTTACGAAAAATGGCATGATCAAGTGGCCACTGCCCACACCATGGTGGCCACTGCCCACTCCATGGTCCGAGTGCGTTGATGAAACTTACCATTTTGAAAAGCTAATGGCAGCACCTTTCCAGCGATATATGCCACTTGGCCAGAATATTTTTCTAAAGTTACGAAAAATGGCACTGAAAAAGCGCATTTTTAGTTAGCCTACACTGGCATGATCAAGTGGCCACTGCCCACACCATGGTGGGCACTGCCCACTCCATGGTCCGAGTGCGTTGATGAAACTTACCATTTTGGAAAGCTAATGGCAGCACCTTTCCAGCGATATATGCCACTTGGCCAGAATATTTTTCTAAAGTTACGAAAAATGGCACTGAAAAAGCGCATTTTTAGTTAGCCTACACTGGCATGATCAAGTGGCCACTGCCCACACCATGGTGGGCACTGCCCACTCCATGGTCCGAGTGCGTTGATGAAACGTACCATTTTGGAAAGCTAATGACAGCACCTTTCCAGCGATGTATGTCACTTGGCCAGAATATTTTTCTAAAGTTACGAAAAATGGCACTGAAACCGCGCATTTTTAGTTAGCCTACACTGGCATGATCAAGTGGCCACTGCCCACTCCATGGTCCGAGTGCGTTGATGAAACTTACCATTTTGGAAAGCTAATGGCAGCACCTTTCCAGCGATATATGCCACTTGGCCAGAATATTTTTCTAAAGTTACGAAAAATGGCACTGAAAAAGCGCATTTTTAGTTAGCCTACACTGGCATGATCAAGTGGCCACTGCCCACACCATGGTGGGCACTGCCCACTCCATGGTCCGAGTGCGTTAATGAAACGTACCATTTTGGAAAGCTAATGGCAGTACCTTTCCAGCGATATATGCCACTTGGCCAGAATATTTTTCTAAAGTTACGAAAAATGGCACTGAAAAAGCGCATTTTTAGTTAGCCTACACTGGCATGATCAAGTGGCCACTGCCCACTCCATGGTCCGAGTGCGTAGATGAAACTTACCATTTTGGAAAGCTAATGGCAGCACCTTTCCAGCGATATATGCCACTTGGCCAGAATATTTTTCTAAAGTTACGAAAAATGGCACTGAAAAAGCGCATTTTTAGTTAGCCTACACTGGCATGATCAAGTGGCCACTGCCCACACCATGGTGGGCACTGCCCACTCCATGGTCCGAGTGCGTTGATGAAACTTACCATTTTGGAAAGCTAATGGCAGCACCTTTCCAGCGATATATGCCACTTGGCCAGAATATTTTTCTAAAGTTACGAAAAATGGCACTGAAAAAGCGCATTTTTAGTTAGCCTACACTGGCATGATCAAGTGGCCACTGCCCACACCATGGTGGGCACTGCCCACTCCATGGTCCGAGTGCGTTGATGAAACGTACCATTTTGGAAAGCTAATGACAGCACCTTTCCAGCGATGTATGTCACTTGGCCAGAATATTTTTCTAAAGTTACGAAAAATGGCACTGAAACCGCGCATTTTTAGTTAGCCTACACTGGCATGATCAAGTGGCCACTGCCCACTCCATGGTCCGAGTGCGTTGATGAAACTTACCATTTTGGAAAGCTAATGGCAGCACCTTTCCAGCGATATATGCCACTTGGCCAGAATATTTTTCTAAAGTTACGAAAAATGGCACTGAAAAAGCGCATTTTTAGTTAGCCTACACTGGCATGATCAAGTGGCCACTGCCCACTCCATGGTGGGCACTGCCCACTCCATGGTCCGAGTGCGTTGATGAAACTTACCATTTTGGAAAGCTAATGGCAGCACCTTTCCAGCGATATATGCCACTTGGCCAGAATATTTTTCTAAAGTTACGAAAAATGGCACTGAAAAGCGCATTTTTAGTTAGCCTACACTGGCATGATCAAGTGGCCACTGCCCACACCATGGTGGGCACTGCCCACTCCATGGTCCGAGTGCTTTGATGAAACGTACCATTTTGGAAAGCTAATGGTAGCACCTTTCCAGCGATATATGCCACTTGGCCAGAATATTTTTCTAAAGTTACGAAAAATGGCACTGAAAACGCGCATTTTTAGTTAGCCTAAACTGGCATGATCAAGTGGCCACTGCCCACTCCATGGTGGGCACTGCCCACTCCATGGTCCGAGTGCGTTGATGAAACGTACCATTTTGGAAAGCTAATGGCAGCACCTTTCCAGCGATATATGCCACTTGGCCAGAATACTTTTCTAAAGTTACGAAAAATGGCACTGAAAAAGCGCATTTTTAGTTAGCCTACACTGGCATGATCAAGTGGCCACTGCCCACTCCATGGTGGGCACTGTCCACTCCATGGTCCGAGTGCGTTGATGAAACTTACAATTTTGGAAAGCTAATGGCAGCACCTTTCCAGCGATATATGCCACTTGGCCAGAATATTTTTCTAAAGTTACGAAAAATGGCACTGAAAACGCGCATTTTTAGTTAGCCTACACTGGCATGATCAAGTGGCCACTGCCCACTCCATGGTGGGCACTGCCCACTCCATGGTCCGAGTGCGTTGATGAAACGTACCATTTTGGAAAGCTAATGGCAGCACCTTTCCAGCGATATATGCCACTTGGCCAGAATATTTTTCTAAAGTTACGAAAAATGGCACTGAAAACGCGCATTTTTAGTTAGCCTACACCGGCATGATCAAGTGGCCACTGCTCACTCCATGGTCCGAGTGCGTTGATGAAACTTACCATTTTGGAAAGCTTAATGGCAGCACCTTTCCAGCGATGTATGTCACTTGGCCAGAATATTTTTCTAAAGTTACCAAAAATGGCACTGAAACCGCGCATTTTTAGTTAGCCTACACTGGCATGATCAAGTGGCCACTGCCCACTCCATGGTCCGAGTGCGTTGATGAAACTTACCATTTTGGAAAGCTAATGGTAGCACCTTTCCAGCGATATATGCCACTTGGCCAGAATATTTTTCTAAAGTTACGAAAAATGCCACTGAAAACGCGCATTTTTAGTTAGCCTACTATACACTGGCATGATGAAGTGGCCACTGCCCACTCCATGGTCCGAGTGCGTTGATGAAACTTACCATTTTGGAAAGCTAATGACAGCACCTTTCCAGCGATGTATGTCACTTGGCCAGAATATTTTTCTAAAGTTACGAAAAATGGCACTGAAACCGCGCATTTTTAGTTAGCCTACACTGGCATGATCAAGTGGCCACTGCCCACTCCATGGTCCGAGTGCGTTGATGAAACTTACCATTTTGGAAAGCTAATGGCAGCACCTTTCCAGCGATATATGCCACTTGGCCAGAATATTTTTCTAAAGTTACGAAAAATGCCACTGAAAACGCGCATTTTTAGTTAGCCTACTATACACTGGCATGATGAAGTGGCCACTGCCCACTCCATGGTCCGAGTGCGTTGATGAAACTTACCATTTTGGAAAGCTAATGGCAGCACCTTTCCAGCGATATATGCCACTTGGCCAGAATATTTTTCTAAAGTTACGAAAAATGCCACTGAAAACGCGCATTTTTAGTTAGCCTAAACTGGCATGATCAAGTGGCCACTGCCCACTCCATGGTGGGCAGTGCCCACCATGGAGTGGGCAGTGGCCACTCCATGGTCCGAGTGCGTTGATGAAACGTACCATTTTGGAAAGCTAATGGCAGCACCTTTCCAGCGATATATGCCACTTGGCCAGAATATTTTTCTAAAGTTACGAAAAATGCCACTGAAAACGCGCATTTTTAGTTAGCCTACTATACACTGGCATGATGAAGTGGCCACTGCCCACTCCATGGTCCGAGTGCGTTGATGAAACTTACCATTTTGGAAAGCTAATGGCAGCACCTTTCCAGCGATATATGCCACTTGGCCAGAATATTTTTCTAAAGTTACGAAAAATGCCACTGAAAACGCGCATTTTTAGTTAGCCTACACCGGCATGATCAAGTGGCCACTGCCCACTCCATGGTCCGAGTGCGTTGATGAAACTTACCATTTTGGAAAGCTTAATGGCAGCACCTTTCCAGCGATGTATGTCACTTGGCCAGAATATTTTTCTAAAGTTACCAAAAATGGCACTGAAACCGCGCATTTTTAGTTAGCCTACACTGGCATGATCAAGTGGCCACTGCCCACTCCATGGTCCGAGTGCGTTGATGAAACTTACCATTTTGGAAAGCTAATGGTAGCACCTTTCCAGCGATATATGCCACTTGGCCAGAATATTTTTCTAAAGTTACGAAAAATGCCACTGAAAACGCGCATTTTTAGTTAGCCTACTATACACTGGCATGATGAAGTGGCCACTGCCCACTCCATGGTCCGAGTGCGTAGATGAAACTTACCATTTTGGAAAGCTAATGGCAGCACCTTTCCAGCGATATATGCCACTTGGCCAGAATATTTTTCTAAAGTTACGAAAAATGCCACTGAAAACGCGCATTTTTAGTTAGCCTAAACTGGCATGATCAAGTGGCCACTGCCCACTCCATGGTGGGCACTGCCCAATCCATGGTGGGCACTGCCCACTCCATGGTCCGAGTGCGTTGATGAAACGTACCATTTTGGAAAGCTAATGGCAGCACCTTTCCAGCGATATATGCCACTTGGCCAGAATATTTTTCTAAAGTTACGAAAAATGCCACTGAAAACGCGCATTTTTAGTTAGCCTACTATACACTGGCATGATGAAGTGGCCACTGCCCACTCCATGGTCCGAGTGCGTTGATGAAACTTACCATTTTGGAAAGCTAATGGCAGCACCTTTCCAGCGATATATGCCACTTGGCCAGAATATTTTTCTAAAGTTACGAAAAATGCCACTGAAAACGCGCATTTTTAGTTAGCCTACTATACACTGGCATGATGAAGTGGCCACTGCCCACTCCATGGTCCGAGTGCGTTGATGAAACTTACCATTTTGGAAAGCTAATGACAGCACCTTTCCAGCGATGTATGTCACTTGGCCAGAATATTTTTCTAAAGTTACGAAAAATGGCACTGAAACCGCGCATTTTTAGTTAGCCTACACTGGCATGATCAAGTGGCCACTGCCCACTCCATGGTCCGAGTGCGTTGATGAAACTTACCATTTTGGAAAGCTAATGGCAGCACCTTTCCAGCGATATATGCCACTTGGCCAGAATATTTTTCTAAAGTTACGAAAAATGCCACTGAAAACGCGCATTTTTAGTTAGCCTACTATACACTGGCATGATGAAGTGGCCACTGCCCACTCCATGGTCCGAGTGCGTTGATGAAACTTACCATTTTGGAAAGCTAATGGCAGCACCTTTCCAGCGATATATGCCACTTGGCCAGAATATTTTTCTAAAGTTACGAAAAATGCCACTGAAAACGCGCATTTTTAGTTAGCCTAAACTGGCATGATCAAGTGGCCACTGCCCACTCCATGGTGGGCACTGCCCAATCCATGGTGGGCACTGCCCACTCCATGGTCCGAGTGCGTTGATGAAACGTACCATTTTGGAAAGCTAATGGCAGCACCTTTCCAGCGATATATGCCACTTGGCCAGAATATTTTTCTAAAGTTACGAAAAATGCCACTGAAAACGCGCATTTTTAGTTAGCCTACTATACACTGGCATGATGAAGTGGCCACTGCCCACTCCATGGTCCGAGTGCGTTGATGAAACTTACCATTTTGGAAAGCTAATGGCAGCACCTTTACAGCGATATATGCCACTTGGCCAGAATATTTTTCTAAAGTTACGAAAAATGCCACTGAAAACGCGCATTTTTAGTTAGCCTACTATACACTGGCATGATGAAGTGGCCACTGCCCACTCCATGGTCCGAGTGCGTTGATGAAACTTACCATTTTGGAAAGCTAATGACAGCACCTTTCCAGCGATGTATGTCACTTGGCCAGAATATTTTTCTAAAGTTACGAAAAATGGCACTGAAACCGCGCATTTTTAGTTAGCCTACACTGGCATGATCAAGTGGCCACTGCCCACTCCATGGTCCGAGTGCGTTGATGAAACTTACCATTTTGGAAAGCTAATGGCAGCACCTTTCCAGCGATATATGCCACTTGGCCAGAATATTTTTCTAAAGTTACGAAAAATGGCATGATCAAGTGGCCACTGCCCACACCATGGTGGCCACTGCCCACTCCATGGTCCGAGTGCGTTGATGAAACTTACCATTTTGAAAAGCTAATGGCAGCACCTTTCCAGCGATATATGCCACTTGGCCAGAATATTTTTCTAAAGTTACGAAAAATGGCACTGAAAAAGCGCATTTTTAGTTAGCCTACACTGGCATGATCAAGTGGCCACTGCCCACACCATGGTGGGCACTGCCCACTCCATGGTCCGAGTGCGTTGATGAAACTTACCATTTTGGAAAGCTAATGGCAGCACCTTTCCAGCGATATATGCCACTTGGCCAGAATATTTTTCTAAAGTTACGAAAAATGGCACTGAAAAAGCGCATTTTTAGTTAGCCTACACTGGCATGATCAAGTGGCCACTGCCCACTCCATGGTGGGCACTGCCCACTCCATGGTCCGAGTGCGTTGATGAAACTTACCATTTTGGAAAGCTAATGGCAGCACCTTTCCAGCGATATATGCCACTTGGCCAGAATATTTTTCTAAAGTTACGAAAAATGGCACTGAAAAGCGCATTTTTAGTTAGCCTACACTGGCATGATCAAGTGGCCACTGCCCACACCATGGTGGGCACTGCCCACTCCATGGTCCGAGTGCTTTGATGAAACGTACCATTTTGGAAAGCTAATGGTAGCACCTTTCCAGCGATATATGCCACTTGGCCAGAATATTTTTCTAAAGTTACGAAAAATGCCACTGAAAACGCGCATTTTTAGTTAGCCTACTATACACTGGCATGATGAAGTGGCCACTGCCCACTCCATGGTCCGAGTGCGTTGATGAAACTTACCATTTTGGAAAGCTAATGACAGCACCTTTCCAGCGATGTATGTCACTTGGCCAGAATATTTTTCTAAAGTTACGAAAAATGGCACTGAAACCGCGCATTTTTAGTTAGCCTACACTGGCATGATCAAGTGGCCACTGCCCACTCCATGGTCCGAGTGCGTTGATGAAACTTACCATTTTGGAAAGCTAATGGCAGCACCTTTCCAGCGATATATGCCACTTGGCCAGAATATTTTTCTAAAGTTACGAAAAATGGCATGATCAAGTGGCCACTGCCCACACCATGGTGGCCACTGCCCACTCCATGGTCCGAGTGCGTTGATGAAACTTACCATTTTGAAAAGCTAATGGCAGCACCTTTCCAGCGATATATGCCACTTGGCCAGAATATTTTTCTAAAGTTACGAAAAATGCCACTGAAAACGCGCATTTTTAGTTAGCCTAAACTGGCATGATCAAGTGGCCACTGCCCACTCCATGGTGGGCACTGCCCACTCCATGGTCCGAGTGCGTTGATGAAACGTACCATTTTGGAAAGCTAATGGCAGCACCTTTCCAGCGATATATGCCACTTGGCCAGAATATTTTTCTAAAGTTACGAAAAATGGCACTGAAAAAGCGCATTTTTAGTTAGCCTACACTGGCATGATCAAGTGGCCACTGCCCACACCATGGTGGGCACTGCCCACTCCATGGTCCGAGTGCGTTGATGAAACGTACCATTTTGGAAAGCTAATGACAGCACCTTTCCAGCGATGTATGTCACTTGGCCAGAATATTTTTCTAAAGTTACGAAAAATGGCACTGAAACCGCGCATTTTTAGTTAGCCTACACTGGCATGATCAAGTGGCCACTGCCCACTCCATGGTCCGAGTGCGTTGATGAAACTTACCATTTTGGAAAGCTAATGGCAGCACCTTTCCAGCGATATATGCCACTTGGCCAGAATATTTTTCTAAAGTTACGAAAAATGGCACTGAAAAAGCGCATTTTTAGTTAGCCTACACTGGCATGATCAAGTGGCCACTGCCCACTCCATGGTGGGCACTGCCCACTCCATGGTCCGAGTGCGTTGATGAAACTTACCATTTTGGAAAGCTAATGGCAGCACCTTTCCAGCGATATATGCCACTTGGCCAGAATATTTTTCTAAAGTTACGAAAAATGGCACTGAAAAGCGCATTTTTAGTTAGCCTACACTGGCATGATCAAGTGGCCACTGCCCACACCATGGTGGGCACTGCCCACTCCATGGTCCGAGTGCTGTGATGAAACGTACCATTTTGGAAAGCTAATGGTAGCACCTTTCCAGCGATATATGCCACTTGGCCAGAATATTTTTCTAAAGTTACGAAAAATGCCACTGAAAACGCGCATTTTTAGTTAGCCTAAACTGGCATGATCAAGTGGCCACTGCCCACTCCATGGTGGGCACTGCCCACTCCATGGTCCGAGTGCGTTGATGAAACGTACCATTTTGGAAAGCTAATGGCAGCACCTTTCCAGCGATATATGCCACTTGGCCAGAATACTTTTCTAAAGTTACGAAAAATGGCACTGAAAAAGCGCATTTTTAGTTAGCCTACACTGGCATGATCAAGTGGCCACTGCCCACTCCATGGTGGGCACTGTCCACTCCATGGTCCGAGTGCGTTGATGAAACTTACAATTTTGGAAAGCTAATGGCAGCACCTTTCCAGCGATATATGCCACTTGGCCAGAATATTTTTCTAAAGTTACGAAAAATGGCACTGAAAACGCGCATTTTTAGTTAGCCTACACTGGCATGATCAAGTGGCCACTGCCCACTCCATGGTGGGCACTGCCCACTCCATGGTCCGAGTGCGTTGATGAAACGTACCATTTTGGAAAGCTAATGGCAGCACCTTTCCAGCGATATATGCCACTTGGCCAGAATATTTTTCTAAAGTTACGAAAAATGGCACTGAAAACGCGCATTTTTAGTTAGCCTACACCGGCATGATCAAGTGGCCACTGCTCACTCCATGGTCCGAGTGCGTTGATGAAACTTACCATTTTGGAAAGCTTAATGGCAGCACCTTTCCAGCGATGTATGTCACTTGGCCAGAATATTTTTCTAAAGTTACCAAAAATGGCACTGAAACCGCGCATTTTTAGTTAGCCTACACTGGCATGATCAAGTGGCCACTGCCCACTCCATGGTCCGAGTGCGTTGATGAAACTTACCATTTTGGAAAGCTAATGGTAGCACCTTTCCAGCGATATATGCCACTTGGCCAGAATATTTTTCTAAAGTTACGAAAAATGCCACTGAAAACGCGCATTTTTAGTTAGCCTACTATACACTGGCATGATGAAGTGGCCACTGCCCACTCCATGGTCCGAGTGCGTAGATGAAACTTACCATTTTGGAAAGCTAATGGCAGCACCTTTCCAGCGATATATGCCACTTGGCCAGAATATTTTTCTAAAGTTACGAAAAATGCCACTGAAAACGCGCATTTTTAGTTAGCCTAAACTGGCATGATCAAGTGGCCACTGCCCACTCCATGGTGGGCACTGCCCAATCCATGGTGGGCACTGCCCACTCCATGGTCCGAGTGCGTTGATGAAACGTACCATTTTGGAAAGCTAATGGCAGCACCTTTCCAGCGATATATGCCACTTGGCCAGAATATTTTTCTAAAGTTACGAAAAATGCCACTGAAAACGCGCATTTTTAGTTAGCCTACTATACACTGGCATGATGAAGTGGCCACTGCCCACTCCATGGTCCGAGTGCGTTGATGAAACTTACCATTTTGGAAAGCTAATGGCAGCACCTTTCCAGCGATATATGCCACTTGGCCAGAATATTTTTCTAAAGTTACGAAAAATGCCACTGAAAACGCGCATTTTTAGTTAGCCTACTATACACTGGCATGATGAAGTGGCCACTGCCCACTCCATGGTCCGAGTGCGTTGATGAAACTTACCATTTTGGAAAGCTAATGACAGCACCTTTCCAGCGATGTATGTCACTTGGCCAGAATATTTTTCTAAAGTTACGAAAAATGGCACTGAAACCGCGCATTTTTAGTTAGCCTACACTGGCATGATCAAGTGGCCACTGCCCACTCCATGGTCCGAGTGCGTTGATGAAACTTACCATTTTGGAAAGCTAATGGCAGCACCTTTCCAGCGATATATGCCACTTGGCCAGAATATTTTTCTAAAGTTACGAAAAATGCCACTGAAAACGCGCATTTTTAGTTAGCCTACTATACACTGGCATGATGAAGTGGCCACTGCCCACTCCATGGTCCGAGTGCGTTGATGAAACTTACCATTTTGGAAAGCCAATGGCAGCACCTTTCCAGCGATATATGCCACTTGGCCAGAATATTTTTCTAAAGTTACGAAAAATGCCACTGAAAACGCGCATTTTTAGTTAGCCTAAACTGGCATGATCAAGTGGCCACTGCCCACTCCATGGTGGGCACTGCCCAATCCATGGTGGGCACTGCCCACTCCATGGTCCGAGTGCGTTGATGAAACGTACCATTTTGGAAAGCTAATGGCAGCACCTTTCCAGCGATATATGCCACTTGGCCAGAATATTTTTCTAAAGTTACGAAAAATGCCACTGAAAACGCGCATTTTTAGTTAGCCTACTATACACTGGCATGATGAAGTGGCCACTGCCCACTCCATGGTCCGAGTGCGTTGATGAAACTTACCATTTTGGAAAGCTAATGGCAGCACCTTTCCAGCGATATATGCCACTTGGCCAGAATATTTTTCTAAAGTTACGAAAAATGCCACTGAAAACGCGCATTTTTAGTTAGCCTACACCGGCATGATCAAGTGGCCACTGCTCACTCCATGGTCCGAGTGCGTTGATGAAACTTACCATTTTGGAAAGCTTAATGGCAGCACCTTTCCAGCGATGTATGTCACTTGGCCAGAATATTTTTCTAAAGTTACCAAAAATGGCACTGAAACCGCGCATTTTTAGTTAGCCTACACTGGCATGATCAAGTGGCCACTGCCCACTCCATGGTCCGAGTGCGTTGATGAAACTTACCATTTTGGAAAGCTAATGGTAGCACCTTTCCAGCGATATATGCCACTTGGCCAGAATATTTTTCTAAAGTTACGAAAAATGCCACTGAAAACGCGCATTTTTAGTTAGCCTACTATACACTGGCATGATGAAGTGGCCACTGCCCACTCCATGGTCCGAGTGCGTAGATGAAACTTACCATTTTGGAAAGCTAATGGCAGCACCTTTCCAGCGATATATGCCACTTGGCCAGAATATTTTTCTAAAGTTACGAAAAATGCCACTGAAAACGCGCATTTTTAGTTAGCCTAAACTGGCATGATCAAGTGGCCACTGCCCACTCCATGGTGGGCACTGCCCAATCCATGGTGGGCAGTGCCCACTCCATGGTCCGAGTGCGTTGATGAAACGTACCATTTTGGAAAGCTAATGGCAGCACCTTTCCAGCGATATATGCCACTTGGCCAGAATATTTTTCTAAAGTTACGAAAAATGCCACTGAAAACGCGCATTTTTAGTTAGCCTACTATACACTGGCATGATGAAGTGGCCACTGCCCACTCCATGGTCCGAGTGCGTTGATGAAACTTACCATTTTGGAAAGCTAATGGCAGCACCTTTCCAGCGATATATGCCACTTGGCCAGAATATTTTTCTAAAGTTACGAAAAATGCCACTGAAAACGCGCATTTTTAGTTAGCCTACTATACACTGGCATGATGAAGTGGCCACTGCCCGCTCCATGGTCCGAGTGCGTTGATGAAACTTACCATTTTGGAAAGCTAATGACAGCACCTTTCCAGCGATGTATGTCACTTGGCCAGAATATTTTTCTAAAGTTACGAAAAATGGCACTGAAACCGCGCATTTTTAGTTAGCCTACACTGGCATGATCAAGTGGCCACTGGCCACTCCATGGTCCGAGTGCGTTGATGAAACTTACCATTTTGGAAAGCCAATGGCAGCACCTTTCCAGCGATATATGCCACTTGGCCAGAATATTTTTCTAAAGTTACGAAAAATGCCACTGAAAACGCGCATTTTTAGTTAGCCTACTATACACTGGCATGATGAAGTGGCCACTGCCCACTCCATGGTCCGAGTGCGTTGATGAAACTTACCATTTTGGAAAGCTAATGGCAGCACCTTTCCAGCGATATATGCCACTTGGCCAGAATATTTTTCTAAAGTTACGAAAAATGCCACTGAAAACGCGCATTTTTAGTTAGCCTAAACTGGCATGATCAAGTGGCCACTGCCCACTCCATGGTGGGCACTGCCCACCATGGTGGGCAGTGGCCACTCCATGGTCCGAGTGCGTTGATGAAACGTACCATTTTGGAAAGCTAATGGCAGCACCTTTCCAGCGATATATGCCACTTGGCCAGAATATTTTTCTAAAGTTACGAAAAATGCCACTGAAAACGCGCATTTTTAGTTAGCCTACTATACACTGGCATGATGAAGTGGCCACTGCCCACTCCATGGTCCGAGTGCGTTGATGAAACTTACCATTTTGGAAAGCTAATGGCAGCACCTTTCCAGCGATATATGCCACTTGGCCAGAATATTTTTCTAAAGTTACGAAAAATGCCACTGAAAACGCGCATTTTTAGTTAGCCTACTATACACTGGCATGATGAAGTGGCCACTGCCCACTCCATGGTCCGAGTGCGTTGATGAAACTTACCATTTTGGAAAGCTAATGACAGCACCTTTCCAGCGATGTATGTCACTTGGCCAGAATATTTTTCTAAAGTTACGAAAAATGGCACTGAAACCGCGCATTTTTAGTTAGCCTACACTGGCATGATCAAGTGGCCACTGCCCACTCCATGGTCCGAGTGCGTTGATGAAACTTACCATTTTGGAAAGCTAATGGCAGCACCTTTCCAGCGATATATGCCACTTGGCCAGAATATTTTTCTAAAGTTACGAAAAATGGCATGATCAAGTGGCCACTGCCCACACCATGGTGGCCACTGCCCACTCCATGGTCCGAGTGCGTTGATGAAACTTACCATTTTGAAAAGCTAATGGCAGCACCTTTCCAGCGATATATGCCACTTGGCCAGAATATTTTTCTAAAGTTACGAAAAATGGCACTGAAAAAGCGCATTTTTAGTTAGCCTACACTGGCATGATCAAGTGGCCACTGCCCACACCATGGTGGGCACTGCCCACTCCATGGTCCGAGTGCGTTGATGAAACTTACCATTTTGGAAAGCTAATGGCAGCACCTTTCCAGCGATATATGCCACTTGGCCAGAATATTTTTCTAAAGTTACGAAAAATGGCACTGAAAAAGCGCATTTTTAGTTAGCCTACACTGGCATGATCAAGTGGCCACTGCCCACTCCATGGTGGGCACTGCCCACTCCATGGTCCGAGTGCGTTGATGAAACTTACCATTTTGGAAAGCTAATGGCAGCACCTTTCCAGCGATATATGCCACTTGGCCAGAATATTTTTCTAAAGTTACGAAAAATGGCACTGAAAAGCGCATTTTTAGTTAGCCTACACTGGCATGATCAAGTGGCCACTGCCCACTCCATGGTGGGCACTGCCCACTCCATGGTCCGAGTGCTTTGATGAAACGTACCATTTTGGAAAGCTAATGGTAGCACCTTTCCAGCGATATATGCCACTTGGCCAGAATATTTTTCTAAAGTTACGAAAAATGCCACTGAAAACGCGCATTTTTAGTTAGCCTAAACTGGCATGATCAAGTGGCCACTGCCCACTCCATGGTGGGCACTGCCCACTCCATGGTCCGAGTGCGTTGATGAAACGTACCATTTTGGAAAGCTAATGGCAGCACCTTTCCAGCGATATATGCCACTTGGCCAGAATACTTTTCTAAAGTTACGAAAAATGGCACTGAAAAAGCGCATTTTTAGTTAGCCTACACTGGCATGATCAAGTGGCCACTGCCCACTCCATGGTGGGCACTGTCCACTCCATGGTCCGAGTGCGTTGATGAAACTTACAATTTTGGAAAGCTAATGGCAGCACCTTTCCAGCGATATATGCCACTTGGCCAGAATATTTTTCTAAAGTTACGAAAAATGGCACTGAAAACGCGCATTTTTAGTTAGCCTACACTGGCATGATCAAGTGGCCACTGCCCACTCCATGGTGGGCACTGCCCACTCCATGGTCCGAGTGCGTTGATGAAACGTACCATTTTGGAAAGCTAATGGCAGCACCTTTCCAGCGATATATGCCACTTGGCCAGAATATTTTTCTAAAGTTACGAAAAATGGCACTGAAAACGCGCATTTTTAGTTAGCCTACACCGGCATGATCAAGTGGCCACTGCTCACTCCATGGTCCGAGTGCGTTGATGAAACTTACCATTTTGGAAAGCTTAATGGCAGCACCTTTCCAGCGATGTATGTCACTTGGCCAGAATATTTTTCTAAAGTTACCAAAAATGGCACTGAAACCGCGCATTTTTAGTTAGCCTACACTGGCATGATCAAGTGGCCACTGCCCACTCCATGGTCCGAGTGCGTTGATGAAACTTACCATTTTGGAAAGCTAATGGTAGCACCTTTCCAGCGATATATGCCACTTGGCCAGAATATTTTTCTAAAGTTACGAAAAATGCCACTGAAAACGCGCATTTTTAGTTAGCCTACTATACACTGGCATGATGAAGTGGCCACTGCCCACTCCATGGTCCGAGTGCGTTGATGAAACTTACCATTTTGGAAAGCTAATGGCAGCACCTTTCCAGCGATATATGCCACTTGGCCAGAATATTTTTCTAAAGTTACGAAAAATGCCACTGAAAACGCGCATTTTTAGTTAGCCTAAACTGGCATGATCAAGTGGCCACTGCCCACTCCATGGTGGGCACTGCCCACTCCATGGTGGGCACTGCCCACTCCATGGTCCGAGTGCGTTGATGAAACGTACCATTTTGGAAAGCTAATGGCAGCACCTTTCCAGCGATATATGCCACTTGGCCAGAATATTTTTCTAAAGTTACGAAAAATGGCACTGAAAACGCGCATTTTTAGTTAGCCTACTATACACTGGCATGATGAAGTGGCCACTGCCCACTCCATGGTCCGAGTGCGTTGATGAAACTTACCATTTTGGAAAGCTAATGGCAGCACCTTTCCAGCGATATATGCCACTTGGCCAGAATATTTTTCTAAAGTTACGAAAAATGCCACTGAAAACGCGCATTTTTAGTTAGCCTACTATACACTGGCATGATGAAGTGGCCACTGCCCACTCCATGGTCCGAGTGCGTTGATGAAACTTACCATTTTGGAAAGCTAATGACAGCACCTTTCCAGCGATGTATGTCACTTGGCCAGAATATTTTTCTAAAGTTACGAAAAATGGCACTGAAACCGCGCATTTTTAGTTAGCCTACACTGGCATGATCAAGTGGCCACTGCCCACTCCATGGTCCGAGTGCGTTGATGAAACTTACCATTTTGGAAAGCTAATGGCAGCACCTTTCCAGCGATATATGCCACTTGGCCAGAATATTTTTCTAAAGTTACGAAAAATGGCACTGAAAAAGCGCATTTTTAGTTAGCCTACACTGGCATGATCAAGTGGCCACTGCCCACACCATGGTGGGCACTGCCCACTCCATGGTCCGAGTGCGTTAATGAAACGTACCATTTTGGAAAGCTAATGGCAGTACCTTTCCAGCGATATATGCCACTTGGCCAGAATATTTTTCTAAAGTTACGAAAAATGGCACTGAAAAAGCGCATTTTTAGTTAGCCTACACTGGCATGATCAAGTGGCCACTGCCCACTCCATGGTCCGAGTGCGTTGATGAAACTTACCATTTTGGAAAGCTAATGGCAGCACCTTTGCAGCGATATATGCCACTTGGCCAGAATATTTTTCTAAAGTTACGAAAAATGCCACTGAAAACGCGCATTTTTAGTTAGCCTAAACTGGCATGATCAAGTGGCCACTGCCCACTCCATGGTGGGCACTGCCCACTCCATGGTCCGAGTGCGTTGATGAAACGTACCATTTTGGAAAGCTAATGGCAGCACCTTTCCAGCGATATATGCCACTTGGCCAGAATACTTTTCTAAAGTTACGAAAAATGGCACTGAAAAAGCGCATTTTTAGTTAGCCTACACTGGCATGATCAAGTGGCCACTGCCCACTCCATGGTGGGCACTGTCCACTCCATGGTCCGAGTGCGTTGATGAAACTTACAATTTTGGAAAGCTAATGGCAGCACCTTTCCAGCGATATATGCCACTTGGCCAGAATATTTTTCTAAAGTTACGAAAAATGGCACTGAAAACGCGCATTTTTAGTTAGCCTACACTGGCATGATCAAGTGGCCACTGCCCACTCCATGGTGGGCACTGCCCACTCCATGGTCCGAGTGCGTTGATGAAACGTACCATTTTGGAAAGCTAATGGCAGCACCTTTCCAGCGATATATGCCACTTGGCCAGAATATTTTTCTAAAGTTACGAAAAATGGCACTGAAAACGCGCATTTTTAGTTAGCCTACACCGGCATGATCAAGTGGCCACTGCTCACTCCATGGTCCGAGTGCGTTGATGAAACTTACCATTTTGGAAAGCTTAATGGCAGCACCTTTCCAGCGATGTATGTCACTTGGCCAGAATATTTTTCTAAAGTTACCAAAAATGGCACTGAAACCGCGCATTTTTAGTTAGCCTACACTGGCATGATCAAGTGGCCACTGCCCACTCCATGGTCCGAGTGCGTTGATGAAACTTACCATTTTGGAAAGCTAATGGTAGCACCTTTCCAGCGATATATGCCACTTGGCCAGAATATTTTTCTAAAGTTACGAAAAATGCCACTGAAAACGCGCATTTTTAGTTAGCCTACTATACACTGGCATGATGAAGTGGCCACTGCCCACTCCATGGTCCGAGTGCGTTGATGAAGCTTACCATTTTGGAAAGCTAATGGCAGCACCTTTCCAGCGATATATGCCACTTGGCCAGAATATTTTTCTAAAGTTACGAAAAATGCCACTGAAAACGCGCATTTTTAGTTAGCCTAAACTGGCATGATCAAGTGGCCACTGCCCACTCCATGGTGGGCACCGCCCACTCCATGGTGGGCACTGCCCACTCCATGGTCCGAGTGCGTTGATGAAACGTACCATTTTGGAAAGCTAATGGCAGCACCTTTCCAGCGATATATGCCACTTGGCCAGAATATTTTTCTAAAGTTACGAAAAATGCCACTGAAAACGCGCATTTTTAGTTAGCCTACTATACACTGGCATGATGAAGTGGCCACTGCCCACTCCATGGTCCGAGTGCGTTGATGAAACTTACCATTTTGGAAAGCTAATGGCAGCACCTTTCCAGCGATATATGCCACTTGGCCAGAATATTTTTCTAAAGTTACGAAAAATGCCACTGAAAACGCGCATTTTTAGTTAGCCTACTATACACTGGCATGATGAAGTGGCCACTGCCCACTCCATGGTCCGAGTGCGTTGATGAAACTTACCATTTTGGAAAGCTAATGACAGCACCTTTCCAGCGATGTATGTCACTTGGCCAGAATATTTTTCTAAAGTTACGAAAAATGGCACTGAAACCGCGCATTTTTAGTTAGCCTACACTGGCATGATCAAGTGGCCACTGCCCACTCCATGGTCCGAGTGCGTTGATGAAACTTACCATTTTGGAAAGCTAATGGCAGCACCTTTCCAGCGATATATGCCACTTGGCCAGAATATTTTTCTAAAGTTACGAAAAATGGCATGATCAAGTGGCCACTGCCCACACCATGGTGGCCACTGCCCACTCCATGGTCCGAGTGCGTTGATGAAACTTACCATTTTGGAAAGCTAATGGCAGCACCTTTCCAGCGATATATGCCACTTGGCCAGAATATTTTTCGAAAGTTACGAAAAATGGCACTGAAAAAGCGCATTTTTAGTTAGCCTACACTGGCATGATCAAGTGGCCACTGCCCACACCATGGTGGGCACTGCCCACTCCATGGTCCGAGTGCGTTGATGAAACTTACCATTTTGGAAAGCTAATGGCAGCACCTTTCCAGCGATATATGCCACTTGGCCAGAATATTTTTCTAAAGTTACGAAAAATGCCACTGAAAACGCGCATTTTTAGTTAGCCTAAACTGGCATGATCAAGTGGCCACTGCCCACTCCATGGTGGGCACTGCCCACTCCATGGTCCGAGTGCGTTGATGAAACGTACCATTTTGGAAAGCTAATGGCAGCACCTTTCCAGCGATATATGCCACTTGGCCAGAATACTTTTCTAAAGTTACGAAAAATGGCACTGAAAAAGCGCATTTTTAGTTAGCCTACACTGGCATGATCAAGTGGCCACTGCCCACTCCATGGTGGGCACTGTCCACTCCATGGTCCGAGTGCGTTGATGAAACTTACAATTTTGGAAAGCTAATGGCAGCACCTTTCCAGCGATATATGCCACTTGGCCAGAATATTTTTCTAAAGTTACGAAAAATGGCACTGAAAACGCGCATTTTTAGTTAGCCTACACTGGCATGATCAAGTGGCCACTGCCCACTCCATGGTGGGCACTGCCCACTCCATGGTCCGAGTGCGTTGATGAAACGTACCATTTTGGAAAGCTAATGGCAGCACCTTTCCAGCGATATATGCCACTTGGCCAGAATATTTTTCTAAAGTTACGAAAAATGGCACTGAAAACGCGCATTTTTAGTTAGCCTACACCGGCATGATCAAGTGGCCACTGCTCACTCCATGGTCCGAGTGCGTTGATGAAACTTACCATTTTGGAAAGCTTAATGGCAGCACCTTTCCAGCGATGTATGTCACTTGGCCAGAATATTTTTCTAAAGTTACCAAAAATGGCACTGAAACCGCGCATTTTTAGTTAGCCTACACTGGCATGATCAAGTGGCCACTGCCCACTCCATGGTCCGAGTGCGTTGATGAAACTTACCATTTTGGAAAGCTAATGGTAGCACCTTTCCAGCGATATATGCCACTTGGCCAGAATATTTTTCTAAAGTTACGAAAAATGCCACTGAAAACGCGCATTTTTAGTTAGCCTACTATACACTGGCATGATGAAGTGGCCACTGCCCACTCCATGGTCCGAGTGCGTTGATGAAACTTACCATTTTGGAAAGCTAATGGCAGCACCTTTCCAGCGATATATGCCACTTGGCCAGAATATTTTTCTAAAGTTACGAAAAATGCCACTGAAAACGCGCATTTTTAGTTAGCCTAAACTGGCATGATCAAGTGGCCACTGCCCACTCCATGGTGGGCACCGCCCACTCCATGGTGGGCACTGCCCACTCCATGGTCCGAGTGCGTTGATGAAACGTACCATTTTGGAAAGCTAATGGCAGCACCTTTCCAGCGATATATGCCACTTGGCCAGAATATTTTTCTAAAGTTACGAAAAATGCCACTGAAAACGCGCATTTTTAGTTAGCCTACTATACACTGGCATGATGAAGTGGCCACTGCCCACTCCATGGTCCGAGTGCGTTGATGAAACTTACCATTTTGGAAAGCTAATGGCAGCACCTTTCCAGCGATATATGCCACTTGGCCAGAATATTTTTCTAAAGTTACGAAAAATGCCACTGAAAACGCGCATTTTTAGTTAGCCTACTATACACTGGCATGATGAAGTGGCCACTGCCCACTCCATGGTCCGAGTGCGTTGATGAAACTTACCATTTTGGAAAGCTAATGACAGCACCTTTCCAGCGATGTATGTCACTTGGCCAGAATATTTTTCTAAAGTTACGAAAAATGGCACTGAAACCGCGCATTTTTAGTTAGCCTACACTGGCATGATCAAGTGGCCACTGCCCACTCCATGGTCCGAGTGCGTTGATGAAACTTACCATTTTGGAAAGCTAATGGCAGCACCTTTCCAGCGATATATGCCACTTGGCCAGAATATTTTTCTAAAGTTACGAAAAATGGCATGATCAAGTGGCCACTGCCCACACCATGGTGGCCACTGCCCACTCCATGGTCCGAGTGCGTTGATGAAACTTACCATTTTGAAAAGCTAATGGCAGCACCTTTCCAGCGATATATGCCACTTGGCCAGAATATTTTTCGAAAGTTACGAAAAATGGCACTGAAAAAGCGCATTTTTAGTTAGCCTACACTGGCATGATCAAGTGGCCACTGCCCACACCATGGTGGGCACTGCCCACTCCATGGTCCGAGTGCGTTGATGAAACTTACCATTTTGGAAAGCTAATGGCAGCACCTTTCCAGCGATATATGCCACTTGGCCAGAATATTTTTCTAAAGTTACGAAAAATGGCATGATCAAGTGGCCACTGCCCACACCATGGTGGCCACTGCCCACTCCATGGTCCGAGTGCGTTGATGAAACTTACCATTTTGAAAAGCTAATGGCAGCACCTTTCCAGCGATATATGCCACTTGGCCAGAATATTTTTCTAAAGTTACGAAAAATGGCACTGAAAACGCGCATTTTTAGTTAGCCTACACTGGCATGATCAAGTGGCCACTGCTCACTCCATGGTCCGAGTGCGTTGATGAAACTTACCATTTTGGAAAGCTAATGGCAGCACCTTTCCACAGATATATGCCACTTGGCCAGAATATTTTTCTAAAGTTACGAAAAATGCCACTGAAAACGCGCATTTTTAGTTAGCCTAAACTGGCATGATCAAGTGGCCACTGCCCACTCCATGGTGGGCACTGCCCACTCCATGGTCCGAGTGCGTTGATGAAACGTACCATTTTGGAAAGCTAATGGCAGCACCTTTCCAGCGATATATGCCACTTGGCCAGAATATTTTTCTAAAGTTACGAAAAATGGCACTGAAAACGCGCATTTTTAGTTAGCCTACACTGGCATGATCAAGTGGCCACTGCCCACTCCATGGTGGGCACTGTCCACTCCATGGTCCGAGTGCGTTGATGAAACTTACAATTTTGGAAAGCTAATGGCAGCACCTTTCCAGCGATATATGCCACTTGGCCAGAATATTTTTCTAAAGTTACGAAAAATGGCACTGAAAACGCGCATTTTTAGTTAGCCTACACTGGCATGATCAAGTGGCCACTGCCCACTCCATGGTGGGCACTGCCCACTCCATGGTCCGAGTGCGTTGATGAAACGTACCATTTTGGAAAGCTAATGGCAGCACCTTTCCAGCGATATATGCCACTTGGCCAGAATATTTTTCTAAAGTTACGAAAAATGGCACTGAAAACGCGCATTTTTAGTTAGCCTACACCGGCATGATCAAGTGGCCACTGCTCACTCCATGGTCCGAGTGCGTTGATGAAACTTACCATTTTGGAAAGCTTAATGGCAGCACCTTTCCAGCGATGTATGTCACTTGGCCAGAATATTTTTCTAAAGTTACCAAAAATGGCACTGAAACCGCGCATTTTTAGTTAGCCTACACTGGCATGATCAAGTGGCCACTGCCCACTCCATGGTCCGAGTGCGTTGATGAAACTTACCATTTTGGAAAGCTAATGGTAGCACCTTTCCAGCGATATATGCCACTTGGCCAGAATATTTTTCTAAAGTTACGAAAAATGCCACTGAAAACGCGCATTTTTAGTTAGCCTACTATACACTGGCATGATGAAGTGGCCACTGCCCACTCCATGGTCCGAGTGCGTTGATGAAACTTACCATTTTGGAAAGCTAATGGCAGCACCTTTCCAGCGATATATGCCACTTGGCCAGAATATTTTTCTAAAGTTACGAAAAATGCCACTGAAAACGCGCATTTTTAGTTAGCCTAAACTGGCATGATCAAGTGGCCACTGCCCACTCCATGGTGGGCACTGCCCACTCCATGGTGGGCAGTGGCCACTCCATGGTCCGAGTGCGTTGATGAAACGTACCATTTTGGAAAGCTAATGGCAGCACCTTTCCAGCGATATATGCCACTTGGCCAGAATATTTTTCTAAAGTTACGAAAAATGCCACTGAAAACGCGCATTTTTAGTTAGCCTACTATACACTGGCATGATGAAGTGGCCACTGCCCACTCCATGGTCCGAGTGCGTTGATGAAACTTACCATTTTGGAAAGCTAATGGCAGCACCTTTCCAGCGATATATGCCACTTGGCCAGAATATTTTTCTAAAGTTACGAAAAATGCCACTGAAAACGCGCATTTTTAGTTAGCCTACTATACACTGGCATGATGAAGTGGCCACTGCCCACTCCATGGTCCGAGTGCGTTGATGAAACTTACCATTTTGGAAAGCTAATGACAGCACCTTTCCAGCGATGTATGTCACTTGGCCAGAATATTTTTCTAAAGTTACGAAAAATGGCACTGAAACCGCGCATTTTTAGTTAGCCTACACTGGCATGATCAAGTGGCCACTGCCCACTCCATGGTCCGAGTGCGTTGATGAAACTTACCATTTTGGAAAGCTAATGGCAGCACCTTTCCAGCGATATATGCCACTTGGCCAGAATATTTTTCTAAAGTTACGAAAAATGGCATGATCAAGTGGCCACTGCCCACACCATGGTGGCCACTGCCCACTCCATGGTCCGAGTGCGTTGATGAAACTTACCATTTTGAAAAGCTAATGGCAGCACCTTTCCAGCGATATATGCCACTTGGCCAGAATATTTTTCTAAAGTTACGAAAAATGGCACTGAAAAAGCGCATTTTTAGTTAGCCTACACTGGCATGATCAAGTGGCCACTGCCCACACCATGGTGGGCACTGCCCACTCCATGGTCCGAGTGCGTTGATGAAACTTACCATTTTGGAAAGCTAATGGCAGCACCTTTCCAGCGATATATGCCACTTGGCCAGAATATTTTTCTAAAGTTACGAAAAATGGCACTGAAAAAGCGCATTTTTAGTTAGCCTACACTGGCATGATCAAGTGGCCACTGCCCACACCATGGTGGGCACTGCCCACTCCATGGTCCGAGTGCGTTGATGAAACGTACCATTTTGGAAAGCTAATGACAGCACCTTTCCAGCGATGTATGTCACTTGGCCAGAATATTTTTCTAAAGTTACGAAAAATGGCACTGAAACCGCGCATTTTTAGTTAGCCTACACTGGCATGATCAAGTGGCCACTGCCCACTCCATGGTCCGAGTGCGTTGATGAAACTTACCATTTTGGAAAGCTAATGGCAGCACCTTTCCAGCGATATATGCCACTTGGCCAGAATATTTTTCTAAAGTTACGAAAAATGGCACTGAAAAAGCGCATTTTTAGTTAGCCTACACTGGCATGATCAAGTGGCCACTGCCCACACCATGGTGGGCACTGCCCACTCCATGGTCCGAGTGCGTTAATGAAACGTACCATTTTGGAAAGCTAATGGCAGTACCTTTCCAGCGATATATGCCACTTGGCCAGAATATTTTTCTAAAGTTACGAAAAATGGCACTGAAAAAGCGCATTTTTAGTTAGCCTACACTGGCATGATCAAGTGGCCACTGCCCACTCCATGGTCCGAGTGCGTTGATGAAACTTACCATTTTGGAAAGCTAATGGCAGCACCTTTCCAGCGATATATGCCACTTGGCCAGAATATTTTTCTAAAGTTACGAAAAATGGCATGATCAAGTGGCCACTGCCCACACCATGGTGGGCACTGCCCACTCCATGGTCCGAGTGCGTTAATGAAACGTACCATTTTGGAAAGCTAATGGCAGCACCTTTCCAGCGATATATGCCACTTGGCCAGAATATTTTTCTAAAGTTACGAAAAATGGCACTGAAAAAGCGCATTTTTAGTTAGCCTACACTGGCATGATCAAGTGGCCACTGCCCACTCCATGGTCCGAGTGCGTTGATGAAACGTACCATTTTGGGAAGCTAATGGCAGCACCTTTGCAGCGATATATGCCACTTGGCCAGAATATTTTTCTAAAGTTACGAAAAATGGCACTGAAAAAGCGCATTTTTAGTTAGCCTACACTGGCATGATCAAGTGGCCACTGCCCACACCATGGTGGGCACTGCCCACTCCATGGTCCGAGTGCGTTGATGAAACGTACCATTTTGGAAAGCTAATGGCAGCACCTTTCCAGCGATATATGCCACTTGGCCAGAATATTTTTCTAAAGTTACGAAAAATGGCACTGAAAAAGCGCATTTTTAGTTAGCCTACACTGGCATGATGAAGTGGCCACTGCCCACTCCATGGTCCGAGTGCGTTAATGAAACGTACCATTTTGGAAAGCTAATGGCAGCACCTTTCCAGCGATATATGCCACTTGGCCAGAATATTTTTCTAAAGTTACGAAAAATGCCACTGAAAACGCGCATTTTTAGTTAGCCTAAACTGGCATGATCAAGTGGCCACTGCCCACTCCATGGTGGGCACTGCCCAATCCATGGTGGGCACTGCCCACTCCATGGTCCGAGTGCGTTGATGAAACGTACCATTTTGGAAAGCTAATGGCAGCACCTTTCCAGCGATATATGCCACTTGGCCAGAATATTTTTCTAAAGTTACGAAAAATGCCACTGAAAACGCGCATTTTTAGTTAGCCTACTATACACTGGCATGATGAAGTGGCCACTGCCCACTCCATGGTCCGAGTGCGTTGATGAAACTTACCATTTTGGAAAGCTAATGGCAGCACCTTTCCAGCGATATATGCCACTTGGCCAGAATATTTTTCTAAAGTTACGAAAAATGCCACTGAAAACGCGCATTTTTAGTTAGCCTACTATACACTGGCATGATGAAGTGGCCACTGCCCACTCCATGGTCCGAGTGCGTTGATGAAACTTACCATTTTGGAAAGCTAATGACAGCACCTTTCCAGCGATGTATGTCACTTGGCCAGAATATTTTTCTAAAGTTACGAAAAATGGCACTGAAACCGCGCATTTTTAGTTAGCCTACACTGGCATGATCAAGTGGCCACTGCCCACTCCATGGTCCGAGTGCGTTGATGAAACTTACCATTTTGGAAAGCTAATGGCAGCACCTTTCCAGCGATATATGCCACTTGGCCAGAATATTTTTCTAAAGTTACGAAAAATGGCATGATCAAGTGGCCACTGCCCACACCATGGTGGCCACTGCCCACTCCATGGTCCGAGTGCGTTGATGAAACTTACCATTTTGAAAAGCTAATGGCAGCACCTTTCCAGCGATATATGCCACTTGGCCAGAATATTTTTCTAAAGTTACGAAAAATGGCACTGAAAAAGCGCATTTTAAGTTAGCCTACACTGGCATGATCAAGTGGCCACTGCCCACACCATGGTGGGCACTGCCCACTCCATGGTCCGAGTGCGTTGATGAAACTTACCATTTTGGAAAGCTAATGGCAGCACCTTTCCAGCGATATATGCCACTTGGCCAGAATATTTTTCTAAAGTTACGAAAAATGGCACTGAAAAAGCGCATTTTTAGTTAGCCTACACTGGCATGATCAAGTGGCCACTGCCCACTCCATGGTGGGCACTGCCCACTCCATGGTCCGAGTGCGTTGATGAAACTTACCATTTTGGAAAGCTAATGGCAGCACCTTTCCAGCGATATATGCCACTTGGCCAGAATATTTTTCTAAAGTTACGAAAAATGGCACTGAAAAGCGCATTTTTAGTTAGCCTACACTGGCATGATCAAGTGGCCACTGCCCACACCATGGTGGGCACTGCCCACTCCATGGTCCGAGTGCTTTGATGAAACGTACCATTTTGGAAAGCTAATGGTAGCACCTTTCCAGCGATATATGCCACTTGGCCAGAATATTTTTCTAAAGTTACGAAAAATGCCACTGAAAACGCGCATTTTTAGTTAGCCTAAACTGGCATGATCAAGTGGCCACTGCCCACTCCATGGTGGGCACTGCCCACTCCATGGTCCGAGTGCGTTGATGAAACGTACCATTTTGGAAAGCTAATGGCAGCACCTTTCCAGCGATATATGCCACTTGGCCAGAATACTTTTCTAAAGTTACGAAAAATGGCACTGAAAAAGCGCATTTTTAGTTAGCCTACACTGGCATGATCAAGTGGCCACTGCCCACTCCATGGTGGGCACTGTCCACTCCATGGTCCGAGTGCGTTGATGAAACTTACAATTTTGGAAAGCTAATGGCAGCACCTTTCCAGCGATATATGCCACTTGGCCAGAATACTTTTCTAAAGTTACGAAAAATGGCACTGAAAAAGCGCATTTTTAGTTAGCCTACACTGGCATGATCAAGTGGCCACTGCCCACTCCATGGTGGGCACTGCCCACTCCATGGTCCGAGTGCGTTGATGAAACGTACCATTTTGGAAAGCTAATGGCAGCACCTTTCCAGCGATATATGCCACTTGGCCAGAATACTTTTCTAAAGTTACGAAAAATGGCACTGAAAAAGCGCATTTTTAGTTAGCCTACACTGGCATGATCAAGTGGCCACTGCCCACTCCATGGTGGGCACTGCCCACTCCATGGTCCGAGTGCGTTGATGAAACGTACCATTTTGGAAAGCTAATGGCAGCACCTTTCCAGCGATATATGCCACTTGGCCAGAATATTTTTCTAAAGTTACGAAAAATGGCACTGAAAACGCGCATTTTTAGTTAGCCTACACCGGCATGATCAAGTGGCCACTGCTCACTCCATGGTCCGAGTGCGTTGATGAAACTTACCATTTTGGAAAGCTTAATGGCAGCACCTTTCCAGCGATGTATGTCACTTGGCCAGAATATTTTTCTAAAGTTACCAAAAATGGCACTGAAACCGCGCATTTTTAGTTAGCCTACACTGGCATGATCAAGTGGCCACTGCCCACTCCATGGTCCGAGTGCGTTGATGAAACTTACCATTTTGGAAAGCTAATGGTAGCACCTTTCCAGCGATATATGCCACTTGGCCAGAATATTTTTCTAAAGTTACGAAAAATGGCACTGAAAAAGCGCATTTTTAGTTAGCCTACACTGGCATGATCAAGTGGCCACTGCCCACACCATGGTGGGCACTGCCCACTCCATGGTCCGAGTGCGTTAATGAAACGTACCATTTTGGAAAGCTAATGGCAGTACCTTTCCAGCGATATATGCCACTTGGCCAGAATATTTTTCTAAAGTTACGAAAAATGGCACTGAAAAAGCGCATTTTTAGTTAGCCTACACTGGCATGATCAAGTGGCCACTGCCCACTCCATGGTCCGAGTGCGTAGATGAAACTTACCATTTTGGAAAGCTAATGGCAGCACCTTTCCAGCGATATATGCCACTTGGCCAGAATATTTTTCTAAAGTTACGAAAAATGGCATGATCAAGTGGCCACTGCCCACACCATGGTGGGCACTGCCCACTCCATGGTCCGAGTGCGTTAATGAAACGTACCATTTTGGAAAGCTAATGGCAGCACCTTTCCAGCGATATATGCCACTTGGCCAGAATATTTTTCTAAAGTTACGAAAAATGGCACTGAAAAAGCGCATTTTTAGTTAGCCTACACTGGCATGATCAAGTGGCCACTGCCCACTCCATGGTCCGAGTGCGTTGATGAAACGTACCATTTTGGGAAGCTAATGGCAGCACCTTTGCAGCGATATATGCCACTTGGCCAGAATATTTTTCTAAAGTTACGAAAAATGGCACTGAAAAAGCGCATTTTTAGTTAGCCTACACTGGCATGATCAAGTGGCCACTGCCCACACCATGGTGGGCACTGCCCACTCCATGGTCCGAGTGCGTTAATGAAACGTACCATTTTGGAAAGCTAATGGCAGCACCTTTCCAGCGATATATGCCACTTGGCCAGAATATTTTTCTAAAGTTACGAAAAATGGCACTGAAAAAGCGCATTTTTAGTTAGCCTACACTGGCATGATGAAGTGGCCACTGCCCACTCCATGGTCCGAGTGCGTTAATGAAACGTACCATTTTGGAAAGCTAATGGCAGCACCTTTCCAGCGATATATGCCACTTGGCCAGAATATTTTTCTAAAGTTACGAAAAATGCCACTGAAAACGCGCATTTTTAGTTAGCCTAAACTGGCATGATCAAGTGGCCACTGCCCACTCCATGGTGGGCACTGCCCAATCCATGGTGGGCACTGCCCACTCCATGGTCCGAGTGCGTTGATGAAACGTACCATTTTGGAAAGCTAATGGCAGCACCTTTCCAGCGATATATGCCACTTGGCCAGAATATTTTTCTAAAGTTACGAAAAATGCCACTGAAAACGCGCATTTTTAGTTAGCCTACTATACACTGGCATGATGAAGTGGCCACTGCCCACTCCATGGTCCGAGTGCGTTGATGAAACTTACCATTTTGGAAAGCTAATGGCAGCACCTTTCCAGCGATATATGCCACTTGGCCAGAATATTTTTCTAAAGTTACGAAAAATGCCACTGAAAACGCGCATTTTTAGTTAGCCTACTATACACTGGCATGATGAAGTGGCCACTGCCCACTCCATGGTCCGAGTGCGTTGATGAAACTTACCATTTTGGAAAGCTAATGACAGCACCTTTCCAGCGATGTATGTCACTTGGCCAGAATATTTTTCTAAAGTTACGAAAAATGGCACTGAAACCGCGCATTTTTAGTTAGCCTACACTGGCATGATCAAGTGGCCACTGCCCACTCCATGGTCCGAGTGCGTTGATGAAACTTACCATTTTGGAAAGCTAATGGCAGCACCTTTCCAGCGATATATGCCACTTGGCCAGAATATTTTTCTAAAGTTACGAAAAATGGCATGATCAAGTGGCCACTGCCCACACCATGGTGGCCACTGCCCACTCCATGGTCCGAGTGCGTTGATGAAACTTACCATTTTGAAAAGCTAATGGCAGCACCTTTCCAGCGATATATGCCACTTGGCCAGAATATTTTTCTAAAGTTACGAAAAATGGCACTGAAAAAGCGCATTTTTAGTTAGCCTACACTGGCATGATCAAGTGGCCACTGCCCACACCATGGTGGGCACTGCCCACTCCATGGTCCGAGTGCGTTGATGAAACTTACCATTTTGGAAAGCTAATGGCAGCACCTTTCCAGCGATATATGCCACTTGGCCAGAATATTTTTCTAAAGTTACGAAAAATGGCACTGAAAAAGCGCATTTTTAGTTAGCCTACACTGGCATGATCAAGTGGCCACTGCCCACTCCATGGTGGGCACTGCCCACTCCATGGTCCGAGTGCGTTGATGAAACTTACCATTTTGGAAAGCTAATGGCAGCACCTTTCCAGCGATATATGCCACTTGGCCAGAATATTTTTCTAAAGTTACGAAAAATGGCACTGAAAAGCGCATTTTTAGTTAGCCTACACTGGCATGATCAAGTGGCCACTGCCCACACCATGGTGGGCACTGCCCACTCCATGGTCCGAGTGCTTTGATGAAACGTACCATTTTGGAAAGCTAATGGTAGCACCTTTCCAGCGATATATGCCACTTGGCCAGAATATTTTTCTAAAGTTACGAAAAATGCCACTGAAAACGCGCATTTTTAGTTAGCCTAAACTGGCATGATCAAGTGGCCACTGCCCACTCCATGGTGGGCACTGCCCACTCCATGGTCCGAGTGCGTTGATGAAACGTACCATTTTGGAAAGCTAATGGCAGCACCTTTCCAGCGATATATGCCACTTGGCCAGAATACTTTTCTAAAGTTACGAAAAATGGCACTGAAAAAGCGCATTTTTAGTTAGCCTACACTGGCATGATCAAGTGGCCACTGCCCACTCCATGGTGGGCACTGTCCACTCCATGGTCCGAGTGCGTTGATGAAACTTACAATTTTGGAAAGCTAATGGCAGCACCTTTCCAGCGATATATGCCACTTGGCCAGAATATTTTTCTAAAGTTACGAAAAATGGCACTGAAAACGCGCATTTTTAGTTAGCCTACACTGGCATGATCAAGTGGCCACTGCCCACTCCATGGTGGGCACTGCCCACTCCATGGTCCGAGTGCGTTGATGAAACGTACCATTTTGGAAAGCTAATGGCAGCACCTTTCCAGCGATATATGCCACTTGGCCAGAATATTTTTCTAAAGTTACGAAAAATGGCACTGAAAACGCGCATTTTTAGTTAGCCTACACCGGCATGATCAAGTGGCCACTGCTCACTCCATGGTCCGAGTGCGTTGATGAAACTTACCATTTTGGAAAGCTTAATGGCAGCACCTTTCCAGCGATGTATGTCACTTGGCCAGAATATTTTTCTAAAGTTACCAAAAATGGCACTGAAACCGCGCATTTTTAGTTAGCCTACACTGGCATGATCAAGTGGCCACTGCCCACTCCATGGTCCGAGTGCGTTGATGAAACTTACCATTTTGGAAAGCTAATGGTAGCACCTTTCCAGCGATATATGCCACTTGGCCAGAATATTTTTCTAAAGTTACGAAAAATGCCACTGAAAACGCGCATTTTTAGTTAGCCTACTATACACTGGCATGATGAAGTGGCCACTGCCCACTCCATGGTCCGAGTGCGTTGATGAAACTTACCATTTTGGAAAGCTAATGGCAGCACCTTTCCAGCGATATATGCCACTTGGCCAGAATATTTTTCTAAAGTTACGAAAAATGCCACTGAAAACGCGCATTTTTAGTTAGCCTAAACTGGCATGATCAAGTGGCCACTGCCCACTCCATGGTGGGCACTGCCCACTCCATGGTGGGCACTGCCCACTCCATGGTCCGAGTGCGTTGATGAAACGTACCATTTTGGAAAGCTAATGGCAGCAGCTTTCCAGCGATATATGCCACTTGGCCAGAATATTTTTCTAAAGTTACGAAAAATGGCACTGAAAACGCGCATTTTTAGTTAGCCTACTATACACTGGCATGATGAAGTGGCCACTGCCCACTCCATGGTCCGAGTGCGTTGATGAAACTTACCATTTTGGAAAGCTAATGGCAGCACCTTTCCAGCGATATATGCCACTTGGCCAGAATATTTTTCTAAAGTTACGAAAAATGCCACTGAAAACGCGCATTTTTAGTTAGCCTACTATACACTGGCATGATGAAGTGGCCACTGCCCACTCCATGGTCCGAGTGCGTTGATGAAACGTACCGTTTTGGAAAGCTAATGACAGCACCTTTCCAGCGATGTATGTCACTTGGCCAGAATATTTTTCTAAAGTTACGAAAAATGGCACTGAAACCGCGCATTTTTAGTTAGCCTACACTGGCATGATCAAGTGGCCACTGCCCACTCCATGGTCCGAGTGCGTTGATGAAACTTACCATTTTGGAAAGCTAATGGCAGCACCTTTCCAGCGATATATGCCACTTGGCCAGAATATTTTTCTAAAGTTACGAAAAATGGCACTGAAAAAGCGCATTTTTAGTTAGCCTACACTGGCATGATCAAGTGGCCACTGCCCACACCATGGTGGGCACTGCCCACTCCATGGTCCGAGTGCGTTAATGAAACGTACCATTTTGGAAAGCTAATGGCAGTACCTTTCCAGCGATATATGCCACTTGGCCAGAATATTTTTCTAAAGTTACGAAAAATGGCACTGAAAAAGCGCATTTTTAGTTAGCCTACACTGGCATGATCAAGTGGCCACTGCCCACTCCATGGTCCGAGTGCGTTGATGAAACTTACCATTTTGGAAAGCTAATGGCAGCACCTTTCCAGCGATATATGCCACTTGGCCAGAATATTTTTCTAAAGTTACGAAAAATGCCACTGAAAACGCGCATTTTTAGTTAGCCTAAACTGGCATGATCAAGTGGCCACTGCCCACTCCATGGTGGGCACTGCCCACTCCATGGTCCGAGTGCGTTGATGAAACGTACCATTTTGGAAAGCTAATGGCAGCACCTTTCCAGCGATATATGCCACTTGGCCAGAATACTTTTCTAAAGTTACGAAAAATGGCACTGAAAAAGCGCATTTTTAGTTAGCCTACACTGGCATGATCAAGTGGCCACTGCCCACTCCATGGTGGGCACTGTCCACTCCATGGTCCGAGTGCGTTGATGAAACTTACAATTTTGGAAAGCTAATGGCAGCACCTTTCCAGCGATATATGCCACTTGGCCAGAATATTTTTCTAAAGTTACGAAAAATGGCACTGAAAACGCGCATTTTTAGTTAGCCTACACTGGCATGATCAAGTGGCCACTGCCCACTCCATGGTGGGCACTGCCCACTCCATGGTCCGAGTGCGTTGATGAAACGTACCATTTTGGAAAGCTAATGGCAGCACCTTTCCAGCGATATATGCCACTTGGCCAGAATATTTTTCTAAAGTTACGAAAAATGGCACTGAAAACGCGCATTTTTAGTTAGCCTACACCGGCATGATCAAGTGGCCACTGCTCACTCCATGGTCCGAGTGCGTTGATGAAACTTACCATTTTGGAAAGCTTAATGGCAGCACCTTTCCAGCGATGTATGTCACTTGGCCAGAATATTTTTCTAAAGTTACCAAAAATGGCACTGAAACCGCGCATTTTTAGTTAGCCTACACTGGCATGATCAAGTGGCCACTGCCCACTCCATGGTCCGAGTGCGTTGATGAAACTTACCATTTTGGAAAGCTAATGGTAGCACCTTTCCAGCGATATATGCCACTTGGCCAGAATATTTTTCTAAAGTTACGAAAAATGCCACTGAAAACGCGCATTTTTAGTTAGCCTACTATACACTGGCATGATGAAGTGGCCACTGCCCACTCCATGGTCCGAGTGCGTTGATGAAACTTACCATTTTGGAAAGCTAATGGCAGCACCTTTCCAGCGATATATGCCACTTGGCCAGAATATTTTTCTAAAGTTACGAAAAATGCCACTGAAAACGCGCATTTTTAGTTAGCCTAAACTGGCATGATCAAGTGGCCACTGCCCACTCCATGGTGGGCACCGCCCACTCCATGGTGGGCACTGCCCACTCCATGGTCCGAGTGCGTTGATGAAACGTACCATTTTGGAAAGCTAATGGCAGCACCTTTCCAGCGATATATGCCACTTGGCCAGAATATTTTTCTAAAGTTACGAAAAATGCCACTGAAAACGCGCTTTTTTAGTTAGCCTACTATACACTGGCATGATGAAGTGGCCACTGCCCACTCCATGGTCCGAGTGCGTTGATGAAACTTACCATTTTGGAAAGCTAATGGCAGCACCTTTCCAGCGATATATGCCACTTGGCCAGAATATTTTTCTAAAGTTACGAAAAATGCCACTGAAAACGCGCATTTTTAGTTAGCCTACTATACACTGGCATGATGAAGTGGCCACTGCCCACTCCATGGTCCGAGTGCGTTGATGAAACTTACCATTTTGGAAAGCTAATGACAGCACCTTTCCAGCGATGTATGTCACTTGGCCAGAATATTTTTCTAAAGTTACGAAAAATGGCACTGAAACCGCGCATTTTTAGTTAGCCTACACTGGCATGATCAAGTGGCCACTGCCCACTCCATGGTCCGAGTGCGTTGATGAAACTTACCATTTTGGAAAGCTAATGGCAGCACCTTTCCAGCGATATATGCCACTTGGCCAGAATATTTTTCTAAAGTTACGAAAAATGGCATGATCAAGTGGCCACTGCCCACACCATGGTGGCCACTGCCCACTCCATGGTCCGAGTGCGTTGATGAAACTTACCATTTTGAAAAGCTAATGGCAGCACCTTTCCAGCGATATATGCCACTTGGCCAGAATATTTTTCGAAAGTTACGAAAAATGGCACTGAAAAAGCGCATTTTTAGTTAGCCTACACTGGCATGATCAAGTGGCCACTGCCCACACCATGGTGGGCACTGCCCACTCCATGGTCCGAGTGCGTTGATGAAACTTACCATTTTGGAAAGCTAATGGCAGCACCTTTCCAGCGATATATGCCACTTGGCCAGAATATTTTTCTAAAGTTACGAAAAATGGCATGATCAAGTGGCCACTGCCCACACCATGGTGGCCACTGCCCACTCCATGGTCCGAGTGCGTTGATGAAACTTACCATTTTGAAAAGCTAATGGCAGCACCTTTCCAGCGATATATGCCACTTGGCCAGAATATTTTTCTAAAGTTACGAAAAATGGCACTGAAAACGCGCATTTTTAGTTAGCCTACACTGGCATGATCAAGTGGCCACTGCTCACTCCATGGTCCGAGTGCGTTGATGAAACTTACCATTTTGGAAAGCTAATGGCAGCACCTTTCCAGCGATATATGCCACTTGGCCAGAATATTTTTCTAAAGTTACGAAAAATGCCACTGAAAACGCGCATTTTTAGTTAGCCTAAACTGGCATGATCAAGTGGCCACTGCCCACTCCATGGTGGGCACTGCCCACTCCATGGTCCGAGTGCGTTGATGAAACGTACCATTTTGGAAAGCTAATGGCAGCACCTTTCCAGCGATATATGCCACTTGGCCAGAATACTTTTCTAAAGTTACGAAAAATGGCACTGAAAAAGCGCATTTTTAGTTAGCCTACACTGGCATGATCAAGTGGCCACTGCCCACTCCATGGTGGGCACTGTCCACTCCATGGTCCGAGTGCGTTGATGAAACTTACAATTTTGGAAAGCTAATGGCAGCACCTTTCCAGCGATATATGCCACTTGGCCAGAATATTTTTCTAAAGTTACGAAAAATGGCACTGAAAACGCGCATTTTTAGTTAGCCTACACTGGCATGATCAAGTGGCCACTGCCCACTCCATGGTGGGCACTGCCCACTCCATGGTCCGAGTGCGTTGATGAAACGTACCATTTTGGAAAGCTAATGGCAGCACCTTTCCAGCGATATATGCCACTTGGCCAGAATATTTTTCTAAAGTTACGAAAAATGGCACTGAAAACGCGCATTTTTAGTTAGCCTACACCGGCATGATCAAGTGGCCACTGCCCACTCCATGGTCCGAGTGCGTTGATGAAACTTACCATTTTGGAAAGCTTAATGGCAGCACCTTTCCAGCGATGTATGTCACTTGGCCAGAATATTTTTCTAAAGTTACCAAAAATGGCACTGAAACCGCGCATTTTTAGTTAGCCTACACTGGCATGATCAAGTGGCCACTGCCCACTCCATGGTCCGAGTGCGTTGATGAAACTTACCATTTTGGAAAGCTAATGGTAGCACCTTTCCAGCGATATATGCCACTTGGCCAGAATATTTTTCTAAAGTTACGAAAAATGCCACTGAAAACGCGCATTTTTAGTTAGCCTACTATACACTGGCATGATGAAGTGGCCACTGCCCACTCCATGGTCCGAGTGCGTTGATGAAACTTACCATTTTGGAAAGCTAATGGCAGCACCTTTCCAGCGATATATGCCACTTGGCCAGAATATTTTTCTAAAGTTACGAAAAATGCCACTGAAAACGCGCATTTTTAGTTAGCCTAAACTGGCATGATCAAGTGGCCACTGCCCACTCCATGGTGGGCACTGCCCACTCCATGGTGGGCACTGCCCACTCCATGGTCCGAGTGCGTTGATGAAACGTACCATTTTGGAAAGCTAATGGCAGCACCTTTCCAGCGATATATGCCACTTGGCCAGAATATTTTTCTAAAGTTACGAAAAATGCCACTGAAAACGCGCATTTTTAGTTAGCCTACTATACACTGGCATGATGAAGTGGCCACTGCCCACTCCATGGTCCGAGTGCGTTGATGAAACTTACCATTTTGGAAAGCTAATGGCAGCACCTTTCCAGCGATATATGCCACTTGGCCAGAATATTTTTCTAAAGTTACGAAAAATGCCACTGAAAACGCGCATTTTTAGTTAGCCTACTATACACTGGCATGATGAAGTGGCCACTGCCCACTCCATGGTCCGAGTGCGTTGATGAAACTTACCATTTTGGAAAGCTAATGACAGCACCTTTCCAGCGATGTATGTCACTTGGCCAGAATATTTTTCTAAAGTTACGAAAAATGGCACTGAAACCGCGCATTTTTAGTTAGCCTACACTGGCATGATCAAGTGGCCACTGCCCACTCCATGGTCCGAGTGCGTTGATGAAACTTACCATTTTGGAAAGCTAATGGCAGCACCTTTCCAGCGATATATGCCACTTGGCCAGAATATTTTTCTAAAGTTACGAAAAATGGCATGATCAAGTGGCCACTGCCCACACCATGGTGGCCACTGCCCACTCCATGGTCCGAGTGCGTTGATGAAACTTACCATTTTGAAAAGCTAATGGCAGCACCTTTCCAGCGATATATGCCACTTGGCCAGAATATTTTTCTAAAGTTACGAAAAATGGCACTGAAAAAGCGCATTTTTAGTTAGCCTACACTGGCATGATCAAGTGGCCACTGCCCACACCATGGTGGGCACTGCCCACTCCATGGTCCGAGTGCGTTGATGAAACTTACCATTTTGGAAAGCTAATGGCAGCACCTTTCCAGCGATATATGCCACTTGGCCAGAATATTTTTCTAAAGTTACGAAAAATGGCACTGAAAAAGCGCATTTTTAGTTAGCCTACACTGGCATGATCAAGTGGCCACTGCCCACACCATGGTGGGCACTGCCCACTCCATGGTCCGAGTGCGTTGATGAAACGTACCATTTTGGAAAGCTAATGACAGCACCTTTCCAGCGATGTATGTCACTTGGCCAGAATATTTTTCTAAAGTTACGAAAAATGGCACTGAAAACGCGCATTTTTAGTTAGCCTACACTGGCATGATCAAGTGGCCACTGCCCACTCCATGGTGGGCACTGCCCACTCCATGGTCCGAGTGCGTTGATGAAACGTACCATTTTGGAAAGCTAATGGCAGCACCTTTCCAGCGATATATGCCACTTGGCCAGAATATTTTTCTAAAGTTACGAAAAATGCCACTGAAAACGCGCATTTTTAGTTAGCCTACTATACACTGGCATGATGAAGTGGCCACTGCCCACTCCATGGTCCGAGTGCGTTGATGAAACTTACCATTTTGGAAAGCTAATGGCAGCACCTTTCCAGCGATATATGCCACTTGGCCAGAATATTTTTCTAAAGTTACGAAAAATGCCACTGAAAACGCGCATTTTTAGTTAGCCTACTATACACTGGCATGATGAAGTGGCCACTGCCCACTCCATGGTCCGAGTGCGTTGATGAAACTTACCATTTTGGAAAGCTAATGACAGCACCTTTCCAGCGATGTATGTCACTTGGCCAGAATATTTTTCTAAAAATACGAAAAATGGCACTGAAACCGCGCATTTTTAGTTAGCCTACACTGGCATGATCAAGTGGCCACTGCCCACTCCATGGTCCGAGTGCGTTGATGAAACTTACCATTTTGGAAAGCTAATGGCAGCACCTTTCCAGCGATATATGCCACTTGGCCAGAATATTTTTCTAAAGTTACGAAAAATGGCATGATCAAGTGGCCACTGCCCACACCATGGTGGCCACTGCCCACTCCATGGTCCGAGTGCGTTGATGAAACTTACCATTTTGAAAAGCTAATGGCAGCACCTTTCCAGCGATATATGCCACTTGGCCAGAATATTTTTCTAAAGTTACGAAAAATGGCACTGAAAAAGCGCATTTTTAGTTAGCCTACACTGGCATGATCAAGTGGCCACTGCCCACACCATGGTGGGCACTGCCCACTCCATGGTCCGAGTGCGTTGATGAAACTTACCATTTTGGAAAGCTAATGGCAGCACCTTTCCAGCGATATATGCCACTTGGCCAGAATATTTTTCTAAAGTTACGAAAAATGGCACTGAAAAAGCGCATTTTTAGTTAGCCTACACTGGCATGATCAAGTGGCCACTGCCCACACCATGGTGGGCACTGCCCACTCCATGGTCCGAGTGCGTTGATGAAACGTACCATTTTGGAAAGCTAATGACAGCACCTTTCCAGCGATGTATGTCACTTGGCCAGAATATTTTTCTAAAGTTACGAAAAATGGCACTGAAACCGCGCATTTTTAGTTAGCCTACACTGGCATGATCAAGTGGCCACTGCCCACTCCATGGTCCGAGTGCGTTGATGAAACTTACCATTTTGGAAAGCTAATGGCAGCACCTTTCCAGCGATATATGCCACTTGGCCAGAATATTTTTCTAAAGTTACGAAAAATGGCACTGAAAAAGCGCATTTTTAGTTAGCCTACACTGGCATGATCAAGTGGCCACTGCCCACACCATGGTGGGCACTGCCCACTCCATGGTCCGAGTGCGTTAATGAAACGTACCATTTTGGAAAGCTAATGGCAGTACCTTTCCAGCGATATATGCCACTTGGCCAGAATATTTTTCTAAAGTTACGAAAAATGGCACTGAAAAAGCGCATTTTTAGTTAGCCTACACTGGCATGATCAAGTGGCCACTGCCCACTCCATGGTCCGAGTGCGTAGATGAAACTTACCATTTTGGAAAGCTAATGGCAGCACCTTTCCAGCGATATATGCCACTTGGCCAGAATATTTTTCTAAAGTTACGAAAAATGGCATGATCAAGTGGCCACTGCCCACACCATGGTGGGCACTGCCCACTCCATGGTCCGAGTGCGTTGATGAAACGTACCATTTTGGAAAGCTAATGGCAGCACCTTTCCAGCGATATATGCCACTTGGCCAGAATATTTTTCTAAAGTTACGAAAAATGGCACTGAAAAAGCGCATTTTTAGTTAGCCTACACTGGCATGATCAAGTGGCCACTGCCCACTCCATGGTCCGAGTGCGTTGATGAAACGTACCATTTTGGGAAGCTAATGGCAGCACCTTTGCAGCGATATATGCCACTTGGCCAGAATATTTTTCTAAAGTTACGAAAAATGGCACTGAAAAAGCGCATTTTTAGTTAGCCTACACTGGCATGATCAAGTGGCCACTGCCCACACCATGGTGGGCACTGCCCACTCCATGGTCCGAGTGCGTTAATGAAACGTACCATTTTGGAAAGCTAATGGCAGCACCTTTCCAGCGATATATGCCACTTGGCCAGAATATTTTTCTAAAGTTACGAAAAATGGCACTGAAAAAGCGCATTTTTAGTTAGCCTACACTGGCATGATGAAGTGGCCACTGCCCACTCCATGGTCCGAGTGCGTTAATGAAACGTACCATTTTGGAAAGCTAATGGCAGTACCTTTCCAGCGATATATGCCACTTGGCCAGAATATTTTTCTAAAGTTACGAAAAATGGCACTGAAAAAGCGCATTTTTAGTTAGCCTACACTGGCATGATCAAGTGGCCACTGCCCACTCCATGGTCCGAGTGCGTTGATGAAACTTACCATTTTGGAAAGCTAATGGCAGCACCTTTCCAGCGATATATGCCACTTGGCCAGAATATTTTTCTAAAGTTACGAAAAATGCCACTGAAAACGCGCATTTTTAGTTAGCCTAAACTGGCATGATCAAGTGGCCACTGCCCACTCCATGGTGGGCACTGCCCACTCCATGGTCCGAGTGCGTTGATGAAACGTACCATTTTGGAAAGCTAATGGCAGCACCTTTCCAGCGATATATGCCACTTGGCCAGAATACTTTTCTAAAGTTACGAAAAATGGCACTGAAAAAGCGCATTTTTAGTTAGCCTACACTGGCATGATCAAGTGGCCACTGCCCACTCCATGGTGGGCACTGTCCACTCCATGGTCCGAGTGCGTTGATGAAACTTACAATTTTGGAAAGCTAATGGCAGCACCTTTCCAGCGATATATGCCACTTGGCCAGAATATTTTTCTAAAGTTACGAAAAATGGCACTGAAAACGCGCATTTTTAGTTAGCCTACACTGGCATGATCAAGTGGCCACTGCCCACTCCATGGTCCGAGTGCGTTGATGAAACGTACCATTTTGGAAAGCTAATGGCAGCACCTTTCCAGCGATATATGCCACTTGGCCAGAATATTTTTCTAAAGTTACGAAAAATGGCACTGAAAACGCGCATTTTTAGTTAGCCTACACCGGCATGATCAAGTGGCCACTGCTCACTCCATGGTCCGAGTGCGTTGATGAAACTTACCATTTTGGAAAGCTTAATGGCAGCACCTTTCCAGCGATGTATGTCACTTGGCCAGAATATTTTTCTAAAGTTACCAAAAATGGCACTGAAACCGCGCATTTTTAGTTAGCCTACACTGGCATGATCAAGTGGCCACTGCCCACTCCATGGTCCGAGTGCGTTGATGAAACTTACCATTTTGGAAAGCTAATGGTAGCACCTTTCCAGCGATATATGCCACTTGGCCAGAATATTTTTCTAAAGTTACGAAAAATGCCACTGAAAACGCGCATTTTTAGTTAGCCTACTATACACTGGCATGATGAAGTGGCCACTGCCCACTCCATGGTCCGAGTGCGTTGATGAAACTTACCATTTTGGAAAGCTAATGGCAGCACCTTTCCAGCGATATATGCCACTTGGCCAGAATATTTTTCTAAAGTTACGAAAAATGCCACTGAAAACGCGCATTTTTAGTTAGCCTAAACTGGCATGATCAAGTGGCCACTGCCCACTCCATGGTGGGCACTGCCCACTCCATGGTGGGCACTGCCCACTCCATGGTCCGAGTGCGTTGATGAAACGTACCATTTTGGAAAGCTAATGGCAGCACCTTTCCAGCGATATATGCCACTTGGCCAGAATATTTTTCTAAAGTTACGAAAAATGCCACTGAAAACGCGCATTTTTAGTTAGCCTACTATACACTGGCATGATGAAGTGGCCACTGCCCACTCCATGGTCCGAGTGCGTTGATGAAACTTACCATTTTGGAAAGCTAATGGCAGCACCTTTCCAGCGATATATGCCACTTGGCCAGAATATTTTTCTAAAGTTACGAAAAATGCCACTGAAAACGCGCATTTTTAGTTAGCCCACTCCATGGTCCGAGTGCGTTGGTGAAACGTACCATTTTGGAAAGCTAATGGCAGCACCTTTCCAGCGATGTATGTCACTTGGCCAGAATATTTTTCTAAAGTTACGAAAAATGGCACTGAAAACGCGCATTTTTAGTTAGCCTACACTGGCATGATCAAGTGGCCACTGCCCACACCATGGTGGGCACTGCCCACTCCATGGTCCGAGTGCGTTGATGAAACGTACCATTTTGGAAAGCTAATGGCAGCACCTTTCCAGCGATGTATGTCACTTGGCCAGAATATTTTTCTAAAGTTACGAAAAATGGCACTGAAAACGCGTATTTTTAGTTAGCCTACCCTGGCATGATCAAGTGGCCACTGCCCACTCCATGGTCCGAGTGCGTTGATGAAGCTTACCATTTTGGAAAGCTAATGGCAGCACCTTTCCAGCGATATATGCCACTTGGCCAGAATATTTTTCTAAAAATACGAAAAATGCCACTGAAAACGCGCATTTTTAGTTAGCCTACTATACACTGGCATGATGAAGTGGCCACTGCCCACTCCATGGTCCGAGTGCGTTGATGAAACTTACCATTTTGGAAAGCTAATGACAGCACCTTTCCAGCGATGTATGTCACTTGGCCAGAATATTTTTCTAAAGTTACGAAAAATGGCACTGAAAAAGCGCATTTTTAGTTAGCCTACACTGGCATGATCAAGTGGCCACTGCTCACTCCATGGTGGGCACTGCCCACTCCATGGTCCGAGTGCGTTGATGAAACTTACCATTTTGGAAAGCTAATGGCAGCACCTTTCCAGCGATGTATGTCACTTGGCCAGAATATTTTTCTAAAGTTACGAAAAATGGCACTGAAAACGCGCATTTTTAGTTAGCCTACACTGGCATGATCAAGTGGCCACTGCCCACTCCATGGTGGGCACTGCCCACTCCATGGTCCGAGTGCGTTAATGAAACGTACCATTTTGGAAAGCTAATGGCAGCACCTTTCCAGCGATGTATGTCACTTGGCCAGAATATTTTTCTAAAGTTACGAAAAATGGCACTGAAAACGCGTATTTTTAGTTAGCCTACACTGGCATGATGAAGTGGCCACTGCCCACTCCATGGTCGGAGTGCGTTGATGAAGCTTACCATTTTGGAAAGCTAATGGCAGCACCTTTCCAGCGATATATGCCACTTGGCCAGAATATTTTTCTAAAGTTACGAAAAATGGCACTGAAAACGCGCATTTTTAGTTAGCCTACACTGGCATGATCAAGTGGCCACTGCCCACTCCATGGTGGGCACTGCCCACTCCATGGTCCGAGTGCGTTGATGAAACGTACCATTTTGGAAAGCTAATGGCAGCACCTTTCCAGCGATATATGCCACTTGGCCAGAATATTTTTCTAAAGTTACGAAAAATGGCACTGAAAACGCGCATTTTTAGTTAGCCTACACCGGCATGATCAAGTGGCCACTGCCCACTCCATGGTCCGAGTGCGTTGATGAAACTTACCATTTTGGAAAGCTTAATGGCAGCACCTTTCCAGCGATGTATGTCACTTGGCCAGAATATTTTTCTAAAGTTACCAAAAATGGCACTGAAACCGCGCATTTTTAGTTAGCCTACACTGGCATGATCAAGTGGCCACTGCCCACTCCATGGTCCGAGCGCATTGATGAAACTTACCATTTTGGAAAGCTAATGGTAGCACCTTTCCAGCGATATATGCCACTTGGCCAGAATATTTTTCTAAAGTTACGAAAAATGCCACTGAAAACGCGCATTTTTAGTTAGCCTACTATACACTGGCATGATGAAGTGGCCACTGCCCACTCCATGGTCCAAGTGCGTTGATGAAACTTACCATTTTGGAAAGCTAATGGCAGCACCTTTCCAGAGATATATGCCACTTGGCCAGAATATTTTTCTAAAGTTACGAAAAATGCCACTGAAAACGCGCATTTTTAGTTAGCCTAAACTGGCATGATCAAGTGGCCACTGCCCACTCCATGGTGGGCACTGCCCACTCCATGGTGGGCACTGCCCACTCCATGGTCCGAGTGCGTTGATGAAACGTACCATTTTGGAAAGCTAATGGCAGCACCTTTCCAGCGATATATGCCACTTGGCCAGAATATTTTTCTAAAGTTACGAAAAATGCCACTGAAAACGCGCATTTTTAGTTAGCCTACTATACACTGGCATGATGAAGTGGCCACTGCCCACTCCATGGTCCGAGTGCGTTGATGAAACTTACCATTTTGGAAAGCTAATGGCAGCACCTTTCCAGCGATATATGCCACTTGGCCAGAATATTTTTCTAAAGTTACGAAAAATGCCACTGAAAACGCGCATTTTTAGTTAGCCTACTATACACTGGCATGATGAAGTGGCCACTGCCCACTCCATGGTCCGAGTGCGTTGATGAAACTTACCATTTTGGAAAGCTAATGACAGCACCTTTCCAGCGATGTATGTCACTTGGCCAGAATATTTTTCTAAAGTTACGAAAAATGGCACTGAAACCGCGCATTTTTAGTTAGCCTACACTGGCATGATCAAGTGGCCACTGCCCACTCCATGGTCCGAGTGCGTTGATGAAACTTACCATTTTGGAAAGCTAATGGCAGCACCTTTCCAGCGATATATGCCACTTGGCCAGAATATTTTTCTAAAGTTACGAAAAATGGCACTGAAAAAGCGCATTTTTAGTTAGCCTACACTGGCATGATCAAGTGGCCACTGCCCACACCATGGTGGGCACTGCCCACTCCATGGTCCGAGTGCGTTAATGAAACGTACCATTTTGGAAAGCTAATGGCAGTACCTTTCCAGCGATATATGCCACTTGGCCAGAATATTTTTCTAAAGTTACGAAAAATGGCACTGAAAAAGCGCATTTTTAGTTAGCCTACACTGGCATGATCAAGTGGCCACTGCCCACTCCATGGTCCGAGTGCGTAGATGAAACTTACCATTTTGGAAAGCTAATGGCAGCACCTTTCCAGCGATATATGCCACTTGGCCAGAATATTTTTCTAAAGTTACGAAAAATGGCATGATCAAGTGGCCACTGCCCACACCATGGTGGGCACTGCCCACTCCATGGTCCGAGTGCGTTAATGAAACGTACCATTTTGGAAAGCTAATGGCAGCACCTTTCCAGCGATATATGCCACTTGGCCAGAATATTTTTCTAAAGTTACGAAAAATGGCACTGAAAAAGCGCATTTTTAGTTAGCCTACACTGGCATGATCAAGTGGCCACTGCCCCCTCCATGGTCCGAGTGCGTTGATGAAACGTACCATTTTGGAAAGCTAATGGCAGCACCTTTGCAGCGATATATGCCACTTGGCCAGAATATTTTTCTAAAGTTACGAAAAATGGCACTGAAAAAGCGCATTTTTAGTTAGCCTACACTGGCATGATCAAGTGGCCACTGCCCACTCCATGGTGGGCACTGCCCACTCCATGGTCCGAGTGCGTTGATGAAACGTACCATTTTGGAAAGCTAATGGCAGCACCTTTCCAGCGATATATGCCACTTGGCCAGAATATTTTTCTAAAGTTACGAAAAATGGCACTGAAAACGCGCATTTTTAGTTAGCCTACACCGGCATGATCAAGTGGCCACTGCCCACTCCATGGTCCGAGTGCGTTGATGAAACTTACCATTTTGGAAAGCTTAATGGCAGCACCTTTCCAGCGATGTATGTCACTTGGCCAGAATATTTTTCTAAAGTTACCAAAAATGGCACTGAAACCGCGCATTTTTAGTTAGCCTACACTGGCATGATCAAGTGGCCACTGCCCACTCCATGGTCCGAGCGCATTGATGAAACTTACCATTTTGGAAAGCTAATGGTAGCACCTTTCCAGCGATATATGCCACTTGGCCAGAATATTTTTCTAAAGTTACGAAAAATGCCACTGAAAACGCGCATTTTTAGTTAGCCTACTATACACTGGCATGATGAAGTGGCCACTGCCCACTCCATGGTCCAAGTGCGTTGATGAAACTTACCATTTTGGAAAGCTAATGGCAGCACCTTTCCAGCGATATATGCCACTTGGCCAGAATATTTTTCTAAAGTTACGAAAAATGCCACTGAAAACGCGCATTTTTAGTTAGCCTAAACTGGCATGATCAAGTGGCCACTGCCCACTCCATGGTGGGCACTGCCCACTCCATGGTGGGCACTGCCCACTCCATGGTCCGAGTGCGTTGATGAAACGTACCATTTTGGAAAGCTAATGGCAGCACCTTTCCAGCGATATATGCCACTTGGCCAGAATATTTTTCTAAAGTTACGAAAAATGCCACTGAAAACGCGCATTTTTAGTTAGCCTACTATACACTGGCATGATGAAGTGGCCACTGCCCACTCCATGGTCCGAGTGCGTTGATGAAACTTACCATTTTGGAAAGCTAATGGCAGCACCTTTCCAGCGATATATGCCACTTGGCCAGAATATTTTTCTAAAGTTACGAAAAATGCCACTGAAAACGCGCATTTTTAGTTAGCCTACTATACACTGGCATGATGAAGTGGCCACTGCCCACTCCATGGTCCGAGTGCGTTGATGAAACTTACCATTTTGGAAAGCTAATGACAGCACCTTTCCAGCGATGTATGTCACTTGGCCAGAATATTTTTCTAAAGTTACGAAAAATGGCACTGAAACCGCGCATTTTTAGTTAGCCTACACTGGCATGATCAAGTGGCCACTGCCCACTCCATGGTCCGAGTGCGTTGATGAAACTTACCATTTTGGAAAGCTAATGGCAGCACCTTTCCAGCGATATATGCCACTTGGCCAGAATATTTTTCTAAAGTTACGAAAAATGGCACTGAAAAAGCGCATTTTTAGTTAGCCTACACTGGCATGATCAAGTGGCCACTGCCCACACCATGGTGGGCACTGCCCACTCCATGGTCCGAGTGCGTTAATGAAACGTACCATTTTGGAAAGCTAATGGTAGTACCTTTCCAGCGATATATGCCACTTGGCCAGAATATTTTTCTAAAGTTACGAAAAATGGCACTGAAAAAGCGCATTTTTAGTTAGCCTACACTGGCATGATCAAGTGGCCACTGCCCACTCCATGGTCCGAGTGCGTAGATGAAACTTACCATTTTGGAAAGCTAATGGCAGCACCTTTCCAGCGATATATGCCACTTGGCCAGAATATTTTTCTAAAGTTACGAAAAATGGCATGATCAAGTGGCCACTGCCCACACCATGGTGGGCACTGCCCACTCCATGGTCCGAGTGCGTTAATGAAACTTACCATTTTGGAAAGCTAATGGCAGCACCTTTCCAGCGATATATGCCACTTGGCCAGAATATTTTTCTAAAGTTACGAAAAATGGCACTGAAAAAGCGCATTTTTAGTTAGCCTACACTGGCATGATCAAGTGGCCACTGCCCACTCCATGGTCCGAGTGCGTTGATGAAACGTACCATTTTGGGAAGCTAATGGCAGCACCTTTGCAGCGATATATGCCACTTGGCCAGAATATTTTTCTAAAGTTACGAAAAATGGCACTGAAAAAGCGCATTTTTAGTTAGCCTACACTGGCATGATCAAGTGGCCACTGCCCACACCATGGTGGGCACTGCCCACTCCATGGTCCGAGTGCGTTGATGAAACGTACCATTTTGGAAAGCTAATGGCAGCACCTTTCCAGCGATATATGCCACTTGGCCAGAATATTTTTCTAAAGTTACGAAAAATGGCACTGAAAAAGCGCATTTTTAGTTAGCCTACACTGGCATGATGAAGTGGCCACTGCCCACTCCATGGTCCGAGTGCGTTAATGAAACGTACCATTTTGGAAAGCTAATGGCAGTACCTTTCCAGCGATATATGCCACTTGGCCAGAATATTTTTCTAAAGTTACGAAAAATGGCACTGAAAAAGCGCATTTTTAGTTAGCCTACACTGGCATGATCAAGTGGCCACTGCCCACTCCATGGTCCGAGTGCGTTGATGAAACTTACCATTTTGGAAAGCTAATGGCAGCACCTTTCCAGCGATATATGCCACTTGGCCAGAATATTTTTCTAAAGTTACGAAAAATGCCACTGAAAACGCGCATTTTTAGTTAGCCTAAACTGGCATGATCAAGTGGCCACTGCCCACTCCATGGTGGGCACTGCCCACTCCATGGTCCGAGTGCGTTGATGAAACGTACCATTTTGGAAAGCTAATGGCAGCACCTTTCCAGCGATATATGCCACTTGGCCAGAATACTTTTCTAAAGTTACGAAAAATGGCACTGAAAAAGCGCATTTTTAGTTAGCCTACACTGGCATGATCAAGTGGCCACTGCCCACTCCATGGTGGGCACTGTCCACTCCATGGTCCGAGTGCGTTGATGAAACTTACAATTTTGGAAAGCTAATGGCAGCACCTTTCCAGCGATATATGCCACTTGGCCAGAATATTTTTCTAAAGTTACGAAAAATGGCACTGAAAACGCGCATTTTTAGTTAGCCTACACTGGCATGATCAAGTGGCCACTGCCCACTCCATGGTGGGCACTGCCCACTCCATGGTCCGAGTGCGTTGATGAAACGTACCATTTTGGAAAGCTAATGGCAGCACCTTTCCAGCGATATATGCCACTTGGCCAGAATATTTTTCTAAAGTTACGAAAAATGGCACTGAAAACGCGCATTTTTAGTTAGCCTACACCGGCATGATCAAGTGGCCACTGCTCACTCCATGGTCCGAGTGCGTTGATGAAACTTACCATTTTGGAAAGCTTAATGGCAGCACCTTTCCAGCGATGTATGTCACTTGGCCAGAATATTTTTCTAAAGTTACCAAAAATGGCACTGAAACCGCGCATTTTTAGTTAGCCTACACTGGCATGATCAAGTGGCCACTGCCCACTCCATGGTCCGAGTGCGTTGATGAAACTTACCATTTTGGAAAGCTAATGGTAGCACCTTTCCAGCGATATATGCCACTTGGCCAGAATATTTTTCTAAAGTTACGAAAAATGCCACTGAAAACGCGCATTTTTAGTTAGCCTACTATACACTGGCATGATGAAGTGGCCACTGCCCACTCCATGGTCCGAGTGCGTTGATGAAACTTACCATTTTGGAAAGCTAATGGCAGCACCTTTCCAGCGATATATGCCACTTGGCCAGAATATTTTTCTAAAGTTACGAAAAATGCCACTGAAAACGCGCATTTTTAGTTAGCCCACTCCATGGTCCGAGTGCGTTGGTGAAACGTACCATTTTGGAAAGCTAATGGCAGCACCTTTCCAGCGATGTATGTCACTTGGCCAGAATATTTTTCTAAAGTTACGAAAAATGGCACTGAAAACGCGCATTTTTAGTTAGCCTACACTGGCATGATCAAGTGGCCACTGCCCACACCATGGTGGGCACTGCCCACTCCATGGTCCGAGTGCGTTGATGAAACGTACCATTTTGGAAAGCTAATGGCAGCACCTTTCCAGCGATGTATGTCACTTGGCCAGAATATTTTTCTAAAGTTACGAAAAATGGCACTGAAAACGCGTATTTTTAGTTAGCCTACCCTGGCATGATCAAGTGGCCACTGCCCACTCCATGGTCCGAGTGCGTTGATGAAGCTTACCATTTTGGAAAGCTAATGGCAGCACCTTTCCAGCGATATATGCCACTTGGCCAGAATATTTTTCTAAAAATACGAAAAATGCCACTGAAAACGCGCATTTTTAGTTAGCCTACTATACACTGGCATGATGAAGTGGCCACTGCCCACTCCATGGTCCGAGTGCGTTGATGAAACTTACCATTTTGGAAAGCTAATGACAGCACCTTTCCAGCGATGTATGTCACTTGGCCAGAATATTTTTCTAAAGTTACGAAAAATGGCACTGAAAAAGCGCATTTTTAGTTAGCCTACACTGGCATGATCAAGTGGCCACTGCCCACACCATGGTGGGCACTGCCCACTCCATGGTCCGAGTGCGTTGATGAAACTTACCATTTTGGAAAGCTAATGGCAGCACCTTTCCAGCGATGTATGTCACTTGGCCAGAATATTTTTCTAAAGTTACGAAAAATGGCACTGAAAACGCGCATTTTTAGTTAGCCTACACTGGCATGATCAAGTGGCCACTGCCCACTCCATGGTGGGCACTGCCCACTCCATGGTCCGAGTGCGTTAATGAAACGTACCATTTTGGAAAGCTAATGGCAGCACCTTTCCAGCGATGTATGTCACTTGGCCAGAATATTTTTCTAAAGTTACGAAAAATGGCACTGAAAACGCGTATTTTTAGTTAGCCTACACTGGCATGATGAAGTGGCCACTGCCCACTCCATGGTCGGAGTGCGTTGATGAAGCTTACCATTTTGGAAAGCTAATGGCAGCACCTTTCCAGCGATATATGCCACTTGGCCAGAATATTTTTCTAAAGTTACGAAAAATGGCACTGAAAACGCGCATTTTTAGTTAGCCTACACTGGCATGATCAAGTGGCCACTGCCCACTCCATGGTGGGCACTGCCCACTCCATGGTCCGAGTGCGTTGATGAAACGTACCATTTTGGAAAGCTAATGGCAGCACCTTTCCAGCGATATATGCCACTTGGCCAGAATATTTTTCTAAAGTTACGAAAAATGGCACTGAAAACGCGCATTTTTAGTTAGCCTACACCGGCATGATCAAGTGGCCACTGCCCACTCCATGGTCCGAGTGCGTTGATGAAACTTACCATTTTGGAAAGCTTAATGGCAGCACCTTTCCAGCGATGTATGTCACTTGGCCAGAATATTTTTCTAAAGTTACCAAAAATGGCACTGAAACCGCGCATTTTTAGTTAGCCTACACTGGCATGATCAAGTGGCCACTGCCCACTCCATGGTCCGAGCGCATTGATGAAACTTACCATTTTGGAAAGCTAATGGTAGCACCTTTCCAGCGATATATGCCACTTGGCCAGAATATTTTTCTAAAGTTACGAAAAATGCCACTGAAAACGCGCATTTTTAGTTAGCCTACTATACACTGGCATGATGAAGTGGCCACTGCCCACTCCATGGTCCAAGTGCGTTGATGAAACTTACCATTTTGGAAAGCTAATGGCAGCACCTTTCCAGCGATATATGCCACTTGGCCAGAATATTTTTCTAAAGTTACGAAAAATGCCACTGAAAACGCGCATTTTTAGTTAGCCTAAACTGGCATGATCAAGTGGCCACTGCCCACTCCATGGTGGGCACTGCCCACTCCATGGTGGGCACTGCCCACTCCATGGTCCGAGTGCGTTGATGAAACGTACCATTTTGGAAAGCTAATGGCAGCACCTTTCCAGCGATATATGCCACTTGGCCAGAATATTTTTCTAAAGTTACGAAAAATGCCACTGAAAACGCGCATTTTTAGTTAGCCTACTATACACTGGCATGATGAAGTGGCCACTGCCCACTCCATGGTCCGAGTGCGTTGATGAAACTTACCATTTTGGAAAGCTAATGACAGCACCTTTCCAGCGATGTATGTCACTTGGCCAGAATATTTTTCTAAAGTTACGAAAAATGGCACTGAAACCGCGCATTTTTAGTTAGCCTACACTGGCATGATCAAGTGGCCACTGCCCACTCCATGGTCCGAGTGCGTTGATGAAACTTACCATTTTGGAAAGCTAATGGCAGCACCTTTCCAGCGATATATGCCACTTGGCCAGAATATTTTTCTAAAGTTACGAAAAATGGCACTGAAAAAGCGCATTTTTAGTTAGCCTACACTGGCATGATCAAGTGGCCACTGCCCACACCATGGTGGGCACTGCCCACTCCATGGTCCGAGTGCGTTAATGAAACGTACCATTTTGGAAAGCTAATGGCAGTACCTTTCCAGCGATATATGCCACTTGGCCAGAATATTTTTCTAAAGTTACGAAAAATGGCACTGAAAAAGCGCATTTTTAGTTAGCCTACACTGGCATGATCAAGTGGCCACTGCCCACTCCATGGTCCGAGTGCGTAGATGAAACTTACCATCTTAGAAAGCTAATGGCAGCACCTTTCCAGCGATATATGCCACTTGGCCAGAATATTTTTCTAAAGTTACGAAAAATGGCATGATCAAGTGGCCACTGCCCACACCATGGTGGGCACTGCCCACTCCATGGTCCGAGTGCGTTGATGAAACTTACCATTTTGGAAAGCTAATGGCAGCACCTTTCCAGCGATATATGCCACTTGGCCAGAATATTTTTCTAAAGTTACGAAAAATGGCACTGAAAAAGCGCATTTTTAGTTAGCCTACACTGGCATGATCAAGTGGCCACTGCCCCCTCCATGGTCCGAGTGCGTTGATGAAACGTACCATTTTGGAAAGCTAATGGCAGCACCTTTGCAGCGATATATGCCACTTGGCCAGAATATTTTTCTAAAGTTACGAAAAATGGCACTGAAAAAGCGCATTTTTAGTTAGCCTACACTGGCATGATCAAGTGGCCACTGCTCACTCCATGGTGGGCACTGCCCACTCCATGGTCCGAGTGCGTTGATGAAACGTACCATTTTAGAAAGCTAATGACAGCACCTTTCCAGCGATGTATGTCACTTGGCCAGAATATTTTTCTAAAGTTACGAAAAATGGCACTGAAAACGCGCATTTTTAGTTAGCCTACACTGGCATGATCAAGTGGCCACTGCCCACTCCATGGTCCGAGTGCGTTGATGAAGCTTACCATTTTGAAAAGCTAATGGCAGCACCTTTCCAGCGATATATGCCACTTGGCCAGAATATTTTTCTAAAGTTACGAAAAATGGCACTGAAAAAGCGCATTTTTAGTTAGCCTACACTGGCATGATCAAGTGGCCACTGCCCACTCCATGGTGGGCACTGCCCACTCCATGGTCCGAGTGCGTTGATGAAACTTACCATTTTGGAAAGCTAATGGCAGCACCTTTCCAGCGATATATGCCACTTGGCCAGAATATTTTTCTAAAGTTACGAAAAATGGCACTGAAAAAGCGCATTTTTAGTTAGCCTACACTGGCATGATCAAGTGGCCACTGCCCACACCATGGTGGGCACTGCCCACTCCATGGTCCGAGTGCGTTGATGAAACGTACCATTTTAGAAAGCTAATGACAGCACCTTTCCAGCGATGTATGTCACTTGGCCAGAATATTTTTCTAAAGTTACGAAAAATGGCACTGAAAACGCGCATTTTTAGTTAGCCTACACTGGCATGATCAAGTGGCCACTGCCCACTCCATGGTCCGAGTGCGTTGATGAAACTTACCATTTTGGAAAGCTAATGGCAGCACCTTTCCAGCGATATATGCCACTTGGCCAGAATATTTTTCTAAAGTTACGAAAAATGGCACTGAAAAAGCGCATTTTTAGTTAGCCTACACTGGCATGATCAAGTGGCCACTGCCCACACCATGGTGGGCACTGCCCACTCCATGGTCCGAGTGCGTTAATGAAGCGTACCATTTTGGAAAGCTAATGGCAGCACCTTTCCAGCGATATATGCCACTTGGCCAGAATATTTTTCTAAAGTTACGAAAAATGGCACTGAAAAAGCGCATTTTTAGTTAGCCTACACTGGCATGATCAAGTGGCCACTGCCCACTCCATGGTCCGAGTGCGTTGATGAAACTTACCATTTTGGAAAGCTAATGGCAGCACCTTTCCAGCGATGTATGTCACTTGACCAGAATATTTTTCTAAAGTTACGAAAAATGGCACTGAAAACGCGTATTTTTAGTTAGCCTACACTGGCATGATCAAGTGGCCACTGCCCACTCCATGGTCCGAGTGCGTTGGTGAAACGTACCATTTTGGAAAGCTAATGGCAGCACCTTTCCAGCGATGTATGTCACTTGGCCAGAATATTTTTCTAAAGTTACGAAAAATGGCACTGAAAAAGCACATTTTTAGTTAGCCTACACTGGCATGATCAAGTGGCCACTGCCCACTCCATGGTCCGAGTGCGTTGATGAAACTTACCATTTTGGAAAGCTAATGACAGCACCTTTCCAGCGATGTATGTCACTTGGCCAGAATATTTTTCTAAAGTTACTAAATGGCACTGAAACCGCGCATTTTTAGTTAGCCTACACTGGCATGATCAAGTGGCCACTGCCCACTCCATGGTCCGAGTGCGTTGATGAAACTTACCATTTTGGAAAGCTAATGGCAGCACCTTTCCAGCGATGTATGTCACTTGGCCAGAATATTTTTCTAAAGTTACGAAAAATGGCACTGAAACCGCGCATTTTTAGTTAGCCTACTATACACTGGCATGATGAAGTGGCCACTGCCCACTCCATGGTCCGAGTGCGTTGATGAAACTTACCATTTTGGAAAGCTAATGACAGCACCTTTCCAGCGATGTATGTCACTTGGCCAGAATATTTTTCTAAAGTTACGAAAAATGGCACTGAAACCGCGCATTTTTAGTTAGCCTACACTGGCATGATCAAGTGGCCACTGCCCACTCCATGGTCCGAGTGCGTTGATGAAACTTACCATTTTGGAAAGCTAATGGCAGCACCTTTCCAGCGATATATGCCACTTGGCCAGAATATTTTTCTAAAGTTACGAAAAATGGCACTGAAAAAGCGCATTTTTAGTTAGCCTACACTGGCATGATCAAGTGGCCACTGCCCACACCATGGTGGGCACTGCCCACTCCATGGTCCGAGTGCGTTAATGAAACGTACCATTTTGGAAAGCTAATGGCAGTACCTTTCCAGCGATATATGCCACTTGGCCAGAATATTTTTCTAAAGTTACGAAAAATGGCACTGAAAAAGCGCATTTTTAGTTAGCCTACACTGGCATGATCAAGTGGCCACTGCCCACTCCATGGTCCGAGTGCGTAGATGAAACTTACCATTTTGGAAAGCTAATGGCAGCACCTTTCCAGCGATATATGCCACTTGGCCAGAATATTTTTCTAAAGTTACGAAAAATGGCATGATCAAGTGGCCACTGCCCACACCATGGTGGGCACTGCCCACTCCATGGTCCGAGTGCGTTAATGAAACGTACCATTTTGGAAAGCTAATGGCAGCACCTTTCCAGCGATATATGCCACTTGGCCAGAATATTTTTCTAAAGTTACGAAAAATGGCACTGAAAAAGCGCATTTTTAGTTAGCCTACACTGGCATGATCAAGTGGCCACTGCCCCCTCCATGGTCCGAGTGCGTTGATGAAACGTACCATTTTGGGAAGCTAATGGCAGCACCTTTGCAGCGATATATGCCACTTGGCCAGAATATTTTTCTAAAGTTACGAAAAATGGCACTGAAAAAGCGCATTTTTAGTTAGCCTACACTGGCATGATCAAGTGGCCACTGCCCACACCATGGTGGGCACTGCCCACTCCATGGTCCGAGTGCGTTGATGAAACGTACCATTTTAGAAAGCTAATGACAGCACCTTTCCAGCGATGTATGTCACTTGGCCAGAATATTTTTCTAAAGTTACGAAAAATGGCACTGAAAACGCGCATTTTTAGTTAGCCTACACTGGCATGATCAAGTGGCCACTGCCCACTCCATGGTCCGAGTGCGTTGATGAAACTTACCATTTTGAAAAGCTAATGGCAGCACCTTTCCAGCGATATATGCCACTTGGCCAGAATATTTTTCTAAAGTTACGAAAAATGGCACTGAAAAAGCGCATTTTTAGTTAGCCTACACTGGCATGATCAAGTGGCCACTGCCCACACCATGGTGGGCACTGCCCACTCCATGGTCCGAGTGCGTTGATGAAACTTACCATTTTGGAAAGCTAATGGCAGCACCTTTCCAGCGATATATGCCACTTGGCCAGAATATTTTTCTAAAGTTACGAAAAATGGCACTGAAAAAGCGCATTTTTAGTTAGCCTACACTGGCATGATCAAGTGGCCACTGCCCACACCATGGTGGGCACTGCCCACTCCATGGTCCGAGTGCGTTGATGAAACGTACCATTTTAGAAAGCTAATGACAGCACCTTTCCAGCGATGTATGTCACTTGGCCAGAATATTTTTCTAAAGTTACGAAAAATGGCACTGAAAACGCGCATTTTTAGTTAGCCTACACTGGCATGATCAAGTGGCCACTGCCCACTCCATGGTCCGAGTGCGTTGATGAAACTTACCATTTTGGAAAGCTAATGGCAGCACCTTTCCAGCGATATATGCCACTTGGCCAGAATATTTTTCTAAAGTTACGAAAAATGGCACTGAAAAAGCGCATTTTTAGTTAGCCTACACTGGCATGATCAAGTGGCCACTGCCCACACCATGGTGGGCACTGCCCACTCCATGGTCCGAGTGCGTTAATGAAGCGTACCATTTTGGAAAGCTAATGGCAGCACCTTTCCAGCGATATATGCCACTTGGCCAGAATATTTTTCTAAAGTTACGAAAAATGGCACTGAAAAAGCGCATTTTTAGTTAGCCTACACTGGCATGATCAAGTGGCCACTGCCCACTCCATGGTCCGAGTGCGTTGATGAAACTTACCATTTTGGAAAGCTAATGGCAGCACCTTTCCAGCGATGTATGTCACTTGACCAGAATATTTTTCTAAAGTTACGAAAAATGGCACTGAAAACGCGTATTTTTAGTTAGCCTACACTGGCATGATCAAGTGGCCACTGCCCACTCCATGGTCCGAGTGCGTTGGTGAAACGTACCATTTTGGAAAGCTAATGGCAGCACCTTTCCAGCGATGTATGTCACTTGGCCAGAATATTTTTCTAAAGTTACGAAAAATGGCACTGAAAAAGCACATTTTTAGTTAGCCTACACTGGCATGATCAAGTGGCCACTGCCCACTCCATGGTCCGAGTGCGTTGATGAAACTTACCATTTTGGAAAGCTAATGACAGCACCTTTCCAGCGATGTATGTCACTTGGCCAGAATATTTTTCTAAAGTTACTAAATGGCACTGAAACCGCGCATTTTTAGTTAGCCTACACTGGCATGATCAAGTGGCCACTGCCCACTCCATGGTCCGAGTGCGTTGATGAAACTTACCATTTTGGAAAGCTAATGGCAGCACCTTTCCAGCGATGTATGTCACTTGGCCAGAATATTTTTCTAAAGTTACGAAAAATGGCACTGAAACCGCGCATTTTTAGTTAGCCTACTATACACTGGCATGATGAAGTGGCCACTGCCCACTCCATGGTCCGAGTGCGTTGATGAAGCTTACCATTTTGGAAGGCTAATGACAGCACCTTTCCAGCGATGTATGTCACTTGACCAGAATATTTTTCTAAAGTTACGAAAAATGGCACTGAAAACGCGCATTTTTAGTTAGCCTACACTGGCATGATCAAGTGGCCACTGCCCACTCCATGGTCCGAGTGCGTTGATGAAACTTACCATTTTGGAAAGCTAATGACAGCACCTTTCCAGCGATGTATGTCACTTGGCCAGAATATTTTTCTAAAGTTACTAAATGGCACTGAAACCGCGCATTTTTAGTTAGCCTACACTGGCATGATCAAGTGGCCACTGCCCACTCCATGGTGGGCACTGTCCACTCCATGGTCCGAGTGCGTTGATGAAACTTACCATTTTGGAAAGCTAATGGCAGCACCTTTCCAGCGATATATGCCACTTGGCCAGAATATTTTTCTAAAGTTACGAAAAATGGCACTGAAAACGCGCATTTTTAGTTAGCCTACACTGGCATGATCAAGTGGCCACTGCCCACTCCATGGTCCGAGTGCGTTGATGAAACTTACCATTTTGGAAAGCTAATGGCAGCACCTTTCCAGCGATATATGCCACTTGGCCAGAATATTTTTCTAAAGTTACGAAAAATGGCACTGAAAACGCGCATTTTTAGTTAGCCTACACTGGCATGATCAAGTGGCCACTGCCCACTCCATGGTGGGCACTGTCCACTCCATGGTCCGAGTGCGTTGATGAAACTTACCATTTTGGAAAGCTAATGGCAGCACCTTTCCAGCGATGTATGTCACTTGGCCAGAATATTTTTCTAAAGTTACGAAAAATGGCACTGAAAACGCGTATTTTTAGTTAGCCTACCCTGGCATGATCAAGTGGCCACTGCCCACTCCATGGTCCGAGTGCGTTGATGAAGCTTACCATTTTGGAAAGCTAATGGCAGCACCTTTCCAGCGATATATGCCACTTGGCCAGAATATTTTTCTAAAAATACGAAAAATGCCACTGAAAACGCGCATTTTTAGTTAGCCTACACTGGCATGATCAAGTGGCCACTGCCCACTCCATGGTCCGAGTGCGTTGATGAAACTTACCATTTTGGAAAGCTAATGACAGCACCTTTCCAGCGATGTATGTCACTTGGCCAGAATATTTTTCTAAAGTTACGAAAAATGGCACTGAAACCGCGCATTTTTAGTTAGCCTACACTGGCATGATCAAGTGGCCACTGCCCACTCCATGGTCGGAGTGCGTTGATGAAACTTACCATTTTGGAAAGCTAATGGCAGCACCTTTCCAGCGATATATGCCACTTGGCCAGAATATTTTTCTAAAGTTACGAAAAATGGCACTGAAAAAGCGCATTTTTAGTTAGCCTACACTGGCATGATCAAGTGGCCACTGCCCACACCATGGTGGGCACTGCCCACTCCATGGTCCGAGTGCGATGATGAAACTTACCATTTTGGAAAGCTAATGGCAGCACCTTTCCAGTGATATATGCCACTTGGCCAGAATATTTTTCTAAAGTTACGAAAAATGGCACTGAAAACGCGCATTTTTAGTTAGCCTACACTGGCATGATCAAGTGGCCACTGCCCACTCCATGGTGGGCACTGCCCACTCCATGGTCCGAGTGCGTTAATGAAACGTACCATTTTGGAAAGCTAATGGCAGCACCTTTCCAGCGATGCCTACACTGGCATGATCAAGTGGCCACTGCCCACACCATGGTGGGCACTGCCCACTCCATGGTCCGAGTGCGTTGATGAAACTTACCATTTTGGAAAGCTAATGGCAGCACCTTTCCAGCGATATATGCCACTTGGCCAGAATATTTTTCTAAAGTTACGAAAAATGGCACTGAAAAAGCGCATTTTTAGTTAGCCTACACTGGCATGATCAAGTGGCCACTGCCCACACCATGGTGGGCACTGCCCACTCCATGGTCCGAGTGCGTTGATAAAAGGTACCGTTTTGGAAAGCTAATGGCAGCACCTTTCCAGCGATATATGCCACTTGGCCAGAATATTTTTCTAAAGTTACGAAAAATGGCACTGAAACCGCGCATTTTTAGTTAGCCTACTATACACTGGCATGATGAAGTGGCCACTGCCCTCTCCATGGTCCGAGTGCGTTGATGAACCTTACCATTTTGGAAAGCTAATGGCAGCACCTTTCCAGTGATATATGCCACTTGGCCAGAATATTTTTCTAAAGTTACGAAAAATGGCACTGAAAACGCGCATTTTTAGTTAGCCTACACTGGCATGATCAAGTGGCCACTGCCCACTCCATGGTGGGCACTGCCCACTCCATGGTCCGAGTGCGTTAATGAAACGTACCATTTTGGAAAGCTAATGGCAGCACCTTTCCAGCGATGCCTACACTGGCATGATCAAGTGGCCACTGCCCACACCATGGTGGGCACTGCCCACTCCATGGTCCGAGTGCGTTGATGAAACTTACCATTTTGGAAAGCTAATGGCAGCACCTTTCCAGCGATGTATGTCACTTGGCCAGAATATTTTTCTAAAGTTACGAAAAATGGCACTGAAAACGCGCATTTTTAGTTAGCCTACACTGGCATGATGAAGTGGCCACTGCCCACTCCATGGTCCGAGTGCGTTGATGAAACTTACCATTTTGGAAAGCTAATGGCAGCGCCTTTCCAGCGATGTATGTCACTTGGCCAGAATGTTTTTCTAAAGTTACGAAAAATGGCACTGAAACCGCGCATTTTTAGTTAGCCTACACTGGCATGATCAAGTGGCCACTGCCCACTCCATGGTCCGAGTGCGTTGATGAAACTTACCATTTTGGAAAGCTAATGGTAGCACCTTTCCAGCGATATATGGCACTTGGCCAGAATATTTTTCTAAAGTTACGAAAAATGGCACTGAAAACGCGCATCTTTAGTTAGCCTACTATACACTGGCATGATGAAGTGACCACTGCCCACTCCATGGTCCGAGTTCGTTGATGAAGCTTACCATTTTGGAAAGCTAATAGCAGCACCTTTCCAGCGATATATGCCACTTGGCCAGAATATTTTTCTAAAGTTACGAAAAATGGCACTGAAAAAGCGCATTTTTAGTTAGCCTACACTGGCATGATCAAGTGGCCACTGCCCACACCATGGTGGGCACTGCCCACTCCATGGTCCGAGTGCGTTGATGAAACGTACCATTTTGGAAAGCTAATGGCAGCACCTTTCCAGCGATATATGCCACTTGGCCAGAATATTTTTCTAAAGTTACGAAAAATGCCACTGAAAACGCGCATTTTTAGTTAGCCTAAAGTGGCATGATCAAGTGGCCACTGCCCACTCCATGGTGGGCACTGCCCACTCCATGGTCCGAGTGCGTTGATGAAACGTACCATTTTGGAAAGCTAATGGCAGCACCTTTCCAGCGATATATGCCACTTGGCCAGAATACTTTTCTAAAGTTACGAAAAATGGCACTGAAAAAGCGCATTTTTAGTTAGCCTACACTGGCATGATCAAGTGGTCACTGCCCACTCCATGGTGGGCACTGTCCACTCCATGGTCCGAGTGCGTTGATGAAACTTACCATTTTGGAAAGCTAATGGCAGCACCTTTCCAGCGATATATGCCACTTGGCCAGAATATTTTTCTAAAGTTACGAAAAATGGCACTGAAAACGCGCATTTTTAGTTAGCCTACACTGGCATGATCAAGTGGCCACTGCCCACTCCATGGTGGGCACTGCCCACTCCATGGTCCGAGTGCGTTGATGAAACGTACCATTTTGGAAAGCTAATGGCAGCACCTTTCCAGCGATATATGCCACTTGGCCAGAATATTTTTCTAAAGTTACGAAAAATGGCACTGAAAACGCGCATTTTTAGTTAGCCTACACTGGCATGATCAAGAGGCCACTGCCCACTCCATGGTCCGAGTGCGTTGATGAAACTTACCATTTTGGAAAGCTAATGGCAGCACCTTTCCAGCGATGTATGTCACTTGGCCAGAATATTTCTCTAAAGTTACGAAAAATGGCACTGAAACCGCGCATTTTTAGTTAGCCTACACTGGCATGATCAAGTGGCCACTGCCCACTCCATGGTCCGAGTGCGTTGATGAAACTTACCATTTTGGAAAGCTAATGGTAGCACCTTTCCAGCGATATATGCCACTTGGCCAGAATATTTTTCTAAAGTTACGAAAAATGCCACTGAAAACGCGCATTTTTAGTTAGCCTACTATACACTGGCATGATGAAGTGGCCACTGCCCACTCCATGGTCCGAGTGCGTTGATGAAACTTACCATTTTGGAAAGCTAATGACAGCACCTTTCCAGCGATGTATGTCACTTGGCCAGAATATTTTTCTAAAGTTACGAAAAATGGCACTGAAACCGCGCATTTTTAGTTAGCCTACTATACACTGGCATGATGAAGTGGCCACTGCCCACTCCATGGTCCGAGTGCGTTGATGAAGCTTACCATTTTGGAAAGCTAATGACAGCACCTTTCCAGCGATGTATGTCACTTGACCAGAATATTTTTCTAAAGTTACGAAAAATGGCACTGAAAACGCGTATTTTTAGTTAGCCTACACTGGCATGATCAAGTGGCCACTGCCCACTCCATGGTCCGAGTGCGTTGGTGAAACGTACCATTTTGGAAAGCTAATGGCAGCACCTTTCCAGCGATGTATGTCACTTGGCCAGAATATTTTTCTAAAGTTACGAAAAATGGCACTGAAAACGCGCATTTTTAGTTAGCCTACACTGGCATGATCAAGTGGCCACTGCCCACTTCATGGTGGGCACTGCCCACTCCATGGTCCGAGTGCGTTGATGAAACTTACCATTTTGGAAAGCTAATGGCAGCACCTTTCCAGCGATGTATGTCACTTGGCCAGAATATTTTTCTAAAGTTACGAAAAATGGCACTGAAAACGCGTATTTTTAGTTAGCCTACCCTGGCATGATCAAGTGGCCACTGCCCACTCCATGGTCCGAGTGCGTTGATGAAACTTACCATTTTGGAAAGCTAATGGCAGCACCTTTCCAGCGATATATGCCACTTGGCCAGAATATTTTTCTAAAGTTACGAAAAATGACACTGAAAACGAGCATTTTTAGTTAGCCTACTATACACTGGCATGATGAAGTGGCCACTGCCCACTCCATGGTCCGAGTGCGTTGATGAAACTTACCATTTTGGAAAGCTAATGACAGCACCTTTCCAGCGATGTATGTCACTTGGCCAGAATATTTTTCTAAAGTTACGAAAAATGGCACTGAAACCGCGCATTTTTAGTTAGCCTACACTGGCATGATCAAGTGGCCACTGCCCACTCCATGGTCCGAGTGCGTTGATGAAACTTACCATTTTGGAAAGCTAATGGCAGCACCTTTCCAGCGATATATGCCACTTGGCCAGAATATTTTTCTAAAGTTACGAAAAATGGCACTGAAACCGCGCATTTTTAGTTAGCCTACACTGGCATGATCAAGTGGCCACTGCCCACACCATGGTGGGCACTGCCCACTCCATGGTCCGAGTGCGTTGATGAAACTTACCATTTTGGAAAGCTAATGGCAGCACCTTTCCAGCGATATATGCCACTTGGCCAGAATATTTTTCTAAAGTTACGAAAAATGGCACTGAAAAAGCGCATTTTTAGTTAGCCTACACTGGCATGATCAAGTGGCCACTGCCCACACCATGGTGGGCACTGCCCACTCCATGGTCCGAGTGCGTTGATGAAACGTACCGTTTTGGAAAGCTAATGACAGCACCTTTCCAGCGATGTATGTCACTTGGCCAGAATATTTTTCTAAAGTTACGAAAAATGGCACTGAAACCGCGCATTTTTAGTTAGCCTACACTGGCATGATCAAGTGGCCACTGCCCACTCCATGGTCCGAGTGCGTTGATGAAACTTACCATTTTGGAAAGCTAATGGCAGCACCTTTCCAGCGATATATGCCACTTGGCCAGAATATTTTTCTAAAGTTACGAAAAATGGCACTGAAAAAGCGCATTTTTAGTTAGCCTACACTGGCATGATCAAGTGGCCACTGCCCACACCATGGTGGGCACTGCCCACTCCATGGTCCGAGTGCGTTGATGAAACGTACCATTTTGGAAAGCTAATGGTAGCATCTTTCCAGCGATATATGCCACTTGGCCAGAATATTTTTCTAAAGTTACGAAAAATGCCACTGAAAACGCGCATTTTTAGTTAGCCTAAACTGGCATGATCAAGTGGCCACTGCCCACTCCATGGTGGGCACTGCCCACTCCATGGTCCGAGTGCGTTGATGAAACGTACCATTTTGGAAAGCTAATGGCAGCACCTTTCCAGCGATATATGCCACTTGGCCAGAATACTTTTCTAAAGTTACGAAAAATGGCACTGAAAAAGCGCATTTTTAGTTAGCCTACACTGGCATGATCAAGTGGCCACTGCCCACTCCATGGTGGGCACTGTCCACTCCATGGTCCGAGTGCGTTGATGAAACTTACCATTTTGGAAAGCTAATGGCAGCACCTTTCCAGCGATATATGCCACTTGGCCAGAATATTTTTCTAAAGTTACGAAAAATGGCACTGAAAACGCGCATTTTTAGTTAGCCTACACTGGCATGATCAAGTGGCCACTGCCCACTCCATGGTCCGAGTGCGTTGATGAAACTTACCATTTTGGAAAGCTAATGACAGCACCTTTCCAGCGATATATGCCACTTGGCCAGAATATTTTTCTAAAGTTACGAAAAATGGCACTGAAACCGCGCATTTTTAGTTAGCCTACACTGGCATGATCAAGTGGCCACTGCCCACTCCATGGTCCGAGTGCGTTGATGAAACTTACCATTTTGGAAAGCTAATGGCAGCACCTTTCCAGCGATATATGCCACTTGGCCAGAATATTTTTCTAAAGTTACGAAAAATGCCACTGAAAACGCGCATTTTTAGTTAGCCTACTATACACTGGCATGATGAAGTGGCCACTGCCCACTCCATGGTCCGAGTGCGTTGATGAAACTTACCATTTTGGAAAGCTAATGACAGCACCTTTCCAGCGATGTATGTCACTTGGCCAGAATATTTTTCTAAAGTTACTAAATGGCACTGAAACCGCGCATTTTTAGTTAGCCTACACTGGCATGATCAAGTGGCCACTGCCCACTCCATGGTCCGAGTGCGTTGATGAAACTTACCATTTTGGAAAGCTAATGGCAGCACCTTTCCAGCGATGTATGTCACTTGGCCAGAATATTTTTCTAAAGTTACGAAAAATGGCACTGAAACCGCGCATTTTTAGTTAGCCTACTATACACTGGCATGATGAAGTGGCCACTGCCCACTCCATGGTCCGAGTGCGTTGATGAAGCTTACCATTTTGGAAGGCTAATGACAGCACCTTTCCAGCGATGTATGTCACTTGACCAGAATATTTTTCTAAAGTTACGAAAAATGGCACTGAAAACGCGCATTTTTAGTTAGCCTACACTGGCATGATCAAGTGGCCACTGCCCACTCCATGGTCCGAGTGCGTTGATGAAACTTACCATTTTGGAAAGCTAATGACAGCACCTTTCCAGCGATGTATGTCACTTGGCCAGAATATTTTTCTAAAGTTACTAAATGGCACTGAAACCGCGCATTTTTAGTTAGCCTACACTGGCATGATCAAGTGGCCACTGCCCACTCCATGGTGGGCACTGTCCACTCCATGGTCCGAGTGCGTTGATGAAACTTACCATTTTGGAAAGCTAATGGCAGCACCTTTCCAGCGATATATGCCACTTGGCCAGAATATTTTTCTAAAGTTACGAAAAATGGCACTGAAAACGCGCATTTTTAGTTAGCCTACACTGGCATGATCAAGTGGCCACTGCCCACTCCATGGTCCGAGTGCGTTGATGAAACTTACCATTTTGGAAAGCTAATGGCAGCACCTTTCCAGCGATATATGCCACTTGGCCAGAATATTTTTCTAAAGTTACGAAAAATGGCACTGAAAACGCGCATTTTTAGTTAGCCTACACTGGCATGATCAAGTGGCCACTGCCCACTCCATGGTGGGCACTGTCCACTCCATGGTCCGAGTGCGTTGATGAAACTTACCATTTTGGAAAGCTAATGGCAGCACCTTTCCAGCGATATATGCCACTTGGCCAGAATATTTTTCTAAAGTTACGAAAAATGCCACTGAAAACGCGCATTTTTAGTTAGCCTACTATACACTGGCATGATGAAGTGGCCACTGCCCACTCCATGGTCCGAGTGCGTTGATGAAACTTACCATTTTGGAAAGCTAATGACAGCACCTTTCCAGCGATGTATGTCACTTGGCCAGAATATTTTTCTAAAGTTACTAAATGGCACTGAAACCGCGCATTTTTAGTTAGCCTACACTGGCATGATCAAGTGGCCACTGCCCACTCCATGGTCCGAGTGCGTTGATGAAACTTACCATTTTGGAAAGCTAATGGCAGCACCTTTCCAGCGATGTATGTCACTTGGCCAGAATATTTTTCTAAAGTTACGAAAAATGGCACTGAAACCGCGCATTTTTAGTTAGCCTACTATACACTGGCATGATGAAGTGGCCACTGCCCACTCCATGGTCCGAGTGCGTTGATGAAGCTTACCATTTTGGAAGGCTAATGACAGCACCTTTCCAGCGATGTATGTCACTTGACCAGAATATTTTTCTAAAGTTACGAAAAATGGCACTGAAAACGCGCATTTTTAGTTAGCCTACACTGGCATGATCAAGTGGCCACTGCCCACTCCATGGTCCGAGTGCGTTGATGAAACTTACCATTTTGGAAAGCTAATGACAGCACCTTTCCAGCGATGTATGTCACTTGGCCAGAATATTTTTCTAAAGTTACTAAATGGCACTGAAACCGCGCATTTTTAGTTAGCCTACACTGGCATGATCAAGTGGCCACTGCCCACTCCATGGTCCGAGTGCGTTGATGAAACTTACCATTTTGGAAAGCTAATGGCAGCACCTTTCCAGCGATGTATGCCACTTGGCCAGAATATTTTTCTAAAGTTACGAAAAATGGCACTGAAACCGCGCATTTTTAGTTAGCCTACACTGGCATGATCAAGTGGCCACTGCCCACTCCATGGTGGGCACTGCCCACTCCATGGTCCGAGTGCGTTGATGAAACGTACCATTTTGGAAAGCTAATGGCAGCACCTTTCCAGCGATATATGCCACTTGGCCAGAATACTTTTCTAAAGTTACGAAAAATGGCACTGAAAAAGCGCATTTTTAGTTAGCCTACACTGGCATGATCAAGTGGCCACTGCCCACTCCATGGTCCGAGTGCGTTGATGAAACTTACCATTTTGGAAAGCTAATGGCAGCACCTTTCCAGCGATGTATGTCACTTGGCCAGGATATTTTTCTAAAGTTACGAAAAATGGCACTGAAACCGCGCATTTTTAGTTAGCCTACACTGGCATGATCAAGTGGCCACTGCCCACTCCATGGTCCGAGTGCGTTGATGAAACTTACCATTTTGGAAAGCTAATGACAGCACCTTTCCAGCGATGTATGTCACTTGGCCAGAATATTTTTCTAAAGTTACGAAAAATGGCACTGAAAACGCGCATTTTTAGTTAGCCTACACTGGCATGATCAAGTGGCCACTGCCCACTCCATGGTGGGCACTGCCCACTCCATGGTCCGAGTGCGTTGATGAAACTTACCATTTTGGAAAGCTAATGGCAGCCAATGGTGGGCACTGCCCACTCCATGGTCCGAGTGCGTTGATGAAACGTACCATTTTGTAAAGCTAATGGTAGCACCTTTCCAGCGATATATGCCACTTGGCCAGAATATTTTTCTAAAGTTACGAAAAATGGCACTGAAAACGCGCATTTTTAGTTAGCCTAAACTGGCATGATCAAGTGGCCACTGCCCACTCCATGGTGGGCACTGCCCACTCCATGGTCCGAGTGCGTTGATGAAACGTACCATTTTGGAAAGCTAATGGCAGCACCTTTCCAGCGATATATGCCACTTGGCCAGAATACTTTTCTAAAGTTACGAAAAATGGCACTGAAAAAGCGCATTTTTAGTTAGCCTACACTGGCATGATCAAGTGGCCACTGCCCACTCCATGGTGGGCACTGTCCACTCCATGGTCCGAGTGCGTTGATGAAACTTACAATTTTGGAAAGCTAATGGCAGCACCTTTCCAGCGATATATGCCACTTGGCCAGAATATTTTTCTAAAGTTACGAAAAATGGCACTGAAAACGCGCATTTTTAGTTAGCCTACACTGGCATGATCAAGTGGCCACTGCCCACTCCATGGTGGGCACTGCCCACTCCATGGTCCGAGTGCGTTGATGAAACGTACCATTTTGGAAAGCTAATGGCAGCACCTTTCCAGCGATATATGCCACTTGGCCAGAATATTTTTCTAAAGTTACGAAAAATGGCACTGAAAAAGCGCATTTTTAGTTAGCCTACACCGGCATGATCAAGTGGCCACTGCCCACTCCATGGTCCGAGTGCGTTGATGAAACTTACCATTTTGGAAAGCTTAATGGCAGCACCTTTCCAGCGATGTATGTCACTTGGCCAGAATATTTTTCTAAAGTTACGAAAAATGGCACTGAAACCGCGCATTTTTAGTTAGCCTACACTGGCATGATCAAGTGGCCACTGCCCACTCCATGGTGGGCACTGCCCACTCCATGGTCCGAGTGCGTTGATGAAACGTACCATTTTGGAAAGCTAATGGCAGCACCTTTCCAGCGATATATGCCACTTGGCCAGAATATTTTTCTAAAGTTACGAAAAATGGCACTGAAAACGCGCATTTTTAGTTAGCCTACACTGGCATGATCAAGTGGCCACTGCCCACTCCATGGTCCGAGTGCGTTGATGAAACTTACCATTTTGGAAAGCTAATGGCAGCACCTTTCCAGCGATGTATGTCACTTGGCCAGAATATTTTTCTAAAGTTACGAAAAATGGCACTGAAACCGCGCATTTTTAGTTAGCCTACACTGGCATGATCAAGTGGCCACTGCCCACTCCATGGTCCGAGTGCGTTGATGAAACTTACCATTTTGGAAAGCTAATGACAGCACCTTTCCAGCGATGTATGTCACTTGGCCAGAATATTTTTCTAAAGTTACGAAAAATGGCACTGAAAACGCGCATTTTTAGTTAGCCTACACTGGCATGATCAAGTGGCCACTGCCCACTCCATGGTGGGCACTGCCCACTCCATGGTCCGAGTGCGTTGATGAAACTTACCATTTTGGAAAGCTAATGGCAGCCAATGGTGGGCACTGCCCACTCCATGGTCCGAGTGCGTTGATGAAACGTACCATTTTGTAAAGCTAATGGTAGCACCTTTCCAGCGATATATGCCACTTGGCCAGAATATTTTTCTAAAGTTACGAAAAATGCCACTGAAAACGCGCATTTTTAGTTAGCCTAAACTGGCATGATCAAGTGGCCACTGCCCACTCCATGGTGGGCACTGCCCACTCCATGGTCCGAGTGCGTTGATGAAACATACCATTTTGGAAAGCTAATGGCAGCACCTTTCCAGCGATATATGCCACTTGGCCAGAATACTTTTCTAAAGTTACGAAAAATGGCACTGAAAAAGCGCATTTTTAGTTAGCCTACACTGGCATGATCAAGTGGCCACTGCCCACTCCATGGTGGGCACTGTCCACTCCATGGTCCGAGTGCGTTGATGAAACTTACAATTTTGGAAAGCTAATGGCAGCACCTTTCCAGCGATATATGCCACTTGGCCAGAATATTTTTCTAAAGTTACGAAAAATGGCACTGAAAACGCGCATTTTTAGTTAGCCTACACTGGCATGATCAAGTGGCCACTGCCCACTCCATGGTGGGCACTGCCCACTCCATGGTCCGAGTGCGTTGATGAAACGTACCATTTTGGAAAGCTAATGGCAGCACCTTTCCAGCGATATATGCCACTTGGCCAGAATATTTTTCTAAAGTTACGAAAAATGGCACTGAAAAAGCGCATTTTTAGTTAGCCTACACCGGCATGATCAAGTGGCCACTGCCCACTCCATGGTCCGAGTGCGTTGATGAAACGTACCATTTTGGAAAGCTAATGGCAGCACCTTTCCAGCGATATATGCCACTTGGCCAGAATATTTTTCTAAAGTTACGAAAAATGGCACTGAAAAAGCGCATTTTTAGTTAGCCTACACCGGCATGATCAAGTGGCCACTGCCCACTCCATGGTCCGAGTGCGTTGATGAAACTTACCATTTTGGAAAGCTAATGGCAGCACCTTTCCAGCGATATATGCCACTTGGCCAGAATATTTTTCTAAAGTTACGAAAAATGGCACTGAAAACGCGCATTTTTAGTTAGCCTACACTGGCATGATCAAGTGGCCACTGCCCACTCCATGGTCCGAGTGCGTTGATGAAACTTACCATTTTGGAAAGCTAATGACAGCACCTTTCCAGCGATGTATGTCACTTGGCCAGAATATTTTTCTAAAGTTACTAAATGGCACTGAAACCGCGCATTTTTAGTTAGCCTACACTGGCATGATCAAGTGGCCACTGCCCACTCCATGGTCCGAGTGCGTTGATGAAACTTACCATTTTGGAAAGCTAATGGCAGCACCTTTCCAGCGATGTATGCCACTTGGCCAGAATATTTTTCTAAAGTTACGAAAAATGGCACTGAAACCGCGCATTTTTAGTTAGCCTACACTGGCATGATCAAGTGGCCACTGCCCACTCCATGGTGGGCACTGCCCACTCCATGGTCCGAGTGCGTTGATGAAACGTACCATTTTGGAAAGCTAATGGCAGCACCTTTCCAGCGATATATGCCACTTGGCCAGAATACTTTTCTAAAGTTACGAAAAATGGCACTGAAAAAGCGCATTTTTAGTTAGCCTACACTGGCATGATCAAGTGGCCACTGCCCACTCCATGGTCCGAGTGCGTTGATGAAACTTACCATTTTGGAAAGCTAATGGCAGCACCTTTCCAGCGATGTATGTCACTTGGCCAGAATATTTTTCTAAAGTTACGAAAAATGGCACTGAAACCGCGCATTTTTAGTTAGCCTACACTGGCATGATCAAGTGGCCACTGCCCACTCCATGGTCCGAGTGCGTTGATGAAACTTACCATTTTGGAAAGCTAATGACAGCACCTTTCCAGCGATGTATGTCACTTGGCCAGAATATTTTTCTAAAGTTACGAAAAATGGCACTGAAAACGCGCATTTTTAGTTAGCCTACACTGGCATGATCAAGTGGCCACTGCCCACTCCATGGTGGGCACTGCCCACTCCATGGTCCGAGTGCGTTGATGAAACTTACCATTTTGGAAAGCTAATGGCAGCCAATGGTGGGCACTGCCCACTCCATGGTCCGAGTGCGTTGATGAAACGTACCATTTTGTAAAGCTAATGGTAGCACCTTTCCAGCGATATATGCCACTTGGCCAGAATATTTTTCTAAAGTTACGAAAAATGCCACTGAAAACGCGCATTTTTAGTTAGCCTAAACTGGCATGATCAAGTGGCCACTGCCCACTCCATGGTGGGCACTGCCCACTCCATGGTCCGAGTGCGTTGATGAAACGTACCATTTTGGAAAGCTAATGGCAGCACCTTTCCAGCGATATATGCCACTTGGCCAGAATACTTTTCTAAAGTTACGAAAAATGGCACTGAAAAAGCGCATTTTTAGTTAGCCTACACTGGCATGATCAAGTGGCCACTGCCCACTCCATGGTGGGCACTGTCCACTCCATGGTCCGAGTGCGTTGATGAAACTTACAATTTTGGAAAGCTAATGGCAGCACCTTTCCAGCGATATATGCCACTTGGCCAGAATATTTTTCTAAAGTTACGAAAAATGGCACTGAAACCGCGCATTTTTAGTTAGCCTACACTGGCATGATCAAGTGGCCACTGCCCACTCCATGGTGGGCACTGCCCACTCCATGGTCCGAGTGCGTTGATGAAACGTACCATTTTGGAAAGCTAATGGCAGCACCTTTCCAGCGATATATGCCACTTGGCCAGAATATTTTTCTAAAGTTACGAAAAATGGCACTGAAAAAGCGCATTTTTAGTTAGCCTACACCGGCATGATCAAGTGGCCACTGCCCACTCCATGGTCCGAGTGCGTTGATGAAACTTACCATTTTGGAAAGCTTAATGGCAGCACCTTTCCAGCGATGTATGTCACTTGGCCAGAATATTTTTCTAAAGTTACGAAAAATGGCACTGAAACCGCGCATTTTTAGTTAGCCTACACTGGCATGATCAAGTGGCCACTGCCCACTCCATGGTCCGAGTGCGTTGATGAAACTTACCATTTTGGAAAGCTAATGGTAGCACCTTTCCAGCGATATATGCCACTTGGCCAGAATATTTTTCTAAAGTTACGAAAAATGCCACTGAAAACGCGCATTTTTAGTTAGCCTACTATACACTGGCATGATGAAGTGGCCACTGCCCACTCCATGGTCCGAGTGCGTTGATGAAACTTACCATTTTGGAAAGCTAATGGCAGCACCTTTCCAGCGATATATGCCACTTGGCCAGAATATTTTTCTAAAGTTACGAAAAATGCCACTGAAAACGCGCATTTTTAGTTAGCCTAAACTGGCATGATCAAGTGGCCACTGCCCACTCCATGGTGGGCACTGCCCACTCCATGGTGGGCACTGCCCACTCCATGGTCCGAGTGCGTTGATGAAACGTACCATTTTGGAAAGCTAATGGCAGCACCTTTCCAGCGATATATGCCACTTGGCCAGAATATTTTTCTAAAGTTACGAAAAATGCCACTGAAAACGCGCATTTTTAGTTAGCCTACTATACACTGGCATGATGAAGTGGCCACTGCCCACTCCATGGTCCGAGTGCGTTGATGAAACGTACCATTTTGGAAAGCTAATGGCAGCACCTTTCCAGCGATATATGCCACTTGGCCAGAATATTTTTCTAAAGTTACGAAAAATGGCACTGAAAACGCGCATTTTTAGTTAGCCTACTATACACTGGCATGATGAAGTGGCCACTGCCCACTCCATGGTCCGAGTGCGTTGATGAAACTTACCATTTTGGAAAGCTAATGGCAGCACCTTTCCAGCGATATATGCCACTTGGCCAGAATATTTTTCTAAAGTTACGAAAAATGCCACTGAAAACGCGCATTTTTAGTTAGCCTACTATACACTGGCATGATGAAGTGGCCACTGCCCACTCCATGGTCCGAGTGCGTTGATGAAACTTACCATTTTGGAAAGCTAATGACAGCACCTTTCCAGCGATTTATGTCACTTGGCCAGAACATTTTTCTAAAGTTACGAAAAATGGCACTGAAACCGCGCATTTTTAGTTAGCCTACACTGGCATGATCAAGTGGCCACTGCCCACTCCATGGTCCGAGTGCGTTGATGAAACTTACCATTTTGGAAAGCTAATGGCAGCACCTTTCCAGCGATATATGCCACTTGGCCAGAATATTTTTCTAAAGTTTCGAAAAATGGCATGATCAAGTGGCCACTGCCCACACCATGGTGGCCACTGCCCACTCCATGGTCCGAGTGCGTTGATGAAACTTACCATTTTGAAAAGCTAATGGCAGCACCTTTCCAGCGATATATGCCACTTGGCCAGAATATTTTTCTAAAGTTACGAAAAATGGCACTGAAAAAGCGCATTTTTAGTTAGCCTACACTGGCATGATCAAGTGGCCACTGCCCACACCATGGTGGGCACTGCCCACTCCATGGTCCGAGTGCGTTGATGAAACGTACCATTTTGGAAAGCTAATGACAGCACCTTTGCAGTGATGTATGTCACTTGGCCAGAATATTTTTCTAAAGTTACGAAAAATGGCACTGAAACCGCGCATTTTTAGTTAGCCTACACTGGCATGATCAAGTGGCCACTGCCCACTCCATGGTCCGAGTGCGTTGATGAAACTTACTATTTTGGAAAGCTAATAGCAGCACCTTTCCAGCGATATATGCCACTTGGCCAGAATATTTTTCTAAAGTTACGAAAAATGCCACTGAAAACGCGCATTTTTAGTTAGCCTACTATACACTGGCATGATGAAGTGGCCACTGCCCACTCCATGGTCCGAGTGCGTTGATGAAACTTACCATTTTGGAAAGCTAATGGCAGCACCTTTCCAGCGATATATGCCACTTGGCCAGAATATTTTTCTAAAGTTACGAAAAATGGCACTGAAACCGCGCATTTTTAGTTAGCCTACACTGGCATGATCAAGTGGCCACTGCCCACACCATGGTGGGCACTGCCCACTCCATGGTCCGAGTGCGTTGATGAAACTTACCATTTTGGAAAGCTAATGGCAGCACCTTTCCAGCGATATATGCCACTTGGCCAGAATATTTTTCTAAAGTTACGAAAAATGGCACTGAAAAAGCGCATTTTTAGTTAGCCTACACTGGCATGATCAAGTGGCCACTGCCCACACCATGGTGGGCACTGCCCACTCCATGGTCCGAGTGCGTTGATGAAACGTACCGTTTTGGAAAGCTAATGACAGCACCTTTCCAGCGATGTATGTCACTTGGCCAGAATATTTTTCTAAAGTTACGAAAAATGGCACTGAAACCGCGCATTTTTAGTTAGCCTACACTGGCATGATCAAGTGGCCACTGCCCACTCCATGGTCCGAGTGCGTTGATGAAACTTACCATTTTGGAAAGCTAATGACAGCACCTTTCCAGCGATATATGTCACTTGGCCAGAATATTTTTCTAAAGTTACGAATAATGGCACTGAAACCGCGCATTTTTAGTTAGCCTACACTGGCATGATCAAGTGGCCACTGCCTACTCCATGGTCCGAGTGCGATGATGAAACTTACCATTTTGGAAAGCTAATGGCAGCACCTTTCCAGCGATATATGCCACTTGGCCAGAATATTTTTCTAAAGTTACGAAAAATGGCATGATCAAGTGGCCACTGCCCACACCATGGTGGGCACTGCCCACTCCATGATCCGAGTGCGTTGATGAAACGTACCATTTTGGAAAGCTAATGGCAGCACCTTTCCAGCGATATATGCCACTTGGCCAGAATATTTTTCTAAAGTTACGAAAAATGCCACTGAAAACGCGCATTTTTAGTTAGCCTACTATACACTGGCATGATGAAGTGGCCACTGCCCGCTCCATGGTCCGAGTGCGTTGATGAAACTTACCATTTTGGAAAGCTAATGACAGCACCTTTCCAGCGATATATGCCACTTGGCCAGAATATTTTTCTAAAGTTACGAAAAATGGCACTGAAAAAGCGCATTTTTAGTTAGCCTACACTGGCATGATCAAGTGGCCACTGCCCACTCCATGGTCCGAGTGCGTTGATGAAACTTACCATTTTGGAAAGCCAATGGCAGCACCTTTCCAGCGATATATGCCACTTGGCCAGAATATTTTTCTAAAGTTACGAAAAATGATGAAGTGGCCACTGCCCACTCCATGGTCCGAGTGCGTTGATGAAACTTACCATTTTGGAAAGCTAATGACAGCACCTTTCCAGCGATATATGCCACTTGGCCAGAATATTTTTCTAAAGTTACGAAAAATGCCACTGAAAACGCGCATTTTTAGTTAGCCTACTATACACTGGCATGATGAAGTGGCCACTGCCCGCTCCATGGTCCGAGTGCGTTGATGAAACTTACCATTTTGGAAAGCTAATGACAGCACCTTTCCAGCGATGTATGTCACTTGACCAGAATATTTGTCTAAAGTTACGAAAAATGGCACTGAAACCGCGCATTTTTAGTTAGCCTACACTGGCATGATCAAGTGGCCACTGCCCACTCCATGGTCCGAGTGCGTTGATGAAACTTACCATTTTGGAAAGCTAATGGCAGCACCTTTCCAGCGATATATGCCACTTGGCCAGAATATTTTTCTAAAGTTACGAAAAATGGCATGATCAAGTGGCCACTGCCCACACCATGGTGGGCACTGCCCACTCCATGATCCGAGTGCGTTGATGAAACGTACCATTTTGGAAAGCTAATGGCAGCACCTTTCCAGCGATATATGCCACTTGGCCAGAATATTTTTCTAAAGTTACGAAAAATGGCACTGAAAACGCGCATTTTTAGTTAGCCTACACTGGCATGATCAAGTGGCCACTGCTCACTCCATGGTGGGCACTGCCCACTCCATGGTCCGAGTGCGTTGATGAAACGTACCATTTTGGAAAGCTAATGGCAGCACCTTTCCAGCGATATATGCCACTTGGCCAGAATATTTTTCTAAAGTTACGAAAAATGGCACTGAAAACGCGTATTTTTAGTTAGCCTACACTGGCATGATCAAGTGGCCACTGCCCACTCCATGGTCCGAGTGCGTTCGTGAAACGTACCATTTTGGAAAGCTAATGGCAGCACCTTTCCAGCGATATATGCCACTTGGCCAGAATATTTTTCTAAAGTTACGAAAAATGCCACTGAAAACGCGCATTTTTAGTTAGCCTACTATACACTGGCATGATGAAGTGGCCACTGCCCACTCCATGGTCCGAGTGCGTTGATGAAACTTACCATTTTGGAAAGCTAATGACAGCACCTTTCCAGCGATATATGTCACTTGGCCAAAATATTTTTCTAAAGTTACGAATAATGGCACTGAAACCGCGCATTTTTAGTTAGCCTACACTGGCATGATCAAGTGGCCACTGCCCACTCCATGGTCCGAGTGCGATGATGAAACTTACCATTTTGGAAAGCTAATGGCAGCACCTTTCCAGCGATATATGCCACTTGGCCAGAATATTTTTCTAAAGTTACGAAAAATGGCATGATCAAGTGGCCACTGCCCACACCATGGTGGGCACTGCCCACTCCATGATCCGAGTGCGTTGATGAGACGTACCATTTTGGAAAGCTAATGGCAGCACCTTTCCAGCGATATATGCCACTTGGCCAGAATATTTTTCTAAAAATACGAAAAATGCCACTGAAAACGCGCATTTTTAGTTAGCCTACTATACACTGGCATGATGAAGTGGCCACTGCCCGCTCCATGGTCCGAGTTTGTTGATGAATCTTACCATTTTGGAAAGCTAATGACAGCACCTTTCCAGCGATGTATGTCACTTGGCCAGAATATTTTTCTAAAGTTACGAAAAATGGCACTGAAACCGCGCATTTTTAGTTAGCCTACACTGGCATGATCAAGTGGCCACTGCCCACTCCATGGTCCGAGTGCGTTGATGAAACTTACCATTTTGGAAAGCTAATGGCAGCACCTTTCCAGCGATATATGCCACTTGGCCAGAATATTTTTCTAAAGTTACGAAAAATGGCATGATCAAGTGGCCACTGCCCACACCATGGTGGGCACTGCCCACTCCATGATCCGAGTGCGTTGATGAAACGTACCATTTTGGAAAGCTAATGACAGCACCTTTCCAGCGATATATGCCACTTGGCCAGAATATTTTTCTAAAGTTACGAAAAATGGCACTGAAAACGCGCATTTTTAGTTAGCCTACACTGGCATGATCAAGTGGCCACTGCTCACTCCATGGTGGGCACTGCCCACTCCATGGTCCGAGTGCGTTGATGAAACGTACCATTTTGGAAAGCTAATGGCAGCACCTTTCCAGCGATATATGCCACTTGGCCAGAATATTTTTCTAAAGTTACGAAAAATGGCACAGAAAACGCGCATTTTTAGTTAGCCTACACTGGCATGATCAAGTGGCCACTGCTCACTCCATGGTGGGCACTGCCCACTCCATGGTCCGAGTGCGTTGATGAAACGTACCATTTTAGAAAGCTAATGACAGCACCTTTCCAGCGATGTATGTCACTTGGCCAGAATATTTTTCTAAAGTTACGAAAAATGGCACTGAAACCGCGCATTTTTAGTTAGCCTACACTGGCATGATCAAGTGGCCACTGCCCACTCCATGGTCCGAGTGCGTTGATGAAACTTACCATTTTGGAAAGCTAATAGCAGCACCTTTCCAGCGATATATGCCACTTGGCCAGAATATTTTTCTAAAGTTACGAAAAATGGCATGATCAAGTGGCCACTGCCCACACCATGGTGGGCACTGCCCACTCCATGATCCGAGTGCGTTGATGAAACGTACCATTTTGGAAAGCTAATGGCAGCACCTTTCCAGCGATATATGCCACTTGGCCAGAATATTTTTCTAAAGTTACGAAAAATGGCACTGAAAACGCGCATTTTTAGTTAGCCTACACTGGCATGATCAAGTGGCCACTGCTCACTCCATGATGGGCACTGCCCACTCCATGGTCCGAGTGCGTTGATGAAACTTACTATTTTGGAAAGCTAATGGCAGCACCTTTCCAGCGATATATGCCACTTGGCCAGATTATTTTTCTAAAGTTACGAAAAATGGCACTGAAAAAGCGCATTTTTAGTTAGCCTACACTGGCATGATCAAGTGGCCACTGCCCACTCCATGGTCCGAGTGTGTTGATGAAACTTACCATTTTGGAAAGCTAATGGCAGCACCTTTCCAGCGATATATGCCGCTTGGCCAGAATATTTTTCTAAAGTTACGAAAAATGCCACTGAAAACGCGCATTTTTAGTTAGCCTACTATACACTGGCATGATGAAGTGGCCACTGCCCACTCCATGGTCCGAGTGCGTTGATGAAACTTACCATTTTGGAAAGCTAATGACAGCACCTTTCCAGCGATGTATGTCACTTGGCCAGAATATTTTTCTAAAGTTACGAAAAATGGCACTGAAAAAGCGCATTTTTAGTTAGCCTACACTGGCATGATCAAGTGGCCACTGCCCACTCCATGGTCCGAGTGTGTTGATGAAACTTACCATTTTGGAAAGCTAATGGCAGCACCTTTCCAGCGATATATGCCACTTGGCCAGAATATTTTTCTAAAGTTACGAAAAATGGCATGATCAAGTGGCCACTGCCCACACCATGGTGGGCACTGCCCACTCCATGGTCCGAGTGCGTTGATGAAACTTACCATTTTGGAAAGCTAATGGCAGCGCCTTTCCAGCGATATATGCCACTTGGCCAGAATATTTTTCTAAAGTTACGAAAAATGCCACTGAAAACGCGCATTTTTAGTTAGCCTACTATACACTGGCATGATGAAGTGGCCACTGTCCGCTCCATGGTCCGAGTGCGTTGATGAAACGTACCATTTTGGAAAGCTAATGATAGCACCTTTCCAGCGATGTATGTCACTTGGCCAGAATATTTTTCTAAAGTTACGAAAAATGGCACTGAAACCGCGCATTTTTAGTTAGCCTACACTGGCATGATCAAGTGGCCACTGCCCACTCCATGGTGGGCACTGCCCACTCCATGGTCCGAGTGCGTTGATGAAACGTACCATTTTGGAAAGCTAATGGCAGCACCTTTCCAGCGATATATGCCACTTGGCCAGAATATTTTTCTAAAGTTACGAAAAATGGCACTGAAAACGCGTATTTTTAGTTAGCCTACACTGGCATGATCAAGTGGCCACTGCCCACTCCATGGTCCGAGTGCGTTCGTGAAACGTACCATTTTGGAAAGCTAATGGCAGCACCTTTCCAGCGATATATGCCACTTGGCCAGAATATTTTTCTAAAGTTACGAAAAATGGCACTGAAAACGCGTATTTTTAGTTAGCCTACACTGGCATGATCAAGTGGCCACTGCCCACTCCATGGTCCGAGTGCGTTCGTGAAACGTACCATTTTGGAAAGCTAATGGCAGCACCTTTCCAGCGATATATGCCACTTGGCCAGAATATTTTTCTAAAGTTACGAAAAATGCCACTGAAAACGCGCATTTTTAGTTAGCCTACTATACACTGGCATGATGAAGTGGCCACTGCCCACTCCATGGTCCGAGTGCGTTGATGAAACTTACCATTTTGGAAAGCTAATGACAGCACCTTTCCAGCGATATATGTCACTTGGCCAAAATATTTTTCTAAAGTTACGAATAATGGCACTGAAACCGCGCATTTTTAGTTAGCCTACACTGGCATGATCAAGTGGCCACTGCCCACTCCATGGTACGAGTGCGATGATGAAACTTACCATTTTGGAAAGCTAATGGCAGCACCTTTCCAGCGATATATGCCACTTGGCCAGAATATTTTTCTAAAGTTACGAAAAATGGCATGATCAAGTGGCCACTGCCCACACCATGGTGGGCACTGCCCACTCCATGATCCGAGTGCGTTGATGAAACGTACCATTTTGGAAAGCTAATGACAGCACCTTTCCAGCGATATATGTCACTTGGCCAAAATATTTTTCTAAAGTTACGAATAATGGCACTGAAACCGCGCATTTTTAGTTAGCCTACACTGGCATGATCAAGTGGCCACTGCCCACTCCATGGTACGAGTGCGATGATGAAACTTACCATTTTGGAAAGCTAATGGCAGCACCTTTCCAGCGATATATGCCACTTGGCCAGAATATTTTTCTAAAGTTACGAAAAATGCCACTGAAAACGCGCATTTTTAGTTAGCCTACTATACACTGGCATGATGAAGTGGCCACTGCCCACTCCATGGTCCGAGTGCGTTGATGAAACTTACCATTTTGGAAAGCTAATGACAGCACCTTTCCAGCGATATATGTCACTTGGCCAAAATATTTTTCTAAAGTTACGAATAATGGCACTGAAACCGCGCATTTTTAGTTAGCCTACACTGGCATGATCAAGTGGCCACTGCCCACTCCATGGTACGAGTGCGATGATGAAACTTACCATTTTGGAAAGCTAATGGCAGCACCTTTCCAGCGATATATGCCACTTGGCCAGAATATTTTTCTAAAGTTACGAAAAATGCCACTGAAAACGCGCATTTTTAGTTAGCCTACTATACACTGGCATGATGAAGTGGCCACTGCCCGCTCCATGGTCCGAGTTTGTTGATGAATCTTACCATTTTGGAAAGCTAATGACAGCACCTTTCCAGCGATGTATGTCACTTGGCCAGAATATTTTTCTAAAGTTACGAAAAATGGCACTGAAACCGCGCATTTTTAGTTAGCCTACACTGGCATGATCAAGTGGCCACTGCCCACTCCATGGTCCGAGTGCGTTGATGAAACTTACCATTTTGGAAAGCTAATGGCAGCACCTTTCCAGCGATATATGCCACTTGGCCAGAATATTTTTCTAAAGTTACGAAAAATGGCATGATCAAGTGGCCACTGCCCACACCATGGTGGGCACTGCCCACTCCATGATCCGAGTGCGTTGATGAAACGTACCATTTTGGAAAGCTAATGGCAGCACCTTTCCAGCGATATATGTCACTTGGCCAGAATATTTTTCTAAAGTTACGAAAAATGGCACTGAAAACGCGCATTTTTAGTTAGCCTACACTGGCATGATCAAGTGGCCACTGCTCACTCCATGGTGGGCACTGCCCACTCCATGGTCCGAGTGCGTTGATGAAACGTACCATTTTGGAAAGCTAATGGCAGCACCTTTCCAGCGATATATGCCACTTGGCCAGAATATTTTTCTAAAGTTACGAAAAATGGCACAGAAAACGCGCATTTTTAGTTAGCCTACACTGGCATGATCAAGTGGCCACTGCTCACTCCATGGTGGGCACTGCCCACTCCATGGTCCGAGTGCGTTGATGAAACGTACCATTTTGGAAAGCTAATGGCAGCACCTTTCCAGCGATGTACGTCACTTGGCCAGAATATTTTTCTAAAGTTACGAAAAATGGCACTGAAACCGCGCATTTTTAGTTAGCCTACACTGGCATGATCAAGTGGCCACTGCCCACTCCATGGTCCGAGTGCGTTGATGAAACTTACCATTTTGGAAAGCTAATAGCAGCACCTTTCCAGCGATATATGCCACTTGGCCAGAATATTTTTCTAAAGTTACGAAAAATGGCATGATCAAGTGGCCACTGCCCACACCATGGTGGGCACTGCCCACTCCATGATCCGAGTGCGTTGATGAAACGTACCATTTTGGAAAGCTAATGGCAGCACCTTTCCAGCGATATATGCCACTTGGCCAGAATATTTTTCTAAAGTTACGAAAAATGGCACTGAAAACGCGCATTTTTAGTTAGCCTACACTGGCATGATCAAGTGGCCACTGCTCACTCCATGGTGGGCACTGCCCACTCCATGGTCCGAGTGCGTTGATGAAACTTACTATTTTGGAAAGCTAATGGCAGCACCTTTCCAGCGATATATGCCACTTGGCCAGATTATTTTTCTAAAGTTACGAAAAATGGCACTGAAAAAGCGCATTTTTAGTTAGCCTACACTGGCATGATCAAGTGGCCACTGCCCACTCCATGGTCGAGTGTGTTGATGAAACTTACCATTTTGGAAAGCTAATGGCAGCACCTTTCCAGCGATATATGCCACTTGGCCAGAATATTTTTCTAAAGTTACGAAAAATGGCACTGAAAACGCGCATTTTTAGTTAGCCTACACTGGCATGATCAAGTGGCCACTGCTCACACCATGGTGGGCACTGCCCACTCCATGGTCCGAGTGCGTTGATGAAACGTACCATTTTGGAAAGCTAATGGCAGCACCTTTCCAGCGATATATGCCACTTGGCCAGAATATTTTTCTAAAGTTACGAAAAATGCCACTGAAAACGCGCATTTTTAGTTAGCCTACTATACACTGGCATGATGAAGTGGCCACTGCCCACTCCATGGTCCGAGTGCGTTGATGAAGCTTACCATTTTGGAAAGCTAATGACAGCACCTTTCCAGCGATGTATGTCACTTGGCCAGAATATTTTTCTAAAGTTACGAAAAATGGCACTGAAACCGCGCATTTTTAGTTAGCCTACACTGGCATGATCAAGTGGCCACTGCTCACACCATGGTGGGCACTGCCCACTCCATGGTCCGAGTGCGTTGATGAAACGTACCATTTTGGAAAGCTAATGGCAGCACCTTTCCAGCGATATATGCCACTTGGCCAGAATATTTTTCTAAAGTTACGAAAAATGGCATGATCAAGTGGCCACTGCCCACACCATGGTGGGCACTGCCCACTCCATGGTCCGAGTGCGTTGATGAAACTTACCATTTTGGAAAGCTAATGGCAGCGCCTTTCCAGCGATATATGCCACTTGGCCAGAATATTTTTCTAAAGTTACGAAAAATGCCACTGAAAACGCGCATTTTTAGTTAGCCTACTATACACTGGCATGATGAAGTGGCCACTGTCCGCTCCATGGTCCGAGTGCGTTGATGAAATTTACCATTTTGGAAAGCTAATGACAGCACCTTTCCAGCGATGTATGTCACTTGGCCAGAATATTTTTCTAAAGTTACGAAAAATGGCATGATCAAGTGGCCACTGCCCACACCATGGTGGGCACTGCCCACTCCATGATCCGAGTGCGTTGATGAAACGTACCATTTTGGAAAGCTAATGGCAGCACCTTTCCAGCGATATATGCCACTTGGCCAGAATATTTTTCTAAAGTTACGAAAAATGGCACTGAAAACGCGCATTTTTAGTTAGCCTACACTGGCATGATCAAGTGGCCACTGCTCACTCCATGGTGGGCACTGCCCACTCCATGGTCCGAGTGCGTTGATGAAACGTACCATTTTGGAAAGCTAATGGCAGCACCTTTCCAGCGATATATGCCACTTGGCCAGAATATTTTTCTAAAGTTACGAAAAATGGCACAGAAAACGCGCATTTTTAGTTAGCCTACACTGGCATGATCAAGTGGCCACTGCTCACTCCATGGTGGGCACTGCCCACTCCATGGTCCGAGTGCGTTGATGAAACGTACCATTTTAGAAAGCTAATGACAGCACCTTTCCAGCGATGTATGTCACTTGGCCAGAATATTTTTCTAAAGTTACGAAAAATGGCACTGAAACCGCGCATTTTTAGTTAGCCTACACTGGCATGATCAAGTGGCCACTGCCCACTCCATGGTCCGAGTGCGTTGCTGAAACTTACCATTTTGGAAAGCTAATAGCAGCACCTTTCCACCGATATATGCCACTTGGCCAGAATATTTTTCTAAAGTTACGAAAAATGGCATGATCAAGTGGCCACTGCCCACACCATGGTGGGCACTGCCCACTCCATGATCCGAGTGCGTTGATGAAACGTACCATTTTGGAAAGCTAATGGCAGCACCTTTCCAGCGATATATGCCACTTGGCCAGAATATTTTTCTAAAGTTACGAAAAATGCCACTGAAAACGCGCATTTTTAGTTAGCCTACACTGGCATGATCAAGTGGCCACTGCTCACACCATGGTGGGCACTGCCCACTCCATGGTCCGAGTGCGTTGATGAAACGTACCATTTTGGAAAGCTAATGGCAGCACCTTTCCAGCGATATATGCCACTTGGCCAGAATATTTTTCTAAAGTTACGAAAAATGCCACTGAAAACGCGCATTTTTAGTTAGCCTACTATACACTGGCATGATGAAGTGGCCACTGCCCACTCCATGGTCCGAGTGCGTTGATGAAGCTTACCATTTTGGAAAGCTAATGACAGCACCTTTCCAGCGATGTATGTCACTTGGCCAGAATATTTTTCTAAAGTTACGAAAAATGCCACTGAAAACGCGCATTTTTAGTTAGCCTACACTGGCATGATGAAGTGGCCACTGCTCACACCATGGTGGGCACTGCCCACTCCATGGTCCGAGTGCGTTGATGAAACGTACCATTTTGGAAAGCTAATGGCAGCACCTTTCCAGCGATATATGCCACTTGGCCAGAATATTTTTCTAAAGTTACGAAAAATGCCACTGAAAACGCGCTTTTTTAGTTAGCCTACTATACACTGGCATGATGAAGTGGCCACTGCCCACTCCATGGTCCGAGTGCGTTGATGAAGCTTACCATTTTGGAAAGCTAATGGCAGCACCTTTCCAGCGATATATGCCACTTGGCCAGAATATTTTTCTAAAGTTACGAAAAATGCCACTGAAAACGCGCATTTTTAGTTAGCCTACACTGGCATGATCAAGTGGCCACTGCTCACACCATGGTGGGCACTGCCCACTCCATGGTCCGAGTGCGTTGATGAAACGTACCATTTTGGAAAGCTAATGGCAGCACCTTTCCAGCGATATATGCCACTTGGCCAGAATATTTTTCTAAAGTTACGAAAAATGCCACTGAAAACGCGCATTTTTAGTTAGCCTACTATACACTGGCATGATGAAGTGGCCACTGCCCACTCCATGGTCCGAGTGCGTTGATGAAGCTTACCATTTTGGAAAGCTAATGGCAGCACCTTTCCAGCGATATATGCCACTTGGCCAGAATATTTTTCTAAAGTTACGAAAAATGCCACTGAAAACGCGCATTTTTAGTTAGCCTACACTGGCATGATCAAGTGGCCACTGCTCACACCATGGTGGGCACTGCCCACTCCATGGTCCGAGTGCGTTGATGAAACGTACCATTTTGGAAAGCTAATGGCAGCACCTTTCCAGCGATATATGCCACTTGGCCAGAATATTTTTCTAAAGTTACGAAAAATGCCACTGAAAACGCGCATTTTTAGTTAGCCTACTATACACTGGCATGATGAAGTGGCCACTGCCCACTCCATGGTCCGAGTGCGTTGATGAAGCTTACCATTTTGGAAAGCTAATGACAGCACCTTTCCAGCGATGTATGTCACTTGGCCAGAATATTTTTCTAAAGTTACGAAAAATGGCACTGAAACCGCGCATTTTTAGTTAGCCTACACTGGCATGATCAAGTGGCCACTGCTCACACCATGGTGGGCACTGCCCACTCCATGGTCCGAGTGCGTTGATGAAACGTACCATTTTGGAAAGCTAATGGCAGCACCTTTCCAGCGATATATGCCACTTGGCCAGAATATTTTTCTAAAGTTACGAAAAATGCCACTGAAAACGCGCATTTTTAGTTAGCCTACTATACACTGGCATGATGAAGTGGCCACTGCCCACTCCATGGTCCGAGTGCGTTGATGAAGCTTACCATTTTGGAAAGCTAATGGCAGCACCTTTCCAGCGATATATGCCACTTGGCCAGAATATTTTTCTAAAGTTACGAAAAATGCCACTGAAAACGCGCATTTTTAGTTAGCCTACACTGGCATGATCAAGTGGCCACTGCTCACACCATGGTGGGCACTGCCCACTCCATGGTCCGAGTGCGTTGATGAAACGTACCATTTTGGAAAGCTAATGGCAGCACCTTTCCAGCGATGTACGTCACTTGGCCAGAATATTTTTCTAAAGTTACGAAAAATGGCACTGAAACCGCGCATTTTTAGTTAGCCTACACTGGCATGATCAAGTGGCCACTGCCCACTCCATGGTCCGAGTGCGTTGATGAAACTTACCATTTTGGAAAGCTAATAGCAGCACCTTTCCAGCGATATATGCCACTTGGCCAGAATATTTTTCTAAAGTTACGAAAAATGGCATGATCAAGTGGCCACTGCCCACTCCATGGTCCGAGTGCGTTGATGAAGCTTACCATTTTGGAAAGCTAATGGCAGCACCTTTCCAGCGATATATGCCACTTGGCCAGAATATTTTTCTAAAGTTACGAAAAATGGCACAGAAAACGCGCATTTTTAGTTAGCCTACACTGGCATGATCAAGTGGCCACTGCTCACTCCATGGTGGGCACTGCCCACTCCATGGTCCGAGTGCGTTGATGAAACGTACCATTTTGGAAAGCTAATGGCAGCACCTTTCCAGCGATGTACGTCACTTGGCCAGAATATTTTTCTAAAGTTACGAAAAATGGCACTGAAACCGCGCATTTTTAGTTAGCCTACACTGGCATGATCAAGTGGCCACTGCCCACTCCATGGTCCGAGTGCGTTGATGAAACTTACCATTTTGGAAAGCTAATAGCAGCACCTTTCCAGCGATATATGCCACTTGGCCAGAATATTTTTCTAAAGTTACGAAAAATGGCATGATCAAGTGGCCACTGCCCACACCATGGTGGGCACTGCCCACTCCATGGTCCGAGTGCGTTGATGAAACGTACCATTTTGGAAAGCTAATGGCAGCACCTTTCCAGCGATATATGCCACTTGGCCAGAATATTTTTCTAAAGTTACGAAAAATGCCACTGAAAACGCGCATTTTTAGTTAGCCTACACTGGCATGATCAAGTGGCCACTGCTCACACCATGGTGGGCACTGCCCACTCCATGGTCCGAGTGCGTTGATGAAACGTACCATTTTGGAAAGCTAATGGCAGCACCTTTCCAGCGATATATGCCACTTGGCCAGAATATTTTTCTAAAGTTACGAAAAATGCCACTGAAAACGCGCATTTTTAGTTAGCCTACACTGGCATGATGAAGTGGCCACTGCCCACTCCATGGTCCGAGTGCGTTGATGAAGCTTACCATTTTGGAAAGCTAATGGCAGCACCTTTCCAGCGATATATGCCACTTGGCCAGAATATTTTTCTAAAGTTACGAAAAATGCCACTGAAAACGCGCATTTTTAGTTAGCCTACACTGGCATGATCAAGTGGCCACTGCTCACACCATGGTGGGCACTGCCCACTCCATGGTCCGAGTGCGTTGATGAAACGTACCATTTTGGAAAGCTAATGACAGCACCTTTCCAGCGATATATGCCACTTGGCCAGAATATTTTTCTAAAGTTACGAAAAATGCCACTGAAAACGCGCATTTTTAGTTAGCCTACTATACACTGGCATGATGAAGTGGCCACTGCCCACTCCATGGTCCGAGTGCGTTGATGAAGCTTACCATTTTGGAAAGCTAATGACAGCACCTTTCCAGCGATGTATGTCACTTGGCCAGAATATTTTTCTAAAGTTACGAAAAATGGCACTGAAACCGCGCATTTTTAGTTAGCCTACACTGGCATGATCAAGTGGCCACTGCTCACACCATGGTGGGCACTGCCCACTCCATGGTCCGAGTGCGTTGATGAAACGTACCATTTTGGAAAGCTAATGGCAGCACCTTTCCAGCGATATATGCCACTTGGCCAGAATATTTTTCTAAAGTTACGAAAAATGCCACTGAAAACGCGCATTTTTAGTTAGCCTACTATACACTGGCATGATGAAGTGGCCACTGCCCACTCCATGGTCCGAGTGCGTTGATGAAGCTTACCATTTTGGAAAGCTAATGGCAGCACCTTTCCAGCGATATATGCCACTTGGCCAGAATATTTTTCTAAAGTTACGAAAAATGCCACTGAAAACGCGCATTTTTAGTTAGCCTACACTGGCATGATCAAGTGGCCACTGCTCACACCATGGTGGGCACTGCCCACTCCATGGTCCGAGTGCGTTGATGAAACGTACCATTTTGGAAAGCTAATGGCAGCACCTTTCCAGCGATGTACGTCACTTGGCCAGAATATTTTTCTAAAGTTACGAAAAATGGCACTGAAAACGCGCATTTTTAGTTAGCCTACACTGGCATGATCAAGTGGCCACTGCCCACTCCATGGTCCGAGTGCGTTGATGAAACTTACCATTTTGGAAAGCTAATAGCAGCACCTTTCCAGCGATATATGCCACTTGGCCAGAATATTTTTCTAAAGTTACGAAAAATGGCATGATCAAGTGGCCACTGCCCACTCCATGGTCCGAGTGCGTTGATGAAGCTTACCATTTTGGAAAGCTAATGGCAGCACCTTTCCAGCGATATATGCCACTTGGCCAGAATATTTTTCTAAAGTTACGAAAAATGGCACAGAAAACGCGCATTTTTAGTTAGCCTACACTGGCATGATCAAGTGGCCACTGCTCACTCCATGGTGGGCACTGCCCACTCCATGGTCCGAGTGCGTTGATGAAACGTACCATTTTGGAAAGCTAATGGCAGCACCTTTCCAGCGATGTACGTCACTTGGCCAGAATATTTTTCTAAAGTTACGAAAAATGGCACTGAAACCGCGCATTTTTAGTTAGCCTACACTGGCATGATCAAGTGGCCACTGCCCACTCCATGGTCCGAGTGCGTTGATGAAACTTACCATTTTGGAAAGCTAATAGCAGCACCTTTCCAGCGATATATGCCACTTGGCCAGAATATTTTTCTAAAGTTACGAAAAATGGCATGATCAAGTGGCCACTGCCCACACCATGGTGGGCACTGCCCACTCCATGATCCGAGTGCGTTGATGAAACGTACCATTTTGGAAAGCTAATGGCAGCACCTTTCCAGCGATATATGCCACTTGGCCAGAATATTTTTCTAAAGTTACGAAAAATGCCACTGAAAACGCGCATTTTTAGTTAGCCTACACTGGCATGATCAAGTGGCCACTGCTCACACCATGGTGGGCACTGCCCACTCCATGGTCCGAGTGCGTTGATGAAACGTACCATTTTGGAAAGCTAATGGCAGCACCTTTCCAGCGATATATGCCACTTGGCCAGAATATTTTTCTAAAGTTACGAAAAATGCCACTGAAAACGCGCATTTTTAGTTAGCCTACTATACACTGGCATGATGAAGTGGCCACTGCCCACTCCATGGTCCGAGTGCGTTGATGAAGCTTACCATTTTGGAAAGCTAATGACAGCACCTTTCCAGCGATGTATGTCACTTGGCCAGAATATTTTTCTAAAGTTACGAAAAATGCCACTGAAAACGCGCATTTTTAGTTAGCCTACACTGGCATGATCAAGTGGCCACTGCTCACACCATGGTGGGCACTGCCCACTCCATGGTCCGAGTGCGTTGATGAAACGTACCATTTTGGAAAGCTAATGGCAGCACCTTTCCAGCGATATATGCCACTTGGCCAGAATATTTTTCTAAAGTTACGAAAAATGCCACTGAAAACGCGCATTTTTAGTTAGCCTACTATACACTGGCATGATGAAGTGGCCACTGCCCACTCCATGGTCCGAGTGCGTTGATGAAGCTTACCATTTTGGAAAGCTAATGGCAGCACCTTTCCAGCGATATATGCCACTTGGCCAGAATATTTTTCTAAAGTTACGAAAAATGCCACTGAAAACGCGCATTTTTAGTTAGCCTACACTGGCATGATCAAGTGGCCACTGCTCACACCATGGTGGGCACTGCCCACTCCATGGTCCGAGTGCGTTGATGAAACGTACCATTTTGGAAAGCTAATGGCAGCACCTTTCCAGCGATATATGCCACTTGGCCAGAATATTTTTCTAAAGTTACGAAAAATGCCACTGAAAACGCGCATTTTTAGTTAGCCTACTATACACTGGCATGATGAAGTGGCCACTGCCCACTCCATGGTCCGAGTGCGTTGATGAAGCTTACCATTTTGGAAAGCTAATGGCAGCACCTTTCCAGCGATATATGCCACTTGGCCAGAATATTTTTCTAAAGTTACGAAAAATGCCACTGAAAACGCGCATTTTTAGTTAGCCTACACTGGCATGATCAAGTGGCCACTGCTCACTCCATGGTGGGCACTGCCCACTCCATGGTCCGAGTGCGTTGATGAAACTTACCATTTTGGAAAGCTAATGGCAGCACCTTTCCAGCGATATATGCCACTTGGCCAGAATATTTTTCTAAAGTTACGAAAAATGGCACTGAAAACGCGCATTTTTAGTTAGCCTACTATACACTGGCATGATGAAGTGGCCACTGCCCACTCCATGGTCCGAGTGCGTTGATGAAGCTTACCATTTTGGAAAGCTAATGACAGCACCTTTCCAGCGATGTATGTCACTTGGCCAGAATATTTTTCTAAAGTTACGAAAAATGGCACTGAAACCGCGCATTTTTAGTTAGCCTACACTGGCATGATCAAGTGGCCACTGCCCACTCCATGGTCCGAGTGCGTTGATGAAACTTACCATTTTGGAAAGCCAATGGCAGCACCTTTCCAGCGATATATGCCACTTGGCCAGAATATTTTTCTAAAGTTACGAAAAATGGCATGATCAAGTGGCCACTGCCCACACCATGGTGGGCACTGCCCACTCCATGGTCCGAGTGCGTTGATGAAACTTACCATTTTGGAAAGCTAATGGCAGCGCCTTTCCAGCGATATATGCCACTTGGCCAGAATATTTTTCTAAAGTTACGAAAAATGCCACTGAAAACGCGCATTTTTAGTTAGCCTACTATACACTGGCATGATGAAGTGGCCACTGTCCGCTCCATGGTCCGAGTGCGTTGATGAAATTTACCATTTTGGAAAGCTAATGATAGCACCTTTCCAGCGATGTATGTCACTTGGCCAGAATATTTTTCTAAAGTTACGAAAAATGGCATGATCAAGTGGCCACTGCCCACACCATGGTGGGCACTGCCCACTCCATGATCCGAGTGCGTTGATGAAACGTACCATTTTGGAAAGCTAATGGCAGCACCTTTCCAGCGATATATGCCACTTGGCCAGAATATTTTTCTAAAGTTACGAAAAATGGCACTGAAAACGCGCATTTTTAGTTAGCCTACACTGGCATGATCAAGTGGCCACTGCTCACTCCATGGTGGGCACTGCCCACTCCATGGTCCGAGTGCGTTGATGAAACGTACCATTTTGGAAAGCTAATGGCAGCACCTTTCCAGCGATATATGCCACTTGGCCAGAATATTTTTCTAAAGTTACGAAAAATGGCACAGAAAACGCGCATTTTTAGTTAGCCTACACTGGCATGATCAAGTGGCCACTGCTCACTCCATGGTGGGCACTGCCCACTCCATGGTCCGAGTGCGTTGATGAAACGTACCATTTTAGAAAGCTAATGACAGCACCTTTCCAGCGATGTACGTCACTTGGCCAGAATATTTTTCTAAAGTTACGAAAAATGGCACTGAAACCGCGCATTTTTAGTTAGCCTACACTGGCATGATCAAGTGGCCACTGCCCACTCCATGGTCCGAGTGCGTTGATGAAACTTACCATTTTGGAAAGCTAATAGCAGCACCTTTCCAGCGATATATGCCACTTGGCCAGAATATTTTTCTAAAGTTACGAAAAATGGCATGATCAAGTGGCCACTGCCCACACCATGGTGGGCACTGCCCACTCCATGATCCGAGTGCGTTGATGAAACGTACCATTTTGGAAAGCTAATGGCAGCACCTTTCCAGCGATATATGCCACTTGGCCAGAATATTTTTCTAAAGTTACGAAAAATGGCACTGAAAACGCGCATTTTTAGTTAGCCTACACTGGCATGATCAAGTGGCCACTGCTCACTCCATGGTGGGCACTGCCCACTCCATGGTCCGAGTGCGTTGATGAAACTTACTATTTTGGAAAGCTAATGGCAGCACCTTTCCAGCGATATATGCCACTTGGCCAGATTATTTTTCTAAAGTTACGAAAAATGGCACTGAAAAAGCGCATTTTTAGTTAGCCTACACTGGCATGATCAAGTGGCCACTGCCCACTCCATGGTCCGAGTGTGTTGATGAAACTTACCATTTTGGAAAGCTAATGGCAGCACCTTTCCAGCGATATATGCCACTTGGCCAGAATATTTTTCTAAAGTTACGAAAAATGGCACTGAAAACGCGCATTTTTAGTTAGCCTACACTGGCATGATCAAGTGGCCACTGCTCACACCATGGTGGGCACTGCCCACTCCATGGTCCGAGTGCGTTGATGAAACGTACCATTTTGGAAAGCTAATGGCAGCACCTTTCCAGCGATATATGCCACTTGGCCAGAATATTTTTCTAAAGTTACGAAAAATGCCACTGAAAACGCGCATTTTTAGTTAGCCTACTATACACTGGCATGATGAAGTGGCCACTGCCCACTCCATGGTCCGAGTGCGTTGATGAAGCTTACCATTTTGGAAAGCTAATGACAGCACCTTTCCAGCGATGTATGTCACTTGGCCAGAATATTTTTCTAAAGTTACGAAAAATGGCACTGAAACCGCGCATTTTTAGTTAGCCTACACTGGCATGATCAAGTGGCCACTGCCCACTCCATGGTCCGAGTGCGTTGATAAAACTTACCATTTTGGAAAGCCAATGGCAGCACCTTTCCAGCGATATATGCCACTTGGCCAGAATATTTTTCTAAAGTTACGAAAAATGGCATGATCAAGTGGCCACTGCCCACACCATGGTGGGCACTGCCCACTCCATGGTCCGAGTGCGTTGATGAAACTTACCATTTTGGAAAGCTAATGGCAGCGCCTTTCCAGCGATATATGCCACTTGGCCAGAATATTTTTCTAAAGTTACGAAAAATGCCACTGAAAACGCGCATTTTTAGTTAGCCTACTATACACTGGCATGATGAAGTGGCCACTGTCCGCTCCATGGTCCGAGTGCGTTGATGAAATTTACCATTTTGGAAAGCTAATGATAGCACCTTTCCAGCGATGTATGTCACTTGGCCAGAATATTTTTCTAAAGTTACGAAAAATGGCACTGAAACCGCGCATTTTTAGTTAGCCTACACTGGCATGATCAAGTGGCCACTGCCCACTCCATGGTCCGAGTGCGTTGATGAAGCTTACCATTTTGGAAAGCTAATGGCAGCACCTTTCCAGCGATATATGCCACTTGGCCAGAATATTTTTCTAAAGTTACGAAAAATGGCATGATCAAGTGGCCACTGCCCACACCATGGTGGGCACTGCCCACTCCATGATCCGAGTGCGTTGATGAAGCGTACCATTTTGGAAAGCTAATGGCAGCACCTTTCCAGCGATATATGCCACTTGGCCAGAATATTTTTCTAAAGTTACGAAAAATGGCACTGAAAACGCGCATTTTTAGTTAGCCTACACTGGCATGATCAAGTGGCCACTGCTCACTCCATGGTGGGCACTGCCCACTCCATGGTCCGAGTGCGTTGATGAAACTTACCATTTTGGAAAGCTAATGACAGCACCTTTCCAGCGATGTATGTCACTTGGCCAGAATATTTTTCTAAAGTTACGAAAAATGGCACAGAAAACGCGCATTTTTAGTTAGCCTACACTGGCATGATCAAGTGGCCACTGCTCACTCCATGGTGGGCACTGCCCACTCCATGGTCCGAGTGCGATGATGAAACTTACCATTTTGGAAAGCTAATGGCAGCACCTTTCCAGCGATATATGCCACTTGGCCAGAATATTTTTCTAAAGTTACGAAAAATGGCATGATCAAGTGGCCACTGCCCACACCATGGTGGGCACTGCCCACTCCATGATCCGAGTGCGTTGATGAAACGTACCATTTTGGAAAGCTAATGACAGCACCTTTCCAGCGATATATGTCACTTGGCCAAAATATTTTTCTAAAGTTACGAATAATGGCACTGAAACCGCGCATTTTTAGTTAGCCTACACTGGCATGATCAAGTGGCCACTGCCCACTCCATGGTACGAGTGCGATGATGAAACTTACCATTTTGGAAAGCTAATGGCAGCACCTTTCCAGCGATATATGCCACTTGGCCAGAATATTTTTCTAAAGTTACGAAAAATGCCACTGAAAACGCGCATTTTTAGTTAGCCTACTATACACTGGCATGATGAAGTGGCCACTGCCCACTCCATGGTCCGAGTGCGTTGATGAAACTTACCATTTTGGAAAGCTAATGACAGCACCTTTCCAGCGATATATGTCACTTGGCCAAAATATTTTTCTAAAGTTACGAATAATGGCACTGAAACCGCGCATTTTTAGTTAGCCTACACTGGCATGATCAAGTGGCCACTGCCCACTCCATGGTACGAGTGCGATGATGAAACTTACCATTTTGGAAAGCTAATGGCAGCACCTTTCCAGCGATATATGCCACTTGGCCAGAATATTTTTCTAAAGTTACGAAAAATGCCACTGAAAACGCGCATTTTTAGTTAGCCTACTATACACTGGCATGATGAAGTGGCCACTGCCCGCTCCATGGTCCGAGTTTGTTGATGAATCTTACCATTTTGGAAAGCTAATGACAGCACCTTTCCAGCGATGTATGTCACTTGGCCAGAATATTTTTCTAAAGTTACGAAAAATGGCACTGAAACCGCGCATTTTTAGTTAGCCTACACTGGCATGATCAAGTGGCCACTGCCCACTCCATGGTCCGAGTGCGTTGATGAAACTTACCATTTTGGAAAGCTAATGGCAGCACCTTTCCAGCGATATATGCCACTTGGCCAGAATATTTTTCTAAAGTTACGAAAAATGGCATGATCAAGTGGCCACTGCCCACACCATGGTGGGCACTGCCCACTCCATGATCCGAGTGCGTTGATGAAACGTACCATTTTGGAAAGCTAATGACAGCACCTTTCCAGCGATATATGCCACTTGGCCAGAATATTTTTCTAAAGTTACGAAAAATGGCACTGAAAACGCGCATTTTTAGTTAGCCTACACTGGCATGATCAAGTGGCCACTGCTCACTCCATGGTGGGCACTGCCCACTCCATGGTCCGAGTGCGTTGATGAAACGTACCATTTTGGAAAGCTAATGGCAGCACCTTTCCAGCGATATATGCCACTTGGCCAGAATATTTTTCTAAAGTTACGAAAAATGGCACAGAAAACGCGCATTTTTAGTTAGCCTACACTGGCATGATCAAGTGGCCACTGCTCACTCCATGGTGGGCACTGCCCACTCCATGGTCCGAGTGCGTTGATGAAACGTACCATTTTAGAAAGCTAATGACAGCACCTTTCCAGCGATGTATGTCACTTGGCCAGAATATTTTTCTAAAGTTACGAAAAATGGCACTGAAAACGCGCATTTTTAGTTAGCCTACACTGGCATGATCAAGTGGCCACTGCCCACTCCATGGTCCGAGTGCGTTGATGAAACTTACCATTTTGGAAAGCTAATAGCAGCACCTTTCCAGCGATATATGCCACTTGGCCAGAATATTTTTCTAAAGTTACGAAAAATGGCATGATCAAGTGGCCACTGCCCACACCATGGTGGGCACTGCCCACTCCATGATCCGAGTGCGTTGATGAAACGTACCATTTTGGAAAGCTAATGGCAGCACCTTTCCAGCGATATATGCCACTTGGCCAGAATATTTTTCTAAAGTTACGAAAAATGGCACTGAAAACGCGCATTTTTAGTTAGCCTACACTGGCATGATCAAGTGGCCACTGCTCACACCATGGTGGGCACTGCCCACTCCATGGTCCGAGTGCGTTGATGAAACTTACTATTTTGGAAAGCTAATGGCAGCACCTTTCCAGCGATATATGCCACTTGGCCAGATTATTTTTCTAAAGTTACGAAAAATGGCACTGAAAAAGCGCATTTTTAGTTAGCCTACACTGGCATGATCAAGTGGCCACTGCCCAATCCATGGTCCGAGTGTGTTGATGAAACTTACCATTTTGGAAAGCTAATGGCAGCACCTTTCCAGCGATATATGCCACTTGGCCAGAATATTTTTCTAAAGTTACGAAAAATGGCACTGAAAACGCGCATTTTTAGTTAGCCTACACTGGCATGATCAAGTGGCCACTGCTCACACCATGGTGGGCACTGCCCACTCCATGGTCCGAGTGCGTTGATGAAACGTACCATTTTGGAAAGCTAATGGCAGCACCTTTCCAGCGATATATGCCACTTGGCCAGAATATTTTTCTAAAGTTACGAAAAATGCCACTGAAAACGCGCATTTTTAGTTAGCCTACTATACACTGGCATGATGAAGTGGCCACTGCCCACTCCATGGTCCGAGTGCGTTGATGAAGCTTACCATTTTGGAAAGCTAATGACAGCACCTTTCCAGCGATGTATGTCACTTGGCCAGAATATTTTTCTAAAGTTACGAAAAATGGCACTGAAACCGCGCATTTTTAGTTAGCCTACACTGGCATGATCAAGTGGCCACTGCCCACTCCATGGTCCGAGTGCGTTGATGAAACTTACCATTTTGGAAAGCCAATGGCAGCACCTTTCCAGCGATATATGCCACTTGGCCAGAATATTTTTCTAAAGTTACGAAAAATGGCATGATCAAGTGGCCACTGCCCACACCATGGTGGGCACTGCCCACTCCATGGTCCGAGTGCGTTGATGAAACTTACCATTTTGGAAAGCTAATGGCAGCGCCTTTCCAGCGATATATGCCACTTGGCCAGAATATTTTTCTAAAGTTACGAAAAATGCCACTGAAAACGCGCATTTTTAGTTAGCCTACTATACACTGGCATGATGAAGTGGCCACTGTCCGCTCCATGGTCCGAGTGCGTTGATGAAATTTACCATTTTGGAAAGCTAATGATAGCACCTTTCCAGCGATGTATGTCACTTGGCCAGAATATTTTTCTAAAGTTACGAAAAATGGCACTGAAACCGCGCATTTTTAGTTAGCCTACACTGGCATGATCAAGTGGCCACTGCCCACTCCATGGTCCGAGTGCGTTGATGAAACTTACCATTTTGGAAAGCTAATGGCAGCACCTTTCCAGCGATATATGCCACTTGGCCAGAATATTTTTCTAAAGTTACGAAAAATGGCATGATCAAGTGGCCACTGCCCACACCATGGTGGGCACTGCCCACTCCATGATCCGAGTGCGTTGATGAAGCGTACCATTTTGGAAAGCTAATGGCAGCACCTTTCCAGCGATATATGCCACTTGGCCAGAATATTTTTCTAAAGTTACGAAAAATGGCACTGAAAACGCGCATTTTTAGTTAGCCTACACTGGCATGATCAAGTGGCCACTGCTCACTCCATGGTGGGCACTGCCCACTCCATGGTCCGAGTGCGTTGATGAAACTTACCATTTTGGAAAGCTAATGACAGCACCTTTCCAGCGATGTATGTCACTTGGCCAGAATATTTTTCTAAAGTTACGAAAAATGGCACAGAAAACGCGCATTTTTAGTTAGCCTACACTGGCATGATCAAGTGGCCACTGCTCACTCCATGGTGGGCACTGCCCACTCCATGGTCCGAGTGCGTTGATGAAACGTACCATTTTGGAAAGCTAATGGCAGCACCTTTTCAGCGATATATGCCACTTGGCCAGAATATTTTTCTAAAGTTACGAAAAATGGCACTGAAAACGCGCATTTTTAGTTAGCCTACACTGGCATGATCAAGTGGCCACTGCTCACTCCATGGTGGGCACTGCCCACTCCATGGTCCGAGTGCGTTGATGAAACTTACTATTTTGGAAAGCTAATGGCAGCACCTTTCCAGCGATATATGCCACTTGGCCAGATTATTTTTCTAAAGTTACGAAAAATGGCACTGAAAAAGCGCATTTTTAGTTAGCCTACACTGGCATGATCAAGTGGCCACTGCCCACTCCATGGTCCGAGTGCGTTGATGAAACTTACCATTTTGGAAAGCTAATGGCAGCACCTTTCCAGCGATATATGCCACTTGGCCAGAATATTTTTCTAAAGTTACGAAAAATGCCACTGAAAACGCGCATTTTTAGTTAGCCTACTATACACTGGCATGATGAAGTGGCCACTGCCCACTCCATGGTCCGAGTGCGTTGATGAAACTTACCATTTTGGAAAGCTAATGACAGCACCTTTCCAGCGATGTATGTCACTTGGCCAGAATATTTTTCTAAAGTTACGAAAAATGGCACTGAAACCGCGCATTTTTAGTTAGCCTACACTGGCATGATCAAGTGGCCACTGCCCACTCCATGGTCCGAGTGCGTTGATGAAACGTACCATTTTGGAAAGCTAATGGCAGCACCTTTCCAGCGATATATGCCACTTGGCCAGAATATTTTTCTAAAGTTACGAAAAATGGCATGATCAAGTGGCCACTGCCCACACCATGGTGGGCACTGCCCACTCCATGGTCCGAGTGCGTTGATGAAACTTACCATTTTGGAAAGCTAATGGCAGCACCTTTCCAGCGATATATGCCACTTGGCCAGAATATTTTTCTAAAGTTACGAAAAATGGCATGATCAAGTGGCCACTGCCCACACCATGGTGGGCACTGCCCACTCCATGATCCGAGTGCGTTGATGAAACGTACCATTTTGGAAAGCTAATGGCAGCACCTTTCCAGCGATATATGCCACTTGGCCAGAATATTTTTCTAAAGTTACGAAAAATGGCACTGAAAACGCGCATTTTTAGTTAGCCTACACTGGCATGATCAAGTGGCCACTGCTCACTCCATGGTGGGCACTGCCCACTCCATGGTCCGAGTGCGTTGATGAAACGTACCATTTTGGAAAGCTAATGGCAGCACCTTTCCAGCGATATATGCCACTTGGCCAGAATATTTTTCTAAAGTTACGAAAAATGGCACTGAAAACGCGTATTTTTAGTTAGCCTACACTGGCATGATCAAGTGGCCACTGCCCACTCCATGGTCCGAGTGCGTTCGTGAAACGTACCATTTTGGAAAGCTAATGGCAGCACCTTTCCAGCGATATATGCCACTTGGCCAGAATATTTTTCTAAAGTTACGAAAAATGCCACTGAAAACGCGCATTTTTAGTTAGCCTACTATACACTGGCATGATGAAGTGGCCACTGCCCACTCCATGGTCCGAGTGCGTTGATGAAACTTACCATTTTGGAAAGCTAATGACAGCACCTTTCCAGCGATATATGTCACTTGGCCAAAATATTTTTCTAAAGTTACGAATAATGGCACTGAAACCGCGCATTTTTAGTTAGCCTACACTGGCATGATCAAGTGGCCACTGCTCACTCCATGGTGGGCACTGCCCACTCCATGGTCCGAGTGCGTTGATGAAACGTACCATTTTGGAAAGCTAATGGCAGCACCTTTCCAGCGATATATGCCACTTGGCCAGAATATTTTTCTAAAGTTACGAAAAATGCCACTGAAAACGCGCATTTTTAGTTAGCCTACTATACACTGGCATGATGAAGTGGCCACTGCCCACTCCATGGTCCGAGTGCGTTGATGAAACTTACCATTTTGGAAAGCTAATGACAGCACCTTTCCAGCGATATATGTCACTTGGCCAAAATATTTTTCTAAAGTTACGAATAATGGCACTGAAACCGCGCATTTTTAGTTAGCCTACACTGGCATGATCAAGTGGCCACTGCCCACTCCATGGTCCGAGTGCGTTGATGAAACTTACCATTTTGGAAAGCCAATGGCAGCACCTTTCCAGCGATATATGCCACTTGGCCAGAATATTTTTCTAAAGTTACGAAAAATGGCATGATCAAGTGGCCACTTCCCACACCATGGTGGGCACTGCCCACTCCATGGTCCGAGTGCGTTGATGAAACGTACCATTTTGGAAAGCTAATGGCAGCACCTTTCCAGCGATATATGCCACTTGGCCAGAATATTTTTCTAAAGTTACGAAAAATGCCACTGAAAACGCGCATTTTTAGTTAGCCTACTATACACTGGCATGATGAAGTGGCCACTGCCCGCTCCATGGTCCGAGTTTGTTGATGAATCTTACCATTTTGGAAAGCTAATGACAGCACCTTTCCAGCGATGTATGTCACTTGGCCAGAATATTTTTCTAAAGTTACGAAAAATGGCACTGAAACCGCGCATTTTTAGTTAGCCTACACTGGCATGATCAAGTGGCCACTGCCCACTCCATGGTCCGAGTGCGTTGATGAAACTTACCATTTTGGAAAGCTAATGGCAGCACCTTTCCAGCGATATATGCCACTTGGCCAGAATATTTTTCTAAAGTTACGAAAAATGGCATGATCAAGTGGCCACTGCCCACACCATGGTGGGCACTGCCCACTCCATGATCCGAGTGCGTTTATGAAACGTACCATTTTGGAAAGCTAATGGCAGCACCTTTCCAGCGATATATGCCACTTGGCCAGAATATTTTTCTAAAGTTACGAAAAATGGCACTGAAAACGCGCATTTTTAGTTAGCCTACACTGGCATGATCAAGTGGCCACTGCTCACTCCATGGTGGGCACTGCCCACTCCATGGTCCGAGTGCGTTGATGAAACGTACCATTTTGGAAAGCTAATGGCAGCACCTTTCCAGCGATATATGCCACTTGGCCAGAATATTTTTCTAAAGTTACGAAAAATGCCACTGAAAACGCGCATTTTTAGTTAGCCTACTATACACTGGCATGATGAAGTGGCCACTGCCCACTCCATGGTCCGAGTGCGTTGATGAAACTTACCATTTTGGAAAGCTAATGACAGCACCTTTCCAGCGATGTATGTCACTTGGCCAGAATATTTTTCTAAAGTTACGAAAAATGGCACTGAAACCGCGCATTTTTAGTTAGCCTACACTGGCATGATCAAGTGGCCACTGCCCACTCCATGGTCCGAGTGCGTTGATGAAACGTACCATTTTGGAAAGCTAATGGCAGCACCTTTCCAGCGATATATGCCACTTGGCCAGAATATTTTTCTAAAGTTACGAAAAATGGCATGATCAAGTGGCCACTGCCCACACCATGGTGGGCACTGCCCACTCCATGGTCCGAGTGCGTTGATGAAACTTACCATTTTGGAAAGCTAATGGCAGCACCTTTCCAGCGATATATGCCACTTGGCCAGAATATTTTTCTAAAGTTACGAAAAATGGCATGATCAAGTGGCCACTGCCCACACCATGGTGGGCACTGCCCACTCCATGATCCGAGTGCGTTGATGAAACGTACCATTTTGGAAAGCTAATGGCAGCACCTTTCCAGCGATATATGCCACTTGGCCAGAATATTTTTCTAAAGTTACGAAAAATGGCACTGAAAACGCGCATTTTTAGTTAGCCTACACTGGCATGATCAAGTGGCCACTGCTCACTCCATGGTGGGCACTGCCCACTCCATGGTCCGAGTGCGTTGATGAAACGTACCATTTTGGAAAGCTAATGGCAGCACCTTTCCAGCGATATATGCCACTTCGCCAGAATATTTTTCTAAAGTTACGAAAAATGGCACTGAAAACGCGTATTTTTAGTTAGCCTACACTGGCATGATCAAGTGGCCACTGCCCACTCCATGGTCCGAGTGCGTTCGTGAAACGTACCATTTTGGAAAGCTAATGGCAGCACCTTTCCAGCGATATATGCCACTTGGCCAGAATATTTTTCTAAAGTTACGAAAAATGCCACTGAAAACGCGCATTTTTAGTTAGCCTACTATACACTGGCATGATGAAGTGGCCACTGCCCACTCCATGGTCCGAGTGCGTTGATGAAACTTACCATTTTGGAAAGCTAATGACAGCACCTTTCCAGCGATATATGTCACTTGGCCAAAATATTTTTCTAAAGTTACGAATAATGGCACTGAAACCGCGCATTTTTAGTTAGCCTACACTGGCATGATCAAGTGGCCACTGCCCACTCCATGGTCCGAGTGCGTTGATGAAACTTACCATTTTGGAAAGCTAATGGCAGCACCTTTCCAGCGATATATGCCACTTGGCCAGAATATTTTTCTAAAGTTACGAAAAATGGCATGATCAAGTGGCCACTGCCCACACCATGGTGGGCACTGCCCACTCCATGATCCGAGTGCGTTGATGAAACGTACCATTTTGGAAAGCTAATGGCAGCACCTTTCCAGCGATATATGCCACTTGGCCAGAATATTTTTCTAAAGTTACGAAAAATGCCACTGAAAACGCGCATTTTTAGTTAGCCTACTATACACTGGCATGATGAAGTGGCCACTGCCCGCTCCATGGTCCGAGTTTGTTGATGAATCTTACCATTTTGGAAAGCTAATGACAGCACCTTTCCAGCGATGTATGTCACTTGGCCAGAATATTTTTCTAAAGTTACGAAAAATGGCACTGAAACCGCGCATTTTTAGTTAGCCTACACTGGCATGATCAAGTGGCCACTGCCCACTCCATGGTCCGAGTGCGTTGATGAAACTTACCATTTTGGAAAGCTAATGGCAGCACCTTTCCAGCGATATATGCCACTTGGCCAGAATATTTTTCTAAAGTTACGAAAAATGGCATGATCAAGTGGCCACTGCCCACACCATGGTGGGCACTGCCCACTCCATGATCCGAGTGCGTTTATGAAACGTACCATTTTGGAAAGCTAATGGCAGCACCTTTCCAGCGATATATGCCACTTGGCCAGAATATTTTTCTAAAGTTACGAAAAATGGCACTGAAAACGCGCATTTTTAGTTAGCCTACACTGGCATGATCAAGTGGCCACTGCTCACTCCATGGTGGGCACTGCCCACTCCATGGTCCGAGTGCGTTGATGAAACGTACCATTTTGGAAAGCTAATGGCAGCACCTTTCCAGCGATATATGCCACTTGGCCAGAATATTTTTCTAAAGTTACGAAAAATGGCACAGAAAACGCGCATTTTTAGTTAGCCTACACTGGCATGATCAAGTGGCCACTGCTCACTCCATGGTGGGCACTGCCCACTCCATGGTCCGAGTGCGTTGATGAAACGTACCATTTTGGAAAGCTAATGGCAGCACCTTTCCAGCGATGTACGTCACTTGGCCAGAATATTTTTCTAAAGTTACGAAAAATGGCACTGAAACCGCGCATTTTTAGTTAGCCTACACTGGCATGATCAAGTGGCCACTGCCCACTCCATGGTCCGAGTGCGTTGATGAAACTTACCATTTTGGAAAGCTAATAGCAGCACCTTTCCAGCGATATATGCCACTTGGCCAGAATATTTTTCTAAAGTTACGAAAAATGGCATGATCAAGTGGCCACTGCCCACACCATGGTGGGCACTGCCCACTCCATGATCCGAGTGCGTTGATGAAACGTACCATTTTGGAAAGCTAATGGCAGCACCTTTCCAGCGATATATGCCACTTGGCCAGAATATTTTTCTAAAGTTACGAAAAATGGCACTGAAAACGCGCATTTTTAGTTAGCCTACACTGGCATGATCAAGTGGCCACTGCTCACTCCATGGTGGGCACTGCCCACTCCATGGTCCGAGTGCGTTGATGAAACTTACTATTTTGGAAAGCTAATGGCAGCACCTTTCCAGCGATATATGCCACTTGGCCAGATTATTTTTCTAAAGTTACGAAAAATGGCACTGAAAAAGCGCATTTTTAGTTAGCCTACACTGGCATGATCAAGTGGCCACTGCCCACTCCATGATCCAAGTGTGTTGATGAAACTTACCATTTTGGAAAGCTAATGGCAGCACCTTTCCAGCGATATATGCCACTTGGCCAGAATATTTTTCTAAAGTTACGAAAAATGGCACTGAAAACGCGCATTTTTAGTTAGCCTACACTGGCATGATCAAGTGGCCACTGCTCACACCATGGTGGGCACTGCCCACTCCATGGTCCGAGTGCGTTGATGAAACGTACCATTTTGGAAAGCTAATGGCAGCACCTTTCCAGCGATATATGCCACTTGGCCAGAATATTTTTCTAAAGTTACGAAAAATGCCACTGAAAACGCGCATTTTTAGTTAGCCTACTATACACTGGCATGATGAAGTGGCCACTGCCCACTCCATGGTCCGAGTGCGTTGATGAAACTTACCATTTTGGAAAGCTAATGACAGCACCTTTCCAGCGATGTATGTCACTTGGCCAGAATATTTTTCTAAAGTTACGAAAAATGGCACTGAAACCGCGCATTTTTAGTTAGCCTACACTGGCATGATCAAGTGGCCACTGCCCACTCCATGGTCCGAGTGCGTTGATGAAACTTACCATTTTGGAAAGCCAATGGCAGCACCTTTCCAGCGATATATGCCACTTGGCCAGAATATTTTTCTAAAGTTACGAAAAATGGCATGATCAAGTGGCCACTGCCCACACCATGGTGGGCACTGCCCACTCCATGGTCCGAGTGCGTTGATGAAACTTACCATTTTGGAAAGCTAATGGCAGCACCTTTCCAGCGATATATGCCACTTGGCCAGAATATTTTTCTAAAGTTACGAAAAATGCCACTGAAAACGCGCATTTTTAGTTAGCCTACTATACACTGGCATGATGAAGTGGCCACTGTCCGCTCCATGGTCCGAGTGCGTTGATGAAACTTACCATTTTGGAAAGCTAATGATAGCACCTTTCCAGCGATGTATGTCACTTGGCCAGAATATTTTTCTAAAGTTACGAAAAATGGCACTGAAACCGCGCATTTTTAGTTAGCCTACACTGGCATGATCAAGTGGCCACTGCCCACTCCATGGTCCGAGTGCGTTGATGAAACTTACCATTTTGGAAAGCTAATGGCAGCACCTTTCCAGCGATATATGCCACTTGGCCAGAATATTTTTCTAAAGTTACGAAAAATGGCATGATCAAGTGGCCACTGCCCACACCATGGTGGGCACTGCCCACTCCATGATCCGAGTGCGTTGATGAAGCGTACCATTTTGGAAAGCTAATGGCAGCACCTTTCCAGCGATATATGCCACTTGGCCAGAATATTTTTCTAAAGTTACGAAAAATGGCACTGAAAACGCGCATTTTTAGTTAGCCTACACTGGCATGATCAAGTGGCCACTGCTCACTCCATGGTGGGCACTGCCCACTCCATGGTCCGAGTGCGTTGATGAAACTTACCATTTTGGAAAGCTAATGACAGCACCTTTCCAGCGATGTATGTCACTTGGCCAGAATATTTTTCTAAAGTTACGAAAAATGGCACTGAAAACGCGCATTTTTAGTTAGCCTACACTGGCATGATCAAGTGGCCACTGCTCACTCCATGGTGGGCACTGCCCACTCCATGGTCCGAGTGCGTTGATGAAACGTACCATTTTAGAAAGCTAATGACAGCACCTTTCCAGCGATATATGTCACTTCGCCAGAATATTTTTCTAAAGTTACGAAAAATGGCACTGAAACCGCGCATTTTTAGTTAGCCTACACTGGCATGATCAAGTGGCCACTGCCCACTCCATGGTCCGAGTGCGTTGATGAAACTTACCATTTTGGAAAGCTAATGGCAGCACCTTTCCAGCGATATATGCCACTTGGCCAGAATATTTTTCTAAAGTTACGAAAAATGGCATGATCAAGTGGCCACTGCCCACACCATGGTGGGCACTGCCCACTCCATGATCCGAGTGCGTTGATGAAACTTACTATTTTGGAAAGCTAATGGCAGCACCTTTTCAGCGATATATGCCACTTGGCCAGAATATTTTTCTAAAGTTACGAAAAATGGCACTGAAAACGCGCATTTTTAGTTAGCCTACACTGGCATGATCAAGTGGCCACTGCTCACTCCATGGTCCGAGTGCGTTGATGAAACTTACCATTTTGGAAAGCCAATGGCAGCACCTTTCCAGCGATATATGCCACTTGGCCAGAATATTTTTCTAAAGTTACGAAAAATGGCACTGAAAACGCGCATTTTTAGTTAGCCTACACTGGCATGATCAAGTGGCCACTGCCCACTCCATGGTCCGAGTGCGTTGATGAAGCTTACCATTTTGGAAAGCTAATGACAGCACCTTTCCAGCGATATATGTCACTTGGCCAGAATATTTTTCTAAAGTTACGAAAAATGCCACTGAAAACGCGCATTTTTAGTTAGCCTACTATACACTGGCATGATGAAGTGGCCACTGCCCACTCCATGGTCCGAGTGCGTTGATGAAACTTACCATTTTGGAAAGCTAATGACAGCACCTTTCCAGCGATGTATGTCACTTGGCCAGAATATTTTTCTAAAGTTACGAAAAATGGCACTGAAAACGCGTATTTTTAGTTAGCCTACACTGGCATGATCAAGTGGCCACTGCCCACTCCATGGTCCGAGTGCGTTCGTGAAACGTACCATTTTGGAAAGCTAATGGCAGCACCTTTCCAGCGATATATGCCACTTGGCCAGAATATTTTTCTAAAGTTACGAAAAATGCCACTGAAAACGCGCATTTTTAGTTAGCCTACTATACACTGGCATGATGAAGTGGCCACTGCCCACTCCATGGTCCGAGTGCGTTGATGAAACTTACCATTTTGGAAAGCTAATGACAGCACCTTTCCAGCGATATATGTCACTTGGCCAAAATATTTTTCTAAAGTTACGAATAATGGCACTGAAACCGCGCATTTTTAGTTAGCCTACACTGGCATGATCAAGTGGCCACTGCCCACTCCATGGTCCGAGTGCGTTGATGAAACTTACCATTTTGGAAAGCTAATGGCAGCACCTTTCCAGCGATATATGCCACTTGGCCAGAATATTTTTCTAAAGTTACGAAAAATGGCATGATCAAGTGGCCACTGCCCACACCATGGTGGGCACTGCCCACTCCATGATCCGAGTGCGTTGATGAAACGTACCATTTTGGAAAGCTAATGGCAGCACCTTTCCAGCGATATATGCCACTTGGCCAGAATATTTTTCTAAAGTTACGAAAAATGCCACTGAAAACGCGCATTTTTAGTTAGCCTACTATACACTGGCATGATGAAGTGGCCACTGCCCGCTCCATGGTCCGAGTTTGTTGATGAATCTTACCATTTTGGAAAGCTAATGACAGCACCTTTCCAGCGATGTATGTCACTTGGCCAGAATATTTTTCTAAAGTTACGAAAAATGGCACTGAAAACGCGCATTTTTAGTTAGCCTACACTGGCATGATCAAGTGGCCACTGCCCACTCCATGGTCCGAGTGCGTTGATGAAACTTACCATTTTGGAAAGCTAATGGCAGCACCTTTCCAGCGATATATGCCACTTGGCCAGAATATTTTTCTAAAGTTACGAAAAATGGCATGATCAAGTGGCCACTGCCCACACCATGGTGGGCACTGCCCACTCCATGATCCGAGTGCGTTTATGAAACGTACCATTTTGGAAAGCTAATGGCAGCACCTTTCCAGCGATATATGCCACTTGGCCAGAATATTTTTCTAAAGTTACGAAAAATGGCACTGAAAACGCGCATTTTTAGTTAGCCTACACTGGCATGATCAAGTGGCCACTGCTCACTCCATGGTGGGCACTGCCCACTCCATGGTCCGAGTGCGTTGATGAAACGTACCATTTTAGAAAGCTAATGGCAGCACCTTTCCAGCGATATATGCCACTTGGCCAGAATATTTTTCTAAAGTTACGAAAAATGGCACAGAAAACGCGCATTTTTAGTTAGCCTACACTGGCATGATCAAGTGGCCACTGCTCACTCCATGGTGGGCACTGCCCACTCCATGGTCCGAGTGCGTTGATGAAACGTACCATTTTGGAAAGCTAATGGCAGCACCTTTCCAGCGATGTACGTCACTTGGCCAGAATATTTTTCTAAAGTTACGAAAAATGGCACTGAAAACGCGCATTTTTAGTTAGCCTACACTGGCATGATCAAGTGGCCACTGCCCACTCCATGGTCCGAGTGCGTTGATGAAACTTACCATTTTGGAAAGCTAATAGCAGCACCTTTCCAGCGATATATGCCACTTGGCCAGAATATTTTTCTAAAGTTACGAAAAATGGCATGATCAAGTGGCCACTGCCCACACCATGGTGGGCACTGCCCACTCCATGATCCGAGTGCGTTGATGAAACGTACCATTTTGGAAAGCTAATGGCAGCACCTTTCCAGCGATATATGCCACTTGGCCAGAATATTTTTCTAAAGTTACGAAAAATGGCACTGAAAACGCGCATTTTTAGTTAGCCTACACTGGCATGATCAAGTGGCCACTGCTCACTCCATGGTGGGCACTGCCCACTCCATGGTCCGAGTGCGTTGATGAAACTTACTATTTTGGAAAGCTAATGGCAGCACCTTTCCAGCGATATATGCCACTTGGCCAGAATATTTTTCTAAAGTTACGAAAAATGGCACTGAAAAAGCGCATTTTTAGTTAGCCTACACTGGCATGATCAAGTGGCCACTGCCCACTCCATGGTCCGAGTGTGTTGATGAAACTTACCATTTTGGAAAGCTAATGGCAGCACCTTTCCAGCGATATATGCCACTTGGCCAGAATATTTTTCTAAAGTTACGAAAAATGGCACTGAAAACGCGCATTTTTAGTTAGCCTACACTGGCATGATCAAGTGGCCACTGCTCACACCATGGTGGGCACTGCCCACTCCATGGTCCGAGTGCGTTGATGAAACGTACCATTTTGGAAAGCTAATGGCAGCACCTTTCCAGCGATATATGCCACTTGGCCAGAATATTTTTCTAAAGTTACGAAAAATGCCACTGAAAACGCGCATTTTTAGTTAGCCTACTATACACTGGCATGATGAAGTGGCCACTGCCCACTCCATGGTCCGAGTGCGTTGATGAAACTTACCATTTTGGAAAGCTAATGACAGCACCTTTCCAGCGATGTATGTCACTTGGCCAGAATATTTTTCTAAAGTTACGAAAAATGGCACTGAAACCGCGCATTTTTAGTTAGCCTACACTGGCATGATCAAGTGGCCACTGCCCACTCCATGGTCCGAGTGCGTTGATGAAACTTACTATTTTGGAAAGCTAATGGCAGCACCTTTCCAGCGATATATGCCACTTGGCCAGAATATTTTTCTAAAGTTACGAAAAATGGCATGATCAAGTGGCCACTGCCCACACCATGGTGGGCACTGCCCACTCCATGGTCCGAGTGCGTTGATGAAACTTACCATTTTGGAAAGCTAATGGCAGCACCTTTCCAGCGATATATGCCACTTGGCCAGAATATTTTTCTAAAGTTACGAAAAATGCCACTGAAAACGCGCATTTTTAGTTAGCCTACTATACACTGGCATGATGAAGTGGCCACTGTCCGCTCCATGGTCCGAGTGCGTTGATGAAACTTACCATTTTGGAAAGCTAATGATAGCACCTTTCCAGCGATGTATGTCACTTGGCCAGAATATTTTTCTAAAGTTACGAAAAATGGCACTGAAACCGCGCATTTTTAGTTAGCCTACACTGGCATGATCAAGTGGCCACTGCCCACTCCATGGTCCGAGTGCGTTGATGAAACTTACCATTTTGGAAAGCTAATGGCAGCACCTTTCCAGCGATATATGCCACTTGGCCAGAATATTTTTCTAAAGTTACGAAAAATGGCATGATCAAGTGGCCACTGCCCACACCATGGTGGGCACTGCCCACTCCATGATCCGAGTGCGTTGATGAAGCGTACCATTTTGGAAAGCTAATGGCAGCACCTTTCCAGCGATATATGCCACTTGGCCAGAATATTTTTCTAAAGTTACGAAAAATGGCACTGAAAACGCGCATTTTTAGTTAGCCTACACTGGCATGATCAAGTGGCCACTGCTCACTCCATGGTGGGCACTGCCCACTCCATGGTCCGAGTGCGTTGATGAAACGTACCATTTTGGAAAGCTAATGACAGCACCTTTCCAGCGATGTATGTCACTTGGCCAGAATATTTTTCTAAAGTTACGAAAAATGGCACTGAAAACGCGCATTTTTAGTTAGCCTACACTGGCATGATCAAGTGGCCACTGCTCACTCCATGGTGGGCACTGCCCACTCCATGGTCCGAGTGCGTTGATGAAACGTACCATTTTGGAAAGCTAATGGCAGCACCTTTCCAGCGATGTACGTCACTTGGCCAGAATATTTTTCTAAAGTTACGAAAAATGGCACTGAAACCGCGCATTTTTAGTTAGCCTACACTGGCATGATCAAGTGGCCACTGCCCACTCCATGGTCCGAGTGCGTTGATGAAACTTACCATTTTGGAAAGCTAATGGCAGCACCTTTCCAGCGATATATGCCACTTGGCCAGAATATTTTTCTAAAGTTACGAAAAATGGCATGATCAAGTGGCCACTGCCCACACCATGGTGGGCACTGCCCACTCCATGATCCGAGTGCGTTGATGAAACGTACCATTTTGGAAAGCTAATGGCAGCACCTTTTCAGCGATATATGCCACTTGGCCAGAATATTTTTCTAAAGTTACGAAAAATGGCACTGAAAACGCGCATTTTTAGTTAGCCTACACTGGCATGATCAAGTGGCCACTGCTCACTCCATGGTCCGAGTGCGTTGATGAAACTTACCATTTTGGAAAGCCAATGGCAGCACCTTTCCAGCGATATATGCCACTTGGCCAGATTATTTTTCTAAAGTTACGAAAAATGGCACTGAAAAAGCGCATTTTTAGTTAGCCTACACTGGCATGATCAAGTGGCCACTGCCCACTCCATGGTCCGAGTGCGTTGATGAAGCTTACCATTTTGGAAAGCTAATGGCAGCACCTTTCCAGCGATATATGCCACTTGGCCAGAATATTTTTCTAAAGTTACGAAAAATGCCACTGAAAACGCGCATTTTTAGTTAGCCTACTATACACTGGCATGATGAAGTGGCCACTGCCCACTCCATGGTCCGAGTGCGTTGATGAAACTTACCATTTTGGAAAGCTAATGACAGCACCTTTCCAGCGATGTATGTCACTTGGCCAGAATATTTTTCTAAAGTTACGAAAAATGGCACTGAAAACGCGTATTTTTAGTTAGCCTACACTGGCATGATCAAGTGGCCACTGCCCACTCCATGGTCCGAGTGCGTTCGTGAAACGTACCATTTTGGAAAGCTAATGGCAGCACCTTTCCAGCGATATATGCCACTTGGCCAGAATATTTTTCTAAAGTTACGAAAAATGCCACTGAAAACGCGCATTTTTAGTTAGCCTACTATACACTGGCATGATGAAGTGGCCACTGCCCACTCCATGGTCCGAGTGCGTTGATGAAACTTACCATTTTGGAAAGCTAATGACAGCACCTTTCCAGCGATATATGTCACTTGGCCAAAATATTTTTCTAAAGTTACGAAAAATGGCACTGAAACCGCGCATTTTTAGTTAGCCTACACTGGCATGATCAAGTGGCCACTGCCCACTCCATGGTCCGAGTGCGTTGATGAAACTTACCATTTTGGAAAGCTAATGGCAGCACCTTTCCAGCGATATATGCCACTTGGCCAGAATATTTTTCTAAAGTTACGAAAAATGGCATGATCAAGTGGCCACTGCCCACACCATGGTGGGCACTGCCCACTCCATGATCCGAGTGCGTTGATGAAACGTACCATTTTGGAAAGCTAATGGCAGCACCTTTCCAGCGATATATGCCACTTGGCCAGAATATTTTTCTAAAGTTACGAAAAATGCCACTGAAAACGCGCATTTTTAGTTAGCCTACTATACACTGGCATGATGAAGTGGCCACTGCCCGCTCCATGGTCCGAGTTTGTTGATGAATCTTACCATTTTGGAAAGCTAATGACAGCACCTTTCCAGCGATGTATGTCACTTGGCCAGAATATTTTTCTAAAGTTACGAAAAATGGCACTGAAACCGCGCATTTTTAGTTAGCCTACACTGGCATGATCAAGTGGCCACTGCCCACTCCATGGTCCGAGTGCGTTGATGAAACTTACCATTTTGGAAAGCTAATGGCAGCACCTTTCCAGCGATATATGCCACTTGGCCAGAATATTTTTCTAAAGTTACGAAAAATGGCATGATCAAGTGGCCACTGCCCACACCATGGTGGGCACTGCCCACTCCATGATCCGAGTGCGTTTATGAAACGTACCATTTTGGAAAGCTAATGGCAGCACCTTTCCAGCGATATATGCCACTTGGCCAGAATATTTTTCTAAAGTTACGAAAAATGGCACTGAAAACGCGCATTTTTAGTTAGCCTACACTGGCATGATCAAGTGGCCACTGCTCACTCCATGGTGGGCACTGCCCACTCCATGGTCCGAGTGCGTTGATGAAACGTACCATTTTGGAAAGCTAATGGCAGCACCTTTCCAGCGATATATGCCACTTGGCCAGAATATTTTTCTAAAGTTACGAAAAATGGCACAGAAAACGCGCATTTTTAGTTAGCCTACACTGGCATGATCAAGTGGCCACTGCTCACTCCATGGTGGGCACTGCCCACTCCATGGTCCGAGTGCGTTGATGAAACGTACCATTTTGGAAAGCTAATGACAGCACCTTTCCAGCGATGTATGTCACTTGGCCAGAATATTTTTCTAAAGTTACGAAAAATGGCACTGAAACCGCGCATTTTTAGTTAGCCTACACTGGCATGATCAAGTGGCCACTGCCCACTCCATGGTCCGAGTGCGTTGATGAGACTTACCATTTTGGAAAGCTAATGGCAGCACCTTTCCAGCGATATATGCCACTTGGCCAGAATATTTTTCTAAAGTTACGAAAAATGGCATGATCAAGTGGCCACTGCCCACACCATGGTGGGCACTGCCCACTCCATGATCCGAGTGCGTTGATGAAACGTACCATTTTGGAAAGCTAATGGCAGCACCTTTCCAGCGATATATGCCACTTGGCCAGAATATTTTTCTAAAGTTACGAAAAATGGCACTGAAAACGCGCATTTTTAGTTAGCCTACACTGGCATGATCAAGTGGCCACTGCTCACTCCATGGTGGGCACTGCCCACTCCATGGTCCGAGTGCGTTGATGAAACTTACTATTTTGGAAAGCTAATGGCAGCACCTTTCCAGCGATATATGCCACTTGGCCAGAATATTTTTCTAAAGTTACGAAAAATGGCACTGAAAAAGCGCATTTTTAGTTAGCCTACACTGGCATGATCAAGTGGCCACTGCCCACTCCATGGTCCGAGTGCGTTGATGAAACTTACCATTTTGGAAAGCTAGTGGCAGCACCTTTCCAGCGATATATGCCACTTGGCCAGAATATTTTTCTAAAGTTACGAAAAATGGCACTGAAACCGCGCATTTTTAGTTAGCCTACACTGGCATGATCAAGTGGCCACTGCTCACACCATGGTGGGCACTGCCCACTCCATGGTCCGAGTGCGTTGATGAAACGTACCATTTTGGAAAGCTAATGGCAGCACCTTTCCAGCGATATATGCCACTTGGCCAGAATATTTTTCTAAAGTTACGAAAAATGCCACTGAAAACGCGCATTTTTAGTTAGCCTACTATACACTGGCATGATGAAGTGGCCACTGCCCACTCCATGGTCCGAGTGCGTTGATGAAACTTACCATTTTGGAAAGCTAATGACAGCACCTTTCCAGCGATGTATGTCACTTGGCCAGAATATTTTTCTAAAGTTACGAAAAATGGCACTGAAAACGCGCATTTTTAGTTAGCCTACACTGGCATGATCAAGTGGCCACTGCCCACTCCATGGTCCGAGTGCGTTGATGAAACTTACCATTTTGGAAAGCCAATGGCAGCACCTTTCCAGCGATATATGCCACTTGGCCAGAATATTTTTCTAAAGTTACGAAAAATGGCATGATCAAGTGGCCACTGCCCACACCATGGTGGGCACTGCCCACTCCATGGTCCGAGTGCGTTGATGAAACTTACCATTTTGGAAAGCTAATGGCAGCACCTTTCCAGCGATATATGCCACTTGGCCAGAATATTTTTCTAAAGTTACGAAAAATGCCACTGAAAACGCGCATTTTTAGTTAGCCTACTATACACTGGCATGATGAAGTGGCCACTGTCCGCTCCATGGTCCGAGTGCGTTGATGAAACTTACCATTTTGGAAAGCTAATGATAGCACCTTTCCAGCGATGTATGTCACTTGGCCAGAGTATTTTTCTAAAGTTACGAAAAATGGCACTGAAACCGCGCATTTTTAGTTAGCCTACACTGGCATGATCAAGTGGCCACTGCCCACTCCATGGTCCGAGTGCGTTGATGAAACTTACTATTTTGGAAAGCTAATGGCAGCACCTTTCCAGCGATATATGTCACTTGGCCAGAATATTTTTCTAAAGTTACGAAAAATGGCATGATCAAGTGGCCACTGCCCACACCATGGTGGGCACTGCCCACTCCATGATCCGAGTGCGTTGATGAAGCGTACCATTTTGGAAAGCTAATGGCAGCACCTTTCCAGCGATATATGCCACTTGGCCAGAATATTTTTCTAAAGTTACGAAAAATGGCACTGAAAACGCGCATTTTTAGTTAGCCTACACTGGCATGATCAAGTGGCCACTGCTCACTCCATGGTGGGCACTGCCCACTCCATGGTCCGAGTGCGTTGATGAAACTTACCATTTTGGAAAGCTAATGACAGCACCTTTCCAGCGATGTATGTCACTTGGCCAGAATATTTTTCTAAAGTTACGAAAAATGGCACAGAAAACGCGCATTTTTAGTTAGCCTACACTGGCATGATCAAGTGGCCACTGCTCACTCCATGGTGGGCACTGCCCACTCCATGGTCCGAGTGCGTTGATGAAACGTACCATTTTGGAAAGCTAATGGCAGCACCTTTCCAGCGATGTACGTCACTTGGCCAGAATATTTTTCTAAAGTTACGAAAAATGGCACTGAAACCGCGCATTTTTAGTTAGCCTACACTGGCATGATCAAGTGGCCACTGCCCACTCCATGGTCCGAGTGCGTTGATGAAACTTACTATTTTGGAAAGCTAATGGCAGCACCTTTCCAGCGATATATGCCACTTGGCCAGATTATTTTTCTAAAGTTACGAAAAATGGCACTGAAACCGCGCATTTTTAGTTAGCCTACACTGGCATGATCAAGTGGCCACTGCCCACTCCATGGTCCGAGTGCGTTGATGAAACTTACTATTTTGGAAAGCTAATGGCAGCACCTTTCCAGCGATATATGCCACTTGGCCAGAATATTTTTCTAAAGTTACGAAAAATGGCACTGAAACCGCGCATTTTTAGTTAGCCTACACTGGCATGATCAAGTGGCCACTGCCCACTCCATGGTCCGAGTGCGTTGATGAAACTTACTATTTTGGAAAGCTAATGGCAGCACCTTTCCAGCGATATATGCCACTTGGCCAGATTATTTTTCTAAAGTTACGAAAAATGGCACTGAAACCGCGCATTTTTAGTTAGCCTACACTGGCATGATCAAGTGGCCACTGCCCACTCCATGGTCCGAGTGCGTTGATGAAACTTACTATTTTGGAAAGCTAATGGCAGCACCTTTCCAGCGATGTACGTCACTTGGCCAGAATATTTTTCTAAAGTTACGAAAAATGGCATGATCAAGTGGCCACTGCCCACACCATGGTGGGCACTGCCCACTCCATGATCCGAGTGCGTTTATGAAACGTACCATTTTGGAAAGCTAATGGCAGCACCTTTCCAGCGATATATGCCACTTGGCCAGAATATTTTTCTAAAGTTACGAAAAATGGCACTGAAAACGCGCATTTTTAGTTAGCCTACACTGGCATGATCAAGTGGCCACTGCTCACTCCATGGTGGGCACTGCCCACTCCATGGTCCGAGTGCGTTGATGAAACGTACCATTTTGGAAAGCTAATGGCAGCACCTTTCCAGCGATATATGCCACTTGGCCAGAATATTTTTCTAAAGTTACGAAAAATGGCACAGAAAACGCGCATTTTTAGTTAGCCTACACTGGCATGATCAAGTGGCCACTGCTCACTCCATGGTGGGCACTGCCCACTCCATGGTCCGAGTGCGTTGATGAAACGTACCATTTTGGAAAGCTAATGGCAGCACCTTTCCAGCGATGTACGTCACTTGGCCAGAATATTTTTCTAAAGTTACGAAAAATGGCACTGAAACCGCGCATTTTTAGTTAGCCTACACTGGCATGATCAAGTGGCCACTGCCCACTCCATGGTCCGAGTGCGTTGATGAGACTTACCATTTTGGAAAGCTAATAGCAGCACCTTTCCAGCGATATATGCCACTTGGCCAGAATATTTTTCTAAAGTTACGAAAAATGGCATGATCAAGTGGCCACTGCCCACACCATGGTGGGCACTGCCCACTCCATGATCCGAGTGCGTTGATGAAACGTACCATTTTGGAAAGCTAATGGCAGCACCTTTCCAGCGATATATGCCACTTGGCCAGAATATTTTTCTAAAGTTACGAAAAATGGCACTGAAAACGCGCATTTTTAGTTAGCCTACACTGGCATGATCAAGTGGCCACTGCTCACTCCATGGTGGGCACTGCCCGCTCCATGGTCCGAGTGCGTTGATGAAACTTACTATTTTGGAAAGCTAATGGCAGCACCTTTCCAGCGATATATGCCACTTGGCCAGATTATTTTTCTAAAGTTACGAAAAATGGCACTGAAAAAGCGCATTTTTAGTTAGCCTACACTGGCATGATCAAGTGGCCACTGCCCACTCCATGGTCCGAGTGTGTTGATGAAACTTACCATTTTGGAAAGCTAATGGCAGCACCTTTCCAGCGATATATGCCACTTGGCCAGAATATTTTTCTAAAGTTACGAAAAATGGCACTGAAAACGCGCATTTTTAGTTAGCCTACACTGGCATGATCAAGTGGCCACTGCTCACACCATGGTGGGCACTGCCCACTCCATGGTCCGAGTGCGTTGATGAAACGTACCATTTTGGAAAGCTAATGGCAGCACCTTTCCAGCGATATATGCCACTTGGCCAGAATATTTTTCTAAAGTTACGAAAAATGCCACTGAAAACGCGCATTTTTAGTTAGCCTACTATACACTGGCATGATGAAGTGGCCACTGCCCACTCCATGGTCCGAGTGCGTTGATGAAACTTACCATTTTGGAAAGCTAATGACAGCACCTTTCCAGCGATGTATGTCACTTGGCCAGAATATTTTTCTAAAGTTACGAAAAATGGCACTGAAACCGCGCATTTTTAGTTAGCCTACACTGGCATGATCAAGTGGCCACTGCCCACTCCATGGTCCGAGTGCGTTGATGAAACTTACCATTTTGGAAAGCCAATGGCAGCACCTTTCCAGCGATATATGCCACTTGGCCAGAATATTTTTCTAAAGTTACGAAAAATGGCATGATCAAGTGGCCACTGCCCACACCATGGTGGGCACTGCCCACTCCATGGTCCGAGTGCGTTGATGAAACTTACCATTTTGGAAAGCTAATGGCAGCACCTTTCCAGCGATATATGCCACTTGGCCAGAATATTTTTCTAAAGTTACGAAAAATGCCACTGAAAACGCGCATTTTTAGTTAGCCTACACTGGCATGATCAAGTGGCCACTGCTCACTCCATGGTGGGCACTGCCCACTCCATGGTCCGAGTGCGTTGATGAAACTTACCATTTTGGAAAGCTAATGACAGCACCTTTCCAGCGATGTATGTCACTTGGCCAGAATATTTTTCTAAAGTTACGAAAAATGGCACAGAAAACGCGCATTTTTAGTTAGCCTACACTGGCATGATCAAGTGGCCACTGCTCACTCCATGGTGGGCACTGCCCACTCCATGGTCCGAGTGCGTTGATGAAACGTACCATTTTGGAAAGCTAATGGCAGCACCTTTCCAGCGATGTACGTCACTTGGCCAGAATATTTTTCTAAAGTTACGAAAAATGGCACTGAAACCGCGCATTTTTAGTTAGCCTACACTGGCATGATCAAGTGGCCACTGCCCACTCCATGGTCCGAGTGCGTTGATGAAACTTACCATTTTGGAAAGCTAATGGCAGCACCTTTCCAGCGATATATGCCACTTGGCCAGAATATTTTTCTAAAGTTACGAAAAATGGCATGATCAAGTGGCCACTGCCCACACCATGGTGGGCACTGCCCACTCCATGATCCGAGTGCGTTGATGAAACGTACCATTTTGGAAAGCTAATGGCAGCACCTTTTCAGCGATATATGCCACTTGGCCAGAATATTTTTCTAAAGTTACGAAAAATGGCACTGAAAACGCGCATTTTTAGTTAGCCTACACTGGCATGATCAAGTGGCCACTGCTCACTCCATGGTCCGAGTGCGTTGATGAAACTTACTATTTTGGAAAGCTAATGGCAGCACCTTTCCAGCGATATATGCCACTTGGCCAGATTATTTTTCTAAAGTTACGAAAAATGGCACTGAAAAAGCGCATTTTTAGTTAGCCTACACTGGCATGATCAAGTGGCCACTGCCCACTCCATGGTCCGAGTGCGTTGATGAAGCTTACCATTTTGGAAAGCTAATGGCAGCACCTTTCCAGCGATATATGCCACTTGGCCAGAATATTTTTCTAAAGTTACGAAAAATGCCACTGAAAACGCGCATTTTTAGTTAGCCTACTATACACTGGCATGATGAAGTGGCCACTGCCCACTCCATGGTCCGAGTGCGTTGATGAAACTTACCATTTTGGAAAGCTAATGACAGCACCTTTCCAGCGATGTATGTCACTTGGCCAGAATATTTTTCTAAAGTTACGAAAAATGGCACTGAAACCGCGCATTTTTAGTTAGCCTACACTGGCATGATCAAGTGGCCACTGCCCACTCCATGGTCCGAGTGCGTTGATGAAACGTACCATTTTGGAAAGCTAATGGCAGCAACTTTCCAGCGATGTACGTCCCTTGGCCAGAATATTTTTCTAAAGTTACGAAAAATGGCACTGAAACCGCGCATTTTTAGTTAGCCTACACTGGCATGATCAAGTGGCCACTGCCCACTCCATGGTCCGAGTGCGTTGATGAAACTTACCATTTTGGAAAGCTAATAGCAGCACCTTTCCAGCGATATATGCCACTTGGCCAGAATATTTTTCTAAAGTTACGAAAAATGGCATGATCAAGTGGCCACTGCCCACACCATGGTGGGCACTGCCCACTCCATGATCCGAGTGCGTTGATGAAACGTACCATTTTGGAAAGCTAATGGCAGCACCTTTCCAGCGATATATGCCACTTGGCCAGAATATTTTTCTAAAGTTACGAAAAATGGCACTGAAAACGCGCATTTTTAGTTAGCCTACACTGGCATGATCAAGTGGCCACTGCTCACACCATGGTGGGCACTGCCCACTCCATGGTCCGAGTGCGTTGATGAAACGTACCATTTTGGAAAGCTAATGGCAGCACCTTTCCAGCGATATATGCCACTTGGCCAGAATATTTTTCTAAAGTTACGAAAAATGCCACTGAAAACGCGCATTTTTAGTTAGCCTACTATACACTGGCATGATGAAGTGGCCACTGCCCACTCCATGGTCCGAGTGCGTTGATGAAACTTACCATTTTGGAAAGCTAATGACAGCACCTTTCCAGCGATGTATGCCACTTGGCCAGAATATTTTTCTAAAGTTACGAAAAATGGCACTGAAACCGCGCATTTTTAGTTAGCCTACACTGGCATGATCAAGTGGCCACTGCCCACTCCATGGTCCGAGTGCGTTGATGAAACTTACCATTTTGGAAAGCCAATGGCAGCACCTTTCCAGCGATATATGCCACTTGGCCAGAATATTTTTCTAAAGTTACGAAAAATGGCATGATCAAGTGGCCACTGCCCACACCATGGTGGGCACTGCCCACTCCATGGTCCGAGTGCGTTGATGAAACTTACCATTTTGGAAAGCTAATGGCAGCACCTTTCCAGCGATATATGCCACTTGGCCAGAATATTTTTCTAAAGTTACGAAAAATGCCACTGAAAACGCGCATTTTTAGTTAGCCTACTATACACTGGCATGATGAAGTGGCCACTGTCCGCTCCATGGTCCGAGTGCGTTGATGAAACTTACCATTTTGGAAAGCTAATGATAGCACCTTTCCAGCGATGTATGTCACTTGGCCAGAATATTTTTCTAAAGTTACGAAAAATGGCACTGAAACCGCGCATTTTTAGTTAGCCTACACTGGCATGATCAAGTGGCCACTGCTCACTCCATGGTGGGCACTGCCCACTCCATGGTCCGAGTGCGTTGATGAAACTTACCATTTTGGAAAGCTAATGACAGCACCTTTCCAGCGATATATGCCACTTGGCCAGAATATTTTTCTAAAGTTACGAAAAATGGCACTGAAAACGCGCATTTTTAGTTAGCCTACACTGGCATGATCAAGTGGCCACTGCTCACTCCATGGTGGGCACTGCCCACTCCATGGTCCGAGTGCGTTGATGAAACTTACCATTTTGGAAAGCTAATGGCAGCACCTTTCCAGCGATATATGCCACTTGGCCAGAATATTTTTCTAAAGTTACGAAAAATGGCATGATCAAGTGGCCACTGCCCACACCATGGTGGGCACTGCCCACTCCATGATCCGAGTGCGTTGATGAAGCGTACCATTTTGGAAAGCTAATGGCAGCACCTTTCCAGCGATATATGCCACTTGGCCAGAATATTTTTCTAAAGTTACGAAAAATGGCACTGAAAACGCGCATTTTTAGTTAGCCTACACTGGCATGATCAAGTGGCCACTGCTCACTCCATGGTGGGCACTGCCCACTCCATGGTCCGAGTGCGTTGATGAAACTTACCATTTTGGAAAGCTAATGACAGCACCTTTCCAGCGATATATGCCACTTGGCCAGAATATTTTTCTAAAGTTACGAAAAATGGCACTGAAAACGCGCATTTTTAGTTAGCCTACACTGGCATGATCAAGTGGCCACTGCTCACTCCATGGTGGGCACTGCCCACTCCATGGTCCGAGTGCGTTGATGAAACTTACTATTTTGGAAAGCTAATGGCAGCACCTTTCCAGCGATATATGCCACTTGGCCAGAATATTTTTCTAAAGTTACGAAAAATGGCACTGAAAAAGCGCATTTTTAGTTAGCCTACACTGGCATGATCAAGTGGCCACTGCCCACTCCATGGTCCGAGTGCGTTGATGAAACTTACCATTTTGGAAAGCTAATGGCAGCACCTTTCCAGCGATATATGCCACTTGGCCAGAATATTTTTCTAAAGTTACGAAAAATGGCACTGAAAACGCGCATTTTTAGTTAGCCTACACTGGCATGATCAAGTGGCCACTGCTCACACCATGGTGGGCACTGCCCACTCCATGGTCCGAGTGCGTTGATGAAACGTACCATTTTGGAAAGCTAATGGCAGCACCTTTCCAGCGATATATGCCACTTGGCCAGAATATTTTTCTAAAGTTACGAAAAATGCCACTGAAAACGCGCATTTTTAGTTAGCCTACTATACACTGGCATGATGAAGTGGCCACTGCCCACTCCATGGTCCGAGTGCGTTTATGAAACTTACCATTTTGGAAAGCTAATGACAGCACCTTTCCAGCGATGTATGTCACTTGGCCAGAATATTTTTCTAAAGTTACGAAAAATGGCACTGAAACCGCGCATTTTTAGTTAGCCTACACTGGCATGATCAAGTGGCCACTGCCCACTCCATGGTCCGAGTGCGTTGATGAAACTTACCATTTTGGAAAGCTAATGGCAGCACCTTTCCAGCGATATATGCCACTTGGCCAGAATATTTTTCTAAAGTTACGAAAAATGGCATGATCAAGTGGCCACTGCCCACACCATGGTGGGCACTGCCCACTCCATGATCCGAGTGCGTTGATGAAACGTACCATTTTGGAAAGCTAATGGCAGCACCTTTCCAGCGATATATGCCACTTGGCCAGAATATTTTTCTAAAGTTACGAAAAATGCCACTGAATACGCGCATTTTTAGTTAGCCTACTATACACTGGCATGATGAAGTGGCCACTGTCCGCTCCATGGTCCGAGTGCGTTGATGAAACTTACCATTTTGGAAAGCTAATGACAGCACCTTTCCAGCGATGTATGTCACTTGGCCAGAATATTTTTCTAAAGTTACGAAAAATGGCACTGAAACCGCGCATTTTTAGTTAGCCTACACTGGCATGATCAAGTGGCCACTGCCCACTCCATGGTCCGAGTGCGTTGATGAAGCTTACCATTTTGGAAAGCTAATGGCAGCACCTTTCCAGCGATATATGCCACTTGGCCAGAATATTTTTCTAAAGTTACGAAAAATGGCATGATCAAGTGGCCACTGCCCACACCATGGTGGGCACTGCCCACTCCATGATCCGAGTGCGTTGATGAAACGTACCATTTTGGAAAGCTAATGGCAGCACCTTTCCAGCGATATATGCCACTTGGCCAGAATATTTTTCTAAAGTTACGAAAAATGGCACTGAAAACGCGCATTTTTAGTTAGCCTACACTGGCATGATCAAGTGGCCACTGCTCACTCCATGGTGGGCACTGCCCACTCCATGGTTCGAGTGCGTTGATGAAACGTACCATTTTGGAAAGCTAATGGCAGCACCTTTCCAGCGATATATGCCACTTGGCCAGAATATTTTTCTAAAGTTACGAAAAATGGCACTGAAAACGCGCATTTTTAGTTAGCCTACACTGGCATGATCAAGTGGCCACTGCTCACTCCATGGTGGGCACTGCCCACTCCATGGTCCGAGTGCGTTGATGAAACGTACCATTTTGGAAAGCTAATGGCAGCACCTTTCCAGCGATGTACGTCACTTGGCCAGAATATTTTTCTAAAGTTACGAAAAATGGCACTGAAACTGCGCATTTTTAGTTAGCCTACACTGGCATGATCAAGTGGCCACTGCCCACTCCATGGTCCGAGTGCGTTGATGAAACTTACCATTTTGGAAAGCTAATGGCAGCACCTTTCCAGCGATATATGCCACTTGGCCAGAATATTTTTCTAAAGTTACGAAAAATGGCATGATCAAGTGGCCACTGCCCACACCATGGTGGGCACTGCCCACTCCATGATCCGAGTGCGTTGATGAAACGTACCATTTTGAAAAGCTAATGGCAGCACCTTTCCAGCGATATATGCCACTTGGCCAGAATATTTTTCTAAAGTTACGAAAAATGGCACTGAAAACGCGCATTTTTAGTTAGCCTACACTGGCATGATCAAGTGGCCACTGCTCACTCCATGGTGGGCACTGCCCACTCCATGGTCCGAGTGCGTTGATGAAACTTACTATTTTGGAAAGCTAATGGCAGCGCCTTTCCAGCGATATATGCCACTTGGCCAGATTATTTTTCTAAAGTTACGAAAAATGGCACTGAAAAAGCGCATTTTTAGTTAGCCTACACTGGCATGATCAAGTGGCCACTGCCCACTCCATGGTCCGAGTGCGTTGATGAAACTTACCATTTTGGAAAGCTAATGGCAGCACCTTTCCAGCGATATATGCCACTTGGCCAGAATATTTTTCTAAAGTTACGAAAAATGGCACTGAAAACGCGCATTTTTAGTTAGCCTACACTGGCATGATCAAGTGGCCACTGCTCACACCATGGTGGGCACTGCCCACTCCATGGTCCGAGTGCGTTGATGAAACGTACCATTTTGGAAAGCTAATGGCAGCACCTTTCCAGCGATATATGCCACTTGGCCAGAATATTTTTCTAAAGTTACGAAAAATGCCACTGAATACGCGCATTTTTAGTTAGCCTACACTGGCATGATCAAGTGGCCACTGCTCACTCCATGGTGGGCACTGCCCACTCCATGGTTCGAGTGCGTTGATGAAACGTACCATTTTGGAAAGCTAATGGCAGCACCTTTCCAGCGATATATGCCACTTGGCCAGAATATTTTTCTAAAGTTACGAAAAATGGCACTGAAAACGCGCATTTTTAGTTAGCCTACTATACACTGGCATGATGAAGTGGCCACTGCCCACTCCATGGTCCGAGTGCGTTTATGAAACTTACCATTTTAGAAAGCTAATGACAGCACCTTTCCAGCGATGTATGTCACTTGGCCAGAATATTTTTCTAAAGTTACGAAAAATGGCACTGAAACCGCGCATTTTTAGTTAGCCTACACTGGCATGATCAAGTGGCCACTGCCCACTCCATGGTCCGAGTGCGTTGATGAAACTTACCATTTTGGAAAGCTAATGGCAGCACCTTTCCAGCGATATATGCCACTTGGCCAGAATATTTTTCTAAAGTTACGAAAAATGGCATGATCAAGTGGCCACTGCCCACACCATGGTGGGCACTGCCCACTCCATGATCCGAGTGCGTTGATGAAACGTACCATTTTGGAAAGCTAATGGCAGCACCTTTCCAGCGATATATGCCACTTGGCCAGAATATTTTTCTAAAGTTACGAAAAATGCCACTGAATACGCGCATTTTTAGTTAGCCTACTATACACTGGCATGATGACGTGGCCACTGCCCGCTCCATGGTCCGAGTGCGTTGATGAAACTTACCATTTTGGAAAGCTAATGACAGCACCTTTCCAGCGATGTATGTCACTTGGCCAGAATATTTTTCTAAAGTTACGAAAAATGGCACTGAAACCGCGCATTTTTAGTTAGCCTACACTGGCATGATCAAGTGGCCACTGCCCACTCCATGGTCCGAGTGCGTTGATGAAACTTACCATTTTGGAAAGCTAATGGCAGCACCTTTCCAGCGATATATGCCACTTGGCCAGAATATTTTTCTAAAGTTACGAAAAATGGCATGATCAAGTGGCCACTGCCCACACCATGGTGGGCACTGCCCACTCCATGATCCGAGTGCGTTGATGAAACGTACCATTTTGGAAAGCTAATGGCAGCACCTTTCCAGCGATATATGCCACTTGGCCAGAATATTTTTCTAAAGTTACGAAAAATGGCACTGAAAACGCGCATTTTTAGTTAGCCTACACTGGCATGATCAAGTGGCCACTGCTCACTCCATGGTGGGCACTGCCCACTCCATGGTTCGAGTGCGTTGATGAAACGTACCATTTTGGAAAGCTAATGGCAGCACCTTTCCAGCGATATATGTCACTTGGCCAGAATATTTTTCTAAAGTTACGAAAAATGGCACTGAAAACGCGCATTTTTAGTTAGCCTACACTGGCATGATCAAGTGGCCACTGCTCACTCCATGGTGGGCACTGCCCACTCCATGGTTCGAGTGCGTTGATGAAACGTACCATTTTGGAAAGCTAATGGCAGCACCTTTCCAGCGATATATGCCACTTGGCCAGAATATTTTTCTAAAGTTACGAAAAATGCCACTGAAAACGCGCATTTTTAGTTAGCCTACTATACACTGGCATGATGAAGTGGCCACTGCCCACTCCATGGTCCGAGTGCGTTGATGAAACTTACCATTTTGGAAAGCTAATGACAGCACCTTTCCAGCGATGTATGTCACTTGGCCAGAATATTTTTCTAAAGTTACGAAAAATGGCACTGAAAACGCGCATTTTTAGTTAGCCTACACTGGCATGATCAAGTGGCCACTGCCCACTCCATGGTCCGAGTGCGTTGATGAAACTTACCATTTTGGAAAGCCAATGGCAGCACCTTTCCAGCGATATATGCCACTTGGCCAGAATATTTTTCTAAAGTTACGAAAAATGGCATGATCAAGTGGCCACTGCCCACACCATGGTGGGCACTGCCCACTCCATGGTCCGAGTGCGTTGATGAAACTTACCATTTTGGAAAGCTAATGGCAGCACCTTTCCAGCGATATATGCCACTTGGCCAGAATATTTTTCTAAAGTTACGAAAAATGCCACTGAAAACGCGCATTTTTAGTTAGCCTACTATACACTGGCATGATGAAGTGGCCACTGCCCGCTCCATGGTCCGAGTACGTTGATGAAACTTACCATTTTGAAAGCTAATGACAGCGCCTTTCCAGCGATGTATGTCACTTGACCAGAATATTTGTCTAAAGTTACGAAAAATGGCACTGAAACCGCGCATTTTTAGTTAGCCTACACTGGCATGATCAAGTGGCCACTGCCCACTCCATGGTCCGAGTGCGTTGATGAAACTTACCATTTTGGAAAGCTAATGGCAGCACCTTTCCAGCGATATATGCCACTTGGCCAGAATATTTTTCTAAAGTTACGAAAAATGGCATGATCAAGTGGCCACTGCCCACACCATGGTGGGCACTGCCCACTCCATGATCCGAGTGCGTTGATGAAGCGTACCATTTTGGAAAGCTAATGGCAGCACCTTTCCAGCGATATATGCCACTTGGCCAGAATATTTTTCTAAAGTTACGAAAAATGGCACTGAAAACGCGCATTTTTAGTTAGCCTACACTGGCATGATCAAGTGGCCACTGCTCACTCCATGGTGGGCACTGCCCACTCCATGGTCCGAGTGCGTTGATGAAACTTACCATTTTGGAAAGCTAATGACAGCACCTTTCCAGCGATGTATGTCACTTGGCCAGAATATTTTTCTAAAGTTACGAAAAATGGCACAGAAAACGCGCATTTTTAGTTAGCCTACACTGGCATGATCAAGTGGCCACTGCTCACTCCATGGTGGGCACTGCCCACTCCATGGTCCGAGTGCGTTGATGAAACGTACCATTTTGGAAAGCTAATGGCAGCACCTTTCCAGCGATGTACGTCACTTGGCCAGAATATTTTTCTAAAGTTACGAAAAATGGCACTGAAACCGCGCATTTTTAGTTAGCCTACACTGGCATGATCAAGTGGCCACTGCCCACTCCATGGTGGGCACTGCCCACTCCATGGTCCGAGTGCGTTGATGAAACTTACCATTTTGGAAAGCTAATGGCAGCACCTTTCCAGCGATATATGCCACTTGGCCAGAATATTTTTCTAAAGTTACGAAAAATGCCACTGAAAACGCGCATTTTTAGTTAGCCTACTATACACTGGCATGATGAAGTGGCCACTGCCCGCTCCATGGTCCGAGTGCGTTGATGAAACTTACCATTTTGGAAAGCTAATGACAGCACCTTTCCAGCGATGTATGTCACTTGGCCAGAATATTTTTCTAAAGTTACGAAAAATGGCACTGAAACCGCGCATTTTTAGTTAGCCTACACTGGCATGATCAAGTGGCCACTGCCCACTCCATGGTCCGAGTGCGTTGATGAAACTTACCATTTTGGAAAGCCAATGGCAGCACCTTTCCAGCGATATATGCCACTTGGCCAGAATATTTTTCTAAAGTTACGAAAAATGGCATGATCAAGTGGCCACTGCCCACACCATGGTGGGCACTGCCCACTCCATGGTCCGAGTGCGTTGATGAAACTTACCATTTTGGAAAGCTAATGGCAGCACCTTTCCAGCGATATATGCCACTTGGCCAGAATATTTTTCTAAAGTTACGAAAAATGCCACTGAAAACGCGCATTTTTAGTTAGCCTACTATACACTGGCATGATGAAGTGGCCACTGTCCGCTCCATGGTCCGAGTGCGTTGATGAAACTTACCATTTTGGAAAGCTAATGATAGCACCTTTCCAGCGATGTATGTCACTTGGCCAGAATATTTTTCTAAAGTTACGAAAAATGGCACTGAAACCGCGCATTTTTAGTTAGCCTACACTGGCATGATCAAGTGGCCACTGCCCACTCCATGGTCCGAGTGCGTTGATAAAACTTACCATTTTGGAAAGCTAATGGCAGCACCTTTCCAGCGATATATGCCACTTGGCCAGAATATTTTTCTAAAGTTACGAAAAATGGCATGATCAAGTGGCCACTGCCCACACCATGGTGGGCACTGCCCACTCCATGATCCGAGTGCGTTGATGAAGCGTACCATTTTGGAAAGCTAATGGCAGCACCTTTCCAGCGATATATGCCACTTGGCCAGAATATTTTTCTAAAGTTACGAAAAATGGCACTGAAAACGCGCATTTTTAGTTAGCCTACACTGGCATGATCAAGTGGCCACTGCTCACTCCATGGTGGGCACTGCCCACTCCATGGTCCGAGTGCGTTGATGAAACGTACCATTTTGGAAAGCTAATGACAGCACCTTTCCAGCGATGTATGTCACTTGGCCAGAATATTTTTCTAAAGTTACGAAAAATGGCACAGAAAACGCGCATTTTTAGTTAGCCTACACTGGCATGATCAAGTGGCCACTGCTCACTCCATGGTGGGCACTGCCCACTCCATGGTCCGAGTGCGTTGATGAAACGTACCATTTTGGAAAGCTAATGGCAGCACCTTTCCAGCGATGTACGTCACTTGGCCAGAATATTTTTCTAAAGTTACGAAAAATGGCACTGAAACCGCGCATTTTTAGTTAGCCTACACTGGCATGATCAAGTGGCCACTGCCCACTCCATGGTCCGAGTGCGTTGATGAAACTTACCATTTTGGAAAGCTAATGGCAGCACCTTTCCAGCGATATATGCCACTTGGCCAGAATATTTTTCTAAAGTTACGAAAAATGGCATGATCAAGTGGCCACTGCCCACACCATGGTGGGCACTGCCCACTCCATGATCCGAGTGCGTTGATGAAACGTACCATTTTGGAAAGCTAATGGCAGCACCTTTCCAGCGATATATGCCACTTGGCCAGAATATTTTTCTAAAGTTACGAAAAATGGCACTGAAAACGCGCATTTTTAGTTAGCCTACACTGGCATGATCAAGTGGCCACTGCTCACTCCATGGTGGGCACTGCCCACTCCATGGTCCGAGTGCGTTGATGAAACTTACTATTTTGGAAAGCTAATGGCAGCACCTTTCCAGCGATATATGCCACTTGGCCAGATTATTTTTCTAAAGTTACGAAAAATGCCACTGAAAACGCGCATTTTTAGTTAGCCTACTATACACTGGCATGATCAAGTGGCCACTGCCCACTCCATGGTCCGAGTGCGTTGATGAAACTTATCATTTTGGAAAGCTAATGACAGCACCTTTCCAGCGATATATGCCACTTGGCCAGAATATTTTTCTAAAGTTACGAAAAATGGCACTGAAGACGCGCATTTTTAGTTAGCCTACACTGGCATGATCAAGTGGCCACTGCTCACTCCATGGTGGGCACTGCCCACTCCATGGTCCGAGTGCGTTGATGAAACGTACCATTTTGGAAAGCTAATGGCAGCACCTTTCCAGCGATATATGCCACTTGGCCAGAATATTTTTCTAAAGTTACGAAAAGCCACTGAAAACGCGCATTTTTAGTTAGCCTACTATACACTGGCATGATGAAGTGGCCACTGCCCACTCCATGGTCCGAGTGCGTTGATGAAACTTACCATTTTGGAAAGCTAATGACAGCACCTTTCCAGCGATATATGTCACTTGGCCAGAATATTTTTCTAAAGTTACGAATAATGGCACTGAAACCGCGCATTTTTAGTTAGCCTACACTGGCATGATCAAGTCGCCACTGCCCACTCCATGGTCCGAGTGCGTTGATGAAACTTACCATTTTGGAAAGCTAATGGCAGCACCTTTCCAGCGATATATGCCACTTGGCCAGAATATTTTTCTAAAGTTACGAAAAATGGCATGATCAAGTGGCCACTGCCCACACCATGGTGGGCACTGCCCACTCCATGATCCGAGTGCGTTGATGAAACGTACCATTTTGGAAAGCTAATGGCAGCACCTTTTCAGCGATATATGCCACTTGGCCAGAATATTTTTCTAAAGTTACGAAAAATGCCACTGAAAACGCGCATTTTTAGTTAGCCTACTATACACTGGCATGATGAAGTGGCCACTGCCCGCTCCATGGTCCGAGTGCGTTGATGAAACTTACCATTTTGGAAAGCTAATGACAGCACCTTTCCAGCGATGTATGTCACTTGGCCAGAATATTTTTCTAAAGTTACGAAAAATGGCACTGAAACCGCGCATTTTTAGTTAGCCTACACTGGCATGATCAAGTGGCCACTGCCCACTCCATGGTCCGAGTGCGTTGATGAAACTTACCATTTTGGAAAGCTAATGGCAGCACCTTTCCAGCGATATATGCCACTTGGCCAGAATATTTTTCTAAAGTTACGAAAAATGCCACTGAAAACGCGCATTTTTAGTTAGCCTACTATACACTGGCATGATGAAGTGGCCACTGCCCACTCCATGGTCCGAGTGCGTTGATGAAACTTATCATTTTGGAAAGCTAATGACAGCACCTTTCCAGCGATATATGTCACTTGGCCAGAATATTTTTCTAAAGTTACGAATAATGGCACTGAAACCGCGCATTTTTAGTTAGCCTACACTGGCATGATCAAGTGGCCACTGCCCACTCCATGGTCCGAGTGCGTTGATGAAACTTACTATTTTGGAAAGCTAATGGCAGCACCTTTCCAGCGATATATGCCACTTGGCCAGATTATTTTTCTAAAGTTACGAAAAATGGCACTGAAAAAGCGCATTTTTAGTTAGCCTACACTGGCATGATCAAGTGGCCACTGCCCACTCCATGGTCCGAGTGCGTTGATGAAACGTACCATTTTGGAAAGCTAATGGCAGCACCTTTCCAGCGATATATGCCACTTGGCCAGAATATTTTTCTAAAGTTACGAAAAATGCCACTGAAAACGCGCATTTTTAGTTAGCCTACTATACACTGGCATGATGAAGTGGCCACTGCCCACTCCATGGTCCGAGTGCGTTGATGAAACTTACCATTTTGGAAAGCTAATGACAGCACCTTTCCAGCGATATATGCCACTTGGCCAGAATATTTTTCTAAAGTTACGAAAAATGGCACTGAAAACGCGCATTTTTAGTTAGCCTACACTGGCATGATCAAGTGGCCACTGCTCACTCCATGGTCCGAGTGCGTTGATGAAACGTACCATTTTGGAAAGCTAATGGCAGCGCCTTTCCAGCGATATATGCCACTTGGCCAGAATATTTTTCTAAAGTTACGAAAAATGGCATGATCAAGTGGCCACTGCCCACACCATGGTGGGCACTGCCCACTCCATGGTCCGAGTGCGTTGATGAAACTTACCATTTTGGAAAGCTAATGGCAGCGCCTTTCCAGCGATATATGCCACTTGGCCAGAATATTTTTCTAAAGTTACGAAAAATGGCACTGAAACCGCGCATTTTTAGTTAGCCTACACTGGCATGATCAAGTGGCCACTGCCCACTCCATGGTCCGAGTGCGTTGATGAAACGTACCATTTTGGAAAGCTAATGGCAGCGCCTTTCCAGCGATATATGCCACTTGGCCAGAATATTTTTCCAAAGTTACGAAAAATGGCATGATCAAGTGGCCACTGCCCACACCATGGTGGGCACTGCCCACTCCATGGTCCGAGTGCGTTGATGAAACTTACCATTTTGGAAAGCTAATGGCAGCGCCTTTCCAGCGATATATGCCACTTGGCCAGAATATTTTTCTAAAGTTACGAAAAATGGCACTGAAACCGCGCATTTTTAGTTAGCCTACACTGGCATGATCAAGTGGCCACTGCCCACTCCATGGTCCGAGTGCGTTGATGAAACGTACCATTTTGGAAAGCTAATGGCAGCACCTTTGCAGCGATATATGCCACTTGGCCAGAATATTTTTCTAAAGTTACGAAAAATGGCACTGAAAAAGCGCATTTTTAGTTAGCCTACACTGGCATGATCAAGTGGCCACTGCTCACTCCATGGTGGGCACTGCCCACTCCATGGTCCGAGTGCGTCGATGAAACGTACCATTTTGGAAAGATAATGGCAGCACCTTTCCAGCGGTATATGCCACTTGGCCAGAATATTTTTCTAAAGTTACGAAAAATGCCACTGAAAACGCGCATTTTTAGTTAGCCTACTATACACTGGCATGATGAAGTGGCCACTGCCCACTCCATGGTCCGAGTGCGTTGATGAAACTTACCATTTTGGAAAGCTAATGACAGCACCTTTCCAGCGATATATGCCACTTGGCCAGAATATTTTTCTAAAGTTACGAAAAATGCCACTGAAAACGCGCATTTTTAGTTAGCCTAAACTGGCATGATCAAGTGGCCACTGCCCACTCCATGGTCCGAGTGCGTTGATGAAACGTACCATTTTGGAAAGCTAATGACAGCACCTTTCCAGCGATATATGCCACTTGGCCAGAATATTTTTCTTAAGTTACGAAAAATGGCACTGAAACCGCGCATTTTTAGTTAGCCTACACTGGCATGATCAAGTGGCCACTGCCCACTCCATGGTCCGAGTGCGTTGATGAAACTTACCATTTTGGAAAGCTAATGGCAGCACCTTTCCAGCGATATATGCCACTTGGCCAGAATATTTTTCTAAAGTTACGAAAAATGGCACTGAAAAAGCGCATTTTTAGTTAGCCTACACTGGCATGATCAAGTGGCCACTGCCCACACCATGGTGGGCACTGCCCACTCCATGGTCCGAGTGCGTTGATGAAACGTACCATTTTGGAAAGCTAATGGTAGCACCTTTCCAGCGATATATGCCACTTGGCCAGAATATTTTTCTAAAGTTACGAAAAATGCCACTGAAAACGCGCATTTTTAGTTAGCCTAAACTGGCATGATCAAGTGGCCACTGCCCACTCCATGGTGGGCACTGCGATGTATGTCACTTGGCCAGAATATTTTTCTAAAGTTACGAAAAATGGCACTGAAACCGCGCATTTTTAGTTAGCCTACACTGGCATGATCAAGTGGCCACTGCCCACTCCATGGTACGAGTGCGTTGATGAAACTTACCATTTTGGAAAGCTAATGGCAGCACCTTTCCAGCGATATATGCCACTTGGCCAGAATATTTTTCTAAAGTTACGAAAAATGCCACTGAAAACGCGCATTTTTAGTTAGCCTACTATACACTGGCATGATGAAGTGGCCACTGCCCACTCCATGGTCCGAGTGCGTTGATGAAACTTACCATTTTGGAAAGCTAATGGTAGCACCTTTCCAGCGAAATATGCCACTTGGTCAGAATATTTTTCTAAAGTTACGAAAAATGCCACTGAAAACGCGCATTTTTAGTTAGCCTACTATACACTGGCATGATGAAGTGGCCACTGCCCACTCCATGGTCCGAGTGCGTTGATGAAACTTACCATTTTGGAAAGCTAATGACAGCACCTTTCCAGCGATGTATGTCACTTGGCCAGAATATTTTTCTAAAGTTACGAAAAATGGCACTGAAAACGCGCATTTTTAGTTAGCCTACACTGGCATGATCAAGTGGCCACTGCCTACTCCATGGTGGGCACTGCCCACTCCATGGTCCGAGTGCGTTGATGAAACTTACCATTTTGGAAAGCTAATGGCAGCACCTTTCCAGCGATATATGCCACTTGGCCAGAATATTTTTCTAAAGTTACGAAAAATGCCACTGAAAACGCGCATTTTTAGTTAGCCTACTATACACTGGCATGATGAAGTGGCCACTGCCCGCTCCATGGTCCGAGTGCGTTGATGAAACTTACCATTTTGGAAAGCTAATGACAGCACCTTTCCAGCGATGTATGTCACTTGGCCAGAATATTTTTCTAAAGTTACGAAAAATGGCACTGAAACCGCGCATTTTTAGTTAGCCTACACTGGCATGATCAAGTGGCCACTGCCCACTCCATGGTCCGAGTGCGTTGATGAAACTTACCATTTTGGAAAGCTAATGGCAGCACCTTTCCAGCGATATATGCCACTTGGCCAGAATATTTTTCTAAAGTTACGAAAAATGGCATGATCAAGTGGCCACTGCCCACACCATGGTGGGCACTGCCCACTCCATGATCCGAGTGCGTTGATGAAACGTACCATTTTGGAAAGCTAATGCCAGCACCTTTCCAGTGATATATGCCACTTGGCCAGAATATTTTTCTAAAGTTACGAAAAATGGCACTGAAGACGCGCATTTTTAGTTAGCCTACACTGGCATGATCAAGTGGCCACTGCTCACTCCATGGTGGGCACTGCCCACTCCATGGTCCGAGTGCGTTGATGAAACGTACCATTTTGGAAAGCTAATGGCAGCACCTTTCCAGCGATATATGCCACTTGGCCAGAATATTTTTCTAAAGTTACGAAAAATGGCACTGAAACCGCGCATTTTTAGTTAGCCTACACTGGCATGATCAAGTGGCCACTGCCCACTCCATGGTCCGAGTGCGTTGATGAAACTTACCATTTTGGAAAGCTAATGGCAGCACCTTTCCAGCGATATATGCCACTTGGCCAGAATATTTTTCTAAAGTTACGAAAAATGGCACTGAAAAAGCGCATTTTTAGTTAGCCTACACTGGCATGATCAAGTGGCCACTGCCCACACCATGGTGGGCACTGCCCACTCCATGGTCCGAGTGCGTTGATGAAACGTACCATTTTGGAAAGCTAATGGTAGCACCTTTCCAGCGATATATGCCACTTGGCCAGAATATTTTTCTAAAGTTACGAAAAATGCCACTGAAAACGCGCATTTTTAGTTAGCCTACACTGGCATGATCAAGTGGCCACTGCCCACTCCATGGTGGGCACTGCGATGTATGTCACTTGGCCAGAATATTTTTCTAAAGTTACGAAAAATGGCACTGAAACCGCGCATTTTTAGTTAGCCTACACTGGCATGATCAAGTGGCCACTGCCCACTCCATGGTACGAGTGCGTTGATGAAACTTACCATTTTGGAAAGCTAATGGCAGCACCTTTCCAGCGATATATGCCACTTGGCCAGAATATTTTTCTAAAGTTACGAAAAATGCCACTGAAAACGCGCATTTTTAGTTAGCCTACTATACACTGGCATGATGAAGTGGCCACTGCCCACTCCATGGTCCGAGTGCGTTGATGAAACTTACCATTTTGGAAAGCTAATGGTAGCACCTTTCCAGCGAAATATGCCACTTGGTCAGAATATTTTTCTAAAGTTACGAAAAATGCCACTGAAAACGCGCATTTTTAGTTAGCCTACTATACACTGGCATGATGAAGTGGCCACTGCCCACTCCATGGTCCGAGTGCGTTGATGAAACTTACCATTTTGGAAAGCTAATGACAGCACCTTTCCAGCGATGTATGTCACTTGGCCAGAATATTTTTCTAAAGTTACGAAAAATGGCACTGAAAACGCGCATTTTTAGTTAGCCTACACTGGCATGATCAAGTGGCCACTGCCTACTCCATGGTGGGCACTGCCCACTCCATGGTCCGAGTGCGTTGATGAAACTTACCATTTTGGAAAGCTAATGGCAGCACCTTTCCAGCGATATATGCCACTTGGCCAGAATATTTTTCTAAAGTTACGAAAAATGCCACTGAAAACGCGCATTTTTAGTTAGCCTACTATACACTGGCATGATGAAGTGGCCACTGCCCGCTCCATGGTCCGAGTGCGTTGATGAAACTTACCATTTTGGAAAGCTAATGACAGCACCTTTCCAGCGATGTATGTCACTTGGCCAGAATATTTTTCTAAAGTTACGAAAAATGGCACTGAAACCGCGCATTTTTAGTTAGCCTACACTGGCATGATCAAGTGGCCACTGCCCACTCCATGGTCCGAGTGCGTTGATGAAACTTACCATTTTGGAAAGCTAATGGCAGCACCTTTCCAGCGATATATGCCACTTGGCCAGAATATTTTTCTAAAGTTACGAAAAATGGCATGATCAAGTGGCCACTGCCCACACCATGGTGGGCACTGCCCACTCCATGATCCGAGTGCGTTGATGAAACGTACCATTTTGGAAAGCTAATGCCAGCACCTTTCCAGCGATATATGCCACTTGGCCAGAATATTTTTCTAAAGTTACGAAAAATGGCACTGAAGACGCGCATTTTTAGTTAGCCTACACTGGCATGATCAAGTGGCCACTGCTCACTCCATGGTGGGCACTGCCCACTCCATGGTCCGAGTGCGTTGATGAAACGTACCATTTTGGAAAGCTAATGGCAGCACCTTTCCAGCGATATATGCCACTTGGCCAGAATATTTTTCTAAAGTTACGAAAAATGGCACTGAAAACGCGTATTTTTAGTTAGCCTACACTGGCATGATCAAGTGGCCACTGCCCACTCCATGGTCCGAGTGCGTTGATGAAACTTACCATTTTGGAAAGCTAATGGCAGCACCTTTCCAGCGATATATGCCACTTGGCCAGAATATTTTTCTAAAGTTACGAAAAATGGCATGATCAAGTGGCCACTGCCCACACCATGGTGGGCACTGCCCACTCCATGATCCGAGTGCGTTGATGAAACGTACCATTTTGGAAAGCTAATGGCAGCACCTTTCCAGCGATATATGCCACTTGGCCAGAATATTTTTCTAAAGTTACGAAAAATGGCACTGAAAACGCGCATTTTTAGTTAGCCTACACTGGCATGATCAAGTGGCCACTGCTCACTCCATGGTGGGCACTGCCCACTCCATGGTTCGAGTGCGTTGATGAAACGTACCATTTTGGAAAGCTAATGGCAGCACCTTTCCAGCGATATATGCCACTTGGCCAGAATATTTTTCTAAAGTTACGAAAAATGCCACTGAAAACGCGCATTTTTAGTTAGCCTACTATACACTGGCATGATGAAGTGGCCACTGCCCACTCCATGGTCCGAGTGCGTTGATGAAACTTACCATTTTGGAAAGCTAATGACAGCACCTTTCCAGCGATGTATGTCACTTGGCCAGAATATTTTTCTAAAGTTACGAAAAATGGCACTGAAACCGCGCATTTTTAGTTAGCCTACACTGGCATGATCAAGTGGCCACTGCCCACTCCATGGTCCGAGTGCGTTGATGAAACTTACCATTTTGGAAAGCTAATGGCAGCACCTTTCCAGCGATATATGCCACTTGGCCAGAATATTTTTCTAAAGTTACGAAAAATGGCATGATCAAGTGGCCACTGCCCACACCATGGTGGGCACTGCCCACTCCATGATCCGAGTGCGTTGATGAAACGTACCATTTTGGAAAGCTAATGGCAGCACCTTTCCAGCGATATATGCCACTTGGCCAGAATATTTTTCTAAAGTTACGAAAAATGGCACTGAAAACGCGCATTTTTAGTTAGCCTACACTGGCATGATCAAGTGGCCACTGCTCACTCCATGGTGGGCACTGCCCACTCCATGGGTCGAGTGCGTTGATGAAACGTACCATTTTGGAAAGCTAATGGCAGCACCTTTCCAGCGATATATGCCACTTGGCCAGAATATTTTTCTAAAGTTACGAAAAATGGCACTGAAAACGCGCATTTTTAGTTAGCCTACACTGGCATGATCAAGTGGCCACTGCTCACTCCATGGTGGGCACTGCCCACTCCATGGTTCGAGTGCGTTGATGAAACGTACCATTTTGGAAAGCTAATGGCAGCACCTTTCCAGCGATATATGCCACTTGGCCAGAATATTTTTCTAAAGTTACGAAAAATGCCACTGAAAACGCGCATTTTTAGTTAGCCTACTATACACTGGCATGATGAAGTGGCCACTGCCCACTCCATGGTCCGAGTGCGTTGATGAAACTTACCATTTTGGAAAGCTAATGACAGCACCTTTCCAGCGATATATGTCACTTGGCCAGAATATTTTTCTAAAGTTACGAAAAATGGCACTGAAACCGCGCATTTTTAGTTAGCCTACACTGGCATGATCAAGTGGCCACTGCCCACTCCATGGTCCGAGTGCGTTGATGAAACTTACCATTTTGGAAAGCTAATGGCAGCACCTTTCCAGCGATATATGCCACTTGGCCAGAATATTTTTCTAAAGTTACGAAAAATGGCATGATCAAGTGGCCACTGCCCACACCATGGTGGGCACTGCCCACTCCATGATCCGAGTGCGTTGATGAAACGTACCATTTTGGAAAGCTAATGGCAGCACCTTTCCAGCGATATATGCCACTTGGCCAGAATATTTTTCTAAAGTTACGAAAAATGGCACTGAAAACGCGCATTTTTAGTTAGCCTACACTGGCATGATCAAGTGGCCACTGCTCACTCCATGGTGGGCACTGCCCACTCCATGGTTCGAGTGCGTTGATGAAACGTACCATTTTGGAAAGCTAATGGCAGCACCTTTCCAGCGATATATGCCACTTGGCCAGAATATTTTTCTAAAGTTACGAAAAATGGCACTGAAAACGCGCATTTTTAGTTAGCCTACACTGGCATGATCAAGTGGCCACTGCTCACTCCATGGTGGGCACTGCCCACTCCATGGTTCGAGTGCGTTGATGAAACGTACCATTTTGGAAAGCTAATGGCAGCACCTTTCCAGCGATATATGCCACTTGGCCAGAATATTTTTCTAAAGTTACGAAAAATGCCACTGAAAACGCGCATTTTTAGTTAGCCTACTATACACTGGCATGATGAAGTGGCCACTGCCCACTCCATGGTCCGAGTGCGTTGATGAAACTTACCATTTTGGAAAGCCAATGGCAGCACCTTTCCAGCGATGTATGTCACTTGGCCAGAATATTTTTCTAAAGTTACGAAAAATGGCACTGAAACCGCGCATTTTTAGTTAGCCTACACTGGCATGATCAAGTGGCCACTGCCCACTCCATGGTCCGAGTGCGTTGATGAAACTTACCATTTTGGAAAGCTAATGGCAGCACCTTTCCAGCGATATATGCCACTTGGCCAGAATATTTTTCTAAAGTTACGAAAAATGGCATGATCAAGTGGCCACTGCCCACACCATGGTGGGCACTGCCCACTCCATGATCCGAGTGCGTTGATGAAACGTACCATTTTGGAAAGCTAATGGCAGCACCTTTCCAGCGATATATGTCACTTGGCCAGAATATTTTTCTAAAGTTACGAAAAATGGCACTGAAAACGCGCATTTTTAGTTAGCCTACACTGGCATGATCAAGTGGCCACTGCTCACTCCATGGTGGGCACTGCCCACTCCATGGTTCGAGTGCGTTGATGAAACGTACCATTTTGGAAAGCTAATGGCAGCACCTTTCCAGCGATATATGCCACTTGGCCAGAATATTTTTCTAAAGTTACGAAAAATGGCACTGAAAACGCGCATTTTTAGTTAGCCTACACTGGCATGATCAAGTGGCCACTGCTCACTCCATGGTGGGCACTGCCCACTCCATGGTTCGAGTGCGTTGATGAAACGTACCATTTTGGAAAGCTAATGGCAGCACCTTTCCAGCGATATATGCCACTTGGCCAGAATATTTTTCTAAAGTTACGAAAAATGCCACTGAAAACGCGCATTTTTAGTTAGCCTACTATACACTGGCATGATGAAGTGGCCACTGCCCACTCCATGGTCCGAGTGCGTTGATGAAACTTACCATTTTGGAAAGCTAATGACAGCACCTTTCCAGCGATGTATGTCACTTGGCCAGAATATTTTTCTAAAGTTACGAAAAATGGCACTGAAACCGCGCATTTTTAGTTAGCCTACACTGGCATGATCAAGTGGCCACTGCCCACTCCATGGTCCGAGTGCGTTGATGAAACTTACCATTTTGGAAAGCTAATGGCAGCACCTTTCCAGCGATATATGCCACTTGGCCAGAATATTTTTCTAAAGTTACGAAAAATGGCATGATCAAGTGGCCACTGCCCACACCATGGTGGGCACTGCCCACTCCATGATCCGAGTGCGTTGATGAAACGTACCATTTTGGAAAGCTAATGGCAGCACCTTTCCAGCGATATATGCCACTTGGCCAGAATATTTTTCTAAAGTTACGAAAAATGGCACTGAAAACGCGCATTTTTAGTTAGCCTACACTGGCATGATCAAGTGGCCACTGCTCACTCCATGGTGGGCACTGCCCACTCCATGGTTCGAGTGCGTTGATGAAACGTACCATTTTGGAAAGCTAATGGCAGCACCTTTCCAGCGATATATGCCACTTGGCCAGAATATTTTTCTAAAGTTACGAAAAATGGCACTGAAAACGCGCATTTTTAGTTAGCCTACACTGGCATGATCAAGTGGCCACTGCTCACTCCATGGTGGGCACTGCCCACTCCATGGTTCGAGTGCGTTGATGAAACGTACCATTTTGGAAAGCTAATGGCAGCACCTTTCCAGCGATATATGCCACTTGGCCAGAATATTTTTCTAAAGTTACGAAAAATGCCACTGAAAACGCGCATTTTTAGTTAGCCTACTATACACTGGCATGATGAAGTGGCCACTGCCCACTCCATGGTCCGAGTGCGTTGATGAAACTTACCATTTTGGAAAGCTAATGACAGCACCTTTCCAGCGATGTATGTCACTTGGCCAGAATATTTTTCTAAAGTTACGAAAAATGGCACTGAAACCGCGCATTTTTAGTTAGCCTACACTGGCATGATGAAGTGGCCACTGCCCACTCCATGGTCCGAGTGCGTTGATGAAACTTACCATTTTGGAAAGCTAATGGCAGCACCTTTCCAGCGATATATGCCACTTGGCCAGAATATTTTTCTAAAGTTACGAAAAATGGCATGATCAAGTGGCCACTGCCCACACCATGGTGGGCACTGCCCACTCCATGATCCGAGTGCGTTGATGAAACGTACCATTTTGGAAAGCTAATGGCAGCACCTTTCCAGCGATATATGCCACTTGGCCAGAATATTTTTCTAAAGTTACGAAAAATGGCACTGAAAACGCGCATTTTTAGTTAGCCTACACTGGCATGATCAAGTGGCCACTGCTCACTCCATGGTGGGCACTGCCCACTCCATGGTCCGAGTGCGTTGATGAAACGTACCATTTTGGAAAGCTAATGGCAGCACCTTTCCAGCGATATATGCCACTTGGCCAGAATATTTTTCTAAAGTTACGAAAAATGGCACTGAAAACGCGCATTTTTAGTTAGCCTACACTGGCATGATCAAGTGGCCACTGCTCACTCCATGGTGGGCACTGCCCACTCCATGGTCCGAGTGCGTTGATGAAACGTACCATTTTGGAAAGCTAATGGCAGCACCTTTCCAGCGATATATGCCACTTGGCCAGAATATTTTTCTAAAGTTACGAAAAATGCCACTGAAAACGCGCATTTTTAGTTAGCCTACTATACACTGGCATGATGAAGTGGCCACTGCCCACTCCATGGTCCGAGTGCGTTGATGAAACTTACCATTTTGGAAAGCCAATGGCAGCACCTTTCCAGCGATATATGCCACTTGGCCAGAATATTTTTCTAAAGTTACGAAAAATGCCACTGAAAACGCGCATTTTTAGTTAGCCTACTATACACTGGCATGATGAAGTGGCCACTGCCCGCTCCATGGTCCGAGTGCGTTGATGAAACTTACCATTTTGGAAAGCTAATGACAGCACCTTTCCAGCGATGTATGTCACTTGGCCAGAATATTTTTCTAAAGTTACGAAAAATGGCATGATCAAGTGGCCACTGCCCACACCATGGTGGGCACTGCCCACTCCATGATCCGAGTGCGTTGATGAAACGTACCATTTTGGAAAGCTAATGGCAGCACCTTTCCAGCGATATATGTCACTTGGCCAGAATATTTTTCTAAAGTTACGAAAAATGCCACTGAAACCGCGCATTTTTAGTTAGCCTACACTGGCATGATCAAGTGGCCACTGCCCACTCCATGGTCCGAGTGCGTTGATGAAACTTACCATTTTGGAAAGCTAATGGCAGCACCTTTCCAGCGATATATGCCACTTGGCCAGAATATTTTTCTAAAGTTACGAAAAATGGCATGATCAAGTGGCCACTGCCCACACCATGGTGGGCACTGCCCACTCCATGATCCGAGTGCGTTGATGAAACGTACCATTTTGGAAAGCTAATGGCAGCACCTTTCCAGCGATATATGCCACTTGGCCAGAATATTTTTCTAAAGTTACGAAAAATGGCACTGAAAACGCGCATTTTTAGTTAGCCTACACTGGCATGATCAAGTGGCCACTGCTCACTCCATGGTGGGCACTGCCCACTCCATGGTTCGAGTGCGTTGATGAAACGTACCATTTTGGAAAGCTAATGGCAGCACCTTTCCAGCGATATATGCCACTTGGCCAGAATATTTTTCTAAAGTTACGAAAAATGGCACTGAAAACGCGCATTTTTAGTTAGCCTACACTGGCATGATCAAGTGGCCACTGCTCACTCCATGGTGGGCACTGCCCACTCCATGGTCCGAGTGCGTTGATGAAACGTACCATTTTGGAAAGCTAATGGCAGCACCTTTCCAGCGATATATGCCACTTGGCCAGAATATTTTTCTAAAGTTACGAAAAATGCCACTGAAAACGCGCATTTTTAGTTAGCCTACTATACACTGGCATGATGAAGTGGCCACTGCCCACTCCATGGTCCGAGTGCGTTGATGAAACTTACCATTTTGGAAAGCTAATGACAGCACCTTTCCAGCGATGTATGTCACTTGGCCAGAATATTTTTCTAAAGTTACGAAAAATGGCACTGAAACCGCGCATTTTTAGTTAGCCTACACTGGCATGATCAAGTGGCCACTGCCCACTCCATGGTCCGAGTGCGTTGATGAAACTTACCATTTTGGAAAGCTAATGGCAGCACCTTTCCAGCGATATATGCCACTTGGCCAGAATATTTTTCTAAAGTTACGAAAAATGGCATGATCAAGTGGCCACTGCCCACACCATGGTGGGCACTGCCCACTCCATGATCCGAGTGCGTTGATGAAACGTACCATTTTGGAAAGCTAATGGCAGCACCTTTCCAGCGATATATGCCACTTGGCCAGAATATTTTTCTAAAGTTACGAAAAATGGCACTGAAAACGCGCATTTTTAGTTAGCCTACACTGGCATGATCAAGTGGCCACTGCTCACTCCATGGTGGGCACTGCCCACTCCATGGTTCGAGTGCGTTGATGAAACGTACCATTTTGGAAAGCTAATGGCAGCACCTTTCCAGCGATATATGCCACTTGGCCAGAATATTTTTCTAAAGTTACGAAAAATGGCACTGAAAACGCGCATTTTTAGTTAGCCTACACTGGCATGATCAAGTGGCCACTGCTCAATCCATGGTGGGCACTGCCCACTCCATGGTTCGAGTGCGTTGATGAAACGTACCATTTTGGAAAGCTAATGGCAGCACCTTTCCAGCGATATATGCCACTTGGCCAGAATATTTTTCTAAAGTTACGAAAAATGGCACAGAAAACGCGCATTTTTAGTTAGCCTACACTGGCATGATCAAGTGGCCACTGCTCACTCCATGGTGGGCACTGCCCACTCCATGGTCCGAGTGCGTTGATGAAACGTACCATTTTGGAAAGCTAATGGCAGCACCTTTCCAGCGATGTACGTCACTTGGCCAGAATATTTTTCTAAAGTTACGAAAAATGGCACTGAAACCGCGCATTTTTAGTTAGCCTACACTGGCATGATCAAGTGGCCACTGCCCACTCCATGGTCCGAGTGCGTTGATGAAACTTACCATTTTGGAAAGCTAATGGCAGCACCTTTCCAGCGATATATGCCACTTGGCCAGAATATTTTTCTAAAGTTACGAAAAATGGCATGATCAAGTGGCCACTGCCCACACCATGGTGGGCACTGCCCACTCCATGATCCGAGTGCGTTGATGAAACGTACCATTTTGGAAAGCTAATGGCAGCACCTTTCCAGCGATATATGCCACTTGGCCAGAATATTTTTCTAAAGTTACGAAAAATGGCACTGAAAACGCGCATTTTTAGTTAGCCTACACTGGCATGATCAAGTGGCCACTGCTCACTCCATGGTGGGCACTGCCCACTCCATGGTCCGAGTGCGTTGATGAAACTTACTATTTTGGAAAGCTAATGGCAGCACCTTTCCAGCGATATATGCCACTTGGCCAGATTATTTTTCTAAAGTTACGAAAAATGGCACTGAAAAAGCGCATTTTTAGTTAGCCTACACTGGCATGATCAAGTGGCCACTGCCCACTCCATGGTCCGAGTGCGTTGATGAAACTTACCATTTTGGAAAGCTAATGGCAGCACCTTTCCAGCGATATATGCCACTTGGCCAGAATATTTTTCTAAAGTTACGAAAAATGGCACTGAAAACGCGCATTTTTAGTTAGCCTACACTGGCATGATCAAGTGGCCACTGCTCACACCATGGTGGGCACTGCCCACTCCATGGTCCGAGTGCGATGATGAAACGTACCATTTTGGAAAGCTAATGGCAGCACCTTTCCAGCGATATATGCCACTTGGCCAGAATATTTTTCTAAAGTTACGAAAAATGCCACTGAAAACGCGCATTTTTAGTTAGCCTACTATACACTGGCATGATGAAGTGGCCACTGCCCACTCCATGGTCCGAGTGCGTTTATGAAACTTACCATTTTGGAAAGCTAATGACAGCACCTTTCCAGCGATGTATGTCACTTGGCCAGAATATTTTTCTAAAGTTACGAAAAATGGCACTGAAACCGCGCATTTTTAGTTAGCCTACACTGGCATGATCAAGTGGCCACTGCCCACTCCATGGTCCGAGTGCGTTGATGAAACTTACCATTTTGGAAAGCTAATGGCAGCACCTTTCCAGCGATATATGCCACTTGGCCAGAATATTTTTCTAAAGTTACGAAAAATGGCATGATCAAGTGGCCACTGCCCACACCATGGTGGGCACTGCCCACTCCATGATCCGAGTGCGTTGATGAAACTTACCATTTTGGAAAGCTAATGGCAGCACCTTTCCAGCGATATATGCCACTTGGCCAGAATATTTTTCTAAAGTTACGAAAAATGCCACTGAATACGCGCATTTTTAGTTAGCCTACTATACACTGGCATGATGAAGTGGCCACTGCCCGCTCCATGGTCCGAGTGCGTTGATGAAACTTACCATTTTGGAAAGCTAATGACAGCACCTTTCCAGCGATGTATGTCACTTGGCCAGAATATTTTTCTAAAGTTACGAAAAATGGCACTGAAACCGCGCATTTTTAGTTAGCCTACACTGGCATGATCAAGTGGCCACTGCCCACTCCATGGTCCGAGTGCGTTGATGAAACTTACCATTTTGGAAAGCTAATGGCAGCACCTTTCCAGCGATATATGCCACTTGGCCAGAATATTTTTCTAAAGTTACGAAAAATGGCATGATCAAGTGGCCACTGCCCACACCATGGTGGGCACTGCCCACTCCATGATCCGAGTGCGTTGATGAAACGTACCATTTTGGAAAGCTAATGGCAGCACCTTTCCAGCGATATATGCCACTTGGCCAGAATATTTTTCTAAAGTTACGAAAAATGGCACTGAAAACGCGCATTTTTAGTTAGCCTACACTGGCATGATCAAGTGGCCACTGCTCACTCCATGGTGGGCACTGCCCACTCCATGGTTCGAGTGCGTTGATGAAACGTACCATTTTGGAAAGCTAATGGCAGCACCTTTCCAGCGATATATGCCACTTGGCCAGAATATTTTTCTAAAGTTACGAAAAATGGCACTGAAAACGCGCATTTTTAGTTAGCCTACACTGGCATGATCAAGTGGCCACTGCTCACTCCATGGTGGGCACTGCCCACTCCATGGTTCGAGTGCGTTGATGAAACGTACCATTTTGGAAAGCTAATGGCAGCACCTTTCCAGCGATATATGCCACTTGGCCAGAATATTTTTCTAAAGTTACGAAAAATGCCACTGAAAACGCGCATTTTTAGTTAGCCTACTATACACTGGCATGATGAAGTGGCCACTGCCCCCTCCATGGTCCGAGTGCGTTGATGAAACTTACCATTTTGGAAAGCTAATGACAGCACCTTTCCAGCGATATATGCCACTTGGCCAGAATATTTTTCTAAAGTTACGAAAAATGGCACTGAAAACGCGCATTTTTAGTTAGCCTACACTGGCATGATCAAGTGGCCACTGCTCACTCCATGGTGGGCACTGCCCACTCCATGGTTCGAGTGCGTTGATGAAACGTACCATTTTGGAAAGCTAATGGCAGCACCTTTCCAGCGATATATGCCACTTGGCCAGAATATTTTTCTAAAGTTACGAAAAATGCCACTGAAAACGCGCATTTTTAGTTAGCCTACTATACACTGGCATGATGAAGTGGCCACTGCCCACTCCATGGTCCGAGTGCGTTGATGAAACTTACCATTTTGGAAAGCTAATGACAGCACCTTTCCAGCGATGTATGTCACTTGGCCAGAATATTTTTCTAAAGTTACGAAAAATGGCACTGAAACCGCGAATTTTTAGTTAGCCTACACTGGCATGATCAAGTGGCCACTGCCCACTCCATGGTCCGAGTGCGTTGATGAAACTTACCATTTTGGAAAGCCAATGGCAGCACCTTTCCAGCGATATATGCCACTTGGCCAGAATATTTTTCTAAAGTTACGAAAAATGCCACTGAAAACGCGCATTTTTAGTTAGCCTACTATACACTGGCATGATGAAGTGGCCACTGCCCGCTCCATGGTCCGAGTGCGTTGATGAAACTTACCATTTTGGAAAGCTAATGACAGCACCTTTCCAGCGATGTATGTCACTTGGCCAGAATATTTTTCTAAAGTTACGAAAAATGGCACTGAAACCGCGCATTTTTAGTTAGCCTACACTGGCATGATCAAGTGGCCACTGCCCACTCCATGGTCCGAGTGCGTTGACGAAACTTACCATTTTGGAAAGCTAATGGCAGCACCTTTCCAGCGATATATGCCACTTGGCCAGAATATTTTTCTAAAGTTACGAAAAATGGCATGATCAAGTGGCCACTGCCCACACCATGGTGGGCACTGCCCACTCCATGATCCGAGTGCGTTGATGAAACGTACCATTTTGGAAAGCTAATGCCAGCACCTTTCCAGCGATATATGCCACTTGGCCAGAATATTTTTCTAAAGTTACGAAAAATGGCACTGAAGACGCGCATTTTTAGTTAGCCTACACTGGCATGATCAAGTGGCCACTGCTCACTCCATGGTGGGCACTGCCCACTCCATGGTCCGAGTGCGTTGATGAAACGTACCATTTTGGAAAGCTAATGGCAGCACCTTTCCAGCGATATATGCCACTTGGCCAGAATATTTTTCTAAAGTTACGAAAAGCCACTGAAAACGCGCATTTTTAGTTAGCCTACTATACACTGGCATGATGAAGTGGCCACTGCCCACTCCATGGTCCGAGTGCGTTGATGAAACTTACCATTTTGGAAAGCTAATGACAGCACCTTTCCAGCGATATATGTCACTTGGCCAGAATATTTTTCTAAAGTTACGAAAAATGCCACTGAAAACGCGCATTTTTAGTTAGCCTAAACTGGCATGATCAAGTGGCCACTGCCCACTCCATGGTCCGAGTGCGTTGATGAAACGTACCATTTTGGAAAGCTAATGACAGCACCTTTCCAGCGATATATGCCACTTGGCCAGAATATTTTTCTTAAGTTACGAAAAATGGCACTGAAACCGCGCATTTTTAGTTAGCCTACACTGGCATGATCAAGTGGCCACTGCCCACTCCATGGTCCGAGTGCGTTGATGAAACTTACCATTTTGGAAAGCTAATGGCAGCACCTTTCCAGCGATATATGCCACTTGGCCAGAATATTTTTCTAAAGTTACGAAAAATGGCACTGAAAAAGCGCATTTTTAGTTAGCCTACACTACATTGGCATGATCAAGTGGCCACTGCCCACACCATGGTGGGCACTGCCCACTCCATGGTCCGAGTGCGTTGATGAAACGTACCATTTTGGAAAGCTAATGGTAGCACCTTTCCAGCGATATATGCCACTTGGCCAGAATATTTTTCTAAAGTTACGAAAAATGCCACTGAAAACGCGCATTTTTAGTTAGCCTACTATACACTGGCATGATGAAGTGGCCACTGCCCACTCCATGGTCCGAGTGCGTTGATGAAACTTACCATTTTGGAAAGCTAGTGGTAGCACCTTTCCAGCGAAATATGCCACTTGGTCAGAATATTTTTCTAAAGTTACGAAAAATGCCACTGAAAACGCGCATTTTTAGTTAGCCTACTATACACTGGCATGATGAAGTGGCCACTGCCCACTCCATGGTCCGAGTGCGTTGATGAAACTTACCATTTTGGAAAGCTAATGACAGCACCTTTCCAGCGATGTATGTCACTTGGCCAGAATATTTTTCTAAAGTTACGAAAAATGGCACTGAAAACGCGCATTTTTAGTTAGCCTACACTGGCATGATCAAGTGGCCACTGCCCACTCCATGGTGGGCACTGCCCACTCCATGGTCCGAGTGCGTTGATGAAACTTACCATTTTGGAAAGCTAATGGCAGCACCTTTCCAGCGATATATGCCACTTGGCCAGAATATTTTTCTAAAGTTACGAAAAATGCCACTGAAAACGCGCATTTTTAGTTAGCCTACTATACACTGGCATGATGAAGTGGCCACTGCCCGCTCCATGGTCCGAGTGCGTTGATGAAACTTACCATTTTGGAAAGCTAATGACAGCACCTTTCCAGCGATGTATGTCACTTGGCCAGAATATTTTTCTAAAGTTACGAAAAATGGCACTGAAACCGCGCATTTTTAGTTAGCCTACACTGGCATGATCAAGTGGCCACTGCCCACTCCATGGTCCGAGTGCGTTGATGAAACTTACCATTTTGGAAAGCTAATGGCAGCACCTTTCCAGCGATATATGCCACTTGGCCAGAATATTTTTCTAAAGTTACGAAAAATGGCATGATCAAGTGGCCACTGCCCACACCATGGTGGGCACTGCCCACTCCATGATCCGAGTGCGTTGATGAAACGTACCATTTTGGAAAGCTAATGCCAGCACCTTTCCAGCGATATATGCCACTTGGCCAGAATATTTTTCTAAAGTTACGAAAAATGGCACTGAAGACGCGCATTTTTAGTTAGCCTACACTGGCATGATCAAGTGGCCACTGCTCATTCCATGGTGGGCACTGCCCACTCCATGGTCCGAGTGCGTTGATGAAACGTACCATTTTGGAAAGCTAATGGCAGCACCTTTCCAGCGATATATGCCACTTGGCCAGAATATTTTTCTAAAGTTACGAAAAATGGCACTGAAAACGCGTATTTTTAGTTAGCCTACACTGGCATGATCAAGTGGCCACTGCCCACTCCATGGTCCGAGTGCGTTGGTGAAACGTACCATTTTGGAAAGCTAATGGCAGCACCTTTCCAGCGATATATGCCACTTGGCCAGAATATTTTTCTAAAGTTACGAAAAGCCACTGAAAACGCGCATTTTTAGTTAGCCTACTATACACTGGCATGATCAAGTGGCCACTGCCCACTCCATGGTCCGAGTGCGTTGATGAAACGTACCATTTTGGAAAGCTAATGACAGCACCTTTCCAGCGATATATGTCACTTGGCCAGAATATTTTTCTAAAGTTACGAATAATGGCACTGAAACCGCGCATTTTTAGTTAGCCTACACTGGCATGATCAAGTGGCCACTGCCCACTCCATGGTCCGAGTGCGTTGATGAAACTTACCATTTTGGAAAGCTAATGGCAGCACCTTTCCAGCGATATATGCCACTTGGCCAGAATATTTTTCTAAAGTTACGAAAAATGGCACTGAAAAAGCGCATTTTTAGTTAGCCTACACTGGCATGATCAAGTGGCCACTGCCCACACCATGGTGGGCACTGCCCACTCCATGGTCCGAGTGCGTTGATGAAACGTACCATTTTGGAAAGCTAATGGTAGCACCTTTCCAGCGATATATGCCACTTGGCCAGAATATTTTTCTAAAGTTACGAAAAATGCCACTGAAAACGCGCATTTTTAGTTAGCCTAAACTGGCATGATCAAGTGGCCACTGCCCACTCCATGGTGGGCACTGCGATGTATGTCACTTGGCCAGAATATTTTTCTAAAGTTACGAAAAATGGCACTGAAACCGCGCATTTTTAGTTAGCCTACACTGGCATGATCAAGTGGCCACTGCCCACTCCATGGTACGAGTGCGTTGATGAAACTTACCATTTTGGAAAGCTAATGGCAGCACCTTTCCAGCGATATATGCCACTTGGCCAGAATATTTTTCTAAAGTTACGAAAAATGCCACTGAAAACGCGCATTTTTAGTTAGCCTACTATACACTGGCATGATGAAGTGGCCACTGCCCGCTCCATGGTCCGAGTGCGTTGATGAAACTTACCATTTTGGAAAGCTAATGACAGCACCTTTCCAGCGATGTATGTCACTTGGCCAGAATATTTTTCTAAAGTTACGAAAAATGGCACTGAAACCGCGCATTTTTAGTTAGCCTACACTGGCATGATCAAGTGGCCACTGCCCACTCCATGGTCCGAGTGCGTTGATGAAACTTACCATTTTGGAAAGCTAATGGCAGCACCTTTCCAGCGATATATGCCACTTGGCCAGAATATTTTTCTAAAGTTACGAAAAATGGCATGATCAAGTGGCCACTGCCCACACCATGGTGGGCACTGCCCACTCCATGATCCGAGTGCGTTGATGAAACGTACCATTTTGGAAAGCTAATGCCAGCACCTTTCCAGCGATATATGCCACTTGGCCAGAATATTTTTCTAAAGTTACGAAAAATGGCACTGAAGACGCGCATTTTTAGTTAGCCTACACTGGCATGATCAAGTGGCCACTGCTCACTCCATGGTGGGCACTGCCCACTCCATGGTCCGAGTGCGTTGATGAAACGTACCATTTTGGAAAGCTAATGGCAGCACCTTTCCAGCGATATATGCCACTTGGCCAGAATATTTTTCTAAAGTTACGAAAAATGGCACTGAAAACGCGTATTTTTAGTTAGCCTACACTGGCATGATCAAGTGGCCACTGCCCACTCCATGGTCCGAGTGCGTTGGTGAAACGTACCATTTTGGAAAGCTAATGGCAGCACCTTTCCAGCGATATATGCCACTTGGCCAGAATATTTTTCTAAAGTTACGAAAAGCCACTGAAAACGCGCATTTTTAGTTAGCCTACTATACACTGGCATGATGAAGTGGCCACTGCCCACTCCATGGTCCGAGTGCGTTGATGAAACTTACCATTTTGGAAAGCTAATGACAGCACCTTTCCAGCGATATATGTCACTTGGCCAGAATATTTTTCTAAAGTTACGAATAATGGCACTGAAACCGCGCATTTTTAGTTAGCCTACACTGGCATGATCAAGTGGCCACTGCCCACTCCATGGTCCGAGTGCGTTGATGAAACTTACCATTTTGGAAAGCTAATGGCAGCACCTTTCCAGCGATATATGCCACTTGGCCAGAATATTTTTCTAAAGTTACGAAAAATGGCATGATCAAGTGGCCACTGCCCACACCATGGTGGGCACTGCCCACTCCATGATCCGAGTGCGTTGATGAAACGTACCATTTTGGAAAGCTAATGGCAGCACCTTTTCAGCGATATATGCCACTTGGCCAGAATATTTTTCTAAAGTTACGAAAAATGCCACTGAAAACGCGCATTTTTAGTTAGCCTACTATACACTGGCATGATGAAGTGGCCACTGCCCGCTCCATGGTCCGAGTGCGTTGATGAAACTTACCATTTTGGAAAGCTAATGACAGCACCTTTCCAGCGATATATGTCACTTGGCCAGAATATTTTTCTAAAGTTACGAAAAATGGCACTGAAACCGCGCATTTTTAGTTAGCCTACACTGGCATGATCAAGTGGCCACTGCCCACTCCATGGTACGAGTGCGTTGATGAAACTTACCATTTTGGAAAGCTAATGGCAGCACCTTTCCAGCGATATATGCCACTTGGCCAGAATATTTTTCTAAAGTTACGAAAAATGCCACTGAAAACGCGCATTTTTAGTTAGCCTACTATACACTGGCATGATGAAGTGGCCACTGCCCACTCCATGGTCCGAGTGCGTTGATGAAACTTATCATTTTGGAAAGCTAATGACAGCACCTTTCCAGCGATATATGTCACTTGGCCAGAATATTTTTCTAAAGTTACGAATAATGGCACTGAAACCGCGCATTTTTAGTTAGCCTACACTGGCATGATCAAGTGGCCACTGCCCACTCCATGGTCCGAGTGCGTTGATGAAACTTACTATTTTGGAAAGCTAATGGCAGCACCTTTCCAGCGATATATGCCACTTGGCCAGATTATTTTTCTAAAGTTACGAAAAATGGCACTGAAAAAGCGCATTTTTAGTTAGCCTACACTGGCATGATCAAGTGGCCACTGCCCACTCCATGGTGGGCACTGCCCACTCCATGGTCCGAGTGCGTTGATGAAACTTACCATTTTGGAAAGCTAATGGCAGCACCTTTCCAGCGATATATGCCACTTGGCCAGAATATTTTTCTAAAGTTACGAAAAATGCCACTGAAAACGCGCATTTTTAGTTAGCCTACTATACACTGGCATGATGAAGTGGCCACTGCCCACTCCATGGTCCGAGTGCGTTGATGAAACTTATCATTTTGGAAAGCTAATGACAGCACCTTTCCAGCGATATATGCCACTTGGCCAGAATATTTTTCTAAAGTTACGAATAATGGCACTGAAACCGCGCATTTTTAGTTAGCCTACACTGGCATGATCAAGTGGCCACTGCCCACTCCATGGTCCGAGTGCGTTGATGAAACTTACTATTTTGGAAAGCTAATGGCAGCACCTTTCCAGCGATATATGCCACTTGGCCAGATTATTTTTCTAAAGTTACGAAAAATGGCACTGAAAAAGCGCATTTTTAGTTAGCCTACACTGGCATGATCAAGTGGCCACTGCCCACTCCATGGTCCGAGTGCGTTGATGAAACGTACCATTTTGGAAAGCTAATGGCAGCACCTTTGCAGCGATATATGCCACTTGGCCAGAATATTTTTCTAAAGTTACGAAAAATGGCACTGAAAAAGCGCATTTTTAGTTAGCCTACACTGGCATGATCAAGTGGCCACTGCTCACTCCATGGTGGGCACTGCCCACTCCATGGTCCGAGTGCGTCGATGAAACGTACCATTTTGGAAAGCTAATGGCAGCACCTTTCCAGCGATATATGCCACTTGGCCAGAATATTTTTCTAAAGTTACGAAAAATGCCACTGAAAACGCGCATTTTTAGTTAGCCTACTATACACTGGCATGATGAAGTGGCCACTGCCCACTCCATGGTCCGAGTGCGTTGATGAAACTTACCATTTTGGAAAGCTAATGACAGCACCTTTCCAGCGATATATGCCACTTGGCCAGAATATTTTTCTAAAGTTACGAAAAATGCCACTGAAAACGCGCATTTTTAGTTAGCCTAAACTGGCATGATCAAGTGGCCACTGCCCACTCCATGGTCCGAGTGCGTTGATGGAACGTACCATTTTGGAAAGCTAATGACAGCACCTTTCCAGCGATATATGCCACTTGGCCAGAATATTTTTCTTAAGTTACGAAAAATGGCACTGAAACCGCGCATTTTTAGTTAGCCTACACTGGCATGATCAAGTGGCCACTGCCCACTCCATGGTCCGAGTGCGTTGATGAAACTTACCATTTTGGAAAGCTAATGGCAGCACCTTTCCAGCGATATATGCCACTTGGCCAGAATATTTTTCTAAAGTTACGAAAAATGGCACTGAAAAAGCGCATTTTTAGTTAGCCTACACTGGCATGATCAAGTGGCCACTGCCCACACCATGGTGGGCACTGCCCACTCCATGGTCCGAGTGCGTTGATGAAACGTACCATTTTGGAAAGGTAATGGTAGCACCTTTCCAGCGATATATGCCACTTGGCCAGAATATTTTTCTAAAGTTACGAAAAATGCCACTGAAAACGCGCATTTTTAGTTAGCCTAAACTGGCATGATCAAGTGGCCACTGCCCACTCCATGGTGGGCACTGCCCACTCCATGGTCCGAGTGCGTTGATGAAACGTACCATTTTGGAAAGCTAATGGCAGCACCTTTCCAGCGATATATGCCACTTGGCCAGAATACACTGGCATGATCAAGTGGCCACTGCCCACTCCATGGTCCGAGTGCGTTGATGAAACGTACCATTTTGGAAAGCTAATGGCAGCACCTTTGCAGCGATATATGCCACTTGGCCAGAATATTTTTCTAAAGTTACGAAAAATGGCACTGAAAAAGCGCATTTTTAGTTAGCCTACACTGGCATGATCAAGTGGCCACTGCTCACTCCATGGTGGGCACTGCCCACTCCATGGTCCGAGTGCGTTGATGAAACGTACCATTTTGGAAAGCTAATGGCAGCACCTTTCCAGCGATATATGCCACTTGGCCAGAATATTTTTCTAAAGTTACGAAAAATGCCACTGAAAACGCGCATTTTTAGTTAGCCTACTATACACTGGCATGATGAAGTGGCCACTGCCCACTCCATGGTCCGAGTGCGTTGATGAAACTTACCATTTTGGAAAGCTAATGACAGCACCTTTCCAGCGATATATGCCACTTGGCCAGAATATTTTTCTAAAGTTACGAAAAATGCCACTGAAAACGCGCATTTTTAGTTAGCCTAAACTGGCATGATCAAGTGGCCACTGCCCACTCCATGGTCCGAGTGCGTTGATGGAACGTACCATTTTGGAAAGCTAATGACAGCACCTTTCCAGCGATATATGCCACTTGGCCAGAATATTTTTCTTAAGTTACGAAAAATGGCACTGAAACCGCGCATTTTTAGTTAGCCTACACTGGCATGATCAAGTGGCCACTGCCCACTCCATGGTCCGAGTGCGTTGATGAAACTTACCATTTTGGAAAGCTAATGGCAGCACCTTTCCAGCGATATATGCCACTTGGCCAGAATATTTTTCTAAAGTTACGAAAAATGGCACTGAAAAAGCGCATTTTTAGTTAGCCTACACTGGCATGATCAAGTGGCCACTGCCCACACCATGGTGGGCACTGCCCACTCCATGGTCCGAGTGCGTTGATGAAACGTACCATTTTGGAAAGGTAATGGTAGCACCTTTCCAGCGATATATGCCACTTGGCCAGAATATTTTTCTAAAGTTACGAAAAATGCCACTGAAAACGCGCATTTTTAGTTAGCCTAAACTGGCATGATCAAGTGGCCACTGCCCACTCCATGGTGGGCACTGCCCACTCCATGGTCCGAGTGCGTTGATGAAACGTACCATTTTGGAAAGCTAATGGCAGCACCTTTCCAGCGATATATGCCACTTGGCCAGAATACTTTTCTAAAGTTACGAAAAATGGCACTGAAAAAGCGCATTTTTAGTTAGCCTACACTGGCATGATCAAGTGGCCACTGCCCACTCCATGGTGGGCACTGTCCACTCCATGGTCCGAGTGCGTTGATGAAGCTTACCATTTTGGAAAGCTAATGGCAGCACCTTTCCAGCGATATATGCCACTTGGCCAGAATATTTTTCTAAAGTTACGAAAAATGGCACTGAAAACGCGCATTTTTAGTTAGCCTACACTGGCATGATCAAGTGGCCACTGCCCACTCCATGGTGGGCACTGCCCACTCCATGGTCCGAGTGCGTTGATGAAACGTACCATTTTGGAAAGCTAATGGCAGCACCTTTCCAGCGATATATGCCACTTGGCCAGAATATTTTTCTAAAGTTACGAAAAATGGCACTGAAAACGCGCATTTTTAGTTAGCCTACACTGGCATGATCAAGTGGCCACTGCCCACTCCATGGTCCAAGTGCGTTGATGAAACTTACTATTTTGGAAAGCTAATGGCAGCACCTTTCCAGCGATGTATGTCACTTGGCCAGAATATTTTTCTAAAGTTACGAAAAATGGCACTGAAACCGCGCATTTTTAGTTAGCCTACACTGGCATGATCAAGTGGCCACTGCCCACTCCATGGTCCGAGTGCGTTGATGAAACTTACCATTTTGGAAAGCTAATGGCAGCACCTTTCCAGCGATATATGCCACTTGGTCAGAATATTTTTCTAAAGTTACGAAAAATGCCACTGAAAACGCGCATTTTTAGTTAGCCTACTATACACTGGCATGATGAAGTGGCCACTGCCCACTCCATGGTCCGAGTGCGTTGATGAAACTTACCATTTTGGAAAGCTAATGACAGCACCTTTCCAGCGATGTATGTCACTTGGCCAGAATATTTTTCTAAAGTTACGAAAAATGGCACTGAAAACGCGCATTTTTAGTTAGCCTACACTGGCATGATCAAGTGGCCACTGCCCACTCCCTGGTGGGCACTGCCCACTCCATGGTCCGAGTGCGTTGATGAAACGTACCATTTTGGAAAGCTAATGGCAGCACCTTTCCAGCGATGTATGTCACTTGGCCAGAATATTTTTCTAAAGTTACGAAAAATGGCACTGAAAACGCGCATTTTTAGTTAGCCTACACTGGCATGATCAAGTGGCCACTGCCCACTCCCTGGTGGGCACTGCCCACTCCATGGTCCGAGTGCGTTGATGAAACGTACCATTTTGGAAAGCTAATGGCAGCACCTTTCCAGCGATATATGCCACTTGGCCAGAATATTTTTCTAAAGTTACGAAAAATGGCACTGAAAACGCGCATTTTTAGTTAGCCTACACTGGCATGATCAAGTGGCCACTGCCCACTCCATGGTCCGAGTGCGTTGATGAAACTTACCATTTTGGAAAGCTAATGACAGCACCTTTCCAGCGATATATGCCACTTGGCCAAAATATTTTTCTAAATTTACGAAAAATGGCACTGAAAACGCGCATTTTTAGTTAGCCTACACTGGCATGATCAAGTGGCCACTGCTCACTCCATGGTGGGCACTGCCCACTCCATGGTCCGAGTGCGTTGATGAAACTTACCATTTTGGAAAGCTAATGGCAGCACCTTTCCAGCGATATATGCCACTTGGCCAGAATATTTTTCTAAAGTTACGAAAAATGGCACTGAAAAAGCGCATTTTTAGTTAGCCTACACTGGCATGATCAAGTGGCCACTGCCCACACCATGGTGGGCACTGCCCACTCCATGGTCCGAGTGCGTTGATGAAACTTACCATTTTGGAAAGCTAATGGCAGCACCTTTCCAGCGATATATGCCACTTGGCCAGAATATTTTTCTAAAGTTACGAAAAATGCCACTGAAAACGCGCATTTTTAGTTAGCCTACTATACACTGGCATGATGAAGTGGCCACTGCCCACTCCATGGTCAGAGTGCGTTGATGAAACTTACCATTTTGGAAAGCTAATGACAGCACCTTTCCAGCGATATATGTCACTTGGCCAGAATATTTTTCTAAAGTTACGAAAAATGGCACTGAAACCGCGCATTTTTAGTTAGCCTACACTGGCATGATCAAGTGGCCACTGCCCACTCCATGGTCCGAGTGCGTTGATGAAACTTACCATTTTGGAAAGCTAATGGCAGCACCTTTCCAGCGATATATGCCACTTGGCCAGAATATTTTTCTAAAGTTACGAAAAATGGCATGATCAAGTGGCCACTGCCCACACCATGGTGGGCACTGCCCACTCCATGATCCGAGTGCGTTGATGAAACTTACCATTTTGGAAAGCTAATGGCAGCACCTTTCCAGCGATATATGCCACTTGGCCAGATTATTTTTCTAAAGTTACGAAAAATGGCACTGAAAACGCGCATTTTTAGTTAGCCTACACTGGCATGATCAAGTGGCCACTGCCCACTCCATGGTGGGCACTGCCCACTCCATGGTCCGAGTGCGTTGATGAAACGTACCATTTTGGAAAGCTAATGGCAGCACCTTTCCAGCGATATATGCCACTTGGCCAGAATATTTTTCTAAAGTTACGAAAAATGCCACTGAAAACGCGCATTTTTAGTTAGCCTACTATACACTGGCATGATCAAGTGGCCACTGCCCACTCCATGGTCCGAGTGCGTTGATGAAACTTATCATTTTGGAAAGCTAATGACAGCACCTTTCCAGCGATATATGCCACTTGGCCAGAATATTTTTCTTAAGTTACGAAAAATGGCACTGAAACCGCGCATTTTTAGTTAGCCTACACTGGCATGATCAAGTGGCCACTGCCCACTCCATGGTCCGAGTGCGTTGATGAAACTTACCATTTTGGAAAGCTAATGGCAGCATCTTTCCAGCGATATATGCCACTTGGCCAGAATATTTTTCTAAAGTTACGAAAAATGGCACTGAAAAAGCGCATTTTTGTTAGCCTACACTGGCATGATCAAGTGGCCACTGCCCACACCATGGTGGGCACTGCCCACTCCATGGTCCGAGTGCGTTGATGAAACGTACCATTTTGGAAAGGTAATGGTAGCACCTTTCCAGCGATATATGCCACTTGGCCAGAATATTTTTCTAAAGTTACGCAAAATGGCACTGAAACCGCGCATTTTTAGTTAGCCTACACTGGCATGATCAAGTGGCCACTGCCCACTCCATGGTCCGAGTGCGTTGATGAAACTTACCATTTTGGAAAGCTAATGGCAGCGCCTTTCCAGCGATATATGCCACTTGGCCAGAATATTTTTCTAAAGTTACGAAAAATGGCACTGAAAAAGCGCATTTTTAGTTAGCCTACACTGGCATGATCAAGTGGCCACTGCCCACACCATGGTGGGCACTGCCCACTCCATGGTCCGAGTGCGTTGATGAAACGTACCATTTTGGAAAGGTAATGGTAGCACCTTTCCAGCGATATATGCCACTTGGCCAGAATATTTTTCTAAAGTTACGAAAAATGCCACTGAAAACGCGCATTTTTAGTTAGCCTAAACTGGCATGATCAAGTGGCCACTGCCCACTCCATGGTGGGCACTGCCCACTCCATGGTCCGAGTGCGTTGATGAAACGTACCATTTTGGAAAGCTAATGGCAGCACCTTTCCAGCGATATATGCCATCACTGGCATGATCAAGTGGCCACTGCCCACTCCATGGTCCGAGTGCGTTGATGAAACGTACCATTTTGGAAAGCTAATGGCAGCACCTTTGCAGCGATATATGCCACTTGGCCAGAATATTTTTTTAAAGTTACGAAAAATGGCACTGAAAAAGCGCATTTTTAGTTAGCCTACACTGGCATGATCAAGTGGCCACTGCTCACTCCATGGTGGGCACTGCCCACTCCATGGTCCGAGTGCGTCGATGAAACGTACCATTTTGGAAAGCTAATGGCAGCACCTTTCCAGCGATATATGCCACTTGGCCAGAATATTTTTCTAAAGTTACGAAAAATGCCACTGAAAACGCGCATTTTTAGTTAGCCTACTATACACTGGCATGATGAAGTGGCCACTGCCCACTCCATGGTCCGAGTGCGTTGATGAAACTTACCATTTTGGAAAGCTAATGACAGCACCTTTCCAGCGATATATGCCACTTGGCCAGAATATTTTTCTAAAGTTACGAAAAATGCCACTGAAAACGCGCATTTTTAGTTAGCCTAAACTGGCATGATCAAGTGGCCACTGCCCACTCCATGGTCCGAGTGCGTTGATGGAACGTACCATTTTGGAAAGCTAATGACAGCACCTTTCCAGCGATATATGCCACTTGGCCAGAATATTTTTCTTAAGTTACGAAAAATGGCACTGAAACCGCGCATTTTTAGTTAGCCTACACTGGCATGATCAAGTGGCCACTGCCCACTCCATGGTCCGAGTGCGTTGATGAAACTTACCATTTTGGAAAGCTAATGGCAGCACCTTTCCAGCGATATATGCCACTTGGCCAGAATATTTTTCTAAAGTTACGAAAAATGGCACTGAAAAAGCGCATTTTTAGTTAGCCTACACTGGCATGATCAAGTGGCCACTGCCCACACCATGGTGGGCACTGCCCACTCCATGGTCCGAGTGCGTTGATGAAACGTACCATTTTGGAAAGGTAATGGCAGCACCTTTCCAGCGATATATGCCACTTGGCCAGAATATTTTTCTAAAGTTACGAAAAATGCCACTGAAAACGCGCATTTTTAGTTAGCCTAAACTGGCATGATCAAGTGGCCACTGCCCACTCCATGGTGGGCACTGCCCACTCCATGGTCCGAGTGCGTTGATGAAACGTACCATTTTGGAAAGCTAATGGCAGCACCTTTCCAGCGATATATGCCACTTGGCCAGAATACTTTTCTAAAGTTACGAAAAATGGCACTGAAAACGCGCATTTTTAGTTAGCCTACACTGGCATGATCAAGTGGCCACTGCCCACTCCATGGTGGGCACTGTCCACTCCATGGTCCGAGTGCGTTGATGAAGCTTACCATTTTGGAAAGCTAATGGCAGCACCTTTCCAGCGATATATGCCACTTGGCCAGAATATTTTTCTAAAGTTACGAAAAATGGCACTGAAAACGCGCATTTTTAGTTAGCCTACACTGGCATGATCAAGTGGCCACTGCCCACTCCATGGTGGGCACTGCCCACTCCATGGTCCGAGTGCGTTGATGAAACGTACCATTTTGGAAAGCTAATGGCAGCACCTTTCCAGCGATATATGCCACTTGGCCAGAATATTTTTCTAAAGTTACGAAAAATGGCACTGAAAACGCGCATTTTTAGTTAGCCTACACTGGCATGATCAAGTGGCCACTGCCCACTCCATGGTCCGAGTGCGTTGATGAAACTTACTATTTTGGAAAGCTAATGGCAGCACCTTTTCAGCGATATATGTCACTTGGCCAGAATATTTTTCTAAAGTTACGAAAAATGGCACTGAAACCGCGCATTTTTAGTTAGCCTACACTGGCATGATCAAGTGGCCACTGCCCACTCCATGGTCCGAGTGCGTTGATGAAACTTACCATTTTGGAAAGCTAATGGTAGCACCTTTCCAGCGATATATGCCACTTGGTCAGAATATTTTTCTAAAGTTACGAAAAATGCCACTGAAAACGCGCATTTTTAGTTAGCCTACTATACACTGGCATGATGAAGTGGCCACTGCCCACTCCATGGTCCGAGTGCGTTGATGAAACTTACCATTTTGGAAAGCTAATGACAGCACCTTTCCAGCGATGTATGCCACTTGGCCAAAATATTTTTCTAAATTTACGAAAAATGGCACTGAAAACGCGCATTTTTAGTTAGCCTACACTGGCATGATCAAGTGGCCACTGCTCACTCCATGGTGGGCACTGCCCACTCCATGGTCCGAGTGCGTTGATGAAACTTACCATTTTGGAAAGCTAATGGCAGCACCTTTCCAGCGATATATGCCACTTGGCCAGAATATTTTTCTAAAGTTACGAAAAATGGCACTGAAAAAGCGCATTTTTAGTTAGCCTACACTGGCATGATCAAGTGGCCACTGCCCACACCATGGTGGGCACTGCCCACTCCATGGTCCGAGTGCGTTGATGAAACTTACCATTTTGGAAAGCTAATGGCAGCACCTTTCCAGCGATATATGCCACTTGGCCAGAATATTTTTCTAAAGTTACGAAAAATGCCACTGAAAACGCGCATTTTTAGTTAGCCTACTATACACTGGCATGATGAAGTGGCCACTGCCCACTCCATGGTCCGAGTGCGTTGATGAAACTTACCATTTTGGAAAGCTAATGACAGCACCTTTCCAGCGATGTATGTCACTTGGCCAGAATATTTTTCTAAAGTTACGAAAAATGGCACTGAAACCGCGCATTTTTAGTTAGCCTACACTGGCATGATCAAGTGGCCACTGCCCACTCCATGGTCCGAGTGCGTTGATGAAACTTACCATTTTGGAAAGCTAATGGCAGCACCTTTCCAGCGATATATGCCACTTGGCCAGAATATTTTTCTAAAGTTACGAAAAATGGCATGATCAAGTGGCCACTGCCCACACCATGGTGGGCACTGCCCACTCCATGGTCCGAGTGCGTTGATGAAACTTACCATTTTGGAAAGCTAATGGCAGCACCTTTCCAGCGATATATGCCACTTGGCCAGATTATTTTTCTAAAGTTACGAAAAATGGCACTGAAAAAGCGCATTTTTAGTTAGCCTACACTGGCATGATCAAGTGGCCACTGCCCACTCCATGGTGGGCACTGCCCACTCCATGGTCCGAGTGCGTTGATGAAACGTACCATTTTGGAAAGCTAATGGCAGCACCTTTCCAGCGATATATGCCACTTGGCCAGAATATTTTTCTAAAGTTACGAAAAATGCCACTGAAAACGCGCATTTTTAGTTAGCCTACTATACACTGGCATGATCAAGTGGCCACTGCCCACTCCATGGTCCGAGTGCGTTGATGAAACTTATCATTTTGGAAAGCTAATGACAGCACCTTTCCAGCGATATATGCCACTTGGCCAGAATATTTTTCTTAAGTTACGAAAAATGGCACTGAAACCGCGCATTTTTAGTTAGCCTACACTGGCATGATCAAGTGGCCACTGCCCACTCCATGGTCCGAGTGCGTTGATGAAACTTACCATTTTGGAAAGCTAATGGCAGCACCTTTCCAGCGATATATGCCACTTGGCCAGAATATTTTTCTAAAGTTACGAAAAATGGCACTGAAAAAGCGCATTTTTAGTTAGCCTACACTGGCATGATCAAGTGGCCACTGCCCACACCATGGTCCGAGTGCGTTGATGGAACGTACCATTTTGGAAAGCTAATGACAGCACCTTTCCAGCGATATATGCCACTTGGCCAGAATATTTTTCTTAAGTTACGAAAAATGGCACTGAAACCGCGCATTTTTAGTTAGCCTACACTGGCATGATCAAGTGGCCACTGCCCACTCCATGGTCCGAGTGCGTTGATGAAACTTACCATTTTGGAAAGCTAATGGCAGCACCTTTCCAGCGATATATGCCACTTGGCCAGAATATTTTTCTAAAGTTACGAAAAATGGCATGATCAAGTGGCCACTGCCCACACCATGGTGGGCACTGCCCACTCCATGATCCGAGTGCGTTGATGAAACTTACCATTTTGGAAAGCTAATGGCAGCACCTTTCCAGCGATATATGCCACTTGGCCAGATTATTTTTCTAAAGTTACGAAAAATGGCACTGAAAAAGCGCATTTTTAGTTAGCCTACACTGGCATGATCAAGTGGCCACTGCCCACTCCATGGTGGGCACTGCCCACTCCATGGTCCGAGTGCGTTGATGAAACGTACCATTTTGGAAAGCTAATGGCAGCACCTTTCCAGCGATATATGCCACTTGGCCAGAATATTTTTCTAAAGTTACGAAAAATGCCACTGAAAACGCGCATTTTTAGTTAGCCTACTATACACTGGCATGATCAAGTGGCCACTGCCCACTCCATGGTCCGAGTGCGTTGATGAAACTTATCATTTTGGAAAGCTAATGACAGCACCTTTCCAGCGATATATGCCACTTGGCCAGAATATTTTTCTTAAGTTACGAAAAATGGCACTGAAACCGCGCATTTTTAGTTAGCCTACACTGGCATGATCAAGTGGCCACTGCCCACTCCATGGTCCGAGTGCGTTGATGAAACTTACCATTTTGGAAAGCTAATGGCAGCATCTTTCCAGCGATATATGCCACTTGGCCAGAATATTTTTCTAAAGTTACGAAAAATGGCACTGAAAAAGCGCATTTTTGTTAGCCTACACTGGCATGATCAAGTGGCCACTGCCCACACCATGGTGGGCACTGCCCACTCCATGGTCCGAGTGCGTTGATGAAACGTACCATTTTGGAAAGGTAATGGTAGCACCTTTCCAGCGATATATGCCACTTGGCCAGAATATTTTTCTAAAGTTACGAAAAATGGCACTGAAACCGCGCATTTTTAGTTAGCCTACACTGGCATGATCAAGTGGCCACTGCCCACTCCATGGTCCGAGTGCGTTGATGAAACTTACCATTTTGGAAAGCTAATGGCAGCACCTTTCCAGCGATATATGCCACTTGGCCAGAATATTTTTCTAAAGTTACGAAAAATGGCACTGAAAAAGCGCATTTTTAGTTAGCCTACACTGGCATGATCAAGTGGCCACTGCCCACACCATGGTGGGCACTGCCCACTCCATGGTCCGAGTGCGTTGATGAAACGTACCATTTTGGAAAGGTAATGGTAGCACCTTTCCAGCGATATATGCCACTTGGCCAGAATATTTTTCTAAAGTTACGAAAAATGCCACTGAAAACGCGCATTTTTAGTTAGCCTAAACTGGCATGATCAAGTGGCCACTGCCCACTCCATGGTGGGCACTGCCCACTCCATGGTCCGAGTGCGTTGATGAAACGTACCATTTTGGAAAGCTAATGGCAGCACCTTTCCAGCGATATATGCCACTTGGCCAGAATACACTGGCATGATCAAGTGGCCACTGCCCACTCCATGGTCCGAGTGCGTTGATGAAACGTACCATTTTGGAAAGCTAATGGCAGCACCTTTGCAGCGATATATGCCACTTGGCCAGAATATTTTTCTAAAGTTACGAAAAATGGCACTGAAAAAGCGCATTTTTAGTTAGCCTACACTGGCATGATCAAGTGGCCACTGCTCACTCCATGGTGGGCACTGCCCACTCCATGGTCCGAGTGCGTTGATGAAACGTACCATTTTGGAAAGCTAATGGCAGCACCTTTCCAGCGATATATGCCACTTGGCCAGAATATTTTTCTAAAGTTACGAAAAATGCCACTGAAAACGCGCATTTTTAGTTAGCCTACTATACACTGGCATGATGAAGTGGCCACTGCCCACTCCATGGTCCGAGTGCGTTGATGAAACTTACCATTTTGGAAAGCTAATGACAGCACCTTTCCAGCGATATATGCCACTTGGCCAGAATATTTTTCTAAAGTTACGAAAAATGCCACTGAAAACGCGCATTTTTAGTTAGCCTAAACTGGCATGATCAAGTGGCCACTGCCCACTCCATGGTCCGAGTGCGTTGATGGAACGTACCATTTTGGAAAGCTAATGACAGCACCTTTCCAGCGATATATGCCACTTGGCCAGAATATTTTTCTTAAGTTACGAAAAATGGCACTGAAACCGCGCATTTTTAGTTAGCCTACACTGGCATGATCAAGTGGCCACTGCCCACTCCATGGTCCGAGTGCGTTGATGAAACTTACCATTTTGGAAAGCTAATGGCAGCACCTTTCCAGCGATATATGCCACTTGGCCAGAATATTTTTCTAAAGTTACGAAAAATGGCACTGAAAAAGCGCATTTTTAGTTAGCCTACACTGGCATGATCAAGTGGCCACTGCCCACACCATGGTGGGCACTGCCCACTCCATGGTCCGAGTGCGTTGATGAAACGTACCATTTTGGAAAGGTAATGGTAGCACCTTTCCAGCGATATATGCCACTTGGCCAGAATATTTTTCTAAAGTTACGAAAAATGCCACTGAAAACGCGCATTTTTAGTTAGCCTAAACTGGCATGATCAAGTGGCCACTGCCCACTCCATGGTGGGCACTGCCCACTCCATGGTCCGAGTGCGTTGATGAAACGTACCATTTTGGAAAGCTAATGGCAGCACCTTTCCAGCGATATATGCCACTTGGCCAGAATACTTTTCTAAAGTTACGAAAAATGGCACTGAAAAAGCGCATTTTTAGTTAGCCTACACTGGCATGATCAAGTGGCCACTGCCCACTCCATGGTGGGCACTGTCCACTCCATGGTCCGAGTGCGTTGATGAAGCTTACCATTTTGGAAAGCTAATGGCAGCACCTTTCCAGCGATATATGCCACTTGGCCAGAATATTTTTCTAAAGTTACGAAAAATGGCACTGAAAACGCGCATTTTTAGTTAGCCTACACTGGCATGATCAAGTGGCCACTGCCCACTCCATGGTGGGCACTGCCCACTCCATGGTCCGAGTGCGTTGATGAAACGTACCATTTTGGAAAGCTAATGGCAGCACCTTTCCAGCGATATATGCCACTTGGCCAGAATATTTTTCTAAAGTTACGAAAAATGGCACTGAAAACGCGCATTTTTAGTTAGCCTACACTGGCATGATCAAGTGGCCACTGCCCACTCCATGGTCCGAGTGCGTTGATGAAACTTACTATTTTGGAAAGCTAATGGCAGCACCTTTCCAGCGATGTATGTCACTTGGCCAGAATATTTTTCTAAAGTTACGAAAAATGGCACTGAAACCGCGCATTTTTAGTTAGCCTACACTGGCATGATCAAGTGGCCACTGCCCACTCCATGGTCCGAGTGCGTTGATGAAACTTACCATTTTGGAAAGCTAATGGTAGCACCTTTCCAGCGATATATGCCACTTGGTCAGAATATTTTTCTAAAGTTACGAAAAATGCCACTGAAAACGCGCATTTTTAGTTAGCCTACTATACACTGGCATGATGAAGTGGCCACTGCCCACTCCATGGTCCGAGTGCGTTGATGAAACTTACCATTTTGGAAAGCTAATGACAGCACCTTTCCAGCGATGTATGCCACTTGGCCAAAATATTTTTCTAAATTTACGAAAAATGGCACTGAAAACGCGCATTTTTAGTTAGCCTACACTGGCATGATCAAGTGGCCACTGCTCACTCCATGGTGGGCACTGCCCACTCCATGGTCCGAGTGCGTTGATGAAACTTACCATTTTGGAAAGCTAATGGCAGCACCTTTCCAGCGATATATGCCACTTGGCCAGAATATTTTTCTAAAGTTACGAAAAATGGCACTGAAAAAGCGCATTTTTAGTTAGCCTACACTGGCATGATCAAGTGGCCACTGCCCACACCATGGTGGGCACTGCCCACTCCATGGTCCGAGTGCGTTGATGAAACTTACCATTTTGGAAAGCTAATGGCAGCACCTTTCCAGCGATATATGCCACTTGGCCAGAATATTTTTCTAAAGTTACGAAAAATGCCACTGAAAACGCGCATTTTTAGTTAGCCTACTATACACTGGCATGATGAAGTGGCCACTGCCCACTCCATGGTCCGAGTGCGTTGATGAAACTTACCATTTTGGAAAGCTAATGACAGCACCTTTCCAGCGATGTATGTCACTTGGCCAGAATATTTTTCTAAAGTTACGAAAAATGGCACTGAAACCGCGCATTTTTAGTTAGCCTACACTGGCATGATCAAGTGGCCACTGCCCACTCCATGGTCCGAGTGCGTTGATGAAACTTACCATTTTGGAAAGCTAATGGCAGCACCTTTCCAGCGATATATGCCACTTGGCCAGAATATTTTTCTAAAGTTACGAAAAATGGCATGATCAAGTGGCCACTGCCCACACCATGGTGGGCACTGCCCACTCCATGATCCGAGTGCGTTGATGAAACTTACCATTTTGGAAAGCTAATGGCAGCACCTTTCCAGCGATATATGCCACTTGGCCAGATTATTTTTCTAAAGTTACGAAAAATGGCACTGAAAAAGCGCATTTTTAGTTAGCCTACACTGGCATGATCAAGTGGCCACTGCCCACTCCATGGTGGGCACTGCCCACTCCATGGTCCGAGTGCGTTGATGAAACGTACCATTTTGGAAAGCTAATGGCAGCACCTTTCCAGCGATATATGCCACTTGGCCAGAATATTTTTCTAAAGTTACGAAAAATGCCACTGAAAACGCGCATTTTTAGTTAGCCTACTATACACTGGCATGATCAAGTGGCCACTGCCCACTCCATGGTCCGAGTGCGTTGATGAAACTTATCATTTTGGAAAGCTAATGACAGCACCTTTCCAGCGATATATGCCACTTGGCCAGAATATTTTTCTTAAGTTACGAAAAATGGCACTGAAACCGCGCATTTTTAGTTAGCCTACACTGGCATGATCAAGTGGCCACTGCCCACTCCATGGTCCGAGTGCGTTGATGAAACTTACCATTTTGGAAAGCTAATGGCAGCACCTTTCCAGCGATATATGCCACTTGGCCAGAATATTTTTCTAAAGTTACGAAAAATGGCACTGAAAAAGCGCATTTTTGTTAGCCTACACTGGCATGATCAAGTGGCCACTGCCCACACCATGGTGGGCACTGCCCACTCCATGGTCCGAGTGCGTTGATGAAACGTACCATTTTGGAAAGGTAATGGTAGCACCTTTCCAGCGATATATGCCACTTGGCCAGAATATTTTTCTAAAGTTACGAAAAATGCCACTGAAAACGCGCATTTTTAGTTAGCCTAAACTGGCATGATCAAGTGGCCACTGCCCACTCCATGGTGGGCACTGCCCACTCCATGGTCCGAGTGCGTTGATGAAACGTACCATTTTGGAAAGCTAATGGCAGCACCTTTCCAGCGATATATGCCACTTGGCCAGAATACTTTTCTAAAGTTACGAAAAATGGCACTGAAAAAGCGCATTTTTAGTTAGCCTACACTGGCATGATCAAGTGGCCACTGCCCACTCCATGGTGGGCACTGTCCACTCCATGGTCCGAGTGCGTTGATGAAGCTTACCATTTTGGAAAGCTAATGGCAGCACCTTTCCAGCGATATATGCCACTTGGCCAGAATATTTTTCTAAAGTTACGAAAAATGGCACTGAAAACGCGCATTTTTAGTTAGCCTACACTGGCATGATCAAGTGGCCACTGCCCATTCCATGGTGGGCACTGCCCACTCCATGGTCCGAGTGCGTTGATGAAACGTACCATTTTGGAAAGCTAATGGCAGCACCTTTCCAGCGATGTATGTCACTTGGCCAGAATATTTTTCTAAAGTTACGAAAAATGGCACTGAAACCGCGCATTTTTAGTTAGCCTACACTGGCATGATCAAGTGGCCACTGCCCACTCCATGGTCCGAGTGCGTTGATGAAACTTACCATTTTGGAAAGCTAATGGTAGCACCTTTCCAGCGATATATGCCACTTGGTCAGAATATTTTTCTAAAGTTACGAAAAATGCCACTGAAAACGCGCATTTTTAGTTAGCCTACTATACACTGGCATGATGAAGTGGCCACTGCCCACTCCATGGTCCGAGTGCGTTGATGAAACTTACCATTTTGGAAAGCTAATGGCAGCACCTTTCCAGCGATATATGCCACTTGGCCAGAATATTTTTCTAAAGTTACAAAAAATGGCACTGAAAAAGCGCATTTTTGTTAGCCTACACTGGCATGATCAAGTGGCCACTTCCCACACCATGGTGGGCACTGCCCACTCCATGGTCCGAGTGCGTTGATGAAACGTACCATTTTGGAAAGGTAATGGTAGCACCTTTCCAGCGATATATGCCACTTGGCCAGAATATTTTTCTAAAGTTACGAAAAATGCCACTGAAAACGCGCATTTTTAGTTAGCCTAAACTGGCATGATCAAGTGGCCACTGCCCACTCCATGGTGGGCACTGCCCACTCCATGGTCCGAGTGCGTTGATGAAACGTACCATTTTGGAAAGCTAATGGCAGCACCTTTCCAGCGATATATGCCACTTGGCCAGAATACTTTTCTAAAGTTACGAAAAATGGCACTGAAAAAGCGCATTTTTAGTTAGCCTACACTGGCATGATCAAGTGGCCACTGCCCACTCCATGGTGGGCACTGTCCACTCCATGGTCCGAGTGCGTTGATGAAGCTTACCATTTTGGAAAGCTAATGGCAGCACCTTTCCAGCGATATATGCCACTTGGCCAGAATATTTTTCTAAAGTTACGAAAAATGGCACTGAAAACGCGCATTTTTAGTTAGCCTACACTGGCATGATCAAGTGGCCACTGCCCACTCCATGGTGGGCACTGCCCACTCCATGGTCCGAGTGCGTTGATGAAACGTACCATTTTGGAAAGCTAATGGCAGCACCTTTCCAGCGATATATGCCACTTGGCCAGAATATTTTTCTAAAGTTACGAAAAATGGCACTGAAAACGCGCATTTTTAGTTAGCCTACACTGGCATGATCAAGTGGCCACTGCCCACTCCATGGTCCGAGTGCGTTGATGAAACTTACTATTTTGGAAAGCTAATGGCAGCACCTTTCCAGCGATGTATGTCACTTGGCCAGAATATTTTTCTAAAGTTACGAAAAATGGCACTGAAACCGCGCATTTTTAGTTAGCCTACACTGGCATGATCAAGTGGCCACTGCCCACTCCATGGTCCGAGTGCGTTGATGAAACTTACCATTTTGGAAAGCTAATGGTAGCACCTTTCCAGCGATATATGCCACTTGGTCAGAATATTTTTCTAAAGTTACGAAAAATGCCACTGAAAACGCGCATTTTTAGTTAGCCTACTATACACTGGCATGATGAAGTGGCCACTGCCCACTCCATGGTCCGAGTGCGTTGATGAAACTTACCATTTTGGAAAGCTAATGACAGCACCTTTCCAGCGATGTATGTCACTTGGCCAGAATATTTTTCTAAAGTTACGAAAAATGGCACTGAAAACGCGCATTTTTAGTTAGCCTACACTGGCATGATCAAGTGGCCACTGCCCACTCCCTGGTGGGCACTGCCCACTCCATGGTCCGAGTGCGTTGATGAAACGTACCATTTTGGAAAGCTAATGGCAGCACCTTTCCAGCGATATATGCCACTTGGCCAGAATATTTTTCTAAAGTTACGAAAAATGGCACTGAAAACGCACATTTTTAGTTAGCCTACACTGGCATGATCAAGTGGCCACTGCCCACTCCATGGTGGGCACTGCCCACTCCATGGTCCGAGTGTGTTGATGAAACGTACCATTTTGGAAAGCTAATGGCAGCACCTTTCCAGCGATATATGCCACTTGGCCAGAATATTTTTCTAAAGTTACGAAAAATGCCACTGAAAACGCGCATTTTTAGTTAGCCTACTATACACTGGCATGATGAAGTGGCCACTGCCCACTCCATGGTCCGAGTGCGTTGATGAAACTTACCATTTTGGAAAACTAATGACAGCACCTTTCCAGGGATATATGTCACTTGGCCAGAATATTTTTCTAAAGTTACGAATAATGGCACTGAAACCGCGTATTTTTAGTTAGCCCACACTGGCATGATCAAGTGGCCACTGCCCACTCCATGGTCCGAGTGCGTTGATGAAACTTACCATTTTGGAAAGCCAATGGCAGCACCTTTCCAGCGATATATGCCACTTGGCCAAAATATTTTTCTAAATTTACGAAAAATGGCACTGAAAACGCGCATTTTTAGTTAGCCTACACTGGCATGATCAAGTGGCCACTGCTCACTCCATGGTGGGCACTGCCCACTCCATGGTCCGAATGCGTTGATGAAACTTACCATTTTGGAAAGCTAATGGCAGCACCTTTCCAGCGATATATGCCACTTGGCCAGAATATTTTTCTAAAGTTACGAAAAATGGCACTGAAAAAGCGCATTTTTAGTTAGCCTACACTGGCATGATCAAGTGGCCACTGCCCACACCATGGTGGGCACTGCCCACTCCATGGTCCGAGTGCGTTGATGAAACTTACCATTTTGGAAAGCTAATGGCAGCACCTTTCCAGCGATATATGCCACTTGGCCAGAATATTTTTCTAAAGTTACGAAAAATGGCATGATCAAGTGGCCACTGCCCACACCATGGTGGGCACTGCCCACTCCATGATCCGAGTGCGTTGATGAAACTTACTATTTTGGAAAGCTAATGGTAGCACCTTTCCAGCGATATATGCCACTTGGCCAGATTATTTTTCTAAAGTTACGAAAAATGGCACTGAAAAAGCGCATTTTTAGTTAGCCTACACTGGCATGATCAAGTGGCCACTGCCCACTCCATGGTGGGCACTGCCCACTCCATGGTCCGAGTGCGTTGATGAAACGTACCATTTTGGAAAGCTAATGGCAGCACCTTTCCAGCGATATATGCCACTTGGCCAGAATATTTTTCTAAAGTTACGAAAAATGCCACTGAAAACGCGCATTTTTAGTTAGCCTACTATACACTGGCATGATGAAGTGGCCACTGCCCACTCCATGGTCCGAGTGCGTTGATGAAACTTACCATTTTGGAAAGCTAATGACAGCACCTTTCCAGCGATATATGTCACTTGGCCAGAATATTTTTCTAAAGTTACGAATAATGGCACTGAAACCGCGTATTTTTAGTTAGCCCACACTGGCATGATCAAGTGGCCACTGCCCACTCCATGGTCCGAGTGCGTTGATGAAACTTACCATTTTGGAAAGCCAATGGCAGCACCTTTCCAGCGATATATGCCACTTGGCCAGAATATTTTTCTAAATTTACGAAAAATGGCACTGAAAACGCGCATTTTTAGTTAGCCTACACTGGCATGATCAAGTGGCCACTGCTCACTCCATGGTGGGCACTGCCCACTCCATGGTCCGAGTGCGTTGATGAAACTTACCATTTTGGAAAGCCAATGGCAGCACCTTTCCAGCGATATATGCCACTTGGCCAGAATATTTTTCAAAGTTACGAAAAATGGCACTGAAAAAGCGCATTTATAGTTAGCCTACACTGGCATGATGAAGTGGCCACTGCCCACACCATGGTGGGCACTGCCCACTCCATGGTCCGAGTGCGTTGATGAAACTTACCATTTTGGAAAGCTAATGGCAGCACCTTTCCAGCGATATATGCCACTTGGCCAGAATATTTTTCTAAAGTTACGAAAAATGCCACTGAAAACGCGCATTTTTAGTTAGCCTACTATACACTGGCATGATGAAGTGGCCACTGCCCACTCCATGGTCCGAGTGCGTTGATGAAACTTACCATTTTGGAAAGCTAATGACAGCACCTTTCCAGCGATGTATGTCACTTGGCCAGAATATTTTTCTAAAGTTACGAAAAATGGCACTGAAACCGCGCATTTTTAGTTAGCCTACACTGGCATGATCAAGTGGCCACTGCCCACTCCATGGTCCGAGTGCGTTGATGAAACTTACCATTTTGGAAAGCTAATGGCAGCACCTTTCCAGCGATATATGCCACTTGGCCAGAATATTTTTCTAAAGTTACGAAAAATGGCATGATCAAGTGGCCACTGCCCACACCATGGTGGGCACTGCCCACTCCATGATCCGAGTGCGTTGATGAAACGTACCATTTTGGAAAGCTAATGGCAGCACCTTTCCAGCGATATATGCCACTTGGCCAGAATATTTTTCTAAAGTTACGAAAAATGGCACTGAAAACGCGCATTTTTAGTTAGCCTACACTGGCATGATCAAGTGGCCACTGCTCACTCCATGGTGGGCACTGCCCACTCCATGGTCCGAGTGCGTTGATGAAACGTACCATTTTGGAAAGCTAATGGCAGCACCTTTCCAGCGATATATGCCACTTGGCCAGAATATTTTTCTAAAGTTACGAAAAATGGCACTGAAAAAGCGCATTTTTAGTTAGCCTACACTGGCATGATCAAGTGGCCACTGCCCACTCCGTGGTCCGAGTGCGTTGATGAAACTTACTATTTTGGAAAGCTAATGGCAGCACCTTTCCAGCAATATATGCCACTTGGCCAGATTATTTTTCTAAAGTTACGAAAAATGGCACTGAAAAAGCGCATTTTTAGTTAGCCTACACTGGCATGATCAAGTGGCCACTGCCCACTCCATGGTCCGAGTGCGTTGATGAAACTTACCATTTTGGAAAGCTAATGGCAGCACCTTTCCAGCGATATATGCCACTTGGCCAGAATATTTTTCTAAAGTTACGAAAAATGCCACTGAAAACGCGCATTTTTAGTTAGCCTACTATACACTGGCATGATGAAGTGGCCACTGCCCACTCCATGGTCCGAGTGCGTTGATGAAACTTATCATTTTGGAAAGCTAATGACAGCACCTTTCCAGCGATATATCACTTGGCCAGAATATTTTTCTAAAGTTACGAATAATGGCACTGAAACCGCGCATTTTTAGTTAGCCTACACTGGCATGATCAAGTGGCCACTGCCCACTCCATGGTCCGAGTGCGTTGATGAAACTTACTATTTTGGAAAGCTAATGGCAGCACCTTTCCAGCGATATATGCCACTTGGCCAGATTATTTTTCTAAAGTTACGAAAAATGGCACTGAAAAAGCGCATTTTTAGTTAGCCTACACTGGCATGATCAAGTGGCCACTGCCCACTCCATGGTCCGAGTGCGTTGATGAAACGTACCATTTTGGAAAGCTAATGGCAGCACCTTTCCAGCGATATATGCCACTTGGCCAGAATATTTTTCTAAAGTTACGAAAAATGGCACTGAAACCGCGCATTTTTAGTTAGCCTACACTGGCATGATCAAGTGGCCACTGCCCACTCCATGGTCCGAGTGCGTTGATGAAACGTACCATTTTGGGAAGCTAATGGCAGCACCTTTGCAGCGATATATGCCACTTGGCCAGAATATTTTTCTAAAGTTACGAAAAATGGCACTGAAAAAGCGCATTTTTAGTTAGCCTACACTGGCATGATCAAGTGGCCACTGCTCACTCCATGGTGGGCACTGCCCACTCCATGGTCCGAGTGCGTTGATGAAACGTACCATTTTAGAAAGCTAATGACAGCACCTTTCCAGCGATGTATGTCACTTGGCCAGAATATTTTTCTAAAGTTACGAAAAATGGCACTGAAAACGCGTATTTTTAGTTAGCCTACACTGGCATGATCAAGTGGCCACTGCTCACTCCATGGTGGGCACTGCCCACTCCATGGTCCGAGTGCGTCGATGAAACGTACCATTTTGGAAAGCTAATGGCAGCACCTTTCCAGCGATATATGCCACTTGGCCAGATTATTTTTCTAAAGTTACGAAAAATGGCACTGAAAAAGCGCATTTTTAGTTAGCCTACACTGGCATGATCAAGTGGCCACTGCCCACTCCATGGTCCGAGTGCGTTGATGAAACTTACCATTTTGGAAAGCTAATGGCAGCACCTTTCCAGCGATATATGCCACTTGGCCAGAATATTTTTCTAAAGTTACGAAAAATGGCACTGAAAAGCGCATTTTTAGTTAGCCTACACTGGCATGATCAAGTGGCCACTGCCCACACCATGGTGGGCACTGCCCACTCCATGGTCCGAGTGCGTTGATGAAACGTACCATTTTGGAAAGCTAATGGTAGCACCTTTCCAGCGATATATGCCACTTGGCCAGAATATTTTTCTAAAGTTACGAAAAATGCCACTGAAAACGCGCATTTTTAGTTAGCCTAAACTGGCATGATCAAGTGGCCACTGCCCACCCCATGGTGGGCACTGCCCACTCCATGGTCCGAGTGCGTTGATGAAACGTACCATTTTGGAAAGCTAATGGCAGCACCTTTCCACCGATATATGCCACTTGGCCAGAATACTTTTCTAAAGTTACGAAAAATGGCACTGAAAAAGCGCATTTTTAGTTAGCCTACACTGGCATGATCAAGTGGCCACTGCCCACTCCATGGTGGGCACTGTCCACTCCATGGTCCGAGTGCGTTGATGAAACTTACCATTTTGGAAAGCTAATGGCAGCACCTTTCCAGCGATATATGCCACTTGGCCAGAATATTTTTCTAAAGTTACGAAAAATGGCACTGAAAACGCGCATTTTTAGTTAGCCTACACTGGCATGATCAAGTGGCCACTGCCCACTCCATGGTGGGCACTGCCCACTCCATGGTCCGAGTGCGTTGATGAAACGTACCATTTTGGAAAGCTAATGGCAGCACCTTTCCAGCGATATATGCCACTTGGCCAGAATATTTTTCTAAAGTTACGAAAAATGGCACTGAAAACGCGCATTTTTAGTTAGCCTACACTGGCATGATCAAGTGGCCACTGCCCACTCCATGGTCCGAGTGCGTTGATGAAACTTACCATTTTGGAAAGCTAATGGCAGCACCTTTCCAGCGATGTATGTCACTTGGCCAGAATATTTTTCTAAAGTTACGAAAAATGGCACTGAAACCGCGCATTTTTAGTTAGCCTACACTGGCATGATCAAGTGGCCACTGCCCACTCCATGGTCCGAGTGCGTTGACGAAACTTACCATTTTGGAAAGCTAATGGTAGCATCTTTCCAGCGATATATGCCACTTGGCCAGAATATTTTTCTAAAGTTACGAAAAATGCCACTGAAAACGCGCATTTTTAGTTAGCCTACTATACACTGGCATGATGAAGTGGCCACTGCCCACTCCATGGTCCGAGTGCGTTGATGAAACTTACCATTTTGGAAAGCTAATGACAGCACCTTTCCAGCGATGTATGTCACTTGGCCAGAATATTTTTCTAAAGTTACGAAAAATGGCACTGACAACGCGCATTTTTAGTTAGCCTACACTGGCATGATCAAGTGGCCACTGCCCACTCCCTGGTGGGCACTGCCCACTCCATGGTCCGAGTGCGTTGATGAAACGTACCATTTTGGAAAGCTAATGGCAGCACCTTTCCAGCGATATATGCCACTTGGCCAGAATATTTTTCTAAAGTTACGAGAAATGGCACTGAAAACGCGCATTTTTAGTTAGCCTACACTGGCATGATCAAGTGGCCACTGCCCACTCCATGGTGGGCACTGCCCACTCCATGGTCCGAGTGCGTTGATGAAACTTACCATTTTGGAAAGCTAATGGCAGCACCTTTCCAGCGATATATGCCACTTGGCCAGAATATTTTTCTAAAGTTACGAAAAATGCCACTGAAAACGCGCATTTTTAGTTAGCCTACTATACACTGGCATGATGAAGTGGCCACTGCCCACTCCATGGTCCGAGTGCGTTGATGAAACTTATCATTTTGGAAAGCTAATGACAGCACCTTTCCAGCGATATATCACTTGGCCAGAATATTTTTCTAAAGTTACGAATAATGGCACTGAAACCGCGCATTTTTAGTTAGCCTACACTGGCATGATCAAGTGGCCACTGCCCACTCCATGGTCCGAGTGCGTTGATGAAACTTACTATTTTGGAAAGCTAATGGCAGCACCTTTCCAGCGATATATGCCACTTGGCCAGATTATTTTTCTAAAGTTACGAAAAATGGCACTGAAAAAGCGCATTTTTAGTTAGCCTACACTGGCATGATCAAGTGGCCACTGCCCACTCCATGGTCCGAGTGCGTTGATGAAACGTACCATTTTGGAAAGCTAATGGCAGCACCTTTCCAGCGATATATGCCACTTGGCCAGAATATTTTTCTAAAGTTACGAAAAATGGCACTGAAACCGCGCATTTTTAGTTAGCCTACACTGGCATGATCAAGTGGCCACTGCCCACTCCATGGTCCGAGTGCGTTGATGAAACGTACCATTTTGGGAAGCTAATGGCAGCACCTTTGCAGCGATATATGCCACTTGGCCAGAATATTTTTCTAAAGTTACGAAAAATGGCACTGAAAAAGCGCATTTTTAGTTAGCCTACACTGGCATGATCAAGTGGCCACTGCTCACTCCATGGTGGGCACTGCCCACTCCATGGTCCGAGTGCGTTGATGAAACGTACCATTTTGGAAAGCTAATGGCAGCACCTTTCCAGCGATGTATGTCACTTGGCCAGAATATTTTTCTAAAGTTACGAAAAATGGCACTGAAAACGCGTATTTTTAGTTAGCCTACACTGGCATGATCAAGTGGCCACTGCTCACTCCATGGTGGGCACTGCCCACTCCATGGTCCGAGTGCGTCGATGAAACGTACCATTTTGGAAAGCTAATGGCAGCACCTTTCCAGCGATATATGCCACTTGGCCAGATTATTTTTCTAAAGTTACGAAAAATGGCACTGAAAAAGCGCATTTTTAGTTAGCCTACACTGGCATGATCAAGTGGCCACTGCCCACTCCATGGTCCGAGTGCGTTGATGAAACTTACCATTTTGGAAAGCTAATGGCAGCACCTTTCCAGCGATATATGCCACTTGGCCAGAATATTTTTCTAAAGTTACGAAAAATGGCACTGAAAAGCGCATTTTTAGTTAGCCTACACTGGCATGATCAAGTGGCCACTGCCCACACCATGGTGGGCACTGCCCACTCCATGGTCCGAGTGCGTTGATGAAACGTACCATTTTGGAAAGCTAATGGTAGCACCTTTCCAGCGATATATGCCACTTGGCCAGAATATTTTTCTAAAGTTACGAAAAATGCCACTGAAAACGCGCATTTTTAGTTAGCCTAAACTGGCATGATCAAGTGGCCACTGCCCACCCCATGGTGGGCACTGCCCACTCCATGGTCCGAGTGCGTTGATGAAACGTACCATTTTGGAAAGCTAATGGCAGCACCTTTCCACCGATATATGCCACTTGGCCAGAATACTTTTCTAAAGTTACGAAAAATGGCACTGAAAAAGCGCATTTTTAGTTAGCCTACACTGGCATGATCAAGTGGCCACTGCCCACTCCATGGTGGGCACTGTCCACTCCATGGTCCGAGTGCGTTGATGAAACTTACCATTTTGGAAAGCTAATGGCAGCACCTTTCCAGCGATATATGCCACTTGGCCAGAATATTTTTCTAAAGTTACGAAAAATGGCACTGAAAACGCGCATTTTTAGTTAGCCTACACTGGCATGATCAAGTGGCCACTGCCCACTCCATGGTGGGCACTGCCCACTCCATGGTCCGAGTGCGTTGATGAAACGTACCATTTTGGAAAGCTAATGGCAGCACCTTTCCAGCGATATATGCCACTTGGCCAGAATATTTTTCTAAAGTTACGAAAAATGGCACTGAAAACGCGCATTTTTAGTTAGCCTACACTGGCATGATCAAGTGGCCACTGCCCACTCCATGGTCCGAGTGCGTTGATGAAACTTACCATTTTGGAAAGCTAATGGCAGCACCTTTCCAGCGATGTATGTCACTTGGCCAGAATATTTTTCTAAAGTTACGAAAAATGGCACTGAAACCGCGCATTTTTAGTTAGCCTACACTGGCATGATCAAGTGGCCACTGCCCACTCCATGGTCCGAGTGCGTTGACGAAACTTACCATTTTGGAAAGCTAATGGTAGCATCTTTCCAGCGATATATGCCACTTGGCCAGAATATTTTTCTAAAGTTACGAAAAATGCCACTGAAAACGCGCATTTTTAGTTAGCCTACTATACACTGGCATGATGAAGTGGCCACTGCCCACTCCATGGTCCGAGTGCGTTGATGAAACTTACCATTTTGGAAAGCTAATGACAGCACCTTTCCAGCGATGTATGTCACTTGGCCAGAATATTTTTCTAAAGTTACGAAAAATGGCACTGACAACGCGCATTTTTAGTTAGCCTACACTGGCATGATCAAGTGGCCACTGCCCACTCCCTGGTGGGCACTGCCCACTCCATGGTCCGAGTGCGTTGATGAAACGTACCATTTTGGAAAGCTAATGGCAGCACCTTTCCAGCGATATATGCCACTTGGCCAGAATATTTTTCTAAAGTTACGAGAAATGGCACTGAAAACGCGCATTTTTAGTTAGCCTACACTGGCATGATCAAGTGGCCACTGCCCACTCCATGGTGGGCACTGCCCACTCCATGGTCCGAGTGCGTTGATGAAACGTACCATTTTGGAAAGCTAATGGCAGCACCTTTCCAGCGATATATGCCACTTGGCCAGAATATTTTTCTAAAGTTACGAAAAATGCCACTGAAAACGCGCATTTTTAGTTAGCCTACTATACACTGGCATGATGAAGTGGCCACTGCCCACTCCATGGTCCGAGTGCGTTGATGAAACTTACCATTTTGGAAAGCTAATGACAGCACCTTTCCAGCGATATATGTCACTTGGCCAGAATATTTTTCTAAAGTTACGAATAATGGCACTGAAACCGCGCATTTTTAGTTAGCCCACACTGGCATGATGAAGTGGCCACTGCCCACTCCATGGTCCGAGTGCGTTGATGAAACTTACCATTTTGGAAAGCCAATGGCAGCACCTTTCCAGCGATATATGCCACTTGGCCAGAATATTTTTCTAAATTTACGAAAAATGGCACTGAAAACGCGCATTTTTAGTTAGCCTACACTGGCATGATCAAGTGGCCACTGCTCACTCCATGGTGGGCACTGCCCACTCCATGGTCCGAGTGCGTTGATGAGACTTACCATTTTGGAAAGCTAATGGCAGCACCTTTCCAGCGATATATGCCACTTGGCCAGAATATTTTTCTAAAGTTACGAAAAATGGCACTGAAAAAGCGCATTTTTAGTTAGCCTACACTGGCATGATCAAGTGGCCACTGCCCACACCATGGTGGGCACTGCCCACTCCATGGTCCGAGTGCGTTGATGAAACGTACCATTTTGGAAAGCTAATGACAGCACCTTTCCAGCGATACATGCCACTTGGCCAGAATATTTTTCTAAAGTTACGAAAAATGGCACTGAAAAAGCGCATTTTTAGTTAGCCTACACTGGCATGATCAAGTGGCCACTGCTCACTCCATGGTGGGCACTGCCCACTCCATGGTCCGAGTGCGTTGATGAAACGTACCATTTTGGAAAGCTAATGGCAGCACCTTTCCAGCGATGTATGTCGCTTGGCCAGAATATTTTTCTAAAGTTACGAAAAATGGCACTGAAAACGCGTATTTTTAGTTAGCCTACACTGGCATGATCAAGTGGCCACTGCCCACTCCATGGTCCGAGTGCGTTGGTGAGACGTACCATTTTGGAAAGCTAATGGCAGCACCTTTCCAGCGATATATGCCACTTGGCCAGAATATTTTTCTAAAGTTACGAAAAATGGCACTGAAAAAGCGCATTTTTAGTTAGCCTACACTGGCATGATCAAGTGGCCACTGCTCACTCCATGGTGGGCACTGCCCACTCCATGGTCCGAGTGCGTTGATGAAACGTACCATTTTGGAAAGCTAATGGCAGCACCTTTCCAGCGATGTATGTCGCTTGGCCAGAATATTTTTCTAAAGTTACGAAAAATGGCACTGAAAACGCGTATTTTTAGTTAGCCTACACTGGCATGATCAAGTGGCCACTGCCCACTCCATGGTCCGAGTGCGTTGGTGAAACGTACCATTTTGGAAAGCTAATGGCAGCACCTTTCCAGCGATATATGCCACTTGGACAGAATATTTTTCTAAAGTTACGAAAAAGGCACTGAAAACGCGCATTTTTAGTTAGCCTACACTGGCATGATTAAGTATCCCACGCATATACAGTCCACTCCTCCCCCACGCAACAACGAAATCCACAGGACACTCATCAAGTGTGTTTCGCGTAATCTCCCAAACAGAATCTTTTATGAATTGCTATGGTAACAATACGCCACCACGGTACATGTTACATCGCTCGCGCTTTGATTGATCCTGGATCCGAAGTGCCGTTCATCTCTGAACGCATACAAAAGCTCTTAAAGCTCCCAGTGAAGCCAACTACAGCTGTAGTTACAGGTCTCAACGAGACTGTTGCTGCAACAATATCAAGATCGAGTGATTTTCTGCTGAATTCGCCACTTGATCCCAACTTGCAAATCGACGTGACGGCGCTCGTGCTCCCACAAATTACAGGGCGGTTGCCCTCACACTCGTTAGACAAGTCACTTCTCAGTGGCCTCCCTCAAGACATCGAGCTCGCAAATGTCAACTTCTCCAAAAGCGAGCAGGTCGACGTCCTCATCGGAGCCGATTTATACCAAGCAATCCTGCTGGACGGCATCCGCCGCCAAGTGCTGGGCTCCCTCATGGCTCAGCAAACCGTGTTCAGTTGGATCCTAACCGGCCTGGTTCCCACCATGCAATCTGCCACTGCACCCATCAAAGCGGCTTACACAATAAAGTCACCTTCGAACAACAGTTCGAACGTTTTTGGGAGGTGGAGGAACTTCCCAAAACTAGATTGCTATCCCACTCCGAAAAGTTTCGCGAAGAAAAATACGCGAAGACGCGATGACGGCCGCTACAACGTGCCATTGCCTTTAAAGTCGGCTTTGCAGACACGCTCCGCTCAGGGGCCTTGAGACATTCAAAATGTATCGCCAAATATTGGTCGACTTAAAGCACACACCATATCAGCGTATTCTCTCCGATCCGATTAAAACTTTGTCTCTCCCCAGGTTAGAATTGTGTGGAACCACTTTAGTAAGTGAGATGATCGACATTCTCGTGCCTACGCTGCAGTTCCCCATAGCACGGTCTACTGTTGGAGCGACTCCACCATTGTTTTGGCCTGGCTGAAGAAATCCCCATGCGTTTGGGCGACGTTCGTGGCAAACCGAGTTGCCAAATTCATCGAGAAAGTACCGCATTCGCAATGGTTTCATGTTGAATCCCAGGACAACCCCGCGGATTTCGCCAGTCGCGGTGCCACGCCCCAAGATCTCGCTGAGAACACCCTCTGGTGGAATGGACCTGCTTGGCGTGCCCACGACAAGAATCGCTGGCCCGAATTCCGCGCCTCCGATGAATATGTCACCACACGAGCAGAAAACAGTCAAACCGCGGACAAGACAATCGCGTACGCGTGACTGACCTCTTAACCGAAAGGGGTCACATCACGCGTCCCATCACGAGATTGGTGCCCTTACCTTGTGCATGACAGCCTAATATTAACCCATTTTCTCATTCCAGATCTACCATGTATCTGATCCGCCGGCAAAATGCGCGGACCCGAAGAGGGCGTCTGCTAGCACCACCTGGGGCGGTGCCCATCTACGCCGCCGCGCAGCCTATTGCTGCCCACCGTCCTCTTGAGCTGTCCCCAACGGCTGACGTCCTGGTGCTCGACGTCTCGGCCGACGAGGCACAAGCGCTTGCCACGACACGGCGCTCGCCCACACCGCCGACCCGAGCTTTCCAGAGTTTTTTCGTCCGGCCTGAGGAAGCCTCCTCCGGTCCGGCCCCAGCACAGAGGCCCATTTACGACGAGGACCTCCGAATTCGCGGAAGTCTGCGAGTTCGTGCGTTGTCGGTGCGATATCCGCCGCGCCGCTTACCGCGTCCACCACCAGAGCCGGCCCAGAGACGTGGGCCCCCACCACCCACGCCGGCCCCGTGACGTCTATGGCCCGCCCCACCGGAACCGGCGCCGCGACGTGCACCACCAGCACCGCCGGCTCCATCAGCACCACCGGCCTCAAACACGCGCCTCCAGGTCGTCCGGCCCCACGACGCGCGCCGATGATGCCGGCCAAGCGGCACGCCTGGTGCCCGCCAGCCCAGCGGCTTCCGACGGAGGGCCGCGAGCGCGAGCTGTGCTGTCCCCTGTGCGCGGGGCGGCATGTGCTGAGCCGCTGTAGTAGCTTTCTGCTACAGACAAGCGCGCAGCGGAATTTAACGGCACACGCGCGGCACATGTGCCGCAACTGTTTGGCGCGGTCGCACCGGATAGCTGCGTGCCGGAGCCCCATGCGCTGTCGCAAGTGCGGGGGGCGCACTATACCGGCCACTCCACTAGGCCGGAGACCTATCCGTCGTGCAAAGGTTTGCTGATACTGGTACGCAACATCACTGCGAATATATAAGGCGAGGCCTCTGTGTGATGAAAACAATGACAGTAGATGGTAACCAGGCATGTGAAAATCCAGTGGATCTGCACCCTCAGGCACCTGGGTCTCGCCTAGTGCCATTATATGCGGTTGGTGAGTACAAACATGCGCATAGACCGCGAAAAAAATCGCCCTCAAGCCACGCACATTTGTGGAATCTGTGCGAAATTTTGTCATCGCCACCCACTGTAAAAAGGCATAAAGTCAGCTGCATAAGCAGCCAAGTCTACGTCGCAGGCAAAGCAAAAACGCGACAAGAGAAGAGTTATGCATTTATCTTGCCGCGCTGCAGCCCACGGTGCACTCACAGCCGCCTGCACACCTAACGGGACCAGGAAGAAAGAGGAGGAAAGGAAAGAAACGAAATGCCGAGCTTTGCTGTGGAGAGCATAAATAAGCCCTTCGCTTGGTTCTCTGCATTCCGTTTGATAGACTATTTGTGTTGTTTAATTATACCCTACACCCGAAGGGAGTGTCATTACTAAAACGTTTGAAAAAAATGGGCGTGCCACGCCCACTGATAACAAAGTTGGCAATATCTCATGAACGGTATAAGATATTGATATATAATTTTACAGGAATATATAGGCAAGCATTACCAATTAGCTTGCCAAAAATGGGCGTGCCACGCCTACTGATAACAAAGTTGGCAATATCTCATGAAAGGTATAAGATATTGATATTGATAAGATATTGAAATACATGAAAGGTATAAGATATTGATATGTAATTTTATCAGGATATATAGGGAAGCATTACCAATAAGCTTGACAAAAATGCGAGTGCCACGCCCACTCATAAAAAAGTTGTCAATATCTGGTAAACGGTATAAGATATTAAAACGAAATTTTATCACGAGGTATCTACAAGTATTACTTTAATTTAATTTGTGTACAAAATGGGCGTGGTCCGCCTACTTATACAAAAGTTGTTAGGTGGCGAAATTATAATTTTTTCAGTTACTCGGGTGCAGGGTATTTAGACTTCGGCCAGGCCGAGGACAACACTTTTCCTTGTTTGTCTATTTGATGCTATTGGTGTTGTTTAATTATTGGTGTATTGATTTATGCAATGTGTTTTTATGCACTGCGTTTTTATTGTGTTTGGTGTAAGACGTGGTTGGTTCTATTTTTTCTCTTTCGCCGCGAGCACAATTAGCAAACACTGCACTGCGGTGGGCAGCAGCATCCACCTTCGGCCACGAACGCGACACAACTCGATTTTGTCGTGAAATTCAAATTATGAACTTCAGAAGTAGTCAATAAGTATAAAAAAGATAAGAAACTGAATTTTTTTCCTTAAAATTAATTTAATTTATTAAAGACTTTTTGTAAAGTTAAAACTCTTAAGCTGATAAAAAGCGAATTGGGACCGAGTTTGAAAATGAACAAACTCATTCGCTCCTTTCCTCCTACACGTTACTCTCTTTAGAAACACGTTAGTTTCGACAGATTTTTAAGTTTTTAAACTTCGTTGGAAATTTTACAGCATATTTTCAACAATCCAACTGAGGAAACTGTCGACACGTACAAAGACATCAGGATACGAGCGAAAATCGCAAATAGATTGTCCATACGACACTATCCCAACCAGGTAATAATAATTATTTCCCTGGGAATTTTTTGCAACGTCCATTAAGGGGGAGCCCCCACGGAAGAAGTTCCTGCCATCAGCAAAACACGCCCTGGCGCATAATTTGGTTTCGCTCATAAGGTATTTACCGCCGTATTTTCTTTCACAATCCAGATTATTATTGACTACCGTATACACTTTGAATTTTCTTGGATCCTGTTTCCAACCGACCAACCATCCGGTCAATGTCAACTGATCTGACCCGTATTCTTTCCGGACGACTTCGGCTCCAGGTAAGCAAATCGGTCGAATATAGTCGGTGAAGGTCACGACCTCTTTCAATCGCAACAGAGCGATATCGTTGGTGCTTAGATTTATATTATAGTCTGGATGTATCACAACCCGATCGATGTCCACTCTTAACGGTGTCGAGCATCGGCCATGGTGATCGCAATCTTGATCTTTATATCCGTTGGATGTATTCCAAATGCCCAAGAAGACTTTAAGCGCTGTTATATTCTCTCTTGCGGGGTCTGCGCATTGAGCAGCTGTGAGAACATAGCGACTGCTGATCAGGACACCAACACCCTTTCCGACTGTAATTGAAGAGGTTTACTATATGCAAAAGGATTTCGACGAAAAGTGCGCTTACTTGAGTCTACTTCAATGTGGCAAGTCCATGGAAATTCGTTGATTTGGGTTATATGAGAGTGGTTATTGAACTGATCGGATCTCAGAACTCCACATTCATCGGACGTCGGTAGCAATTCATCACCGGCTGCCTGGGCAACTAAAACGTGAAATAATGTAGTCGGAATAAAGTGAATTAAGGAAGAAGCCGATCATAATGACCGAAATTGTATGGAACATGAAAGTACTGATGGTGATGATAGGGATTAGAAATGGCGATATGGATGATAAGGTCGAAAATGTTGAAAAGGTGATAAGGATGAGGAAGATGAAAACCAGGGCGACGGTTTAGCTCATGAGGGCCTACTTGTAGGCACATAACGCCACTTACCCGAAACAGCTGCGGCAGCACAAAGGAATAGAATTTCTAAACGAAGATGCATCCTTGCCTCACTGACTCTCAGTACAGAACTGGAAATAATCTGCCTTGTCGGAACTATTTATAGGAAGCCGATAGATAGTTTCATACATGATCTTCTTTAGTTTTTTTGAGAAATGCGATTACGCATGGATTAAAATTAATTGTATATCAAGCAGCTATGAAATTTAGCGCGTGTTAAGAAAACAACTTCAAATTTTGTTGATGTTTATCTCGAGCTGATAAGAAATTCTTAAGGCGTAGCTGTGCAAATTTCAAATCCGAAGAAAAACTGAATAACCTGAGGAAACTCAATCTAATTAATGTGTTATCATTATTATTATTATTATTTATAAGGCCATTAAGCACCGCAACCTTAGATCTTATTTACTTAGATCCACTTAATTGTTTTATTTTGCTCGCCTGTATTTAAGATAGGCTTATAGGCTTATACGCTTTACAAAGCTGAGCAGCTTACTTGGTTTGGTGTCCCATTTTCTATGATAAGGCACGGACGGTTTACCAAGACAGATTTGCCTTTGACTGCCACATACTCAGAAGTATCACGATCTTCTATTACGTGTGCAAAATCTACACGTGGCCGTTTCGAATAAACTCCCTGTTTTTGAGGGGATATCGTAGACCTCCTCGGTGTCCCATTCAATAACCTGAGGGTATTCCTTAATCATTCCTGTTTAGACCTTTAGAAACTTTTTTGGCTGGGATCGGAAATCTTAAAGCCTGCCTTTTGCACGCTGTCGCCAAAAATTTCGCCCAAAGTTTGGCGAATTCAGTTTCCTCCCATTTCGGGAATACCTATGGATTGTATCAATTAAAATTACCTATGGCCTGTATCAAAATAAAAAAAAGTCAACGTTTATTTTGTACATGGAGCGAATTTTTGGAAACAAATTTGCATGTCTGGTTGCAAGGACTCATAATGGACAATTCCATTCCAATCCCACCAAGCACTCAACATAACATTGTTTGCAGACAATCTAGGCTTTGAAGTCGTTTGTGGAGGGTCACCAGCCTTTGATCATGATCGCTTCCGTTTGATATTCTCGTATTTCACCCATTTTTCATCGCCTGTAATGAGTCGCTTCAAAAAAGGTTCGACTTCGTTGCATTTCAGCAGCATTTCACTGATGGTAATTCGGTCAATCAAATTTCTTTACGTTAATTCATGTGGCACCCAAAAATCGAGCTTCTTCTTGTAGCCTGTTCCTGATCTTTTTAAATGATTCCAAACTGTCACGTGGTTGATGTTTAGTGCCTCCACTATTTCCTGACAGCTTGCGTGCAGGCCTTGCTCCATCAGTTGCAAAATTCCATCGACTTTTTCAGTGACTGGTCGAGCAGAGCGAGGTGCATCCTTGTCATTGAAATTTCCGGAACAGAATCTATCAAACCTCTCCTGGGTCCTTCGTTCACTCACATCATTCTCACCGTACATTTTACAAATTTTTCGGCATGTTTTTGCAGCGTTTTTACCTTTTTTATAGTAAAAAAGCATCACATAGCGTATTTCTTCAGATATTTCACTCATTTTCAAATCAATATAACTTTTTACACGAGCAATGAATTAGAAAACTATCTTCACAAAAAATGTAAGCTGAAATGTAACCTTTTAAGCACATGTTCATTTGAGGCAATCGGATGAGTGTTTCCCGATATATAGGCATCAACACCTTCTAGTGGCTAAAAATCGCGGAGACTCTTTAATACAATCCAGCCTAATCACAGTTTTTCCTGCGTTGCTTCAAGTCACTGACGATATTCGAAATGCTTATGAACTGAAACATGTAACACTACTCTGTCTTCTTGATTACTCGAAAGCCTTTGATAGTGTCAACCATGAACTTCTCTTAATAAATTTACAGAGAGGTCTTTGCTTTTCCAATAATGCGATAAGATTAATCAGAAGCTACCTATTTGACCTACCAAAGAGTAAAAGTGAATAATAAATTTTCTGATTTTAAAAATGTATCCGTTGGTGTCCCTCAAGGATCTGTCCTTGGTCCATTATTATTCTCAATTTTTGCAAATGACTTTTTGTCAATAGTTCGCTACCCGTCTATTCAGGCTCATGCGGATGAAATTCAGCTTTGCCTCTCGGATCAACTTGACCTCATTGAATGCTGAATGCTGCGAAATCGCTTGTGCTACCTATTTTTAAAAACCTAATAGATACTTCTGGTTTTCCTCCTATTTTGCTCGGTGGGTCAAGGCTCGAATTCGTATCTAGGGTCCGTAATTTGGGTTGGGTGGGTTTTTAAATACTACCTTCACTTGCGCGGACCACGTGAATTATGTTGTCTCTAAGTCTTACTGCACTCTTCGCAATCTTTGTTATGCTTGAAAATATCTCCCTTCTGTTGTTAGACGCAAACTCGTGCTTCAACTAATAGTTCCTGTTTTGACATACTCTGCATTAATTTATTTATTTCACTCACTACTTATTTTTTGTATATTTATTTCACTCCATAAATTAAAAAATATGCCAAACATTAATTTATTGTTTTCTAAAAAGAGCAAAAAAATTTAGGGAATTTAGAGGGAATTGGTTTCGTAAAAATAATAGTTTGATTTGTGTTCCTGGTGTGTTATTACAGGGTGTATTATAACTTTTAGTCTTCAGTTTATTTAGCTAGAAGTTTAAAGTTTAGTGAAATCTGTGAGGTTCGCATCAAATTCAAGCAGCCTTGAATCCTGAATGCTACGTTGCTGTTTTTCCATTTACTATATTTCGTTTTCAGTGGAAAATTACGTACTTTCTGCTTCATTTTACTTTCTATATCACCGTTTTCGCCTCTTAATTTAAAACGTGGCAATTCCGGGCTGGGACTTTAGGCTTGGGTGTAGCGGTTTTTGATCGTTGTTCTCACCGCAGTTTGCAGCAGTTGCAACCTAATTAGGCGGACTTCAGATTTCGAAGAGGCTCTTGAAAACTTTCAATGCTTCGTGTTCCCAACGATGTTGATCAGCAATCAACAAAAACGAAAACCATACACAAGAAATTATAAATGTTGCAATGAAACGTAACACGTAACAAAATTTGCACTCGGAAGCCTAACACCCGTAGGATTCTTATACAGTTGATCGCAAGTGTGATAAATAAACACGGCCGGCAGAGTTGGGCGCAGCGGGATCTCTATAGGCGACATTCGTCTGGTTATCCAAGTACCGTCTGTGAATCTCGAATTAAGATTGAACCCTGGCGTTGGTAGAAATACCGGGTGGCTGCCCGAGGAAGACCACCAGTCATCGCAATATGACGCAATAGTTACTCACAATACTTGATAAAAATAACATAAATGAAAAGGAGCAAAATTTTACAAACACCTCATAAATTCGAGGCTGATGAATTGCCGTCCTCTCCGAGTTGGAAGTACAAAGTTTTTCTGGCCAGACATGCAAATTTGTTTCCAAAAATGAGCTCCATGCACAAAATAAACGTTGACTTTTTTGCATTTTGATAGAGACCATAGGTAATTTTAATTTTGATACAATCCATAGGTATTCCCGAAATGGGAGGAAACTGAATTCGTCAAACTTTGGGCGAAATTTTTGGCGACAGCGTGCAAAAGGCAGGCTTTAAGATTTCCGATCCTAGCCAAAAAAGTTTCTAAAGGTCTAAACAGGAATGATTTAAGAATACTCTAAGGTTATTGAATGGGACACCGAGGAGGTCTACGATATCCCCTCAAAAACAGGGAGTTTATTCGAAACGGCCACGTGTAGATTTTGCACACGTAATAGAAGATCGTGATACTTCTGAGTATGTGGCAGTCAAAGGCAAATCTGTCTTGGTAAACCGTCCGTGCCTTATCATAGAAAATGGGACACCAAACCAAGTAAGCTGCTCAGCTTTGTAAAGCGTATAAGCCTATAAGCCTATCTTAAATACAGGCGAGCAAAATAAAACAATTAAGTGGATCTAAGTAAATAAGATCTAAGTAGGTTGCGGTGCTTAATGGCCTTATAAATAATAATAATAATAATGATAACACATTAATTAGATTGAGTTTCCTCAGGTTATTCAGTTTTTCTTCGGATTTGAAATTTGCACAGCTACGCCTTAAGAATTTCTTATCAGCTCGAGATAAACATCAACAAAATTTCAAGTTGTTTTCTTAACACGCGCTAAATTTCATACCTGCTTGATATACAATTAATTTTAATCCATGCGTAATCGCATTTCTCAAAAAAACTAAAGAAGATCATGTATGAAACTATCTATCGGCTTCCTATAAATAGTTCCGACAAGGCAGATTATTTCCAGTTCTGTACTGAGAGTCAGTGAGGCAAGGATGCATCTTCGTTTAGAAATTCTATTCCTTTGTGCTGCCGCAGCTGTTTCGGGTAAGTGGCGTTATGTGCCTACAAGTAGGCCCTCATGAGCTAAACCGTCGCCCTGGTTTTCATCTTCCTCATCCTTATCACCTTTTCAACATTTTCGACCTTATCATCCATATCGCCATTTCTAATCCCTATCATCACCATCAGTACTTTCATGTTCCATACAATTTCGGTCATTATGATCGGCTTCTTCCTTAATTCACTTTATTCCGACTACATTATTTCACGTTTTAGTTGCCCAGGCAGCCGGTGATGAATTGCTACCGACGTCCGATGAATGTGGAGTTCTGAGATCCGATCAGTTCAATAACCACTCTCATATAACCCAAATCAACGAATTTCCATGGACTTGCCACATTGAAGTAGACTCAAGTAAGCGTACTTTTCGTCGAAATCCTTTTGCATATAGTAAACCTCTTCAATTACAGTCGGAAAGGGTGTTGGTGTCCTGATCAGCAGTCGCTATGTTCTCACAGCTGCTCAATGCGCAGACCCCGCAAGAGAGAATATAACAGCGCTTAAAGTCTTCTTGGGCGTTTGGGATTCATCCAACGGATATAAAGATCAAGATTGCGATCACCATGGCCGATGCTCGACGCCATTAAGAGTGGACCTCGATCGGGTTGTGATACATCCAGACTATAATAGAAACCTACTCACTAACGATATCGCTCTGTTGCGATTGAAAGAGGTCGTGACCTTCACCGACTATATTCGACCGATTTGCTTACCCGGAGCCGAAGTCGTCCGGAAAGAATACGGGTCAGATCAGTTGATATTGACAGGTTGGAGGGGCGGTTGGAGAGAGGATCCAATAAAATTCAAAATGTTTACGGTAGTCAATAATAATCTGGATTGTGAAAGAAAATACGGCGATCAATACCTTATGAGCGAAACCAAATTGTGCGCCATCGCGTGTTATAATGATGGCAAGAATTTCCGTGGGGGCTCCCCCTTAATGGACGTTGCAAAAAATTCCCAGGGAAATGATTATTATTACCTGGTTGGGTTAGTGTCGTATGGAAGAGCTAGGTGCAGTTTTCCGCCGTATCCTGATGTCTTTGTACGCGTTGTTAGTTACCACAGTTGGATTGTTGAAAACATGCGGTAAAGTTTCCAACGAAGTTTAAAAACTTAAAAATCTGTCGAAATTAACGTGTTTCTAAGAGAGTAACGTGTAGGAGGGAAAAGACCGCATGAGTTTGTTAATTTTCAAACTCGGTCCAAATTCGCTTTTTATCAGCTTAAGAGTTTTAACTTTACAAAAAGTCTTTAATAAAAACAATTAACTTTAAAGAAAACGCTTTTCAATTTCTTATCCTTTTTATATTTATTGACTACTTTTGAAGTTTGCAACTTGAACTTCACAATAAGAGTCTGCAATAGGTTTCGCACCACTTATTCTAGTTTTTATCTATATCTATACGAAGACTTCGTCGAAGAGAAAATAACTATTTCTCTTTCTTCATGGTAAAAAGTTAAAAGAGTGATGAAGAGCAATGAACTTTGAGCGGGTCATAAAGTGGTTTTCGTAGTAATTACTTGAGCAATAATTGCTATCTGGAAGCAGACTTTTTCAATATCTCAAGAGAAGATCGAGAATGATGAATTGGAAATAATTGGTAATTTACGCAGGTTTAAATTTGCTGAGAAAGTGTTTCGAAATTTATGGGCTTTTCAAGAGTATTGAAATGTTAACTGAATAAAAACAAATTTTGAGGGTTCTTCAAAAAGTGCAAAATGTTAATTTACTGTTTTCTAAAAAGAACAAAAATAATATGTCAAGAAGTGTTCCATTTTCTCTTATCTTTGTTATAGTACTTGGTAAGATTCGTTTTTCGCTTATCCTTATTTTCTTATTACTATATGTAGTATTTAAAATATTTATATTACAATTTTTAAATTTTAATATAAATGTACCTTCAACTTTTATCTTAGCATTACTACAGTCTCGTATGATTTACCTAAAAAAAATCTTAAAGAATAATGTGCCTGGGAGAATTTCTTTTACATATTTTTCAATGACACTTCTCATTTCACAATGGGCTTCTTTAAACTTATTTATATTTTGGATACAATTATTTTTTAACCTTATTAATTTCTTCTTAAGGTTATCTTCAGGTCCTTTGTTTTATCGACCAAAATTTCATAATATTTCAAACTAACTTTTATTTTGTGAATTTGGAATTGGTTCGAAAACTATTTTATATAATACATTATGTTTCTAGAGAAATTGGGTCTAGGAAAAATTAAGACCATGGTATTTTCGCGAAATGACATGGCTATTTTTATGTTAATGTAACTGTCTTAATCGTCAATTGGGTTTATTTCTTTTTCCGTTAGAATGGAGTCCACGATGTTCAACAACAGCAACGATAGAAGAAAACATTGAAAAAGTAAAGCAATCATTGTCGATAATCGCCATTCGCGCTCATGAAATCTCGCACGAGTCGGTTCGTTCGATTCTGGTCAATATTTTGGTCATGAAACGTGTCGCCGCTCGACTTGTTCCAAAGCGGCTGAATCTTCTGCAAAACTAGTACCGCGAACAGATCTCATCAGACATACTGGATCGCTACCAATCGGACTCTACATCCAAGGAACGCACCATAACTAGGGATCGACATACGAATTTGACATGACCAAAACTGAAATTACCGCTCCGGGGTACCCGTATTGAGTCTATTGAAGCCATACACCAAAATTCGCTGCCAGCGTTGAATGCGATTCCGGAAAGCGCTTATAAAAAATGTTTCAAAGAATGGAAATAACTTTGGCAAATGTGTATTGCATCTGGAGGAAAGGCTGTAAAGGCGACAAGAAAATTTTTTATGATTAAATGAAAATTCTGTGCTTTATTGATAAATTCCGGATAGAAGTTTGACAGAATGTATGTGTCTTTTCAATGGTGCAGCGTATTAGCGACTTCGGCTTGACCGAGTATACTTACTTGCCTGTGAATAAGAAAGATATATTATTTGAGAATCATACAGCAAGAACCTAATCAAGCAACTATCAAATTTAGCGCGTGTTTAAGAAAAAACTTGAAAGTTTGTTGATGTTTATCTCGAGCTGATAAGAAATTCTTAAGACGCTGCTGTTTAAATTTCAACATCAAAGAAACTGATAAATCTTAGATATTATTTACTTAGATCTACTTAATTGTTTTATTTTGCACGCCCGTATCTAGCATAAGCTTTACAAAGCTGAGCAACTTACTTGGTTTGGTGTCCCATTTTCTATGATAAGGCACAGAGGGTTTACCAAGGTAGATTTGCTTTTGTCTGCCACATACTCAGAAGTATCACGATCTTCTGTGCAAAATCTACACGTGTCCGTTTCGAATAAACTCCATGTTTTTGAGGGGATATCTTATAGTAGACCTCGGTGTCGCCTTCAATAACTTGCAAAAATTCTTAAATCATTCCTGAAGGAGTCCTTTAGAAACTTTTTGGATCTATCCAATAGATTTTCTATCTATCTATAGAAAAGTATATATATTCTTGCTCAGCGTCACCTCCTGAATCGATTTAGTCCTGTCCGTCCGTCTGTCTGTCTGTCTGTCTGTCTGTCTGATGAAATCACGATTACGGGAGAACGAAAAGAGTTATCGCGATGAAATTTGGCACAAATATTCTTTGTTATGTAGGGCTGTTTGGGATTGAAAATGTGCGAGATCGGTAAACAGCCACGCCTACTTTACATACGGAATATAAAGGCACCTCGTTTTAAAAATGTTATAATTACTGAATATCCCATAAACCGTGCAAGATATTAAGGTATAATTTTATTCCGGAACATATAGCGCCATTACTAACATATTTACAAAAAATGGGCGTGCTATCAGGCCGAAGACAACACTTTTACTTGTTCATCTTTTTTTCATATTTTTTCATAATATAATTTTTATTTTTAATTTAAAATCATTGGTAAAAGTATAAATAAAAATACTGGTATCCTTTGAGTTACGCGGTACTTGAGTTACGCGAATTTCGAGTTGCGCGGAAAAAGTTAAGGCTAGGGTTACATTGCACTTGAGTTACGCGGTTTTGGAGTAATTTTTATTTAAAAAGAAAGTTTATAATTATAGATAAATGCTTTAAATAGAAACGATAAAAAGTTTGCACTAATTCTGAGTCTCGACTTGCGCGGTTTCGACTTACGCGGAACCAAAAAACCGCGTAACTCGAGGGATACCTGTAAGACCAACACAGCAAATTTAACAGGTTAGTATTGTAGAGTTGTGTTTTGGGAGTTGGGGGGGGGTCGAGCTGTGATCAAAAATGCTGATCGACGGACCCGACATCACCGCCAACATTCTGGTGGTACCGGATGAAACATTGCATTACGAGTTTTTGCTGGGACGGGACCCACTGTTCCAAGAGAAGCAGCGGCTGGTGATCGAAGAAGGCGTGTTATGTGTGCAGACAACGAATCACTACGATTCCGAGATATCACCGCAATTATTTAATGAAGAACGCCAAGGAAAGCTCGCCATATTAGAAGAGTACTCAGGTTGCTTCTAAGACTTTGCTAGCCTGGGACGAGGCCGATCGATGTCGATGCCTGTGGTGGAAGAACAGTTAGCGCGGTTGTCGGACAACCTATATTTTACCATTCTGGATATGACTGTGGGTTATTACCATATTCCGCTGGAAGAGAGCTCTCTTGGTCTTATCAACGCCCCCATGGTCTTTCAATTATGAATACAATCAAGCCATTGAAGTATCGCCAAAACATAATCAGCTATGTGAACCAGATGGGTGCAAAGTACTTCGAGAATTTCTTCCGGCTATTGAGCAAGCGGGGTAAACTCTGCGCCCGTCAAATGTGTTTTCTTTGCCTTCTCCCTTAAGTTGTTGCGTCACATCATCGGTGCAGAAGGCATACGACCAGGAGATGGAAAGTGCATTCAGCGTTACCCAGTTCCGAAACCTGCAACGGAAGTGAGAAAGTTTCTTGGAGTGACCGGATTATTTCGAAAATTTGTAGAGCTATATAGTCACTTGGCATTACCACTCACGAAACTTCTGAAGAAGGCTCAAGTATTTATGTGGGGAAAAGAGCAGTTGGAGGCGTTTTCAGCTCTCAAATCAGCGATCACCTGTGAGCCTGTATTAGCTGGGTCTCAGATTGGGTCTCAACGATGCAGAGGCACGATCCGCATCTGAAGAACATTTGCGTGATATTGGCGGGGAAAAGAAGTGATCAGACATAACAAATGACGCATGACTCTAACTTTGCTAAGGGAAGGCTATACCGGAAGACAACGAACAACACTTGGTGATTCCAAAATCGGTAAGGTGACGAGTTGTCAGAACATTCCATGACGAAGGAGGGCATTTTGGAGGGGGGGGGGGGGGAAGACGCTGCAACGTATTACAAGGAACTTCTGGTTCGCCCGCATGCGGTGATACGTAGAGGCATATATTGAGGCTTGTCCAGAATGTTGTTACGCCAAAGCTGAAGCGGAGCTACATGTCTTCGAGGTACTCCCAATTCCATTTCAGAGTTTACGCATTGACCATCTGGGCCCCTTGACGAAATAAAATTGGTAACTCGTACATCATCGTGCTGGTACGCTGGAATTATTCAAGCAATGCACGACGACGTGGGACAGCTCGAGGAGGTGGGAGCCAATTTCAGACAGTAAGACGCAGCACCAAATAGCAACAGAGAGAAACGTCGGTGGAAGAAACGCTTCGACGCAAAGCATCGTCTTCCACACAGATATGACGACGTGGACTTGGTGGTCATCGACCATGTGCCAGTAGCCACAGGCGAATCCCGCAAGGTAGAACCACTATATAAAGGACTTTATGTAGGCACGAAAGTCCTATAGTGCTCAAAAACGTTATAGTGGAGCGATGTCATCTGACCATCTAGAGCCATGGTGCAAACTGGGCACCGAATGGAAATGGACCGGACCGTAACAGCGATGATGAGGAGAAAGCAGATCGAGAATATGCATCCAGTCCGGACGGACCGTCAGGAAGGGACGAAATGTAAAGTTGCGGAGTCGGTGGGTCGAGCTATGGTCGAGAGAGACACACCAGAGAGACGAGCTTCACCAGAGCAGCCAGCCAGCCATGGACGCGCCCGCGATGCGAACGAGTAACGCTGCACGGTTTTCTTTCCACATTTTTGTACTTTGTATTTTATGTTATTTCAAAATAGACTTTCCTTAAAATAAATCTTAAGCTATTCTGACAGTATGTCGATAGTAGGAAAAAAGAGGTCAAAGGTTATCTGGTGAGTGGAGAGTATTTTTGAAAACAAATTTGCATGTCTGGCATGGAAAACTTTGCACTTCCGACGAGGATGAAAAAACTTTGCACTTCCATAGAGGACGGCAATTAATAACCATCGAATTTATGAGTTGTGTGTAAAATGTTGCTGCTGATGATGCTGTTGCTGGTGTTACTGTTGCTGCTGCTCTTGCTGTTGCTGTTACTGTTGCCGTTGCTGCTGGTGCCACGATACACACAGAATCCTCCTGCATCGACAACATTCGAGCCATCGCTTCATAAATCTTTCGACCTTCAACTCCGAATACGAATAACAAAAACGCTTCTCGTTGGTGTTAGTGTTAAGTATGGATGCGTTAGGCATCCTGCATGCCAATACCATGAAGGAACGTTGAAAGGACGAGTTCACACAGTCAGCAAGACCGGCAAAATCAAATGCATCTTCCTCTTCTTTCCCAAGAGAGGTCCATTATTAAATTCATTCTCATTTTCTGAGATTTTGACATATTTTCTCCACACACAAAATCATGTATTGCACGTGCAGTCGAACCCGCCTCCGGTTTGCAGCCACGCCCCCCCCCCCCCCCCCCTCACACAACACTAGTACATCCATTTCGGGCGCGCTTTGTTATGCTAATCAGCTCCTCGAGTGCTTTGTATCAATTTGATTTTCCGAGACGGGTTGCATTGGTTATTGAGCTGCAGGATGTCGTTCGCATCAGCAGAGTTGCCATCCGTAACGTGCCACACTGTGTAGCATGAACCCCACACAACGGAATGCAGTTACGTGCCCGCATATTCTGCACTGAGTTCGTGATCTTGTTTAGAAGATTTAAACACTTTAAAAAGTGAAAGCATACGAAATGCGGTCACTATTTCAACTTCCTATTTTACTAAATTCTATTAAACTTCGCTTTATTGGATTTTATTTCATTTAATCTCGTTTTCATCTGTTATTTTTACCTGGCAACTACTGCGAGAATTGGTGATCCTTCTCGATTAGCCAGCCGGTATTTCTACCAACGCCAGTGATCAAACTGAATTCGAGATCGACAGACGTTCAACTCTGCCGGCTGCGTTTATTTATCACACTTGCAACGAAGTGCACGGGAATCATTTGGGTGCAAGTTAGGCTTCCGAGTGCAAATTTTGTTACGTGTTAAATTTTATTGCAACATTTTCAATTTCTTGTTTTTGCTTTTCGTTGTTTTTGTTGATTGCTGATCAACATCGTTGAGAACGCGAAGCATTGAAAGTTTCCAAGAGACTCTTCGAAATCTGAAGTCCGCCTAATTAGGTTGCAACTGCTGCAAACTGCGGTGACAACAAAGATTAATAATAGCTGCACCCAAGCCTAGAGTCTCCCGGACTTGCCACGTTTTAAATTAAGAGGGGAAAAGGGTGAGACACAAAGTAACAAGCAATCTTTTATTTTAATGCAGGGCAAAGAACAGCAAGAGCTACGTAATTTTCCACTGAAAATGAAATTAATGGAAAAACAGCAACGTAAAACGGAAGCCAGCAGCAGCGACTCAGCATTCAGGATTCAGGGCTGCTGAAATTTAATTTGAACCTCACAGATTTCACAGCTAAATAAACTGAAGGCTAAACTGAGGGCGACAAAAGCAGTGAACAAGCCAGCGCAGCGGCCGAGTTGTTGCTGTTGTTGTTTGCATTCTTCATTCATGCCGAGAACCATTGAAAGTAGACGACGACGACACCCACACGACTGTCGTGGCACCTCTGGCCTCTGGTATCCCACGATTTGACCCGATTTTGACGAAAATGAAGACCTTATCGAGCGGGAAAAAATATTGAGTTCAGTTGGAGCGGAATTTGGGAGGCGAAATATCGAAGATATTTTAACGGGTTCCTTGTGATTTTGGTCGTGGACTGCCACCTCGTCTTCTTGCCCTTCTAATTTGACAGCTAGTAAGATGCCTTCGAATCGGTTTTCCAACCTGCCAATGAATTGCGAGCCTGAAAATAAAAAAAAATTCAATAATCCAAAACTCAGCACTGGATGGATTTAATAGCAATTAAAATCGCCTTTATTCGTATTCATTTATACGTTTCTGCTGTAGTGATTTTTGTTTTCCATTTTCCGAAGCTGTGGTAAATATTTGCCATCTTTTTCTCATAATGTAGGACGAAATAAATTGTTTGGAGAAATATTTCGAGAACTTTGCATCAGCTGACATTGTAACGGTTGACAAACGTGACGGAAGTCAGTGAGGACGGGAGCAGCAAAGCACGAGAATATCAAAAGCACGAGAATAACAAAAGCACAAAAGTAACAACAACACTTATGATGGAAGGATAACTGCAGCCAGGAGTCCATGTCCTGTTAGGATATACTGGGTGCCGCAGTTGATAGCGAGCTCGCAGCGACGTCAAGGACGATGGCGTCCATCTTGAAAGTCAGTTCTGAGTGCCGGCGGAGAGCCGACTAAATTCCCAATCCTGCCCTGCCACGTTCTTTGCAACAAAAACAAAGAAAATTCAAATGAGCTTGCAAATTCGATGACGGAGAGTCAAGTTACAGCGAGGGTAACTTTTCAGCACCTCTGCACGAGCCGATTTCGCGGCCCGAATTGACCTTTAGATGCGAATAAATTTCACCGCTTTTTATTTAGAAGCGAAAACTCACAGTTGGCTGAACGCGAAAAAGGAAGAGAAGCGAAATATTACTGATTCCGGATTAATTGAATTGTTTAAAGGAAAGCCCATTCGAGTTGAAGCATATTCTCCCCAATTAAAATGCGTTGTAAGATTGAATTACAAAATTTTAATGGCAAAACCCAGCCTGATGAATCTGAGTTAATGGTATCCACAATTAAGGTTGCTATTTGTATCTGTCCGCCGCTGACATGAGGCACGGAATGTGCTGTCGGCAACTTAATTCCACTCGGAGATACGAGTACGAGTCTCCTTCTACGCGTCCCTCTCCGGACACGAGATTCCATTGCAACAAAGTTCATAACTTCAAGCACGTTTAATAGGCACTCAAGATTTATGATCTCGAGATGAAGTGTTGGGAAGTTGTGAAAATCATCAGCGTAGGCAGTCCTTCTGCCCAGAAGGCAACGGCATCAGAAGTCAGCGCTGTACGAAGAAATGTGATTTTTTAATGTTTCTGGAAAGCTGGCGTTTTTTGTGATCCGATTTTTGAGTGGAATTACTGTATGCAAAACTTTTAATTTAACTATTCTTACACAAATTTTAGGCTGCATTAGGAAGCGACAAATGATGTTTTTTGGTTTGCAGAGAAACTGGCTTCGGCGACGTCATCTTCTTCACTCTCAGAACTATAAAGTCGCTAAAGGTGTGCAATTTAGGCAGATTGGCTTTCTCCTTAATTAGTTTTCAAAACTGAAAAAACAGTAGGAGAAACACGAGGATTTAATTTTATTATTCGCATAAAAGTTTACTCAATCCATTTCTCAGTTTTAACTTTCGAATGATGTGCAGACGCGTTCTGTTTTGCAGACGTTTCTAAATATTTTAAAGTTCAAATTTCCGTCGGGGCAAATGTCCCCTCTAACTTTCCCCTCTCCGTGTGCCAGACTGTTGCTGATGCCAGGCTGTGGCTTAATCCTGAGCCCTAAATGTGTGTGTGTGTGTGTGTGTGTGTGTGTGTGTGTGTGTCGTGTATCGAAACTGTGTAATATTCTGATTCTTCCGGACGCAGCAAGTGTTGAGTTGTCAAAATCAATTCAGTTGGTTGTCTGAACCAGTCGATTAATTACATTCCGCACAAATTCTCAATTAAAAGCACTTTAGACTTCGTTCAAATTTAATTTTCGCACCACACGATGTTCGGTGTTTATGATTTCAGTGTTTATTCGGCACTGGTTCACAGCAAAATACTATAATCGCTGAAACTTCCTATTAAACGTAATGGAAATAAATTGCCGTAATATGAAACTGAGTAAACGTTTCATCCTGTTCAGCAAATTTTGAAAAAATTACTTTACTACCAACGACAACCACAAAACACATCAAAAAGTTGTGAATTAAAATAGCGAAAGTATTTCTCCGCCTCCAAAAACATTTTGCATCCTGCGTGGAGTATAAAATCCGACAACCGTAAATCCAGAACAGGTAGCAAAGGAGGGACACGACAGCTTGTGGCTGAATAAGCTGGAGGCATTCGAACTTTTCCTGCTCTATTTTTCATGGACGACTGCTGCTGCTTTTCTCTCTCCTCCTCCTCCTCCTCCTCCTCCTCCTCCTCCACCTCCTCCTCCTTGCAATCCCACCACCCGTCGAGAGTAAAATCGAGTCAAGTGAAAACTATTGCGAAATAATGAAGTTAACGTCACGTTCCCGCATTACAGACTTTTTTGCTATTTCAGAAAAAAAAGCGTAGATTTTCGGAAGGTCGTCCTCGCAAATTCCTGCAGCTCGTGATTTTTCTTTATGAATTCATGCCTGCGGCGGCAGCGAATTCTTGCAAAGGCATAAACAGGCAAAAAGCTTCCGAAATCCACTTCGGGAAGCACAGTGGAACGCTTTCAGTTTCCTCTGGTCATTTGAAAAAACTACACCACTGCCAATTGTAAATGATAAAAGTTGAATTGAAAGTGGTATTTTGAGATTTTCCATTTAAAAATGAGACAAATTAATTTATGGCGAGATTTGTCATTTAAAATTGAAAAAAAAGCCAAAAAAGTTCCGAAATGGAATTCGCACTTTGAAAATGAGAAGAGAACAGTTAAGAATGAGATTTTACATTTCAAAATGATAAAATGTGGAATATTTTGAATTTGAAAATAAGATTTTCGATTTGAAAATCAGGAAAGATCATTTGAAAGTAAAATATTCGATTGGAAAATGTAAAAAGATTAATTGAAAATAATATTTTGCATGAGTTCTTTTTTCATTTTCCAAAATTTTTCTTTTCTCATCTCGAAAGAGATTTGTAATTTGAAAATAAGAAAAGATCAGTTGGAAGCGAGAATTTCCATCTGAAGAACAGAAAAGATCGATTAAAAATTAAATTTCAAAATGAGGAAAGAACTCTAGAAAATAAGATCTGCCTTTTGAAAAAGAGGAAAAATCAATTGAAAATTGATTGAGAAAAAAATTCCATTTGAAAATGAGAAATTGACAATCGTGTAGATTTATTTCATTTGAAAATCCTGCACCCGAATGAAGGAAAAGTTTCTTTATTTTGGTTATAGCTTTTGTTGTTTTGTTTAATAATAGATTTGCGTTTTATGAACATTTATAGAATTTTGAACATTTATGGGATTTTTAAGAATTGGAACATTTATGGGATTTTACAGATCCAAGGATGAATTAACTTTTGGATTTTTGTTCGACTTTTCGTCGTACGCATTACACTGTACACAGCCATAACGGTATATTCACGATGTGGGATTGTGTAGCGAGCTTTTGAGGGGAAACGAGGTGGTTGACATGACGTAGTTAATCCCGAGGACGTGAAATCGTGAAATCCCACGGCAAAGCACGACACGACACCGAATACCTTGACGCTGGATGTTTCTTTGAACAAGAGACGGAGACGCGAATTTTACCTCAACACAAAGCTAGGAAATAAATTTAACGCAAAATTACGCGAAACTTCTTGTTTTTTAGTAAGCATCCAACGGATGCGCAGCGACGCCAAAGTGAAAAGAAATTAAAAAAAATAAGGAATGCAATTATTTGCAACAGGAAGAAAAGCGGAGCAGATAAGGGAATGTTGAGTTCTAGAAAAAAAAACTAATTTTAACAGAGAATTTTTAATATTATTTAGTGAAAGATAAATTGTAGAGAAAAAGAGGTTTTTAAAAATAGTAAATCATTATAAAAAAAGTAGTATTTTTTCTTTTAAAGGTAGAAGACTTTAAGTTTGTAGAACTTTTTATTGTAAATATGTATTTATTATTAAAAGTCCTGTAATAACAAAAATTTATTATTTATTATTTCTTCTTTTCGAGTTTAAAGTATAGAGAAAACTTCCTCGAAGTTGCTGCATTTATAAAGAAAACTTAGAAAACTTAGCAGAAACAAGAAAACCCATTAAAACAATAACAAGCCAACATAAAAGCAGAATTACGTGATGACAACAGGACGATTTCAATAATTGATCACGTGACGAATCCGCTCTAATTCGAATGCTCAACAGCCAACAAACTCCATAAAATTCGGGGGAAAAACCGCAGCCACCAACCGAAAAACTCAAGGGACTGCAATCAAAATCCCTGAAAAAAACTTTTGCTGATCCAAAAGCTGATGTTAGCTAATCCAAGGCGTGTTGTTGCTCTCTCTCTCTCTCTCCCCATACCGCTCACCGCTCATGACTTGCGTCGTTGCCGGCAGGCTTAATAGCAATAAAAAACAACGGAAAAGATGAATGTTGTTGGTCTGCCCACCTCAGAGGAGATGAATGCCAGAGCACCTTTTTGTGCTCTCCAAAGGAGGCGAACACGAGATGTCGGCCAACACACACGTTAAAATGAAAGTAGAAAAAACAAACACTATTAATGTTGGCCACACCGATTCAGAGTTTAAAACTCCGATTGTTTTATATTTGAACTTTTTCTTTTTCCTTTCTTGGAGTACAAAAAAACGTATTCTCTTCTCTTACAATATTTTCGGGCATTTTTTACCTTTTATTGAAATCCAGTTGGTGCAGTGGATGCCGGACTGGGTGAAATTTGGAATCTTTGTGTGTGTGTGTAATATTTTTAAATTGTCCTTAAATTGCAAGAAATTAATATTTCCTCATAAAACAAATAAAAATCGATTTTGTGATTTACGCGCTGTGAAGAAAACGCTGTGGTATCGAAATAGTGTAGCGAAGCTGCCTGTTGCGCCGCGCAATTTCGCCCGCCCACTTCGCTTTAATTAATTAATCGCTTCATCGATTACGCAGAGAGCATTTCAATTTACGCCAAGACAGCAACACTTCCCGTTACCCTCTCTCACTCACTCTCTCTCTCACACGGTCTATCTTCGCTCAGTAATCCTCTGATGCTGGCGATGGTCACACGCGTAGGCAAGATTTTCGTCCAAGGGGTTCGCAATATTTTCTAAGCGCTGCTGCTGAAAAGATTATTGAGATTAAGATAGAAAACAATTTCAATTAAAAATGCTTTCCAAAGTTAACATTTTGAAATGAAAAATTGCTTGACTTCACCTTCCCTCCTCTCCCTCCTCTCGACAACATAAATCCAACCGTGCTAGTGACGCTGATTGTTGTTGTTGTCGGTTGTGCGTTGCACGTTTGGTTGGTTTTCTTCGATTGTTGTGACACCTTCGCCTCCCACTTTACCACTGCCTCTGCCGACGAGTGATTAATGCAGTGCGACTTCAGGTCGCATGCGACTTTCCTTTAGCATTAAATTGATTGCGACCTCTAAGAAGATGGACCTGAATTGACCAACGAAAACATTGAATTATAAATCAAATTCAGGAGGAAATATTTGCGAGGAGGCGTGCCGAGATGGCTGCAGGCGAAGCTAACTAGGCAGCTGCCTCTTGATCTGCGCTGAGAAAGGACAACACAGAAATGCTGAAACAACAACAAGTAACGAAGCTCTGCTGTCACAAAATTCATTTAATTTTCTGTGTTCTAAAGGATGAACAATATAAAAGAGAAAATAGAACCACAAAAAGTTGAGCATTTGGAAGAACAAAAATAGCAACAGTAAAAAATCGCTTTTGCTTTACGAAGGGTTAAAAGGTCTGAAATCTATTAAAATGAAATAAAATGCCAGAAGGGATTTCTCTTCTCTTTTCGTCTCCTCTCCTCTCCTCTTTTTCACGCTCCTGGAGTCAGTTTAACATTAGCTTTCTCTGCAATACATTTTTCTCATTTCGTGTATCACATTTATTTTCCTTTAAGCTGGAAATTTTGATCACATTTCTGACTCAAAGCCTGGTCAGCCTGGTTATAAAGTGTTTCGAGTTTAATTCGAGTTTATCATTGCAGACATCTTTTGACAGCTGATAAATGAAGGTCAGCAAGATGATTCTGTTAATGCAATTAGATAGAAAATGCATTATTTTCAATTAATAAGTTGAACTGTTTACGTAACCTTTGCTGTTAGTCGGTTTTTTGAGATATTTTGGTTTGAAATATCAAAGAATGATGCAATAAATATGCGAAGTCGTCCCCAATATCTTGTCTTTATGTCGGCAGGATAAATGGGTTTAATTTAGGTTTTATAAATGATGGTCTTAAATTATTCTTTCGTTGCTATTTGAGAACCAAAGAAGTTAGACGCTTCCTGGCACCGAGCATGGACGTCTTGGACGATGGAAGCCGAGTAAGTTGGCAAACTTCAACTGATGCAAAAGCATATTTAGGGATAAAAATGTTACTTGGTGTCCATTATTGTAAAACTTGCCGTACAGTATTCAATATATTAATAATTTTTACTCTTATAAGATTGTGTTTTCAAATTTCTGCTAATAATAAAACGGAAAACTTTAAAAGCAAAGAATCCATTTCGAAGAAGTTTTACTTCCCTCATTCAGTGCCATTCTTATTATCAAAATTTCACCTAATGGGAGATCCAAACGGCGTCTTTAAAATTCTACGTATAAAGTGATTGCATTATCTCAACACAAGAAGCCACTTTTCGTGAAGGGCTTTCAAACGGGGTTCACAACATGAAAGTGGCAGCAAAAAGCGGGGCGAACATCAAGTGCTTCCTTCACGGGAAGAAACAAAGCAGGACGAGAAGCAGGACGAGAAGCAGGCGCAGCAGTAGAAGGGGCTGCTGAGACGATAGGGAGTGTTGATGGTATGAGAGGAAAAACGTGCAGGTTAGATAAGAAAGCCAAGTTAATACATAAAAATGCCACGTTAATGAAGGCGGAAAGCAGGAGAAGAGCAAAGGAAAGACGGCGTTGTTGCAGCAACGGCAGCCCACCTGTAATCGGAAACCACATGAAAGCCAGAGGCAGCATAAAAAACAAGATTGAATATAAAATCATTAGAAAATAAGAATAGAAGAAAATACAATATATAGTATATATGAAAAAAAAGGTAAATTTTAGCTCACATTTTCACCACTCGAAATATATTTAAAATTTTAAAATTCCAGCTTTAATTTCTTAGTTTTTCTTGGTTACTCGTTTTCTTGGTTACGCGGTGCGAGAGGCGGAGCGGGCGCGCGTGTCGACCTCAACTTGTTCGGATCAAAATGCTACAAGAGAAAAGTTGTACGAAATCCTCCGCGATTAACATGTTTTATTTGTGCTTCATTTCTCTGCTCGTTTCATTGTTCGCTTTCGCTCGTCTTCCGGTTCCTTATCGCGGCGTTTTTTAGCCGCTTGTCGAGTGTCCAGCCACGAATCGCCGCTGGTTGCACGCCACATTCTGCCGCTTCTCGCTTCTTGCAGTGAAAACGCGCTGTGTGTGTTGTTGATGTTGCTGCTGCTACCGCTGCTTTTCAGTGCATTCAGCTATCTTTTGACGTTTTAACGGAAAACATTGTTATTCAAACGCCAGCGTTTTGCTTGCAATTGCAAGAATTTCTAGCGCACGATATCTTGTTGAAAATGCAGAGAAAATTGTTACTTTCAAATGGGTCTGGTTTTCGTTAATTTGACTAATCGTCACAGCATTTGACGTCGTGAAAGTCACAATTGGCTCGTAATGTTTCAATGTGCCAACGTTGCTCACAACTCGTTACATAAAAACAAGATTTGGCTTTCGTTCGTTGCTTTAAATTTCAAATTTAAATGAAAAATTATGGAATTTATATTGTATTTACGACTCAAATTTAAGAAGAATTAGCAAAACTCACTACTGTTTGTCTGTGTTTGTCTGTGTTTGTGTGTGCAAATGTTGGAAAAACAACTGACAGATAAACAGACAATGAGAAAGGGAGAGAGAGAGAGGGAGGTGTCAGCGAGAAGGAGACAGGTATACCGAAGACGTATGAAGCGCTCAGTCATATTTTCCAATTTTATTTTAATCATGGGACTCACAAAAAATGCTCGTCAAAGAGCAAGAAATGTGAGGAGGGAATGTTTGTGACCTTGAAAAACTACCCGTACATACATACATACATACATACATACTTATATATGTATGTATGTAAATTCCTGCATTTGACAGAAAGTGCGAAATTTTCGAAGTCTACACTTTCGAAGTCGTGCTGAGAAGCGCAACAGTTTCGTGTTTCACAGAGAGAAACGCGGAAAACCCGATGAGAAGAACAGATAGAGAGAGAGAGAGAGAGAGAGAGAGAGAGGAGGAGAGTATGAGAGACTGCGCAATGCGAAAAAGAGAGGGAAAAATCGAAGGGAGCCGAATTTAATTTTTGTTTTGTTGTAAAGGAATTTTAAAACAGAAATCTTTTTATTTTATTACGTTTCTTCATTTAAAAACCACGTCACACCCGCAGGTTTGTATTGTGAAGCTATCCTCTCTCTCTCTCTCTCTCTATGTCTATCTCTGTGCGTTTTTCTTTTCATCTCTCATTAAATGTCACGTGAAAATGTTGAATTTTTGATTAACAATTATCAGCTTCATGATAAGCAGGGCTAATAATCTGCTTTTGCGGCTTTTTTCAGCAAATCTCTGCCTCTCTCCCAGCATCATAAATTGCAATGATTTTTTATTACTCGGCCAACTTCAAGCCAAACATTTGTTGGTGTTGGCGAAATGATGCCATTTATGGCATCGAACAAATGTTAAAATTTCTATTTCTCCAAACTTTACAGAAAATCCACAGAATCCTGCCAAAAACTACTGAATTACAGTTTCTCTTTTTTACATTTCTTATTCAAAAGAAATCTCATGGTGTTTTTGCATTCCACCGGCCATTTAAGTAATATTTTTCTAAATAATTTTTCGTGAAAAGTTCTTAATCAGAAAAATACCACAAATTCTTCTGTTGTCCTTTTTAATCGGCGCAAAATGTCGATCAAAGAAGTTTCATGATATTTCATAGAAGTTTCATCCATTGCGAGGGCTACTCTCCAAAATTCCTGTCCCCATTTTGTGTCCCATTGCATTCCTGTGGAAATGGAAATAACAACAAAAGAAGGTCACTTCTTCTGTGCCGGGGTTTGTTATCTCTGCAAAACGCACGCAATTTTCAGCTTCCCCACTTAAACTTTAGAATTTCCGAGGACGAATGTCCTGTGGAGCTGTTGGTAGAGAGAAAGGATAGTCGGGAGTGGGGAGGGAGAGTCACAAGGGAGGTGGTATGAGTTGGAAGAATAGCAGCCACCTATCGAGTTTATGTGCGAAATGTTAGATTTTTGACCGCTGTGAATGACAATGCAAACGCACGTCTGTCCCGGCTGACAGACTTTCTGAAGGGACAGGAATTGGAAGCGGCATGGAGCAGACAACCACCAGCTGGGGCGGCTGAGGAAACGAGAGCGAGGGGAGCTGACGACAGAAAAGACGTTGGCGATGACCGAGATTAGCAGGTACGTGTACTGAAATTTACGAGTAGAGAGCGTCGGTGGCATTACATCGGTGGGAGAAACATTGAGCGAAATAATCTTAATCTTCAAACTTCAAAAGAGTTTCGAAGTTTGCAACCATTACTGATGCCAGTGCAGAAAAGAAATTAAGACTTGCATCACCTAATCTTCTCCAAGATGCAAAAGGAAAGCGTAGTTCGAGCATCCTAATTCTCGCAATGGCGTTAAAAATCCATGCCAGTGTTTGCAACATCACAGGACGACGTACGTAATGAAGTGGGAAAAATTGAGGAGCTGCTTAAAAAGGATTTAAAAAGCAACAAACGAAAGAAGGAAGCAAACTGAAAGCTCAACAAGAATTTCGAATATTAATAAGTTGTAGAGGAATTATAAGGAAATTATAATCCTAGCTCGCATTTCCGATAAAAACACACACATGTATACGCTTACAAACACACAGGCACATCTAAAGACACACACACACACACACGCACACACACACACACACACACACACACACACACACACACACACACACACACACACACACACACACACACACACACACACACACACACACACACACACACACACACACACACACAATTTATTAAGATTTTTTTCACATGCAGAAAAGAAGGAAAAGAAAATCTCGAACTTACACATACTCAGCTCTGTTCATCCTCAGGCCGCCCGTTTTATACTCACACAAACACGCATACGCACGATTTTCTCAGCAAGCAACAAACAAAAAGTTCAACAGAGAAAAACAAAGAAGAAGTAGAAGAAAATTAAAAAAAGACGACAACCGCAAAAATAACAAATGTTTAATAAAAAGAAAGGCAGCGATATAATAAATTTAATAAATAATACAAAATAAGCGGAACAGTGCGCTGGCCAAACATCAGAATGATGCGATTAAACTGCTCGTAATAATTAGACGTTATTCAGTTCAGCGAAAAAAGATCGCATTAAATCGCTGCTTCATTTGCTCAGTGTAGTTAAAAATATGAAACATTTATTACAACTTCTGCAACTTTTCGCAATGTGCGACAATGAAATATTCTAACTGGAGGCTGTTGTAGAGGGCGCGACTGACTGCGAACGTTTTCCACAGCCGTCTTCACGCTTCTTTCCTTACTTTCTTCCCGGTTTTTTCGGTTTTTTTTCCATACTTCGACTTTTTTATTCCGACGCCCTCAAGCAGCCCTCCGGTTTTGCGCTGCCATAATTCTCCCCAGCTGCTGTTGCGTTATTATTGCGCTTCTTTATTTGTTGTTATTTCTCACACCGTCGTTTTTTCTCGCATCATCGTTTTTTCTCGCGAACACGGGAACGCGCACAAGGTCACGCCTGAGTGGCGGAAGGGAGAGTGGAGTGCGTTTGAAAGATGATCCTTACATTCCTCACGCTGAATTATTTCTCTCTTCTCAATTCGTGATGAGTTTCAATATTGTATTTAACTTTTGATGCTCGTGCCAGCTTCGCAGGTGTGGAAAAAATTCGCACTCGTGATTCAGGAAGACATACAAGGAAATGTAATTTGAAAAAAGGAAAAATTGCTACAAAAAACAGGAAACCTGTATTTCGCACACGTGTGTAATTTTGAAAAATTACATTTCATCTTTCCACTTTTTGAGTTCGTGTTTCCGTGCTTCGACTTTTTTACGTTTTTGTTGTTGAAGTGAAATTCAACAATCTTGCCTTTAAAATTGTTGCGAAGCCAATGAAACGCTAATGAAATATTTAGAAATTTATTTGCGCAAACTTCAACGTGCCCGCAGGGAGTATTTTGCATGAAAATCTCTATAATTATTCTGAATCATAAGCAGAGTTCGGAGCTTTACGAGTCTCATTTTCCAATCGACTGCTTTAGCAGACGGTTTTCAAAGGCGCGTCGCAAACTAAACCGCTGAAGCCCAATTAGGCGCAGTTGTTGGAAATTGAGCATGAAAATGTTGTCGAAATATAATAATACAGCCAAAAAATGGCCACGCAATTGGGTTGGGAAGCTGCAGTGTTGCCACAGCCACTTAAATCTTTAAATATAATATTTCTCATTCTAATTGATCTCAATAAATCTCATGTGATTCAGAAAAATATTCATTTATAATTGATTCCACTCCCAACATGACATTCCTTTTGAAGAAGTTAAACATAACATTAGAAACTTTTTCCACTCTCGATAAAGAAAATTATCTGATTTTTATGGCAAATTTAGTGATCTGGCAACTTCCACTCGCATGTAAATTTCGTGATTTAATTTGGTGCTCTACGGTGAGACGCACAACCACCAGAATGAGGTAGCTACGAGGGGTTGCTAGACTCCCTCCTCCTCCCACCACCCTCGCTGAGACGTGCATGACAACAGTTTTGGCTGCTGCAGCGTCCGAAATCCCATAAAATTAAGCCTGCAGCCGGTTTTCAGCCGAAAAGAAGAACGCACGCACTCTGTTTTATTTACAATTACGTGGCATCTCATTTAAAATTCATAACTGGGGAGATTCTGGTTGGTCGAAATTTGGTTTATATTCGGTTGAGTTTGGTGTGGTTTTATTTTACCAACTTCGCACAAATGCAGCCACCGTCCTGCCAGCCACTTCCGCGAAGTTTTAAGACCGCGAATGTGGGTGCCGCCCAACATCATCGTGTTGCATCGCAAAGTCGAAACATCTGCCAGATCTTGCCAAGCGAAACACTGCGGCGCGGTGGCGGATTGCAATCGAGCAGCACGGAATGTCAAACCAACAGTTGGCGCAGTCGAAAGGATGAACTTTTCGAGGGCTGCCTCGAAAGTTTTGAAACAACTCTGTCTGGATGTCCACGACATTCGAGTTGAGCGCGATTCGCGTTGTCCTTCATCGTCATCGGACAGTCCTGACATCAACTAACCTTCAGGTTGCATTTTCTCTTCTATTTTGATTCCGGCTGAAAAGCATTTTGTAGCCCATTCCTCGGCGTTTAGCAGCAGAAGCTTTGCGGGAAACGTCACAGAATATTAATTGAGATTCAGCTTAATAAGATACAAAATTCCTATTCTTCGCAAACTCTGAAATAGAAGAAATGATTCGTTTATTCAGATGTTCAGATGTTTTCAAAGACGTTATTTAAACGTCGAATTGAGGTGGTGCGCGGCGTCGCGTGGAAGGGGGGGGGTGGTGCATTCAGACGAAGCAACCCTCTTTAACTGCCATTGAAGTGTTCCTGACATCCTTCAATTGCAGACAAAGTCCATTTAAAGTTCTCTAAATTGAAGTTGTTGAAGTTCTAATCTCTGCTTAAAAATCTCATTTTCTTCACCTTCAACGGGGCGTTGAAGAGTCCTGATTACGGAGTGGGGAGAAGCGACAGATGCAAACACTCGACTGTACTCCCCGAATTCAAGTATTTAATTTTATTTGCAAGATCAGACACTTAGTTTTTATTTATTTTATATATCAGACACCCAAAGACTGAAGTTATTATTGTTTTACAGATTTTTTATCAAAACCAAACGGCATTCATTAAGTAAACGGCAGAGTTTTCGAAATTTTGGAAAAATATGTGTCCTGTGAGGGTGACTTGAAGTCTTAAAACTTCACTGACAAAATGTATTTGATAGTAAGTAAATCTTATAAAAAACAACAGCGACATTTTTCAACATTCTCTCCTTAGAGAATGGGATCTAAAATAATGACGATGACGATGTTGACGATGCCGATGGCGATGACGATGACGATGCCGTTGACGATGCCGATGACGATGCCGTTGACGACGCCGTTGGCGATGATTATGGTGGGTACGATGATTACGATTGTGAATGTACTGGAGTGGTTATTCCATTAAATAAGTCGAAAAAAATATAACATAAGAATTTATGTATAAAAGAACAAGAAAACTTTTCAGAGTGTAGCCATCGTAAGATTAAATTTTTGGTATCAAATAAAAGTACAAAAAGTTACAGAAAAAATGTGAAACAAAAAAGAAAAAAAGAGTGCGAGGGGAGAACAAATCCTCGAAGCCTTAGGAAGGAACTTTTAAGTAATTGAAATAATTGTATTTAATTTAACACGACATTTATAAAATTATATTTTCACAGCCGGCTCCTTATTTTGCTCCCTTGAGCATTTTTGCAGATTCATATTTACGAAGAGTTTTCGTATATTGCGGTGTTATTTCGTAGTTTTCTCCTGAGTCTTGCTTTTAAATTATAACTAAAATGTTTTTATTATAACTAAAACGTAATAATTTGCTAAAAATTCTTTCTGAAAGAAGTTCTTGTTAACAGATGCACGCATAATCTTGTATTTGTGAATGACTACGGATTCTAAAAAAAGAAACAGGAAAAAGAGCTGGCAAAGAGACGGATGAAAAACGGCGACGAGGGAAATAAAATAAAAAGTCAAAAGGCAGCGAGGTGTCCGGCTTCACTTCGGCTAACTACGTTTAAAAGTTGAAAGGATTAATGAAGAAAATAAAAGAAGGAATCGAGATGAGGCCACAACGGCTAAGGATCGCCTGCCTTAATCAAACTAAGTATTGCATTGTATTGTTACTGTGTAAATGCAAGTGAAAGCGGAAGAAATCGCAGAGCAGCAACGGGGTGCCAACAGCAACGAAGGCGGTTTCATGCCATTGAGTGCAGCATTTGAACGGTGCAGCGGTTGCCATTTATCCTCGAAGGTAGCAGAATGCAACACGCTTCTAATTTAATTTAATGAAGAGAATAAACTTTTAAGAAGAGTTAAATTTAAATGAAATTCCAGACAAATACTGGTTTCTTTTTTTTTTCTCTAAAGTGGCCGCTGCTGTCGGGATTATAAGAAATACGAACAATCATCGAGTGCCTACCAGAGATTAAATATTAATACGGCGAAGCGACTATACTGGGTTCGCAATTATACAGAGTGGAGAAATGGGCGTGGCACACCCGCCTTCACTTTATGGTGAAGCAGTTGAAGCTACATTTTCCTAAACTTCATAAATGTTCATTACTATTCTGGGCTCAGCTAGAGTCTGTACGTAAAAAGCGATTAGTTTAACATTTTGTTTGAGAAGTTTTGTTGCTTTTAATTATGAATGCCAGCAAGGCACTTCATAGAAGCTGAATGTGAATTTCTCTACTCCATTTCTTCTATTTGCCTCCTTCCGTTTCACTGACCATTTTGGCGGCAGACAGACAAAAAACAAAAAACCAAAGTGAGGCCCAGTTTTACTCCTGAAGCTGTCGAGCAATTAGATGAGCAAAACGAAGCTTCAATGGTTTTCTGTGCGAAGGAGAGGAGGGAATGAGGATTATGGGTCAACTGACTGGCAATGGCGTGAGAATGGAGAATAATTCCAGACTAAAAGAGTTCATTTCAGGTTATGCAGTCAAACCGCTTCGGCATTGTGGTGATTTTAACGTTATGATTTCAGTTTTTTACCAGGCATTCAAGTGAATGCATCTGAATCTACATTCGTGATGTTCGCATTTCGTTTTTTAGGTGAACAATTTCAACATTTCCTCTTATATTTTTAACGTTAATTCCTTCTTTTTGTGTTTCTTTTTGAAATCTGTTTTCGAATTTGAAACTCATTCGAATTTTCCTCTTTAATTGTCTTCTTAGTTAACTAGACGGAAGGTTGAAATTCTACGCTCCTCTGCGGTTACAACGCCCTGATTTTTTATGGCTCACCGGCTGAGGTGGAAATACCGGCGATGCATTTTATGAGCTTCTGTGGTAATAAAATTGAATCGTTCGCTTCTGGCCTCCGCCCAAGAGTCATAAAAGTTTGGTGTCTGCAATCAACGGAGTCTGGATTTCAAGGAAGTAAAAGTGTAGCGAGTTCGCTGTGGCAGACATGAGAAACACTGCCAGCTGCCAGACACTCGTTCTTGAAACTCAGCCAAAAAGGAGGAATTTGAAATCTGGAGATCTGGGGTACCTCAAACACAGAAGTTGACAACTCGTTTTAAATATTCTGCAAGCTTTAGGATTTCATTTATTATTAGAAAAGAATTGGGGGAAACTAAAATCTAAAAGAATTGATTAAACAAATTAATTATTCAACTCTGAGGGTAGAAAAAGCGTTGCATACTTTTAGGCTCGCACTTAATAGCGTTGAAATGCTAGTCTGCAACTTGAGAAGGAATCCAACTCTGAATTTTACAGTTTGTTATTTTGAAGTCCATTGCAGGCAACTTTGCAATTCGTACAAAATAATTTACATATACGTTTGCACTCTTGATACTTGATGACGCTGCCTGGCAAGCGCCTGCAGTCCTCTCAGAAAATGTCATCAAATTTAGAGTCATAATTCACACTGATTGTTTCGCTTTTACAGCTACAGTTGTGTCTCCCTCGGCGCCAGAGGTCACTTTTATGCCTTTTGTTGCAATTTAACATCCTTTTCATTTAATCAAGCATTTCATTTTCTTCTCTAATTCAGTCTTACTCTGTAAAGTTCAGAGTCTCATTTTTTATTCGTAACAATCTTAGGATTCTTTAAATTTCACTTTGTAAATTTTATATTGTGTCTCCAGTACTCTCTTTGTTGTTCAAGTGTAAGTTAATGAAGTTGTGGAAGAAGCTTTCTTGCTTTTTATTTTAGAAACATGTCGAGATATCCTTTGCTTTGTATCCTCATTTTTAATTTAATATAAAAGCCAACAACGGCCGCCAGTCAACCGAATCAAGATTGCTACTTTCTTTCCTTCACATATGTATCCGCTTCACTTTCTCCTCCTCGATTGCATTCCCTTCCTTCCCTTCTTTCGTCAAGTCGTTCACGTGCTTCAAATATTTGAGCATTTTTGATTTTGCCCGCACGCAAAGTCGCTCGCTCTTCTTCTTCTTCTGGGGCACCATAACCTCTAATTTTTCTCTTGTACACACCGAAGAGTAAGGAGTCGGGGCTCGGATTTCCTAATCTATTACAGGATTTCCTAATCAGACAGTTACAACGACACATCCTAATTCATTACCGGTCCACCGATCTCAGATCTATTAGCCGCCGCATTTTTTCCTGCTAGATGATGGAATTGCAATATTCGGCAGCTCGCCTGTACTGCTCGTGTGCCAAACGACTGATGTAAAAATTGCTTTATTTTGAGTTATAGCAAAAAATTTTCTTTTAAATTATAGCAAAAAATTTTGTTGTTATATTTTCCACCAGGTATTTTAGCACGCAAATATTTTCGGAGGCCTTAGTAAATAACTAGCACGTAATTAATAACGACCCTGTCTTTTCACTGTAAATTTAGGTAGAAATTGTCGGGGAATCTGAAAACATAATTAAACAACTGTAAAAATTTAATAAATAAAAAAGCTAACAAAAAATTTATTTAATTTTTCAGTTGCGATTTACCCGAAAAATCATTTATCATAATAAGTTGTTTATTATAGCGAATACATATACATTATAATGCATACATATTTGCATATTTGAATGCATTTTGGTAATTACGAGCTAAAGGTTTTTCTACTCAAAAATGCACTGATGGTGGTAAACTCATTAAAAACTTCACAATTTTAAAATCATATATATTTTTTAGTACTAGGAATGGAAGTTGTGACGACCTGCATTTCCGCAGTTTTCGCTGTGACTTATATAAATATGGGTGTTGAATAAGCGGTCGCATAAAATTTTTCCAGCTTTGGAAACCTGGATTATAACGTGAAATATTGGCATCTACAAAACACCTCTTGTACGCATCTGGCAAAATAATCACGAATTCGTAATAATTTCATTATTTTTTGGATTAATGGTAATCGCAATTTGAAAGTAATGATTACAAATTACAATAAAATACACATTCTGTATTTTATTTACACACAATCTAAGCCAAATTCTAATTTAAGATTAATATAAAAAGTCAATATCATTATGAAATTTTGTTATTAACTTTTTACATTGTAATTACATGAACGGGAAGGGGAGTTTGATTATGTAGAGAAATATATACATTATCAAAGCCATTACAAATTGTAATACTATTATAATACAATAGTATTCAATATAACTTTTTATAAAAACACGAATAAATGTAATTTTTATACGTCATAGTTATTTTAGGCAGACGTTCCAGTATTTCCGGTGAGATATATATATAGATGTCACCTGTTTCCATTTCTGACCGGTTTCAATAAAAAAACTTTCCTATACGGTAACCTATGAATTTGTGTCGTTCACGTGAAACGTCATTTTTATTATTTATTTTAGAAAATATATTTAATATTGTACATTTTTTAGTGCGAATATCAGGAACGTGGTATAATGTAATATAGAAGAAGGAACCTTGTACAATATGATCTCTCACAGCGGTCTTAAAGTCACCAAGCTGATAGCATTCATAAACGTCCTAACCAACGTCTATGGCGCTGGGATGATCATATTCATGCTGTTGACGCTTTGGAACCGCAGAGGCGTTCTATTACGGCATTCCCAATGTCTCCATCGAAGACACTCGATACATTCAAAGGTCAGTAAACAGAAGGAAGTTGGACACACCGTATAGATAAAGTAATATAAAAGAAGGAGCCTTGTACAATATGATCTCTCACAGCGGTCTTAAAGTCACCAAGCTGATAGCATTCATAAACGTCCTAACCAACGTCTATGGCGCTGGGATGATCATATTCATGCTGTTGACGCTTTGGAACCGCAGAGGCGTTCTATTACGGCATTCCCAATGTCACCATCGAAGACACTCGATACATTCAAAAGGCAGTAAACAAAAGGAAGTCGGACAAACCGCTATATATGGAAAGAAGAGAAAGGCAAAGCAAATTAAAAATTGGGTTCGGGAAAGAAAACTGGCTACACAAAACTTACCCACTGAGTTTCCTAGTCACTTTAAAGGATTTTCTTGCTTCTTCATTTTGTTTGTGTGAAAATTCCTTTGAATCCTTCAAGCTTATCATCGTTTCAAAGCTTTCTTCAGCAACGGCGAATTTAGTAAATGAAGAAAAAAAAAACGAACACGTGCGAGAAACACAACGTAAAACATTCTTGAAATAAACAATTTGGAGGAAAATATGAAAATTAAACTTGAATGATTTTTCAAATTCAATGTTGATAATGAAATTTTACATTTGCAAAGTGTATAATAAAAATTTTTAAATTCTATTTTTGGGTTTCAACTTTAGCATTCTGAATTTGTATGGTAGCAACATCGGATGTCTTGCCCTTTTTCATCCAATTTATATTATTATAAAATATTGATCGCAAATCGAATTTAAGAATTTCCAACCTTTCCAGCAACCCGTCTTCGATCTACAATACATCTCGTTCCCTTCCTTCCATTCTTTCGTCAAGTCGTTCACGTGCTTCAAATATTTGAGCATTTTTGATTTTGCCCGCACGCAAAGTCGCTCGCTCTTCTTCTTCTTCTGGGGCACCATAACCTCTAATTTTTCTCTTGTACACACCGAAGAGTAAGGAGTCGGGGCTCGGATTTCCTAATCTATTACAGGATTTCCTAATCAGACAGTTACAACGACACATCCTAATTCATTACCGGTCCACCGATCTCAGATCTATTAGCCGCCGCATTTTTTCCTGCTAGATGATGGGATTGCAATATTCGGCAGCTCGCCTGTACTGCTCGTGTGCCAAACGACTGATGTAAAAATTGCTTTATTTTGAGTTATAGCAAAAAATTTTCTTTTAAATTATAACAAAAAATTTTGTTGTTATATTTTCCACCAGGTGTCATAGCACGCAAATATTTTCGGAGGCCTTAGTAAATAACTAGCACGTAATTAATAACGACCCTGTCTTTTCACTGTAAATTTAAAACTACTAAAGCCAGGTAGAAATTGTCGGGGAATCTGAAAACATAATTAAACAACTGTACAAATTTAATAAATAAAAGGGCTAACAAAAAATTGATTTAATTTTTCAGTTGCGATTTACCCGAAAAATCATTCATCATAATAAGTTGTTTATTATAGCGAATACATATACATTATAATGCATACATATTTGCATATTTGAATGCATTTTTGTACTTACGAGCTAAAGGTTTTTCTACTCAAAAATGCACTGATGGTGGTAAACTCATGAAAAACTTCACAATTTTAAAATCATATATATTTTTTAGTACTAGGAATGGAAGTTGTGACGACCTGCATTTCTGCAGTTTTCGCTGTGACTTATATAAATATGGGTGTTGTATAAGCGGTCGCATAAAATTTTTCCAGCTTTGGAAACCTGGATTATAACGTGAAATATTGGCATCTACAAAACACCTCTTGTACGCATCTGGCAAAATAATCACGAATTCGTAATAATTTCATTATTTTTTGGATTAATGGTAATCGCAATTTGAAAGTAATGATTACAAATTACAATAAAATACACGTTCTGTATTTTATTTACACACAATCTAAGCTAAATTCTAATTTAAGATTAATATAAAAAGTCAATATCATTATGAAATTTTGTTATTAACTTTTTATATTGTAATTACATGAACCGGAAGGGGAGTTTGATTATGTAGAGAATTATATACATTATCAAAGCCATTACAAATTGTATTACTATTATAATACAATAGTATTCAATATAACTTTTTATAAAAACACGAATAAATGTAATTTTTATACGTCATCGTTATTTTACGCAGACGTTCCAGTATTTCCGGTGAGATATATATATATATATAGATGTCACCTGTTTCCATTTCTGACCGGTTTCAATAAAAAAATACTTTCCTATACGGTAACCTATGAATTTGTGTCGTTCACGTGAAACGTCATTTTTATTATTTATTTTAGAAAATATATTTAATATTGTACATTTTTTAGTGCGAATATCAGGAACGTGGTATAATGTAATATAGAAGAAGGAGCCTTGTACAATATGATCTCTCACAGCGGTCTTAAAGTCACCAAGCTGATAGCATTCATAAACGTCCTAACCAACGTCTATGGCGCTGGGATGATCATATTCATGCTGTTGACGCTTTGGAACCGCAGAGGCGTTCTATTACGGCATTCCCAATGTCACCATCGAAGACACTCGATACATTCAAAGGTCAGTAAACAGAAGGAAGTTGGACACACCGTATAGATAAAGTAATATAAAAGAAGGAGCCTTGTACAATATGATCTCTCACAGCGGTCTTAAAGTCACCAAGCTGATAGCATTCATAAACGTCCTAACCAACGTCTATGGCGCTGGGATGATCATATTCATGCTGTTGACGCTTTGGAACCGCAGAGGCGTTCTATTACGGCATTCCCAATGTCACCATCGAAGACACTCGATACATTCAAAGGTCAGTAAACAGAAGGAAGTTGGACACACCGTATAGATAAAGTAATATAGAAGAAGGAGCCTTGTACAATATGATCTCTCACAGCGGTCTTAAAGTCACCAAGCTGATAGCATTCATAAACGTCCTAACCAACGTCTATGGCGCTGGGATGATCATATTCATGCTGTGGACGTTTTGGAACCGCAGAGGCGTTCTATTACGGCATTCCCAATGTCACCATCGAAGACACTCGATACATTCAAAAGCCAGTAAACAGAAGGAAGTCGGACACACCGTATAGATAAAGTAATATAGAAGAAGGAGCCTTGTACAATATGATCTCTCACAGCGGTCTTAAAGTCACCAAGCTGGTAGCATTCATAAACGTCCTAACCAACGTCTATGGCGCTGGGATGATCATATTCATGCTGTGGACGTTTTGGAACCGCAGAGGCGTTCTATTACGGCATTCCCAATGTCACCATCGAAGACACTCGATACATTCAAAAGCCAGTAAACAGAAGGAAGTCGGACACACCGTATAGATAAAGTAATATAGAAGAAGGAGCCTTGTACAATATGATCTCTCACAGCGGTCTTAAAGTCACCAAGCTGATAGCATTCATAAACGTCCTAACCAACGTCTATGGTGCTGGGATGATCATATTCATGCTGTTGACGTTTTGGAACCGCAGAGGCGTTCTATTACGGCATTCCCAATGTCACCATCGAAGACACTCGATACATTCACAAGTCAGTAAACAGAAGGAAGTCGGACACACCGCTATATATGGAAAGAAGAGAAAAGCAAAGCAAATTAAAAATTGAGTTCGGGAAAGAAAACTGGCTACACAAAACATACCCACTGAGTTTCCTAGTCACTTTAAAGGATTTTCTTGCTTCTTCATTTTGTTTGTGTGGAAATTCCTTTGAATCCTTCAAGCTTATCATCGTTTCAAAGCTTTCTTCAGCAACGGCGAATTTAGTAAATGAAGAAAAAAAAAACGAACACGTGCGAGAAACACAACGTAAAACATTCTTGAAATAAACAATTTGGAGGAAAATATGAAAATTAAACTTGAATGATTTTTCAAATTCAATGTTGATAATGAAATTTTACATTTGCAAAGTGTATAATAAAAATTTTTAAATTCTATTTTTGGGTTTCAACTTTAGCAGTCTGAATTTGTATGGTAGCAACATCGGATGTATTGCCCTTTTTCATCAAATTTCTGCCCAAAATCTCAAATTTTTATAAAATATTGATCGCAAATCGAATTTAAGAATTTCCAACTTTTCCAGCAACCCGTCTTCCATCTACAATACATCTCTTTCCCTTCCTTCCATTCTTTCGTTAAGTCGTTCACGTGCTTCAAATATTTGAGCATTTTTGATTTTGCCCGCACGCAAAGTCGCTCGCTCTTCTTCTTCTTCTGGGGCACCATAACCTCTAATTTTTCTCTTGTACACACCGAAGAGTAAGGAGTCGGGGCTCGGATTTCCTAATCTGTTACAGGATTTCCTAATCTATTACAGGATTTCCTAATCTATTTCCTAATCAGACAGTTACAACGACACATCCTAATTCATTACCGGTCCACCGATCTCAGATCTATTAGCCGCCGCATTTTTTCCTGCTAGATGATGGGATTGCAATATTCGGCAGCTCGCCTGTACTGCTCGTGTGCCAAACGACTGATGTAAAAATTGCTTTATTTTGAGTTATAGCAAAAAATTTTCTTTTAAATTATAGCAAAAAATTTTGTTGTTATATTTTCCACCAGGTGTCATAGCACGCAAATATTTTCGGAGGCCTTAGTAAATAACTAGCACGTAATTAATAACGACCCTGTCTTTTCACTGTAAATTTAAAACTACTAAAGCCAGGTAGAAATTGTCGGGGAATCTGAAAACATAATTAAACAACTGTACAAATTTAATAAATAAAAGAGCTAACAAAAAATTGATTTAATTTTTCAGTTGCGATTTACCCGAAAAATCATTCATCATAATAAGTTGTTTATTATAGCGAATACATATACATTATAATGCATACATATTTGCATATTTGAATGCATTTTTGTACTTACGAGCTAAAGGTTTTTCTACTCAAAAATGCACTGATGGTGGTAAACTCATGAAAAACTTCACAATTTTAAAATCATATATATTTTTTAGTACTAGGAATGGAAGTTGTGACGACCTGCATTTCTGCAGTTTTCGCTGTGACTTATATAAATATGGGTGTTGTATAAGCGGTCGCATAAAATTTTTCCAGCTTTGGAAACCTGGATTATAACGTGAAATATTGGCATCTACAAAACACCTCTTGTACGCATCTGGCAAAATAATCACGAATTCGTAATAATTTCATTATTTTTTGGATTAATGGTAATCGCAATTTGAAAGTAATGATTACAAATTACAATAAAATACACGTTCTGTATTTTATTTACACACAATCTAAGCTAAATTCTAATTTAAGATTAATATAAAAAGTCAATATCATTATGAAATTTTGTTATTAACTTTTTATATTGTAATTACATGAACCGGAAGGGGAGGTTGATTATGTAGAGAATTATATACATTATCAAAGCCATTACAAATTGTATTACTATTATAATACAATAGTATTCAATATAACTTTTTATAAAAACACGAATAAATGTAATTTTTATACGTCATCGTTATTTTACGCAGACGTTCCAGTATTTCCGGTGAGATATATATATATATATAGATGTCACCTGTTTCCATTTCTGACCGGTTTCAATAAAAAAATACTTTCCTATACGGTAACCTATGAATTTGTGTCGTTCACGTGAAACGTCATTTTTATTATTTATTTTAGAAAATATATTTAATATTGTACATTTTTTAGTGCGAATATCAGGAACGTGGTATAATGTAATATAGAAGAAGGAGCCTTGTACAATATGATCTCTCACAGCGGTCTTAAAGTCACCAAGCTGATAGCATTCATAAACGTCCTAACCAACGTCTATGGCGCTGGGATGATCATATTCATGCTGTTGACGCTTTGGAACCGCAGAGGCGTTCTATTACGGCATTCCCAATGTCACCATCGAAGACACTCGATACATTCAAAGGTCAGTAAACAGAAGGAAGTTGGACACACCGTATAGATAAAGTAATATAAAAGAAGGAGCCTTGTACAATATGATCTCTCACAGCGGTCTTAAAGTCACCAAGCTGATAGCATTCATAAACGTCCTAACCAACGTCTATGGCGCTGGGATGATCATATTCATGCTGTTGACGCTTTGGAACCGCAGAGGCGTTCTATTACGGCATTCCCAATGTCACCATCGAAGACACTCGATACATTCAAAAGCCAGTAAACAGAAGGAAGTCGGACACACCGTATAGATAAAGTAATATAGAAGAAGGAGCCTTGTACAATGTGATCTCTCACAGCGGTCTTAAAGTCACCAAGCTGATAGCATTCATAAACGTCCTAACCAACGTCTATGGTGCTGGGATGATCATATTCATGCTGTTGACGTTTTGGAACCGCAGAGGCGTTCTATTACGGCATTCCCAATGTCACCATCGAAGACACTCGATACATTCAAAAGGCAGTAAACAAAAGGAAGTCGGACAAACCGCTATATATGGAAAGAAGAGAAAGGCAAAGCAAATTAAAAATTGGGTTTGGGAAAGAAAACTGGCTACACAAAACATACCCACTGAGTTTCCTAGTCACTTTAAAGGATTTTCTTGCTTCTTCATTTTGTTTGTGTGAAAATTCCTTTGAATCCTTCAAGCTTATCATCGTTTCAAAGCTTTCTTCAGCAACGGCGAATTTAGTAAATGAAGAAAAAAAAACGAACACGTGCGAGAAACACAACGTAAAACATTCTTGAAATAAACAATTTGGAGGAAAATATGAAAATTAAACTTGAATGATTTTTCAAATTCAATGTTGATAATGAAATTTTACATCTGCAAAGTGTATAATAAAAATTTTTAAATTCTATTTTTGGGTTTCAACTTTAGCATTCTGAATTTGTATGGTAGCAACATCGGATGTATTGCCCTTTTTCATCAAATTTATATTATTATAAAATATTGATCGCAAATCGAATTTAAGAATTTCCAACCTTCCCAGCAACCCGTCTTCGATCTACAATACATCTCGTTCCCTTCCTTCCATTCTTTCGTCAAGTCGTTCACGTGCTTCAAATATTTGAGCATTTTTGATTTTGCCCGCACGCAAAGTCGCTCGCTCTTCTTCTTCTTCTGGGGCACCATAACCTCTAATTTTTCTCTTGTACACACCGAAGAGTAAGGAGTCGGGGCTCGGATTTCCTAATCTATTACAGGATTTCCTAATCTATTACAGGATTTCCTAATCTATTTCCTAATCAGACAGTTACAACGACACATCCTAATTCATTACCGGTCCACCGATCTCAGATCTATTAGCCGCCGCATTTTTTCCTGCTAGATGATGGGATTGCAATATTCGGCAGCTCGCCTGTACTGCTCGTGTGCCAAACGACTGATGTAAAAATTGCTTTATTTTGAGTTATAGCAAAAAATTTTCTTTTAAATTATAGCAAAAAATTTTGTTGTTATATTTTCCACCAGGTGTCATAGCACGCAAATATTTTCGGAGGCCTTAGTAAATAACTAGCACGTAATTAATAACGACCCTGTCTTTTCACTGTAAATTTAAAACTACTAAAGCCAGGTAGAAATTGTCGGGGAATCTGAAAACATAATTAAACAACTGTACAAATTTAATAAATAAAAGAGCTAACAAAAAATTGATTTAATTTTTCAGTTGCGATTTACCCGAAAAATCATTCATCATAATAAGTTGTTTATTATAGCGAATACATATACATTATAATGCATACATATTTGCATATTTGAATGCATTTTTGTACTTACGAGCTAAAGGTTTTTCTACTCAAAAATGCACTGATGGTGGTAAACTCATGAAAAACTTCACAATTTTAAAATCATATATATTTTTTAGTACTAGGAATGGAAGTTGTGACGACCTGCATTTCTGCAGTTTTCGCTGTGACTTATATAAATATGGGTGTTGTATAAGCGGTCGCATAAAATTTTTCCAGCTTTGGAAACCTGGATTATAACGTGAAATATTGGCATCTACAAAACACCTCTTGTACGCATCTGGCAAAATAATCACGAATTCGTAATAATTTCATTATTTTTTGGATTAATGGTAATCGCAATTTGAAAGTAATGATTACAAATTACAATAAAATACACGTTCTGTATTTTATTTACACACAATCTAAGCTAAATTCTAATTTAAGATTAATATAAAAAGTCAATATCATTATGAAATTTTGTTATTAACTTTTTATATTGTAATTACATGAACCGGAAGGGGAGTTTGATTATGTAGAGAATTATATACATTATCAAAGCCATTACAAATTGTATTACTATTATAATACAATAGTATTCAATATAACTTTTTATAAAAACACGAATAAATGTAATTTTTATACGTCATCGTTATTTTACGCAGACGTTCCAGTATTTCCGGTGAGATATATATATAGATGTCACCTGTTTCCATTTCTGACCGGTTTCAATAAAAAAATACTTTCCTATACGGTAACCTATGAATTTGTGTCGTTCACGTGAAACGTCATTTTTATTATTTATTTTAGAAAATATATTTAATATTGTACATTTTTTAGTGCGAATATCAGGAACGTGGTATAATGTAATATAGAAGAAGGAGCCTTGTACAATATGATCTCTCACAGCGGTCTTAAAGTCACCAAGCTGATAGCATTCATAAACGTCCTAACCAACGTCTATGGCGCTGGGATGATCATATTCATGCTGTTGACGCTTTGGAACCGCAGAGGCGTTCTATTACGGCATTCCCAATGTCACCATCGAAGACACTCGATACATTCAAAGGTCAGTAAACAGAAGGAAGTTGGACACACCGTATAGATAAAGTAATATAAAAGAAGGAGCCTTGTACAATATGATCTCTCACAGCGGTCTTAAAGTCACCAAGCTGATAGCATTCATAAACGTCCTAACCAACGTCTATGGCGCTGGGATGATCATATTCATGCTGTTGACGCTTTGGAACCGCAGAGGCGTTCTATTACGGCATTCCCAATGTCACCATCGAAGACACTCGATACATTCAAAAGGCAGTAAACAAAAGGAAGTCGGACAAACCGCTATATATGGAAAGAAGAGAAAGGCAAAGCAAATTAAAAATTGGGTTTGGGAAAGAAAACTGGCTACACAAAACATACCCACTGAGTTTCCTAGTCACTTTAAAGGATTTTCTTGCTTCTTCATTTTGTTTGTGTGAAAATTCCTTTGAATCCTTCAAGCTTATCATCGTTTCAAAGCTTTCTTCAGCAACGGCGAATTTAGTAAATGAAGAAAAAAAAAACGAACACGTGCGAGAAACACAACGTAAAACATTCTTGAAATAAACAATTTGGAGGAAAATATGAAAATTAAACTTGAATGATTTTTCAAATTCAATGTTGATAATGAAATTTTACATCTGCAAAGTGTATAATAAAAATTTTTAAATTCTATTTTTGGGTTTCAACTTTAGCATTCTGAATTTGTATGGTAGCAACATCGGATGTATTGCCCTTTTTCATCAAATTTATATTATTATAAAATATTGATCGCAAATCGAATTTAAGAATTTCCAACCTTCCCAGCAACCCGTCTTCGATCTACAATACATCTCGTTCCCTTCCTTCCATTCTTTCGTCAAGTCGTTCACGTGCTTCAAATATTTGAGCATTTTTGATTTTGCCCGCACGCAAAGTCGCTCTTCTTCTTCTTCTGGGGCACCATAACCTCTAATTTTTCTCTTGTACACACCGAAGAGTAAGGAGTCGGGGCTCGGATTTCCTAATCTATTACAGGATTTCCTAATCAGACAGTTACAACGACACATCCTAATTCATTACCGGTCCACCGATCTCAGATCTATTAGCCGCCGCATTTTTTCCTGCTAGATGATGGGATTGCAATATTCGGCAGCTCGCCTGTACTGCTCGTGTGCCAAACGACTGATGTAAAAATTGCTTTATTTTGAGTTATAGCAAAAAATTTTCTTTTAAATTATAGCAAAAAATTTTGTTGTTATATTTTCCACCAGGTGTCATAGCACGCAAATATTTTCGGAGGCCTTAGTAAATAACTAGCACGTAATTAATAACGACCCTGTCTTTTCACTGTAAATTTAAAACTACTAAAGCCAGGTAGAAATTGTCGGGGAATCTGAAAACATAATTAAACAACTGTACAAATTTAATAAATAAAAGGGCTAACAAAAAATTGATTTAATTTTTCAGTTGCGATTTACCCGAAAAATCATTCATCATAATAAGTTGTTTATTATAGCGAATACATATACATTATAATGCATACATATTTGCATATTTGAATGCATTTTTGTACTTACGAGCTAAAGGTTTTTCTACTCAAAAATGCACTGATGATGGTAAACTCATGAAAAACTTCACAATTTTAAAATAATATATTTTTTAGTACTAGGAATGGAAGTTGTGACGACCTGCACTTCTGCAGTTTTCGCTGTGACTTAACCTGGAAACCTGGATTATAATGCGGAAACCTGGATTATAACGTGAAATATTGGCATCTACAAAACACCTCTTGTACGCATCTGGCCAAATAATCACGAATTCGTAATAATTTCATTATTTTTTGGATTAATGGTAATCGCAATTTGAAAGTAATGATTACAAATATAACGATTTCCTTTGCAGCTCTCGTATCAAGTTTTTACAAGTACGGTATTTGTGCGATCTTGCGTTAAAACAACGACGTAGATTTATATACGACTAAAAGAGAGGGTTAATCCTAATATTTGCGAATCTCTGGATTTTCGCAAGCATTTAAGATAAATTTTACTTTTGCTTAGATTTTAGTAGTAATTTATCCCCGCCTCTTACACCGAACATTTTTTAACAGTTTCTTCTTGAATTCGTAACTATTTTATTTAGTCCGTAAGTAATCGTTTCGGATTGTTCGAAATAAAAATTTACTTTCGGCACATTTCGTAGCTTTTTTAAACAATGCCTCGTAATTCTGTATTTTATTTACACACAATCTAAGCTAAATTCTAATTTAAGGTTAATATAAAAAGTCAATATCATTATGAAATTTTGTTATTAACTTTTTATATTGTAATTACATGAACCGGAAGGGGAGTTTGATTATGTAGAGAATTATATACACTATCAAAGCCATTACAAATTGTAATACTATTATAAGTATTCAATATAACTTTTTATAAAAACACGAATAAATGTAATTTTTATACGTCATCGTTATTTTACGCAGACGTTCCAGTATTTCCGGTGAGATATATATATAGATGTCACCTGTTTCCATTTCTGACCGGTTTCAATAAAAAAATACTTTCCTATACGGTAACCTATGAATTTGTGTCGTTCACGTGAAACGTCATTTTTATTATTTATTTTAGAAAATATATTTAATATTGTACATTTTTTAGTGCGAATATCAGGAACGTGGTATAATGTAATATAGAAGAAGGAGCCTTGTACAATATGGTCTCTCACAGCGGTCTTAAAGTCACCAAGCTGATAGCATTCATAAACGTCCTAACCAACGTCTATGGCGCTGGGATGATCATATTCATGCTGTTGACGCTTTGGAACCGCAGAGGCGTTCTATTACGGCATTCCCAATGTCACCATCGAAGACACTCGATACATTCAAAGGTCAGTAAACAGAAGGAAGTTGGACACACCGTATAGATAAAGTAATATAGAAGAAGGAGCCTTGTACAATATGATCTCTCACAGCGGTCTTAAAGTCACCAAGCTGATAGCATTCATAAACGTCCTAACCAACGTCTATGGTGCTGGGATGATCATATTCATGCTGTTGACGTTTTGGAACCGCAGAGGCGTTCTATTACGGCATTCCCAATGTCACCATCGAAGACACTCGATACATTCAAAATCCAGTAAACAGAAGGAAGTCGGACACACCGTATAGATAAAGTAATATAAAAGAAGGAGCCTTGTACAATATGATCTCTCACAGCGGTCTTAAAGTCACCAAGCTGGTAGCATTCATAAACGTCCTAACCAACGTCTATGGTGCTGGGATGATCATATTCATGCTGTTGACGTTTTGAAACCGCAGAGGCGTTCTATTACGGCATTCCCAATGTCACCATCGAAGACACTCGATACATTCACAAGTCAGTAAACAGAAGGAAGTCGGACACACCGCTATATATGGAAAGAAGAGAAAAGCAAAGCAAATTAAAAATTGAGTTCGGGAAAGAAAACTGGCTACACAAAACATACCCACTGAGTTTCCTAGTCACTTTAAAGGATTTTCTTGCTTCTTCATTTTGTTTGTGTGGAAATTCCTTTGAATCCTTCAAGCTTATCATCGTTTCAAAGCTTTCTTCAGCATCGGCGAATTTAGTAAATGAAGAAAAAAAAACGAACACGTGCGAGAAACACAACGTAAAACGTCTTGAAATAAACAATTTGGAGGAAAATATGAAAATTAAACTTGAATGATTTTTCAAATTCAATATTGATAATGAAATTTTACATTTGCAAAGTGTATAATAAAAATTTTTAAATTCTATTTTTGGGTTTCAACTTTAGCATTCTGAATTTGTATGGTAGCAACATCGGATGTATTGCCCTTTTTCATCAAATTTCTGCCCAAAATCTCTAATTTTTATAAAATATTGATCGCAAATCGAATTTAAGAATTTCCAACTTTTCCAGCAACCCGTCTTCCATCTACAATACATCTCGTTCCCTTCCTTCCATTCTTTCGTCAAGTCGTTCACGTGCTTCAAATATTTGAGCATTTTTGATTTTGCCCGCACGCAAAGTCGCTCGCTCTTCTTCTTCTGGGGCACCATAACCTCTAATTTTTCTCTTGTACACACCGAAGAGTAAGGAGTCGGGGCTCGGATTTCCTAATCTATTACAGGATTTCCATTTTTTCCTGCTAGATGATGGGATTGCAACATTCGGCAGCTCGCCTGTGCTGCTCGTGTGCCAAACGACTGATGTAAAAGTTGCTTTATTTTGAGTTATAGCAAAAAATTTTCTTTTAAATTATAGCAAAAAATTTTGTTGTTATATTTTCCACCAGGTGTCATAGCACGCAAATATTTTCGGAGGCCTTAGTAAATAACTAGCACGTAATTAATAACGACCCTGTCTTTTCACTGTAAATTTAAAACTACTAAAGCCAGGTAGAAATTGTCGGGGAATCTGAAAACATAATTAAACAACTGTACAAATTTAATAAATAAAAGAGCTAACAAAAAATTGATTTAATTTTTCAGTTGCGATTTACCCGAAAAATCATTCATCATAATAAGTTGTTTATTATAGCGAATTCATTAACATTATAATGCATACATATTTGCATATTTGAATGCATTTTTGTACTTACGAGCTAAAGGTTTTTCTACTCAAAAATGCACTGATGATGGTAAACTCATGAAAAACTTCACAATTTTAAAATAATATATTTTTTAGTACTAGGAATGGAAGTTGTGACGACCTGCACTTCTGCAGTTTTCGCTGTGACTTAACCTGGAAACCTGGATTATAATGCGGAAACCTGGATTATAACGTGAAATATTGGCATCTACAAAACACCTCTTGTACGCATCTGGCCAAATAATCACGAATTCGTAATAATTTCATTATTTTTTGGATTAATGGTAATCGCAATTTGAAAGTAATGATTACAAATATAACGATTTCCTTTGCAGCTCTCGTATCAAGTTTTTACAAGTACGGTATTTGTGCGATCTTGCGTTAAAACAACGACGTAGATTTATATACGACTAAAAGAGAGGGTTAATCCTAATATTTGCGAATCTCTGGATTTTCGCAAGCATTTAAGATAAATTTTACTTTTGCTTAGATTTTAGTAGTAATTTATCCCCGCCTCTTACACCGAACATTTTTTAACAGTTTCTTCTTGAATTCGTAACTATTTTATTTAGTCCGTAAGTAATCGTTTCGGATTGTTCGAAATAAAAATTTACTTTCGGCACATTTCGTAGCTTTTTTAAACAATGCCTCGTAATTCTGTATTTTATTTACACACAATCTAAGCTAAATTATAATTTAAGATTAATATAAAAAGTCAATATCATTATGAAATTTTGTTATTAACTTTTTATATTGTAATTACATGAACCGGAAGGGGAGTTTGATTATGTAGAGAATTATATACACTATCAAAGCCATTACAAATTGTAATACTATTATAAGTATTCAATATAACTTTTTATAAAAACACGAATAAATGTAATTTTTATACGTCATCGTTATTTTACGCAGACGTTCCAGTATTTCCGGTGAGATATATATATAGATGTCACCTGTTTCCATTTCTGACCGGTTTCAATAAAAAAATACTTTCCTATACGGTAACCTATGAATTTGTGTCGTTCACGTGAAACGTCATTTTTATTATTTATTTTAGAAAATATATTTAATATTGTACATTTTTTAGTGCGAATATCAGGAACGTGGTATAATGTAATATAGAAGAAGGAGCCTTGTACAATATGGTCTCTCACAGCGGTCTTAAAGTCACCAAGCTGATAGCATTCATAAACGTCCTAACCAACGTCTATGGCGCTGGGATGATCATATTCATGCTGTTGACGCTTTGGAACCGCAGAGGCGTTCTATTACGGCATTCCCAATGTCACCATCGAAGACACTCGATACATTCAAAGGTCAGTAAACAGAAGGAAGTTGGACACACCGTATAGAAAAAGTAATATAGAAGAAGGAGCCTTGTACAATATGATCTCTCACAGCGGTCTTAAAGTCACCAAGCTGATAGCATTCATAAACGTCCTAACCAACGTCTATGGTGCTGGGATGATCATATTCATGCTGTTGACGTTTTGGAACCGCAGAGGCGTTCTATTACGGCATTCCCAATGTCACCATCGAAGACACTCGATACATTCAAAAGGCAGTAAACAAAAGGAAGTCGGACAAACCGCTATATATGGAAAGAAGAGAAAGGCAAAGCAAATTAAAAATTGGGTTCGGGAAAGAAAACTGGCTACACAAAACTTACCCACTGAGTTTCCTAGTCACTTTAAAGGATTTTCTTGCTTCTTCATTTTGTTTGTGTGAAAATTCCTTTGAATCCTTCAAGCTTATCATCGTTTCAAAGCTTTCTTCAGCAACGGCGAATTTAGTAAATGAAGAAAAAAAAAACGAACACGTGCGAGAAACACAACGTAAAACATTCTTGAAATAAACAATTTGGAGGAAAATATGAAAATTAAACTTGAATGATTTTTCAAATTCAATGTTGATAATGAAATTTTACATTTGCAAAGTGTATAATAAAAATTTTTAAATTCTATTTTTGGGTTTCAACTTTAGCATTCTGAATTTGTATGGTAGCAACATCGGATGTCTTGCCCTTTTTCATCCAATTTATATTATTATAAAATATTGATCGCAAATCGAATTTAAGAATTTCCAACCTTTCCAGCAACCCGTCTTCGATCTACAATACATCTCGTTCCCTTCCTTCCATTCTTTCGTCAAGTCGTTCACGTGCTTCAAATATTTGAGCATTTTTGATTTTGCCCGCACGCAAAGTCGCTCGCTCTTCTTCTTCTTCTGGGGCACCATAACCTCTAATTTTTCTCTTGTACACACCGAAGAGTAAGGAGTCGGGGCTCGGATTTCCTAATCTATTACAGGATTTCCTAATCAGACAGTTACAACGACACATCCTAATTCATTACCGGTCCACCGATCTCAGATCTATTAGCCGCCGCATTTTTTCCTGCTAGATGATGGGATTGCAATATTCGGCAGCTCGCCTGTACTGCTCGTGTGCCAAACGACTGATGTAAAAATTGCTTTATTTTGAGTTATAGCAAAAAATTTTCTTTTAAATTATAACAAAAAATTTTGTTGTTATATTTTCCACCAGGTGTCATAGCACGCAAATATTTTCGGAGGCCTTAGTAAATAACTAGCACGTAATTAATAACGACCCTGTCTTTTCACTGTAAATTTAAAACTACTAAAGCCAGGTAGAAATTGTCGGGGAATCTGAAAACATAATTAAACAACTGTACAAATTTAATAAATAAAAGGGCTAACAAAAAATTGATTTAATTTTTCAGTTGCGATTTACCCGAAAAATCATTCATCATAATAAGTTGTTTATTATAGCGAATACATATACATTATAATGCATACATATTTGCATATTTGAATGCATTTTTGTACTTACGAGCTAAAGGTTTTTCTACTCAAAAATGCACTGATGATGGTAAACTCATGAAAAACTTCACAATTTTAAAATAATATATTTTTTAGTACTAGGAATGGAAGTTGTGACGACCTGCACTTCTGCAGTTTTCGCTGTGACTTAACCTGGAAACCTGGATTATAATGCGGAAACCTGGATTATAACGTGAAATATTGGCATCTACAAAACACCTCTTGTACGCATCTGGCCAAATAATCACGAATTCGTAATAATTTCATTATTTTTTGGATTAATGGTAATCGCAATTTGAAAATAATGATTACAAATATAACGATTTCCTTTGCAGCTCTCGTATCAAGTTTTTACAAGTACGGTATTTGTGCGATCTTGCGTTAAAACAACGACGTAGATTTATATACGACTAAAAGAGAGGGTTAATCCTAATATTTGCGAATCTCTGGATTTTCGCAAGCATTTAAGATAAATTTTACTTTTGCTTAGATTTTAGTAGTAATTTATCCCCGCCTCTTACACCGAACATTTTTTAACAGTTTCTTCTTGAATTCGTAACTATTTTATTCAGTCCGTAAGTAATCGTTTCGGATTGTTCGAAATAAAAATTTACTTTCGGCACATTTCGTAGCTTTTTTAAACAATGCCTCGTAATTCTGTATTTTATTTACACACAATCTAAGCTAAATTCTAATTTAAGATTAATATAAAAAGTCAATATCATTATGAAATTTTGTTATTAACTTTTTATATTGTAATTACATGAACCGGAAGGGGAGTTTGATTATGTAGAGAATTATATACACTATCAAAGCCATTACAAATTGTAATACTATTATAAGTATTCAATATAACTTTTTATAAAAACACGAATAAATGTAATTTTTATACGTCATCGTTATTTTACGCAGACGTTCCAGTATTTCCGGTGAGATATATATATAGATGTCACCTGTTTCCATTTCTGACCGGTTTCAATAAAAAAATACTTTCCTATACGGTAACCTATGAATTTGTGTCGTTCACGTGAAACGTCATTTTTATTATTTATTTTAGAAAATATATTTAATATTGTACATTTTTTAGTGCGAATATCAGGAACGTGGTATAATGTAATATAGAAGGAGCCTTGTACAATATGATCTCTCACAGCGGTCTTAAAGTCACCAAGCTGATAGCATTCATAAACGTCCTAACCAACGTCTATGGCGCTGGGATGATCATATTCATGCTGTGGACGTTTTGGAACCGCAGAGGCGTTCTATTACGGCATTCCCAATGTCACCATCGAAGACACTCGATACATTCAAAAGGCAGTAAACAGAAGGAAGTCGGACACACCGTATAGAAAAAGTAATATAGAAGAAGGAGCCTTGTACAATATGATCTCTCACAGCGGTCTTAAAGTCACCAAGCTGATAGCATTCATAAACGTCCTAACCAACGTCTATGGCGCTGGGATGATCATATTCATGCTGTTGACGTTTTGGAACCGCAGAGGCGTTCTATTACGGCATTCCCAATGTCACCATCGAAGACACTCGATACATTCAAAAGGCAGTAAACAAAAGGAAGTCGGACAAACCGCTATATATGGAAAGAAGAGAAAGGCAAAGCAAATTAAAAATTGGGTTTGGGAAAGAAAACTGGCTACACAAAACTTACCCACTGAGTTTCCTAGTCACTTTAAAGGATTTTCTTGCTTCTTCATTTTGTTTGTGTGGAAATTCCTTTGAATCCTTCAAGCTTATCATCGTTTCAAAGCTTTCTTCAGCAACGGCGAATTTAGTAAATGAAGAAAAAAAAACGAACACGTGCGAGAAACACAAAGTAAAAACGTCTTGAAATAAACAATTTGGAGGAAAATATGAAAATTAAACTTGAATGATTTTTCAAATTCAATATTGAAAATGAAATTTTACATTTGCAAAGTGTATAATAAAAATTTTTAAATTCTATTTTTGGGTTTCAACTTTAGCATTCTGAATTTGTATGGTAGCAACATCGGATGTATTGCCCTTTTTCATCAAATTTCTGCCCAAAATCTCTAATTTTTATAAAATATTGATCGCAAATCGAATTTAAGAATTTCCAACTTTTCCAGCAACCCGTCTTCCATCTACAATACATCTCGTTCCCTTCCTTCCATTCTTTCGTCAAGTCGTTCACGTGCTTCAAATATTTGAGCATTTTTGATTTTGCCCGCACGCAAAGTCGCTCGCTCTTCTTCTTCTTCTGGGGCACCATAACCTCTAATTTTTCTCTTGTACACACCGAAGAGTAAGGAGTCGGGGCTCGGATTTACTAATCTATTACAGGATTTCCTATTCAGACAGTTACAACGACACATCCTAATTCATTACCGGTCCACCGATCTCAGATCTATTAGCCGCCGCATTTTTTCCTGCTAGATGATGGGATTGCAACATTCGGCAGCTCGCCTGTGCTGCTCGTGTGCCAAACGACTGATGTAAAAATTGCTTTATTTTGAGTTATAGCAAAAAATTTTCTTTTAAATTATAGGAAAAATTTTTCTTTTAAATTATAGCAAAAAATTTTGTTGTTATATTTTCCACCAGGTGTCATAGCACGCAAATATTTTCGGAGGCCTTAGTAAATAACTAGCACGTAATTAATAACGACCCTGTCTTTTCACTGTAAATTTAAAACTACTAAAGCCAGGTAGAAATTGTCGGGGAATCTGAAAACATAATTAAACAACTGTACAAATTTAATATATAAAAGAGCTAACAAAAAATTGATTTAATTTTTTAGTTGCGATTTACCCGAAAAATCATTCATCATAATAAGTTGTTTATTATAGCGAATACATATACATTATAATGCATACATATTTGCATATTTGAATGCATTTTTGTACTTACGAGCTAAAGGTTTTTCTACTCAAAAATGCACTCATGAAAAACTTTACAATTTTAAAATCATATATATTTTTTAGTACTAGGAATGGAAGTTGTGACGACCTGCATTTCTGCAGTTTTCGCTATGACTTATATAAATATGGGTGTTGTATAAGCGGTCGCATAAAATTTTTCCAGCTTTGGAAACCTGGATTATAACGTGAAATATTGGCATCTACAAAACACCTCTTGTACGCATCTGGCAAAATAATCACGAATGCGTAATAATTTCATTATTTTTTGGATTAATGGTAATCGCAATTTGAAAGTAATGATTACAAATTACAATAAAATACACATTCTGTATTTTATTTACACACAATCTAAGCTAAATTCTAATTTAAGATTAATATAAAAAGACAATATCATTATGAAATTTTGTTATTAACTTTTTACATTCTAATGACATGAACGGGAAGGGGAGTTTGATTACGTAGAGAAATATATACATTATCAAAGCCATTACAAATTGTAATACTATTATAATACAATAGTATTCAATATAACTTTTTATAAAAACACGAATAAATGTAATTTTTATACGTCATCGTTATTTTACGCAGACGTTCCAGTATTTCCGGTGAGATATATATATATATAGATGTCACCTGTTTCCATTTCTGACCGGTTTCAATAAAAAAATACTTTCCTATACGGTAACCTATGAATTTGTGTCGTTCACGTGAAACGTCATTTTTATTATTTATTTTAGAAAATATATTTAATATTGTACATTTTTTAGTGCGAATATCAGGAACGTGGTATAATGTAATATAGAAGAAGGAGCCTTGTACAATATGATCTCTCACAGCGGTCTTAAAGTCACCAAGCTGATAGCATTCATAAACGTCCTAACCAACGTCTATGGCGCTGGGATGATCATATTCATGCTGTGGACGTTTTGGAACCGCAGAGGCGTTCTATTACGGCATTCCCAATGTCACCATCGAAGACACTCGATACATTCAAAAGCCAGTAAACAGAAGGAAGTCGGACACACCGTATAGATAAAGTAATATAGAAGGAGCCTTGTACAATATGATCTCTCACAGCGGTCTTAAAGTCACCAAGCTGGTAGCATTCATAAACGTCCTAACCAACGTCTATGGCGCTGGGATGATCATATTCATGCTGTGGACGTTTTGGAACCGCAGAGGCGTTCTATTACGGCATTCCCAATGTCACCATCGAAGACACTCGATACATTCAAAAGCCAGTAAACAGAAGGAAGTCGGACACACCGTATAGATAAAGTAATATAGAAGAAGGAGCCTTGTACAATATGATCTCTCACAGCGGTCTTAAAGTCACCAAGCTGATAGCATTCATAAACGTCCTAACCAACGTCTATGGTGCTGGGATGATCATATTCATGCTGTTGACGTTTTGGAACCGCAGAGGCGTTCTATTACGGCATTCCCAATGTCACCATCGAAGACACTCGATACATTCAAAAGGCAGTAAACAAAAGGAAGTCGGACAAACCGCTATATATGGAAAGAAGAGAAAGGCAAAGCAAATTAAAAATTGGGTTTGGGAAAGAAAACTGGCTACACAAAACTTACCCACTGAGTTTCCTAGTCACTTTAAAGGATTTTCTTGCTTCTTCATTTTGTTTGTGTGGAAATTCCTTTGAATCCTTCAAGCTTATCATCGTTTCAAAGCTTTCTTCAGCAACGGCGAATTTAGTAAATGAAGAAAAAAAAACGAACACGTGCGAGAAACACAACGTAAAACGTCTTGAAATAAACAATTTGGAGGAAAATATGAAAATTAAATTTGAATGATTTTTCAAATTCAATATTGAAAATGAAATTTTACATTTGCAAAGTGTATAATAAAAATTTTTAAATTCTATTTTTGGGTTTCAACTTTAGCATTCTGAATTTGTATGGTAGCAACATCGGATGTATTGCCCTTTTTCATCAAATTTCTGCCCAAAATCTCTAATTTTTATAAAATATTGATCGCAAATCGAATTTAAGAATTTCCAACTTTTCCAGCAACCCGTCTTCCATCTACAATACATCGTTCCCAGCCTCCTCTCTGTATTCGCACTGTCGACTCCTCTCTGTCTCAATGTTGATTTGGATCTGCAAATTATGAGCTCTTCTGTGGAATTGAATAACATCTGATGAGTTCTGGGCGATTGTGTTTTCTCTGTTGCATACTTCGTGGCGCTGCTTTTCATTCGCAACCATTTCGGTTCATTTTGAGCGGGAGCGCAGAAAAGGAAGAAGCAGACGAGTAGCAGCAAATTATTTCACTTTAAATGGGCGCTCATTTCTATATGACAAAAGTTTTGGCTATAAAAACTCATTTAGTGATATTTATTTGTTTAGTTTGCTCAACAACGGTTCGGTTAACGTTGTTATTTTGATAAATTGCGCTTAAAACGTTGCGAACTCACATGAGAAGCTGCTGCTGGTGAGATGTCAGTGGGGAAATTAAAGAGGTGGAAGAGTTGCTGCAATTAATAGACGACCATAAAGTAAGAAAAGCATTTCAATTTAAACGTGTGAATATACAGCTGCTGTTTTCACAAAACACGCGTAATTAAAACCGCAAAGCTCGCCAGCCGTGTGCGTGCTGTCAGTTTCGTAACCGCTCATTAATTTATTAAACTGACAGTTCTTTTTTGTTCGCTGGCGGTTATAAAGTGGGTTTCTTAAATGAATTTTAATAACTTAGCACGGAAGGCTGCTCATCTCTGGTGTGGAAGGGCGAAGAAGATATTTCTTACTCATCTAAATAAGTTATAAATAAATAAATCGCAGAAGGGACACACCATCTGCTCTTGTTATCATTTGCCTCTGCCTTCTTCATTATTTTCGAATGGGTGGCCAACATGCGTACTACGCAAAAATGTTCACAAGAAAAATATCATCTTCTCATCCCCTCGCAGCTGCTGTGCATCCTTTTTAAGCAACGAAATTCAAATCGTTTATCATAGATGACTTGTCAGTTGTATTTTAAACTAAAGCAGAATTTTTTTTGTAAAGGAAAATATCAAAAATTACAAATATCAAAAGTTTCCACGTTTCACTTATAATTTTCTTAAGATATTTAATCAAAATAGCAGAAATAAACTCTTAAATTTGATTAATTTCTCATCTAAAATCATCATCATCACAGAAATGCATTTCCACTGAACACAAGCAACCTGCAACATGATAAGCAAATTTAATTAGAAACATTAAAATACTACTCGAGTAGCAACTCGCACGCACCGCATCGCTTGTAAATCATGGGGAGCAAAATTGCTCCGCTACATCCCACAACAAAGTGATGATTCCGATCGAATCATTTTCATTTCGGCATTAATTATAAACGATTTTAATTGGCTCAATAACGTTATTACAGCAAATGGAAATTCATTTATCTGCTCCGTCTATCTATTCGTGCTGGGACTGTGGATAGCAAGGCACATCTTGTGATTTATTTGTCCGTCCGTCCGTCCGTCCGTCCGTCCGTCCGTCTTCTCGTTTTGAGGTCTAATGCGAATGAGATAATTATGGAGTTCCGTGTACAGAAAGGTGAGGTAAGGCAAGGTAATCTATGGAATTCTTGCCAAGCAGTTAAACGCAGTTTCTGCACTATTTTACTACCACTTTTACGACTTTCTTTTTCACTATACGGCTTGCAATTTAAATGGATATTTTATCTGGCATTAGAGTCGCTATTTGAATTGATGCTTTCCGCAAAGGCATAAAATGCTGCGAATTTAATTTAATGCCAAAGCCATACTCAACGACGATATTGTGTCTACTTTACGTCATCAAAAGTTTAAATAAAACTTTTTTCCTTTGCATTCGTGATTCTTTCATAATCGAGGTATTTATTTCGAAGCCTGCGTACAACTACCACGATGAAATACAAAGCGCATACAGTATACGCATTACAGTCGCGTAATGCTGGCAGATGAGAGCCATACAGCCAGCAGAACCAGCTGCGGACAAAAACCATCCACAACAAAAGGCGCAAGGACAGCGTATAATATTTCCTGAAAGGAGTACGAGGAAGAAATAAAATACGATCTCTAAATATGCAGTATTATGGAAAAATATTGAAATCTAAGGACATGACGGGAAGCAGGGCATTGAGATATCAATCAGTTTACAGCTTTAATCCGGCTTAAAGGTCAAAAGGAGTGATGAATGACGCAAGGACACGGAATGAAAGAGTCCGTTTATGACAAAATATATGGGTTTCTATGGAAAAGTAATCGATGACATTGAAGATTACGACGAACTCATAAGCGTGCAAAGAATAAGCTTAATAAAAGCTGTAATACTTGTTCGCAAATACTAAACAGCATCCATTACCGTCAATTCCCACGGTGTTAATTTATTTAGAGGAATTTATTGAAATGTTGCTGTTTTTCAAAGTGTTTTCGAAAAAATCTGAGCGATTGAACAAATCTCCAGGGACAAATCGAGGAAGGAGACGAAGACAATGGAAGGCAACCGCAAGATAATGTCTGTTGTAGCAAATAACGTGTACGAGGAGTAATTTGCACAATTCTGCGACAATTTTCCCCAGTTGAGTCTTTTTCGTTGCCGGGATCTTCGCTGAGATTTCCATTTGTCGCTTTTCTTTTTACTTTCGTGTCGTGCAGTGAACGTAAACCTGAACAACTTTAGTAGTTTACAAATTGAAGCTCGACGAACTGCATCTTCGGGGATTCTGAAGCATCAGCCTTCAGAGGGGCGAGAGACGGGGGGGCATCCGACTGCGATGGAGGGAAGCGCCGCACTGATATGATGCCGAAAGGACTCACGCATAAAAATAGATATTGAAAAATAGATGTTGACCCAAATTACTCGTTTGCGTTTGGCGGCTGAAGCTTCCTTCCAACGAAAAACAGCGCCCAACGTTGTGTTTTGCAAACAAATGGATTGAAAAATTGTGAGAAATCAATTTTGTTAAATCGGTTTTATTAAATAAATACAAAGAAGGAATCGAAGCGGTTGAGTAGGGTTGCGTGTTGCCTTTCCGACCACTAGAATTTGAGAGGGTTGTTCACTGACATGTAATTTCAGAGAAACTTTGCTTTAACTTTGTTTCTCCTGGCTTATGTTGGGTTTTCTCGTCGGCTTTTCTTCGTTTTATCTTTTCCTTCGATATCGAGGTAGGGTTTCCTCCCCCACTATTCGGTCGTTCAGCTTTTGAATTAGATTTTTTCGGTCATCTTGACCTTATGAAATTCTTACGGGTTTACATTTTTCTCTAAATTCTATAATTTCACTTTTGCTGAAGTGCGCTTTCTTCGAGGAATTAATTTTATCCCTGCATTTTTGTAAGAATTTTTCGGAAGTCCTTTGCGAAGACTTTTACATTTTTTCATTATATAATATTATTAATCCCTCTTTCTCACAGATAACAGCAATGAGAAAAATCCATTCCTTGACTGCAGTTTCGTACGAATTTCCAACGTTATCTTAGCGCCGTAAATGGTGAGAGTGAACGGAAATTAAATCCACTAAAAACTTCGCTTCGAAACCACAAAGTCGTTCCGTCTTCTCTGCTGGAAGTGCTGTTCATAAACAACAACACCGCACAGCCCGCACTGCCACTTGCCGCACCAACACACGTTATGAACTTCGGTGTTGCCGTCTTTTCACTTCAGCTTTCCGCTTACACTACAGATTCACTCGCTGTTTTCCATGTATTAAATTCTCATACACACACAACTTTCCATGCATTTGAAAGCAGCAAACGCACACAGCCACACACGTTGCCACGTACGTATGTATGGATGTACTCGCCAGTGAGTCTTAATCCTCAAGATGCATATTCTAGATATTTTTATCTTAAGGATGCCACACGCGGTTAAATGGCTCGATATTGAGCGCTGCAGCGAGAGTAGATGGAAACAGAAAGAAAAGCAGAGCAATAATTATGGAATGCTTTAGTTAGTTTATTTTATTTTAATTGATTGTTTTATTTAATTTTTAAATTTTTTCCGATTTTTTATGCGATATTTTGCATTTAAATTCTTGAAATTCGCAATTTTAGTTGTTTTGCTGTTGAATGCAGCTCAGACAAGTTGTCTGAATTATTGCTCCCCACAGTTTAATTTGCAAGCGGCGCCAAAGTGTAATTACAAGTAATTAAAATTTACTTGAGAACTAAACTGCAACACTTGACGGTCACGGAAAGTTGTTGCGAGGGCTCGGAAAAAAGGTCAAGCGTCTCGCAGAGTTCTCAATGTTTTGGTTGAACGTTTCTTGCAGAAAAATTCTTTTATTTACACATTTTTTACATCGGTGGACTGTTTTTGTTGGAATGTAATTAAGATAATTTTTTATTAAGAATATAATTTTGAAATTTCGCCCCACTTTTCGCTTAAAAGTTTTCGAAAAAATTGCCAACATTTTTTCCGTCATAAATTTTGTGCACGTGTAAAAGTTCATCAGGACTTCCGTCTCAAGATTGCATAAACTACGAAATAACGAAGAAAATAACAGCGGAGATGACGACATTAAATGTGTTTCTTAATTATTTTCAGCGCCGCGAAGAGTGCAGCAAGTTCTCCGCAAAGGATGGCTAAAAAGGTCCGCGTGGTGTGGCCGGAGGAGACGCGACGCGGCAGAGGACAAATGTTGGCAGGATTTAATGCGCTACGTGTTAAGCTTCTTGCAGTTCCGCTTGTCGTTTCGAGAGTAAATGAAATACAGCAGTAAATACGCTGAGCACGACGGCAGCATTTTATGAACCGCAGCATTGGCCAACTCCTGCAGCAGCAGCAAGGACGACAGCAGCATTTACGACATTGACGGCGTAGCGGCAGCAAAGCCGCCGAATTGCTGAGCTTTAAAATGTACTATACTTGGCCTTTGTTTTTTGCTGACACTTACTGCAGTCGATGTTCACTTTTATGCCAGGATTTTCCGATCTGATAAGGAGAACTCATTTCCACGAAGAATTTATAGCATTTCTTGAAAATTAGAAATTCAGATTATTTATGTCATGTCACTTCAGCATTCGCTGTCCTCATTGGAAGATTTGCTGGGGAACTTTCTGTTTGAGGAACTCAATCGAGGAGGAGTTCACCGATTGCGAAAATCCTTGGTTGGTAAGCATTTGCGTTCAGAAAGGTCGTATTTAAATTACTTTTTCTCGTAGTTTCAGTTTTTAGAAAAAAACATTTAGGGCACCTCTTGAGACGCCTATTCAGGGAAGAGTGCATCGGGTCTGATATTCTTTTCTCCCTACTGCTACTTAAGATTCTCCGCAAGTAATATAGTTTATTTTTATCACAACTCTACTGATATATGTAACTTTAAGTCCATGAAATACACGCACTTTTATATTCAACTGCATGTCTGAGGCTTTCATGGATTATTGAGAGGATTACATAAAATGAAACGATAACTGAATGGCACCAGTAGGAGACCAGAATGATATGAGCAATCAAAATGCGCGTCACAGAATTAAATTTCGTTCTGTCACTACGGAGATTCGAAAGGACAGTTAAAAAGAGGCAGAATACATGTAAGAAAATCTCTGCAAAAACTCCCAAAATCTCCCAAAATCTCCCAAAAGTCTCATATTATTTAAAAATCAAGTAAGATTTTCCATGTTTGAATACTTAAGCTTATAATTGATAGCGTCATGTGAGACTTCTTAATGAAAAAGAGTCGGATAATTAAAAAATCTTGAAAATATTGTCCACACACACATATGAAAGTCGCAGAAAAGTTCCACCTCATAAAACCTCTCAACGCATTAGAAACTCTTCGTGAGCTTCACATCTTACACGCAATCTAAAAAGCTCACATTTTCAGAGACTTTTCTCACAAAATGGCCAAGTTATATCGGTAATGTAGTGCTATTCGTGAGCGTTATCGTTACGCGTGTGACGTGAGCGGTCGTCTGTGGTCATCTTGTAAGTCCTACCTGTTGGCTTCCTGGAGCGAGGAGGCTGCGAAGTTAGTTGGATGGACGAATGGAAGCGGGTGGTTGGGCGATGACCATGCAGAGTTTATTTCATTTGGTTCAGCTTGGTTAACAGGAGAAACTTATAAATAATTCAAAGTACGTGCGAGTGTTGAGGCCTTTGAATGGGTCTCCATGTAGCAACAGGCACGGTGGCAGGATGGTGACGTGCGGTGGCATCACACGACAGGTCTCGGAACAGCGGTGACCACACTGTTGGTAAGGCCAATTGAAAAGAATCCCGTCACAGTACTTTTTCCACTTCACAGCAGCAAAAAATTCCTATAAGCATTTTGTTCTGGTTTATAAAGTCTGTCCACGCTCTGATGATGGTAGGGGAATTGTGTCTGTGCGTGCTTCAGTATCCCATCGATACCTAGTGGATTATATAGTGGTTGCCTGTCTGTCCCAGTTAGCCTTCAGCATCCTTTGAAGTCTTCAAAGGAATTGGAAACAGAGCGGCCAGCGGTCGATGGCGACTAAATCTGCGGATTAATGGAGAAGAAGGGATTATTGTAATGTAGCGGCGATTTTATTCTTTTCTCTTTAGCGAGCGTATTTATTTAGTTTTAAAAGAAAGGGTTTACTTTTTAAAATACTCCACTTTTCTCGTGAAGTTCTAGAAAATGCGGAGAATACGAGGAATCATCTTGTCTTCTCCAGTTTCTTCCGATTTCTTGAATAAATGACTATTTGTCTGGATCGAATTCCATCCTCCAGTAGAGTACAACCTAATTTTCAGATGGCCATACATTCGAGTGATAGTCATTGGATATTTTTCTATAATCGCAATAATCGAGACAGGGCTGTGAGTGTTAAGATCGAGAAATCCAAATCCTGAGGAGTCACATGGCGAAGATCATTTTTTGTTGCAAGGAAACGTTCTGTAGAAATGTGTTTAGTTGGTGCTATTTCGATTTGAGATACAGGGTCTTATATTCAGTCCCTGATGTCGAGCCCTCCTCTACTGCAATTTTATTTGCTGAAGGAAGTAGTTTATCATGAAAGAAAAACAATTTTAAGTAAAAGTTATATTATTCCGCATATGGGAAAGACAACAATGGAAGCATTTAAAGACTTCAATCAACGTACGCCGCCGGCAAGTCAAATGATTGATTGACCCCACTACCTTGTGAGGTTTTAGTGAGTGCGTGTAGTCGCAAGAAATCGATAATAATCGACTAAATGATCAGCGATAAACAAGACGACGAAGAAGTTTTTCCTCTTCTTAAATGAGGGCGGCAAGAGTGGTGTTAATAAAGAGTAAAGAAGCAGAAAGAATGGGGTGTCCTTAATGTAGCTGACAGCTTGACGACAGTCCGCCTCAGGCTGACTGCAGGAGAGGCGGCGTTCCGTTCATCACAACACTTCACTTCTTCTTTTCGAGAAACTTTCTTGAAGAACACAAACTCGCTTATCCTGCCTGGTAGAGGAACGCGGTACAATGTGATTTCGTTCGAGAAACAGCGAAGAGCAATTAAATGATTTTTATATCTATCGGCAGTTAAACGTTAAATCATCGACACTTCGTCGCTTGAGTACTCGAGGCCTCTCAAGTGCAGCACTTTAATTACTCTGCTCATAAATTAACTGCATTTACTCACTTGAGGATGAGTAGTTGTTGCTGTTGTCGTTGTTGTTGCTGTTGCTGGTACTGTCACTACATTGCTTTGATATTAAATTTGTTGTTGAAGTTTGTCGGAAATATTTGTAGATAAACACAGTTTCTAACAGCGATTTTAAGAGGAATTAGAAATCCCGAAAAAGTCTAAACTTTCGATTGCGATACAATTTTCATTCACTTCTTTGCGATCTTTTGATTTTAATAACTTTTAATGATACCGATAACTGTGAATCTCTTGCGAAATACTTTACGATTAATTTAGATTACGTTTTTAGATAATATTTTGATTACGACTACTGGGTAATTTTGGTGATTATTGTTCAGTAATAAATTTAATCACGAGGTCAGACTGAAAAGTTCGGTCTAACAATGAGAGAAACTTTTTTTCTTTCAGAAAGGAAAAGAAAAAATTGTCTAATATATTCATTCTGATTATCAAAATAGATAATCAGAAATAAACAAGCTTTAGTTGTAATGTAAAAACTACGTGAAGAACATTAGCTTTCGGAGCTCTCTTCTGAGAGGATTATTCAACTGATTCGAAGTAACTTAAGCATCTCCGAGTGCTCAGATGAGTAGCATTGATCACAGCTCAGTTCCCACAGTTCTAGAATTACAATCAGATCGATCGGTTCAGATCGCACACTCGTTAGCGGGATTGCGCATTTCAGCGATTCAGCGACACATTAAAGCAAAAGACGTTCCTAAATATTCAGATATTATTAGGAAACGCATGAATTACAGGAACCAAAATGAGTAGATACTCGTTATATTTGGTGATCGCCGTTCTATTTGGATCCAACTCATTGTGTGAGTCGTGTGCACAACTCGTCGTTCCTCTGTTCAATTAACACGCGCAGTTTAGTAGCCCAGGTTATCTTGGAGAGCAATGATGACACGCTACCCGAGCCAGGCGAATGCGGCATACTGAAGCCGGACCAACTTTACAATCTGGAAAAACTGGTTGAGGCCGATGAGTTTCCGTGGATGGCCCGACTGCGCTATAATTTGTGTAAGTAGACGTTTCAAATCAGCCCCCGCCCTCCACCGCATAGCACGACTGACGCCCGAACGTTTCTACCAGCAAACAACATTGATTACGGTTGCCTGGCCGTGCTGATCAGCAGGCGGCATCTGATCGCACCCGCTCACTGCTTCAAGTACAGTCAGCCCGATGCGGTGCTCTTCGGAAAGTGCGAGGACAAGTGCAAGGTGATCACAGACCTCGACCACTTCACGCCGCACCCGGGCTACCAGGAGGGGAAGGTGCACGACGACATCGGCCTACTGCGGCTGAAGCGTCCGCTCCGCTACAGCTACTTCGCGCGCCCCATATGCCTGCCCGCCGACCACCTCAGCGAGGAGGGCTTCGTGGCCCACCACCTGATGTCGACCGGCTTCGTGCGCTACGCCAGCGACAGCAACAAGCGCTTCCTGCTGGTGGTGGGTCTGAACCACTGCCGCCGTCTGTACAAACGACACGAACTGGCCGACTCCCTCCTGTGCGCGAGCACCTGCGACAACGGGTCGCGCTTCATCTCCGGCTCGGTGCTGATGGGCGTCAATGCCACGCGCACCAGGGCCGACCATTACTACTTCATCGGCCTGCTGACGTTCGGACGGACGGACTGTGTGGATTACACACCGGACGTTTTTCAGAGAATCGATGGCCATCTGGAGTGGATAAGGAAGCACGTACACTGAGTGGCGATGCACTCGTATAAGGAATTTTATAGAATTACTGGAAATGTAGATTTTGTATTTAAAAGCCTTCAATTTACGTAGCTCAACCGATCTGTAGATGACTACAACGGTTGGTGTACCTTGCGGAATCGATTTTCCGCAACACTACGTTTCGATTGCATAATAAAAGTCGTAATCATTGTAATTCCCTGGAAATGAAAGAAATGCTTCTAACATAGTTGATCAGATCGAAGCGTATTGATAAGAATGCAAGCCTGCATTTGTATGTTTTTGTTTCGATTTTGTTGAATGTTGACGTAATCGAAACCCAGTGGATTTCCCATTGGAATTCCCATTGGCAAATAAAACAGCAGACTTTCAATGTTTTACAAGTTCTTTATTAATTAAATGTTCTCACTGAACTAATTTACAATTTCTTCTATTGTAAATTACAGTTGGGCGTCAATAGTTGACTGCTTGGCTTAGATAATCTCTTCTTAGATACGATTTACTAGGATACGCTTTGTGTAGAACAATTTTACCCACCCTACAAATACACAGTACGAACGTAGCTTTAATCTGTTTTGGTTAGTTTTTACAATCTCTTTAAATCGGAGTACTAAGGCTAGTAAAGTTTTCAATTCACAAGTTTTCCCCGCTCATCTGCGGGACTTTTGATTTAGCGCAATCAACAATGGGAAAATTTA